>CM054158.1:36685321-36692821 GCA_028751875.1 Rapana venosa | reverse complement strand
GTTGTTGTTGTTCGTCTTTGTCGCCGTCATCTCCTTATTCTTTTTTTTTCTTCCTCTTCTTCTTCTTCTTCTTCTTCCTCCTCCTCCTATTCTTCTTCTTCCTCTTCTTCTTCTTCCTCCCCCTTCCTCCTCCTCCTCCTCTTTCTTCTTCCTCTCCTTCTTCTTCTTCTTCTTCTTCTCCTCCTCCTCTTCTCTCCTCCTCCTCCTTCTCTCTCCTCCTCCTCCTTCTTCTTCCTCCTCCTCTTTCTTCTTCTTCCTCCTCCTTCTTCTTCCCCTCCTCCTTTTTCATTGAACGCTGCTCAAACAGCAACCGTTGCTGTCTGTCACATGAGCTGAACTACGTTGCACTGCTCGTTAATGCCTGACAAGTCTGGTCCAGCGCATCCGACTTCGACGTGGAAGAGAACTGTTATATTGTAAGTCTTTCTGGGGAAAAAGTTGGGTGGTTGTTTTTTTGTGTTTAAAAAAAAAATATTATTTTGGGGGGGAGCATGAGAATGGACCAATAAGGCAGAAAATCAGACAAGAAGGAGGTGACAGGAAGTAAAAGGAACAAGGCCGAAACAAAGAGAGGGATAGAAAACAAGGAATTTGTGACACAGAATTTCCCGTAGATGAGGATGTTGTTTATACTGATAGGACCCTGGTATCCCCACGTGGAAATACAGGTACGATAATGATGTGCAAGAACCATCGAATGAGGAGAAGGAGGAGGTAGAGGAGGAGGAAAAGAAAGATACAGGCTGGACAAGAAGGAAGGGAGAAAGAGAAAAAGATTCATTAGCAGCAGCTGAAGAAGGAAAAACACGATGAAGATGATCTATGATGACGACGACAACAAGGGTGATGATATGACGACGATGACGGTGATCACCATTGTCATTACAGTGGTCCTGGGGGTGGTTTTTGGTGAGGAGGAGGAGGAGGAGGAAGAAGAAGAAGAAGAAGAAGAAGAAGAAAAACAACAACAACAACAACAACAACAACAAGACGGGCGGGAGATCCTAAACCCATGAAAAACAAGGTCACGCTCTGGTAAAAAGCATACACGAGCAATAAGCCTACACTAAGCATCACTGACGATCTATGGGTATCAGTCCGCTTCTGAAATGCATCTGTATAACAAATTCAGACTTCAGACATCTTCTTTCAATGTATTCCTGCTGTGGCAGACGGTACAGTGTTTACCAAACGAACCCCCAAAACTGCTTTAACCAGCCAACGTAAACAACCAGCTCATTCCAAGAGATTATTAATCTGTTACGGTTATTTATACTGATTGTACTATTCGATCGTTCTGAATAAAAGATCAGACATCCAAATTGCAGGGGAGAGAGAGAGAGAAAGAGAAGAGAGAGAGAGAGAGAGAGAGAGAGAAAGAGAGAGAAAGAGAGAGAGAGAGAGGCAGAGAGAAAAAGAGAGAGAAGAGAGAGGCAGAGAAAGAGAGAAGAGAGGGGGGCAGAGAGAGATAGAGAGAAAGAGAGAGAGGCAGAGAGAGGCAGAGAGAGAGACAGAAAGAGAGGCAGAGAGAGAGAGAGCGAGAGAGACAGGCAGAGAGAGAGGCAGAGAGAGAGAGAGAATCAGAGAGAGGGCAGAGAGAGAGAGAGAAAGAGAGAAGGCAGAGAGAGAGAGACAGAGGGAGAGAGAGGCAGAGAGAGAGAGAGAGGCACAGAGAGAGAGAGGCAGAGAGAGAGAGAGGCACAGAGAGGCAGAGAGAGAGGCAGAGAGAGAGACAGAGGCAGAGAGAGAGAGAGAGATAGAGGTAGAGAGAGAGAGGCAGAGAGAGACACAGAGAGAGAGAGGCAGAGAGAGAAAGAGAGAGAAAGAGAGAGAGAGAGGGCAGATAGAGAAAGAGAGAGGCAGAGAGAGAGAGAGAGGCAGAGAGAGAGAGGCAAAGAGAGAGAGGCAGAGAGAGGGAGAGAGAGAGAGAGAGAGAGAGAGAGAGAGAGAGAGAGAGAGAGAAGGCAGATAGAGAAAGAGAGAGGCAGAGAGAGAGAGAAGAGCAAAGAGAGAGAGGCAAAGAGAGAGAGGCAGAGAAGAGAGAGAGAGAGAGAGAGAGAGAGAGAGAGAGAGAGAGAGAGAGAGAGAGAGAGAGAAAGACAGACAAGACTTGACAGACAGAGACAGAGACAGCCACACAGACTTGACAGACGTGGCAAGACATTAGACGATGATGAGGGTACAGAGACATATGTCGCGGGGTCCATCCCCGTTTGAAACCAAACTCCCCCCTTCCCCACCCCACCCCCACCCTCATCCACCAGACTTTGAATAACGGTCTGGGTGCAAGGTTTGTTTTTTTCCCAATTGAGACAACAATCCACGCATTTATAAGAACCCATGGCAACAAGAGAGTTGTCCCTGGTACATTTTTTATAGAAATATTTATTTTATTTATTTTTTACAGCACTTTAAGACACGAGATTTCTCTGCGTGAAATTTGGGCTGCTCTCCCCGGGGAGAGCGTGTCGCCACAAGAGCAGCGCCACCTTTTTTTTTTTTGCTTACAGAGAAACAAAATTAAAACACATGCCCCCCAAAACAGAAGACATGTTAATGAGTCGCGCTGCACTAATAATAACTGAAATCTGAACCTGTCCCTCCCCTCACCCCACCCACCAAAAAAAGAAAAGGGCCATTCATCAAACCCTTGATACACCTGTGACATCAACGCTCGTTTTGTTTATCTAAGCTGTGCTGCGCGTGGTAAAGTGCATCAGTTTTTTGTGAAGAATAAGTGGATGCAAGCGCCTTTGCGACAAGTCCTTCACGGAATAGCTCTGACAATTGTTTTTATTTATATCGAGGATAATGGAATAAGCACTCATGTACTATTTTACATCATTTGTATTTATTTATTTATTCTTTCATATCGAGGATAATGGAATAAGCATTCATGTGCTTTTTTTTACATCCAGTCCCCATGTATTTTGTAAATTTTGTCATCTGTTCCCACCGGCACACAATGGCTTACTCTTACGAAAAGCGGAACAGGATTTAACGTGTGCGCAATATGTTCTGCATGCGTTCGCACACGGGGCCTCGGTTTATAGTCTCATCCTTCAGAAGGACGTTTCTCAACAGCCTCTGCTTACCTCGGGCGATGCGCCCTAATGATCTGAGATGCACGCTTCTGTGTGGAAAGGGAACAAAACAGAAAGTATGAAGGAGCTAGATAATAATAATAATAATAATAATAATGATAATGTATGGAATTTATATAGCGCTGAATCTTGTAAAGCAACAAATCAAAGCGATGTATTATTATTTTCACTCCTCGGCTACGTCACAGCTCCGAGGTTCCACACTAAATGGTGACACTTTCGCGTATGCGACCGCCTCTCTCCCCCCCCCCCCCCCCCCCTCACTCCCCCTCCCCCTTAGCCATCGCTATTAAGGTAGACGCATTCCGACTTCGGGGATGCTGTTGGGGACTCAACCTACCATTTTTTCTCCAAGGACAGTATCTCGCTGCTATTTCTGATTTTCAGCTGTCGTGGGTTCTTTTGACGTGCAACAAGTCCTTAAGAACACAGGTCTGACTGGTTTAGAGTCTCCTCTGAAAGACTTTGACATTCAGTTGGATTTTCCCGTCAAACTGGGAAGAAAGGCCATGGCTGGGAATGGAACCAAGAACTTCGCAGTTTACCTGTCAGGCACCTACCTTCCTTGAAAGAAAATAAATTAGTAGATAATCGCATAAATGAAACCAAAAAGGTTAACCCTCCACCCCCAACGTCTCATATCCCATCCCTTTCTCACCCCCACCCCACCCCCGAGAAAATTTAGAGGAAGGGGGAGAGGGGCGAGCAGAGAACAGGAAACAGACAGAGAGCAAAAAAGTTAGCCACAGGTTCACGTTAAGTTGTAGGCAGAGAAGAATACAGACATTAAACACAGGTTAGCATAGTCAGGAGAAAGACAATCATAGTCTTAGGAGTCGAAATAAAGATTTAAGATAATAATAATAATAATAATAATAATATTATTATTACTATTATTATTATTAATATTAATAATACTCGTAATAATTATAATAATAAATGGATTTTGTATAGCGCTATATCTTGCAAAGACAAATCAGAGCTAAGAGAGAAAGCTATCTTCCAGAAGAAGATATGAATTTTAAACAAACAAAAACACAAAAAACCATGAAGAGACACCACAACCCCCACTCCCCCCCCCCCCAACCCCCCTCCCCTACTGCCCCTCCCCCCAAAAAAAAAACAACAACAACAACAACAAACAAAAAAACGAAAAAGGAATCAGATAGGCTTGGCTGTCATTTCCACCCACACACTTGTACCCTATTCACTCAATCCCAACAAAAACATGAATAGGAAGCTTTAACTGGTCTACGAAGGTCGCTCTGTTTGTTTACGATTTTTAAAATCACGGCAGATTTCTCTGCGCAAAATTCGGACTGCTCTCCCCGGGAAGAGCGCATCATCACAAATGCAGCGTCATCCATTGTCTTCTCTCTCCTCTCTCTCTCTCTCTCCTCTCTCTCTCTCTCTCTCTCTCTCTCTCTCTCTCTCTCTCTCTCTCACAGAAGCTATCATCCACCCCATTCATAAGAAAGGAACCATCCACAATCCAGACAATCATAGAGGCATCTCATTATTAAACATATGTAGTAAACTCCTAAGCTATATAATTGATAAACGATTATCAGCTTTCGTAGAAAACAGAAATATCCTTGGTGAAATACAGGCAGGTTTTCGAAAAGATCACTCCACGGTAGACCATATTTTCACATTGTTTGCAATTATCCAAAGACAACTCCTAAGAAACAGAAAATTGTATGTCGCTTTTATCGATTTCAAAAAGGCTTTTGACCTTATTTCTCTTAGCAAACTTTGGCCGACCTTGCAAAAATATGGTGTAAATGGAAATATTTTGAAAATATTACAGAGCATGTACGCAACTGTTAAAGTCCGGATTCGTTATGGGAGCAAGATATCAGAAGCCATATCTTGCTTCAAAGGCTTAAAACAAGGCGAAATAACCAGTCCTCTCTTATTTTCATTGTTCATCAACGAGTTGGCCCAAGAAGTTATTAAAAACGGTAAACACGGTGTTCAGCTTTACCCTGATACACTAGAAATGTTCATTTTGTTGTTTGCTGACGACATCGTTTTAATATCGGACAGTGTTGCAGGGTTACAAAACCAGTTAAACGTGTTTGATAATCAGTCACAAAAGCTAGATTTGCATGTAAATCTTGATAAATCAAATATCGTCATATTCAGAAATGGTGGGCATGTGGCTAAGAAAGAGGTTTGGTTTTACAAGGGAAATGAAATAGCTATTGTAAATTCCTATAAATACCTGGGCTTATTCCTTTCAACTAAATTGGCGTACAGTAAAGCAGTACGTGAACTCTCATGTAAAGCAAGAAAAGGGGTAATTAACATCTTCAGAACTCTATGGAAACTGGGAGATTTATCAACAGAGATTTTTGTCAAACTGTTTGACTCACAAATTAAACCAATTGTATTGTATGGAGCAGAAATATGGGGCCTGTCTCAACAGAAACAGTGGAGAATGTCCACACATTTGCTCTTAAAAAACTGTTAAATGTAAGCCCCCGAACTCCAAATGACATGGTTTACAGTGAAACGGGTCGTTACCCATTACATATTTCTAGTTATGTATGTACAATCCGATATTGGCTGCGGCTGACCGAACTAGAAGAATCCAGACTCCCACGAAAGGCCTACAACATGCTTTTGTCTCTCCATAATGATGGTAAAATGTGTTGGGTATCACATATTTGTAAAATGTTATACGAGACTGGTTTCGGCTTTGTAGGTGTCACTAATCATAAAGCTTTCTTAAGCCAGCTTAAGCAAAGATTGATCGATTGCTTCTATCAAAAATGGAATGAACATATTAACAATAGCACAAGATTCAGTGTATATCGTACATTTAAATTATCTGTATCTATGGAAACGTACTTTTCCTTGGTGCCTAATAGGCATATCCGTGACATTTTGATCAGATTTAGACTAGGAATATCAGACCTACAGACGCACAGAAAACGCTACACAGCCGTTTCTGAGCAAGATCTTCAGTGTTCATTTTGTCATAGTGCTATAGAAACAGAAATACACTTTCTTTTTCACTGCAGTTTTCTCAGTGACTTACGACTGAAATTTATCCCGACAAAATATAGTATGCATCCTTCGCTAACTTCATTTCAAAGATTAATGCAAGATGATACGTGTGTCCATGATCTTGGCAGATATGTTTATCATGCCAACAAACGCCGCTAATGTCATTAGGAAACCGAGTGTTGATTCATTGATTTACTGATCTTTCCTTTACAATGTGTTTTTTCTACTGTAATGCCATATTCAACACATCCAGTCATTCCTAATTGCCCACATATTTGTAACGGGTTGTATGGCCTATACAATTAAATTCTTGAGTTCTTGAGTTCTTGAGTTCTCTCTCTCTCTCTCTCCTCTCTCTCTCTCTCTCTCTCTCTCTCTCTCTCTCTCTCTCTCTCTCTCTCTGCATGTGTGTTTTTTCCTGTCAGAGAGCGGCTTTCTTGTTACAGAATTTTTGCTGTAGGTTCGTTTTACGTGCAATGAAAACGTGTTGTGTACTCAGGAACCCAGTTTATCGTTTCATCCTAAAAGACTAGCACCCAGACCACCACTCAGTCTTGTGGATGGGGGGGGGGGGGGGGAGTTAAGGGCACAAACCGGGATCGAACGCGGACTCCTCACTTTCTAGGCAGGTGCGTTACCTCTAAACACGTTAATTCCTGCTCCGCTTTTCGTAAGAGTAGGCCAATGTGTGCCGGTGGGAACAGATGACAGAATTTACAAAACCGCATACACACGGGGAGTGGATGTAAAAAAAAAGCAATAAGTGCTTATTCCATTATCCTCGATATAAAAGAATTAAATAAAAATTAAAAAATAAATAAAACCACCACTCCACCCGGACAACCGAATCACCTGTGACACTTTAAAACTACGAAAGCGCTTTTGACGAAGGCTAGCTATCTCAAAATTAATCATGGTTTCGGATAGATTGGCTTTGATTGTTCAGAAAGAAATAAAAGAATAAGAGGAGGCGTGAGAGGCGGGGACGGAGGGTGGATAGAAAACTGAGGGAAGGAGGGGGGGGTAGGACATAGAAAGTTGCCTAACAAGTGGTGTGTGTATAGGCAATCGGAGAAAGAGAAAAACTAACAGGGGAACAGCTGTAGGCCTTTGAAGTGAGGAAATATTGTTGACTGGAATCGTGCTGTCGATAACAAGATAACGAATAAAACGTGTTCGTGTGTGTGTAAGTGTGTGTGTGTGTGTGTGTGTGTGTGTGTGTGTGGGTGTGTATGTAGTTGTGTGTGTGGTGTGTGTGTAGTTGTGTGTGTGTGTGTGTGTGTGTGAGTTGTGTGTGTGTGTAGTTGTGTGTGTTGTGTAGTGTGTGTAGTTGTGTGTGTGCGTAGTTGTGTGTGTGCTGTAGTGTGTGTTGTATGTGTGT
>CM054158.1:36677821-36682821 GCA_028751875.1 Rapana venosa | reverse complement strand
TGTGCATTCCTTAGGAAAACAATTATAGTCTTTAACTGCCTAAACTGAATGAAAGAAAGAGGAAACAGTAAAAAAAACAACAACAACAAAAAACCAATGAGCAAAAAACGATGATCCTGATGACGATGATGATGATGACGACGACGACGACGACGATGGATGATGGATAACGATGGTGATGATTATGAACAAACAGACCACCAGTCTCAACCGTAGATCAAATCAGTCAAGTATGATGATGATAACTATACTCAAGGAAACTCGAGTCGTGTATTCTTTTTTTTAAAATCATAAAGGTATTCCTTGGGGGTCTTATGCGTTATTGCTAGACCCCCCCCCCCCCCCCGCCCCCACTATCCACCCCCCGCCCCACTATCTACCCCCCCCCCCCCTCCAAAAAAGAGAGAGAAAAAAATACACGTGAAAACACGTGCAAAACTTTTACCAACCAATTCTTAAGACCAACTCATTAAAAAGAAATTTGAAAAAACACTAACTCGTCTTGAAGGAAACTGGTCAAGTTTACTTGTGAATATTGTAATAGTCTGCAGGGTGATGCTCAATGAAAAATAACGGTTTTCTTTTCTCCTTTAACCACAACAAACAACAACAAAATAGTTGTAACGTTAATGTTCACCGCGAACAGTTCAAAACAAAGTTGTAATTTAAAAGAAGTTTTATTCAAACGGAATACTCAGAAGAAAAAAAGAAGAAAATGTGTGTGTGTGTGTGTGTGTGTGTACATGTGTGTGTGTGTCTGTCTGTCTGTCTGTCTGTCTCTTCTCTCTCTCTCTCTCTCTCTCTCTCTCTCTCTCTCTCTCTCTCTCTCTCTCTGTCTCTCCCCCCTCCCCCACCTAACCACCGTCAAAGTCAAAGTCAAACTTTTATTTTCAGATGGTACATTGAATAAGCAGTGCATTTGCTTTTTTTTTCATCAAGCCATCTATCTAAATAAAAAAAAGTGAGACAAAAAGATAATATATATGCAGACATAGAATAAAAACCTAATCAATGATGAACCATAAAAATTGAACCATAAAAATCAAGCCGTGTGTGTGTGTGTGTGTGTGTGTGTGTGTGTGTGTGTGTTTGCATGCGTGCGTGCGTGTGTGTGTGTGTGTGTGTGTGTGCGTGCGTGCGCGATCGGAACTGTGTGTGTAAGCATGTGTTAATGGCGGTTTTATTGGAGTGTTAATACGACTCATGATGGATTGTTGGTCGTTCTGGTTATTTTTTGGTTTTTTGTTTTGTTTTGTTTTGCTTTATGTTTGGTCTTGTTGCTGTTGGTTGTTTTCTGGTTGAGAGGTGAAAGGGCGCAGGGGATGGGAGGTGGGGGGAGAGGGGGAGGAGGAGCCTTACTTTTAACGATGATGGGAGAATATTGTGATCAACGTTTCCTTTCAATCACGCTTCGATCACTGTGGGTCTGCTGCCGTGTAAAAAAATGCAAGGCGCCTGTTTTACTTTTTCAGACTTGTAATTGCCCTTCATGGATGATTAAAGTGTTTCTGACTTGACTTGACTTGACTTGACTTGACTTTTGATTTTTTTAAAAAGAAATCATGCTTAACACTTTACCTTCTTTATCTGTGTATCCCTGGGCTTGTTAATTCGAATGACTTCTCAGGTTAAAGAACCATCTTAGACGACAGTTATGCACGCGGGGTTGCGCGCACGGGACATACACACACACACACACACAACACACACACACCACCACACACCGCGGCCTCCTCCCCACTCCTCTACCCGGTGGGAAGAAGAGAGAAGAGAGAGAGAGAGAGAGAGAGAGAGAGAGAGAGAGAGAGAGACAAACACAACGACACACACACACACACACACACACACACACACACACACACACAGATACAGACACAGACAACAGACCTTCAGAGATATAATAAAAAATGGAATAAAGAGGAGGAAAGTGAAATTAAAATGAAACAAAGCGTTAGACAGAGACATACGGACAGGCAGACAGACAGACAGACAGACAGACAGACAGACAGATAGATAGATAGATAGATAGATAGATAGACGGACAGGCAGACAGACAGGTGCAAAATCGAAAAACGAACTCAATGGTGTCAGATTGTACTGGTATGGATCAAGACGACACCACCGATAATTGTGTTTAACCAAGTAAAAGCGGATTGGAATGAAATGACAGCAGAGAGAGGAATAATTCAAAGAATCATCTTCTTTTTTTTTAATGAATGAGTACACTAAACACAGGTAAGGCTGTTACAATCCAGCAGTGATATAGCACCCGATTAGTTCTGGTACACTGCCAGACGATTTACAATACTAAAGAAACAGATGCACAATAACAAACACCAAACAAACAACAACCTAAACAAATATTAGCTAGTTAAGCGGGCCTAACGATTTTGACATTTTCATTACTGTGCCATTGTGAACAAGGCCACTACTTCGGCTTACCTTCTAACATAACGAATCATATTGGATGATATTACATTATATTGGATAATATTGGTTGATGATGTTGTATCATATTGGATCATATTTTATCACATTGGATCATATCATAATTATTATATTGGATCAGAAAGGTTCCGGAGAAAAATACACTTGATTTTCCTGCTGTCAGGGAGGTTTAATTCATGGGTGGACGGGAAAAGCGGTTGGTTTATTTTTCCGTTTTTCAATGATCATTACCAAAATGTTGTAAATGGATACCTGCCCTCTTTAGGGTCAGGGAAGGTAAAGCAGCGAGGGAGAGGAGATGGGCGCCGCCCTCAAAATGCTGGCCCCTAAGGAAGCTGAGGTCTCTGATGCCTCGCTCCCCTACGACCACATAGGTTATGGGACACCTTTACCTACCATATATGTTAATGCATGGAAGAATGCTTGATTACTCCCTAAGGTAATAGCTGGGTTGGAAATGCAGTTTCTTAATGAACATACACGGACGTGGGAGTGCAGGCACGTAGGTACGCACGCATCAGCACACACGTATCGCGCACGCTCGCGCACGTACACGCACGCGCTGTTCACACACACACACACTCACACACACACACACACACACACACACACACATTCAGACCACACATTCAGACCAAATGCTCTGCTACAATCCAAAATTACCCTTTTCACACACACACACACACACACACACACACACACACACACACACACACACTCACCACACTCACTCTCTCTCTCTCTCTCTCTCTCTCTCTCTCTCTCTCTCTCTCTCTCTCTCTCTCTCTCTCTCCCTCTAGCACTCGTGTGCCACACACACAAACACAGACAAACACAGACACACACACACACAACACAACACTACACAACACAACACAACACAACACAACACACACACACACACACACACACACACACACACAACACAACACTACACAACACTACACAACACTACACAACACAACACAACACAACACACACACACACACACACACACACAACACAACACACACACACACACACACACACACACACACACACACACACACACACACACACAACACTACACAACACAACACAACACAACACAACACACAATCACGTGCGTGCAAGAAAAACCACAGATATCCTGCTTAAGATCGGAATTTATCTTTTCAAAAACCACCCTGTCCTTTCAAAAAGCATCAGGGCAGATTGGAGGATGATAGGCCGAGGGCTGATTTGCAATTTAGATCGGCCATTTCTTTCTGACAGCTGGCTGCACGTAAGGTGAAAGAGACGAAAATGAAAACCATCAGAATGATGCTGGGTTTGGTGGGGCTGGGTGGGGGCGGGAAAAGGGGGAGGGGGAAGAGAGGGGGGTAAAGATAAGAGCGGGAGGAAACGATGGAGGATGAGGAGTGAGGAACAGAGAGAAAGAGAAAGAATGGTGGGCGGTGGGGTGGCGGGGGGAGACAAAGAGAAGGAGAGGGGAGACAGATAGACAGACAGAAGAGAGAGAGACACGGTGGCACTAGGTTATATATATATTGACAGAGAGACACAGACAGACAGACAGGAACCGGGAGACAGAGAGAGAGAGGTTACTACATAGATAAATGCGTAAATATATTAATAAATGAAAGACCAAAAAAGCCAAAATAAAAGTGAAAGACAGGCAGACAGGCAGGCAGGCAGGAAGCAATAACAAAAATTATTAGGCAGGCAGGCTGGCAGGCTGGCAGGCAGGTAGACAGACAGACAGACAGACAGACAGATAACACACACACACATACACACACACACACACACACACACACACACACACACACACACACACACACACAAAACCACACACACACACACACAGGCAGCTATATAAGAAGTTTTAAAAAAAGTCGAAGCAAGAAAAACGAATAAAGGAGAAAAAAAAACACACACCAAAGAACAGATGCAAGAGAAAGGAAAGACAACAGCCGCCACTGATGTCATCTTGTAATGAACAGTGATAATACTAATCAGCAAAGTAGGCAGGTAGGTAGAAACAGCATGATGACAGGAGGGACGTCCATTCAGATTTGTTTGTTGTCTCCCGTTCTTTGGCTAGAGCTCTGCGTACGCGACCGTTTTGGTCACACACCCACACACCCCCCCCCCCCTCACACCCACCACCACCACTCCAACCATTTAGGTAGCCGCATTCTGACTTCGAGGTTGGTGTCTGAATACAACAACGGTGTGCGTACGTTTTGGTTTGGTTTGGGGTTTTTTTTTAATACTTTGCCATCCGTTCCCATTGGTACGAAATGACTTACTCTTTCGAAAAGCCAAACGGGTTTTTAATTTAATGTATGCGCATGATGTTCAGCGTGCATTTGCGCACGAGACCTGGTTCGTAGTCTCATCCCAAAATTTACAAAACCGCATACATACGGGGACTGGATGTAAAAAAGCACATAAGTGCTTATTCCATTGTCCTCGATATAAAAGATCAAATAAATAAATCCCAAAGTACTTTTGACAATCGGTTCGATTTTTTTGTGTTGGTCAAATTGAGAAGAAAGGACAAGGCT
>CM054158.1:36610321-36660321 GCA_028751875.1 Rapana venosa | reverse complement strand
TTCCGCTTTTCGAAAGAGTAGGCCATTGTGTGCTGGTGGAAACGGATGACAAAATTTACAAAACCGCATACACACGGGGACTGGATGTAAAAAAGCACATGAGTGCTTATTCCATCATCCTCGATATAAAAAAGAAAAAGAAAAAAAAAAGGAGTCACACAAGGATATATCCCCGAGTTTACAGGGAGGACAAAAACTGATCTCGTCATTTGTATACAGGATTTGTGCAAAAAATCCCATGAGTGTTGAGTCAAGAGCTGGTCTTTCATCGGCACTAGTCTTTGCTTGTGTTTGTTTGTGTGTTTGTTTGCTTTTGTGTTTGTTTTGTGTGTGTGTGTGTGTGTGTGTGTGTGTGTGCGTGCGTGCGTGCGTGCGTGCGTGTGTGTGTGTGTGGGTGCGTGCGTGCGTGTGTGTGTTGTGTGTGTGTGGTTTATTTTTTTAAAAAATTTCTTCTATATCGAGGATAATGGAATAAGCGCTTATATGCTTTTTATTTTACATCTAGTCCCCGTGTGTACGCGGGTTTTTTTGTAAATTTTGTCATCCGTTCCCACCGGCACACAGTGGCCTACTCTTCCGAAAAGCGGAACAGGGTTTAACGTGTGCGCAAGATGTTCTGCGTGCGTTCGCTTACGGGGCCTCGGTTTATAGTCTCATCCGAAGGACTTTTGGGGAGAGTGGTACTGTTTCTTTGCTTGTTTGTTTGTGTGTGTGTGTGTGTATGTGTGTGTGTGTGTGTGTGTGTGTGTGTGTGTGTGTTGGGGTGTTGTGTGTGTGTGTGTGTGTTTGTTTGTGTTTTAGTGGTTTTATTGTTTACTTTGTTTGTTCGATGTTTGTTCTTAACTGCTGACGCGCTATTGAAACGCTGTGCCATTGCTTCGTGTTGATAATATTACATTAAAGTCCTAGTGGAAATTTCCCATTCAAGGACTGACCCTCAAGAAATTGCTTCAAAGGTGGCGGGGAATTTATAGCGAAAAGAAAAAAATCTTAAACTGGAAGGTGGCAGGATGGTTAAGACGTTTGCCTGCCAACAAGTAAACCGTGAGGTTCTGGGTTCGATACCCAGCCTCGCCCTTTCTTCCCAGTTTGAAAAAAAAATCGAACTGAATATCAAAGTCCTTCGGATGAGACTATAAACCGAGGCCCCATGTGCGAACGCATGCAGAACATCTTGCGCGTACACGTTAAATCCTGTTCCGCTTTTCGAAAGAGTAGGCCATTGTGTGCCGGTGGGAACAGATGACAATATTTACAAAAACCGCAATACACACGGGGACTGGATGTAAAAAAGCACATGAAGTGCTTATTCCATTATCCTCGATATAAAAAAAAAAAGTCATCTGAGCGCTTTGATTTGTTGCTTTACAAGATTCAGCGCTATGTAAATTCCATACATTATTATTATCATTATTATTATTATTATTATTTTTATTATTATTATTATTATTTGCAGTCTTATTGGCCCTCTTAAGGTAGCGCTAACGGCTGTTTTTACCTGTCCGCAATAGTGCTGGAGGCAGAATTGACGATGACGTAAGGCAGGTTGTTGATGGAGCCCATCAGAAAGAGAGCAATCTGTCACAGCAATCAGTCACATCAATCAGTAGTCCATTTGTTTGATCACCTTTTAAAAACAATTTTTATTATCAAAGTATTGTGTGTGTTGCATGGAAATGTGACATGCTACATCTCATTGCATGGCATGAAAAAAAAAAGGTGTATGATTGTACTGCGTTATGTTGTGTTGCGTTGCGTTGCTTTGCAGTGCACCTGTACTGTGTTGGTGTATTGTAGTGTTACGAATTGTTGCGTTGTGTGGCGTTGCACTGCGTTGTGTTGCGTTGTATTGCGGTACACTGCACTGCATGGGCGCATCATAATGGATTTTTTGGGGGTGCTGTTTCATTTCAGTAAGTTTTTTCTCTCAATGTACATGCAATAGTGATATACCACAGAATGCGCGCGCGCATGTGAGTGAGTGTGTGTGTGTGTGTGTGTGTGTGTGTGTGTGTGTGTGTGTGTGTGTGTTTATTTATTATTATTTTTAAATTTATTTTATTCTTTTATATCGAGGATAATGGAATAAGCACTAACGTGCTTTTTTACATCCAGTCCCCGTGTGTATGCGGTTTTGTAAATTCTGTCATCTGTTCCCACCGGCACACAATGGCCTACTCTTTCGAAAAGCGGAACAGGATTTAAACGTGTGCGCAAGATGTTCTGCGTGCGTTCCTACACGGGGCCTCGATTTATAGTCTCATCCGAAAGACTCTGTGTGTGTGTGTGTGTGTTGTGGTGTGTGTGTGTGTGTGTGTGTGTGTGTGTGTGTGTGTGTGTGTGTGTGTGTGTGTGAGTGAGTGAGTGAGTGAGAGAGAGAGAGAGAGAGAGAGAGAGAGGAGAGAGAGAGAGAGAGAGAGAGAGAGGAGAGAGAGAGAGAGAGAGAGAGGAGAACATTATCAGCCAATTTCTTTGGAAGTCGAAAAGAGCATCATAATGAACAAACTTTTAAAAACACTTGAAATACTTACCCAGTTACGTAAATCCACCATATTGCAAACAGTGTATATGTATACCTGAACCACAGGCAAGTGACAGATGCCTTTACCGCCCCACAAAGAGTACTCCACCGAAAATATCGAAGACAATTACGAATAAAACGATTCCGTGTCGTGTCGTGTCGATAGTCAAACGCTGCAAACCGCCCAGGTACGAGCGCCAAACACACAGAATAGGGAGATAGGAATGCTGCAATTATCGTCTACACATCTCCCGATTTTCAAAGCAATAGGTTCACGCTGTTTCTATAATTATTCTAGTTTCACATTCAAACGCTGACACAGTTAACAGATTGAAACAAGCGTGTAAAAAAGCGCAAACGTTCTCCTGTAGGTATCACAATGCCAGCTTTTTCAGAATATCCAGCAACAAAAAACTCAATCGTTGATCAATCACAGGCAGATGTTTAAGTTGCCGGAGAAGCAAATCGGTTGCGATGTCTCCCCACAACAAACCCTGCACAATTTATGCACAGCGGAGGCGAGTTTTTAGGGACTGACAGGTAATATAATAATATATGAAAGCCTATCTCGCTGGTAGGGACAGAGACAGGCACAGTGATGTAGTTAGTTGTTCAGTCAGAATGCTGTGTCCTGTCTCGTGACACAGTCGGTGTAGTACTAGCTGTCATCAGTACAGTGTTTACCATCTCCCCTATCTCGCGACTTTCTTCAGTCCTACAGCCGTTTCCTAGCTGTCGTTTATTATCAAACTCGCACAATCACCTGACCAAGTTGACCACACAACAAAAAATCATTGTTGATAAAATAAGCGTCACAAATTCAGTCAAACACGTTGCTTTCTTTTTAATGAATGTATTCTAATGCAACATGTAGAAGATGATTGAATACAGTTTGTCCAAATTTGTGAATAATTATTGTGTATAGATCATTATATCCCTCGCCGGTTAAAAAAGAGATAAACCTGGTTCAGCACAGCTCAGCAGTACTGGCAGATGAGTTGAATACAGATCTTGCAGATTAAACCATCTGTCCCTCTAGACTGGCTCTATTCACTGTTGCAGCAGAATTTTCAGTGGAATCTTGGAATTAATGCCACAGATGAATACTGCGTGGTTCCTGATGATGACCGTTTATTCAGCAGATAATATGGAGTTTTCGATCATAAAGTTAATGTTAATGCTGCCTTCTGTCAGATGGCAGGCAGTTCCCGCTACAACTGCAGCTTAAAGTACAGCGCATGTGTGAGATGACTGCTCTCTCTCTCTCTCTCTCTCTCTCTCTCTCTCTCTGTGTTCTCACTGAAAAGAGATAATACTGTGATAACACCGATACCAGCAATCATAACAGTTTACTAGTGGTAGGTATGAAAATAGTCTGCACAGGTCAAGGGTAGATCGAATACCTACATGATCGCGTTAATCATTTTATGAGCTGCTTGACCCAGTCTGTGTTATCTGGATTATCTAGGCGTACACGTATATCTGCTACTGATGAATACACACAGGCATGTTAATTATGTAAATGCACTCATGAATTCCCGCAGAAGCTTTATTACTATAACATCTACATGCAAGAGAATAATTATTCGTGGTTATGATCAGCAAACACTAATTCGCTGTTAATCAACCCTCACCTTAATCAACCCTCACCTTGTGCTTAAGATTCAACCGTTGGCCGTCGCTCTCTCTGTTTCTGGTCCATCGATCTGGAATGACCTCCCTCTCTCCCTTCGCCAAATGCCTTCTTATGAAGCTTTTAAATCCGGCCTCAAGACACATTTATTTCAAACCTAAGATTTTCCCCTCTTCTTCCATCTCATTCTTGTCCCTGCCCTCAACAGCCAAAACCCCATTACCCTGCCGAAGTGTATAACCTTTATGTGCGTGCGTGCGTGCGTGCGTGCGCGTGCGTGCGTGCGTGCGTGCGTGTGTGTGTGTGTGTGTGTGTGTGTGTGTGTGTACGTTTGAATTTGTAACAATTATTAATTGTAACTGGCTGCATGTGAATGAGTGGGATGAACGATGATTTGGGTTTTTTTCAAGATATGGCGCTATATAAATTCCATGTATTATTATTATTATTATTATTATTACTATCATCATTATTTGATAACAAAATGCATGTTCGTGCAGGGGCGCACACACAACGCACAGAGGCTCTCCTAAATATCCATGATACTGTGATATTATTACATAATTTATGCAAGCCTTTTACCTGACTGACAGGGAAATATATATATGTCGGGGCTGGCTTTCAACAGAACATGATTTCTAAAATTCTGTTCTCGCCAACGTCCAATGACAAGGATGCCAGGCAGATCCCGTAATCCCTCTTAGCGGTCCATGGGCAAGGGAAACATGAAAATGCCCAGCATGCATCCAGAACCTGGAGTTCACAACATCAGTGCAGACTCCACCCTCCCCAAAAGTCCTTCGGATGAGACTATAAACCGAGGCCCCGTGTGCGAACGCACGCAGAACATCTTGCGCACACGTTAAATCCTGTTTCCCGCTTTTCGTAAGAGTAGGCCATTGTGTGCTGGTGACATGACAAAATGACAAAATTTACAAAACCGCATACACACGGGGACTGGATGTAAAAAACCACATAACTGCTTATTCCATTATCCTCGATATAAAAGAATAATAAATAGATAAACTAGGGAAAGGGGTAGCGGCTGGGCTCTGTTAGGTTCAACTTGCTCAAGGCCGCACGCCACAATTAAAAAAATCACTCTTTCCCTTTGTTTTTCTATGTGACTCTTATATTCATACCGCACGTACTAAGGCATCCACAGAAATAAAAACCACTTTTTGTGAAAGACTAGCCTCTGACTCAAAGCTCATGTGATTTTGAACAAGTTTGGAAGGTTTGAAATTTTTTTTAATTTTTCAGTCCTTTGTTGTCTGCTAGCTTCCTTACCCCAATATGCATGCGTGGGGTCAAGCTGTAGGAATAATTATAAGCAATCCTCATTTGATGATTATTTTCAACTTTCTCGTGACTACTTGGCATTGCTCTATGTCCTCAATCACAAAAACAAGCGCACAGTGCATTCTTTCATACTTTAAAAAATCTGTGAAAATCACCAACATTTTTTTCGACTCGCACTCTATACAAGATATTGTGCAGCCCAAGAGACAGGGACTGAAAAATCTAGGGTAAGGGAGAGAAGAAGAGAAAGAACAGAAGAGACTCATTTTGTGTTTATCGACCTTTGTGCTCTTATTGGCTTCTCTTGTTTACATGTTACTTGTTTAATTTCTCTATTACATTTTGTTTCTTTGTAACTCTTCCGTCTCGATTTCTGTGCTCTTTTTCCGTTCATTTCGTGTCTCTCCCGCTTCTTTGGGCTTGTTGACTGCACTTGAGTTCTAGTGAATGTCCTATTTCGATATCTTATTGTTATGTGTAACAACTATGTGTACCATTTTACAATGTGAAGTTGTTCACTTTTATGACTTTATAAGTTTGGCTTTTTTTGTTGTTTTTAAAAATCTTTTTTTCTGTTTTCTGTTTTGTTTTTCTTTTTTGTCCTTGTTTTTATGTGGTGGAGTTTTTTTGTTGTGTTTTTTCCTTTGGGTTTTTTGAGTTGTTATATATATATATATATATATTTTTTTTTTTGGGGGGGGAGGGGTTGTTGTTTGTGGGGGTTTCTTTTATTTGTTTGTTTGTTTGAAAGTTTTTTCACCCTTGTTTCTACTATGTGATAGTATGAGTATTGGGTTTATTACTAAGATGTATCCCTACGGGCAGGGACTGGATGTAACAAAAGCACATGAGTGCTTATTCATTATCCATAAAATAAAAGAATTTGTCATTGTCATTGTCTTTCGCTCCTCCTGTCTTCCTTTTCATCTGTATTATCTTGGTCTGTAAGTACATCTTTGATTTTCTCAACAAGATTTCTTATGCATCGTCTCTCAACCTACTTTTCTTTCTTTGAGAGAGAGAGAGAGAGAGCGAGAGAGAGAGAGAGAGAGAGAGAGAGACAGAGAGAGAGAGAGAGAGTGTGTGTGTGTGTGTGTGTGGTTGGGGAGGGGGGAGTTTATTCAAATTCTTTTATTTTGTAGATAACAAATAAGCGCTCATATGTTGTTGTTGTTTTTATATCTGGTCCCCATGTGCAAACGGTTTTGTCAGCCGTTGCAACCAGCACACAATGGCTTACTCTTCCTTAAGGCAGAGCAGGTTTTAACAAGATTTTCTATGTATGTTCACTAAAGAGACCCCAGTTTGTAGACTGATCCGAGGTGTGCGGTCTTCATTTTTTTGTTTACATCACTTCATAAAAATGTGATATTTGACATATAAGAAAATGCATGGGTGAAAGTGAAAAAAAACACCTCTCAATCCTGAAACCATACATTTCTGTGTCCTCCGGACATTCCCAATCCCGAGTTCACCATCGAGTGTTTGTGTGGACAAACGTGTCGGCATGTGTTTTTGTGTGACTGTAAGCGTGTGTGCATGTTAGGGTGCATGTTAGGGTGTTTATGTCAGAGAGAGAGAGAGAGAGAGAGAGAGAGAGAGAGAGAGAGAGAGAGAGAGGAGAGAGAACACAAGCAACTACACATGCATCACAGCATACACATACATGCATATATACACATGCATGCACACTCACAATTTACACACACACACCACTCCTACACACACAAGAGAAGCACATGAATAAGAAATGTCTTTATTTTCTTGAACAATGTTACATACAAATGTTTAATGCATGCATATCCACACAAATTTCAAGACAAATGACATCCACAGTATAAGTGATTATACTCTTGTCTCACATGAAATCAAGATCCTGAAGTATTTATCTCTCTTAACCCAAATCCCTATTTAGCACATAATACATGAAAATGGTGAGAAAGCAAACAACAGAGCTCTAGAAAAAGAAAGAAAGAAAAGAAAAGAAAAGAAAAGAAAAGAAAAGAAGAGAGAGAAGAGAGAGAGAGAGAGAGAGAGAGAGAGAGAGAGAGAGAGAGAGAGAGAGAGAGAGAAACACAGTCCTCTTTTCCTTCTCAAAAACCATCCTTTCTTTTTCACCAGTTAAACTGGAGACAACAACAGCAGCATGGACAACGAAAAATGCAACAACAGACAGATGGTCTACAGGTGATCTTTCCCCCCCCACACAAAACACTTGCAAGTTTGCATCCAGGGTGTGCTTCTGACTTTCCTGTATATATAGACAGGGTCCCCTGGCTTTCTACCCGTTGCTGTTTTTTTTATTATTATTATTTATATATATATATTTTTTTTTACTGTACTTCTTCCTTTTTGTCATGTTTCTCCCAGGGGAGGTTTGACATTGATGAGCCTTCTCCATCTCTCTCTGTTTTGAGCTCCCTCCTTATTTATGCCCCTTTCTCTAAGATCATCTGCAGTACAGGCAGCCCAGGTTTTGCTAGGTCTTCCCTTTGGTCTCCTTCCATCCACTACGAAGTTCATTGCTCTTTTTATGATGTGGTGGTCTGCTCTCCGTTGAACGTGCCCAAACCAGCGCAGTCTATTGGTACTAGCTACAGACCATCAACTTTGCACATTCTCCATAGTTCTTTATTCGTCAAAATCCACATACAGCCCCAGGCCAAAACCTGTGTCAAGTTATTGATGAAAGCAAAGTGACGAGGCCTACATCATTGTTATGCCTAGAAACACAATGTCCAGACTGTCTTCATCTATGACAAGCTCTTGGCATAACAACCTTTAAAGAGTATTAAAAACAACCCCACCCCTCTGAAGATGGGAATATGGCTGCATTATTGAGTGAGGTATTTGAAAACGGGCCACATACAAAGTCTTTCCATTCATCCAGCCGTACTGGCAGTGATTCCCCAGAGTAAGAATGGAGTCAAGAGTGCATAATCTGGGTGACCCCTTCAGAGTGTTCAGCTGGATAATGACCACTACCAACAACAACAAACTCCTAATTTAGGCCTTCACTGACGATTCTTCATGCTTGAAGCCTAGCCAAACTACAAGGGTTATTTCAGAGCTGATGGACATATTAACAAAGTCCCAACTATGTACTGACTGACATAAGGTGGAGCACAAACACATAAATAAAAAGCAGTGAATCAAAACCAACAAAAACCTCGACCATTTCCTTCTAAACAAAATAACAAACCCACCCCCTCCCCAAAGACAAAAAAACCCCCACACAATCCCCCTCCCCCAACCATATACAGACCAAACCAGACCAAAGAAACAAAACCCAGTAAATATTAACCCCCCCCCCCCCCCCACACACACACACACACACTAAACCCACAAAAAACCCTGGCAGGCTTTACAGACTATGACAGAGTTCATAGCTGATGTCAGAAGAGAATGACCACAAAACTCTAATGGAAAGGTGGAGGTTGCGCTTTTTTTTTCTCCTTTTCTTTTTCTTTCTGATATTTACATTTGCAGAGTTAGAGAAATCTTTATTCATAAGAAAAACAAAATCACAAAGAACAAGAACAGAAACTTCTGTTTTTAAACAAAAACCACACAATAACATGTCAGTGATACAATTACCCATTCATGTAACACATGACATTGTCAAAAACTAAACAAAACAAACCAAAAAAAGCAACCAAAAATAAGCAAAAAAAACCCCCCCCCCTATCTGTGTGTGTGTATATATATATATATATATATATATATATATATATATATATATATATATATATATATGTAACACACACATATCATATATATATATATATATATATCTATGAATGACAAAAATGCCAAGGAGTTAGCATGAATTTGCATCAGCTATGTTCAAGACCACTAGTACCACTTTTTCTTCTCAATCTTTATGTCAAGACATTCCTTGCCTCATCAATCATTCACATCTCTCTCTCTTTCTCTCTCTCTGTACTCAAGCTGTCAACTTCTATCAATGCCTTTTCTCTATGCACATGCCTTCATAACATAATACAGCTACCTTCTTTCCTTCCTTCCTTCCTAACCTTGCAAGAACATTTGTGTAGATCTATACATCATTACATGACCATTTTTCAACTTATCCTACACATATTCATGCACACATTCTCAACAACAAAAAAAGTGTCTACATCAAAATAACTATGAAAAAACAAAAAAAAAGGAAACAAAATCCACAAACTGGAAGTCAACCTAGGATACCATTCATTTTGTTTGAAAATCAGTGATAGCCATGCATATTTTTTAAAGAGAGAGAGAGAGAGAGAGAGAGAGGAGAGAGAGAGAGAGAGAGAGGAGAGAGAGAGAGAGAGAGAGAGAGAGAGACAGAGAGAGAGAGAGAGAATTTTCAGCAGGCTACTTCATAAACGAACTAATGCCAGCATACAGCTTGGTTGCATGCACCGACACATGGATACTGGGCTTCATTCACACTAAACTAAACTAAAGGCACACAGTATAATGGCTTAAAATTCTAGCTACAATAATGGGTCATGATTTGTGCTACAGTAATGGTGGTCAAAGATTTTTGCTTACAGTAATGGTGGTCAAAGATTTTTACTACAGTAATGGCTCAAAGATTTTGGCTTACAGTAATGGGTGGTCAAAGATTTTTGCTACAGTAATGGCTCAAGTTTCTTGCTACAATGATGGCTTAAGATTTTTTGCTACAAGCTAACAGAGTGTGTGTGTGTGTGTGTGCGTGTGTTCCACTGACAGAGCTCCTGAGGTTCACCAGAGGTCAGGCTTCTGTGTATACGACCGTTAAGGTAGCCGCACATCAACTTCAGGGAGCAACAAGCTATAAATATCATGGCATGCCGAATATTGCTTTAAACTTAAAAAAACATACATTATATGGAATATACCGAGATACAGAATAAAATTTTTTTGGAGCACTTGAAGGGACAGATCAACCTGCTGATCAACAGCAAGAGGTCAACCTACCAATCAGTCCAGCAGGTGGACAAAAAACACGAACAGTCTTAGGTTCAATTCCACCCCAACACACACTCTCTCTCTTATATATCCCTATGGGCGGGAACTGGATGTAAAAAAGCACATGGGTGCTTATTCATTATCCTCGAAAGAAAAGAATTTGTCATTGTCAGTCACACAAATTGATTCTTCATCAGCAGCAAACAGGCTGATTTCCAATCTTCTGTGCATTCTCTGCAGGAGGTCTTCCCCCTGGCCTATGTTGATACACTCCGACTGCAGAGTAGCTAAGTTTTTGGGGATACAGGTTGCATGCTGGGTATAGTCGTATTACTATAACTTAATGCAGACATGAATTATGGATGTTGATGCGCTCTGACTGCAGAGTAGCTAATTTTGGGGGGGTACAGGTTGCATGCTGGGTATAGTCGTATTTCTATAACTTACTGAATGCGGACATGAATTATGGTATCTTAAAAGCCTACATTTGTTTTTCTGCATGTGTGTGTGTTTATAAAAAAAAATAAAATCTATATCTATCGATCTATATATATGAAACGAATCAAGGCACTGGCAGGTCAGCCATTTCAAGTTCACCTGGTAAAGATAAAAATGAAGTACAAATCCCCACCCTTCGTTCACCTGACGCCACCGCACAGATTTGAACCCACAACTTCATGGACCCACAGCGCTGAAGTCAACCAGTCTCAACCACTCAGCTACAGCCAACCAAACATGCTATTTAACAACTTCATGGACCCACAGGGCTGAAGTCAACCAGTCTCAACCACTCAGCTACAGCCAACCAAACATGCTATTTAACAACTTCATGGACCCACAGGGCTGAAGTCAACCAGTCTCAACCACTCAGCTACAGCCAACCAAACATGCTATTTAACAACTTCATGGACCCACAGCGCTGAAGTCAACCAGTCTCAACCACTCAGCTACAGCCAACCAAACATGCTATTTAACAACTTCATGGACCCACAGCGCTGAAGTCAACCAGTCTCAACCACTCAGCTACAGCCAACCAAACATGCTATTTAACAACTTCATGGACCCACAGGGCTGAAGTCAACCAGTCTCAACCACTCAGCTACAGCCAACCAAACATGCTATTTAACAACTTCATGGACCCACAGCGCTGAAGTCAACCAGTCTCAGCCACTCAGCTACAGCCAACCAAACATGCTATTTAACAACTTCATGGACCCACAGCGCTGAAGTCAACCAGTCTCAGCCACTCAGCTACAGCCAACCAAACATGCTATTTAACAACTTCATGGACCCACAGCGCTGAAGTCAACCAGTCTCAACCACTCAGCTACAGCCAACCAAACATGCTATTTAACAACTTCATGGACCCACAGCGCTGAAGTCAACCAGTCTCAGCCACTCAGCTACAGCCAACCAAACATGCTATTTAACAACTTCATGGACCCAAGCGCTGAAGTCAACCAGTCTCAACCACTCAGCTACAGCCAACCAAACATGCTATTTAACAACTTCATGGACCCACAGCGCTGAAGTCAACCAGTCTCAACCACTCAGCTACAGCCAACCAAACATGCTATTTAACAACTTCATGGACCCACAGCGCTGAAGTCAACCAGTCTCAACCACTCAGCTACAGCCAACCAAACATGCTATTTAACAACTTCATGGACCCACAGCGCTGAAGTCAACCAGTCTCAACCACTCAGCTACAGCCAACCAAACATGCTATTTAACAACTTCATGGACCCACAGCGCTGAAGTCAACCAGTCTCAACCACTCAGCTACAGCCAACCAAACATGCTATTTAACAACTTCATGGACCACAGCGCTGAAGTCAACCAGTCTCAACCACTCAGCTACAGCCAACCAAACATGCTATTTAACAACTTCATGGACCCACAGCGCTGAAGTCAACCAGTCTCAACCACTCAGCTACAGCCAACCAAACATGCTATTTAACAACTTCATGGACCCACAGCGCTGAAGTCAACCAGTCTCAACCACTCAGCTACAGCCAACCAAACATGCTATTTAACAACTTCATGGACCCACAGCGCTGAAGTCAACCAGTCTCAACCACTCAGCTACAGCCAACCAAACATGCTATTTAACAACTTCATGGACCCACAGGGCTGAAGTCAACCAGTCTCAACCACTCAGCTACAGCCAACCAAACATGCTATTTAACAACTTCATGGACCCACAGGCTGAAGTCAACCAGTCTCAACCACTCAGCTACAGCCAACCAAACATGCTATTTAACAACTTCATGGACCCACAGCGCTGAAGTCAACCAGTCTCAACCACTCAGCTACAGCCAACCAAACATGCTATTTAACAACTTCATGGACCCACAGGGCTGAAGTCAACCAGTCTCAACCACTCAGCTACAGCCAACCAAACATGCTATTTAACAACTTCATGGACCCACAGGGCTGAAGTCAACCAGTCTCAACCACTCAGCTACAGCCAACCAAACATGCTATTTAACAACTTCATGGACCCACAGGGCTGAAGTCAACCAGTCTCAACCACTCAGCTACAGCCAACCAAACATGCTATTTGGAAACCAACAATACAGAAAGTGTGGAGCTACCAATGTGTTGAGGTGGGGTTTGTTGTTTTTTTCTTCTTCTTCTAGCAAAGTCTTGAAGTTTTTCTTATCACCTTTGCACTCTTTCACAGAATGTTTTTACTCATTCAGAATTAGGAAGCAAAACCAACAACAATATCTGAATTGGTAAACTGTTCTGTGTTTACCCCATTTCTGAAAAACAAACGTGAAACAATGCCCCCCCCCCACCCTCCCCCAAAATTCAATGATGTACCAATTTAGATATGATCAGCATTCCAAAACTGGTTCCCCCCTCCCCTTTTTTTTCCCTTTTTTTTTTGCTGCCTCATCTTTCTGTGATGTTTTTCTCCTGCTGTTCCCACGCCGCTCATTCCAATCTCTCCACCCCCAGCCATACTCAAGATTCATCACGTCACATCCTTGGGGTCACAAGTCCACAGTAAGCTCATCATCATCATCATCATCATCAGGCCACCACGGGTTCACCAGCCAGAGGGGCCCTGCACTGCTGCCGAGTCACTCTGGTGGCGTTCAGCGGTGCCTGGTCTGAGCTAACACACGCAGGACACCACACATACTATAAGCCCCTTACTGATGACAGTAATAGCCGAGTCGCGGGAGCCAGATTGACTGAGACACCCACCTGGGGAAAACAAAGTTCTTCAAGAAATCCCCATCTATCTACTGGTGAATAGTGGGGTCATATGTGCGAACGCATGCAGAACATCTTGCGCACACGTTAAATCCTGTTCCGCTTTTCGAAAGAGTAGGCCATTGTGTGCCGGTGGGAACAGATGGCAAAATTTACAAAACCGCATACACACGGGGACTGGATGTAAAAAAGCACACGAGTGCTTATTCCACTATCCTCGATATAAAAGAATAAATAAATAAATAAATAAATATCAGACAAATATAAAACTGACTCAAGCTATCTTTGCCCCACAGTTGACTCGTGATAAGCCTGAAAGTTTGCGGTAAGTTAAGTAAGGAACATGTCTACATATTTATAATGCAAGCAAAGTAAGGAACAAGTCTACATACTTATAAGCAGAGGTGAAGTCTTCATTTAAAGGCAATGTAAGGAAACACTGATGGACCACGGTAGCCGAGTGGAACTTTTAAGCGCGCTTGACTTGCACTCCTGTGCATCCATGAAGTCGTGGGTTCCAATCTCTGCAGCAGCGTCTGGTGAATAATGGATGGGGAAAAAATTAACCTCCTCCTTTAAAATGCAGCCCTGCCAGTGCCTTTGATCCCTTGTGTGTGTATGTATATATATATATATATCTATCATATTGCAGGTAAAAGGTTAAATAACTGCGTTACAGTAGTTCATGTCAGTGTGAAGTGAGTTATGGAAACACAAACATACCCAGCATGCATCCTGTACCTGCAGAAGGGTGGGCTCCACTAGGTCCAAGCTGCCCAAGAAACAGGGCCTGAAAAATTCAGTGACTCCTAAGGGAGTTACGAGAGAAGAGAGAAGACAGAAAATGAGGAATAATCTAACTTGTGACGCTCTCCATCACATAATGAGTAGTACTGCACCTGCTGTCAATTTTTAGACCTTTGTTAACGTTAATAATGTGCAATATAGATATAGCGCTATATGAATTCCATTTATTATTATTATTCATTAATATAAAGGCTATTCAATACCAAAAAAAACCCAAAACCAGATTGAAATTCTATGAAAAAGTTATTAACAAACTGACATGATCGAATGCACGAAGTAACAAAATGAGAAATGGACCAGTTTTGCGTTGCAATAATAGGAGGTCAGAATGAAGGCTTACGTGTTTTTAAACATATTTAAAAGAAAACAAAATCACACCTTAATATTTCAGTACAAGGTAGAAGCAAGCTTATTAAAGCGATGGTGGATCGGTGGTCTAGAGGTAACGCGCCTGTCTAGAATGCGAAAAGTCCAGGTCGGAAGTGTGCGGTGGTTCGATTCCCGTTTGGGCCCGAAACTTTTCCCCCATCCATTAGACCATGAGTGGTGGTCTGGGCGCTAGTCTTTCGGATGAGACGATAAACCGAGGTCCCGTGTGTTACACAAAATTTTCAGCGCACGTAAAAAGAACCCACAGCAACAAGAGAGCTGTCCCTGGCAAAATTCTTAGAAAAAAGCCACTCTGATAGGGTAAACAAATACAGTTGCAGATCCAAAAAAAAAAAAAAAAAAAAAAGGGGTGGCGCTGCTCTTGTGGTGACGCGCTCTCCCTGGGGAGAGCAGCCCGAATTTCACGTAGAGAAATCTTGTGACTTAAAAGTGGTATAAAATATTTATTAAAAAAAAGAAAAAAAAGTTTTATAATCAATCAAAATAGATAACCTGACCCCCATCTGCCCAAAATGGATCCTAGCAGAAAAGTGGGTCAGGTGCAATGCCACTCATTTTGTGGTAAAGAACCACATTTCTTTTTTCCCACATATAAAGATGACAATAGTTAGATGACCCTCACTTAAATTCATTATCAATTATCATCAACTAGGCCAGGACAGGGAATTTCTTTTATCACTTTTCTTTTATAATTCGGTTTAGAATTAAAATCTTTAATTACAAAAGGATTTCTATTTTGCCCTTTAAAGTCTTATTTACAATCAAATCTTTTTTTTAAAATGATAAGGAAACAAAAAGGAACAAAATGAGGTACAGAAGAAACAAAAAATAAAGAAACCTTGTACAATCAATTAAACACAAAATAAGAAGAATAAAAAAATGATTCTTTACACAACATATTCACACCTGTAATAACGTATTTGGCTTAAAAAGTTTCAAAACAGTACAAAGTTAATGCCTTGCAAAAATGAACCAGGAATAGAACACAGTCTATCAATCTGTAGTACAAGGATCAAAACATAAGGGGGTGTTGTAAGCCAAAGCCGTGACTGTATTTCAGTAATCACAGTTTCATTACCGAGGTACTTGCTTCATAAGTTGACTGTATTTCAGTAATCACCATTTCTTTACTGAAGGTACTCGCTTTATAAGTTTTACACTTTTTTTTTTCTATTACATTCCTCAGCTAGAGCTCCAAGGTTAACCAATGATGCAATATTTGCATATGCAACCAATTTTCCACCACGAATGCAGCCCAAATTCTGACTTATGGGATACATTTGTTTTAAACTCTCAACAACAACAAAAACAAAAAAAAAGCCAACAAATGGGAGTTCTGAATATCAACTGTCAAATCTGGCCCTCACAGTACATAGACTATACTAGCGTTTCTAAGATGTCTCGATATTGTAACGTACTTTCTAGCCCTGAGGATAAATAGCTAGTACTTAAAACAAATACTGGTATTGTAACACATCGTAAACATTCAGACCAGCAACGTGTATGCCCTTGCTTGATTGCATTGCTCCAGTCAGGGTTTGCAGGGCAATACCTAACACTAGTATTCAGCAGAAATGTGTACTCCAATATATGCATTTCAGTTGGCAAACTTCATGACCCTTGATTGACAAACTCGTTGCGCATGGTATATAGTCGTCAGGGAGAAACTTCTACTTTTCTATCAATAACCAAATAACAAACCACATACTGATATACCTTTTAGACCAATGGCATGGTTGGAACAACAGAATGAGCATGTGTTTTGTATAGAGTGTTAGTGGAGCTCTTCAGTATGCAAGCTTCCATCTCTTGCAAATGTCCCAAGTCTTAGCTTCTACTAAAACTCATGCCAAGCCTCACTACTCAACTCTTCTGTTTGTTGCTACACATACTAGTCTGTCGGATGAGATGATAAACCAAGGTCCCGTGGGCTATACATAATTATTTAGTGCACGTAAAAGAACTCACGGCAACAAAAGAGTTGTCCCTAGCAAAATTCTGTAGAAAAAAAGCCACTCTGATAGAGAAACAAATCTATTTGCAGACAGGCAAAAAGAAAAAAAAAAGGTGGCGCTGCTCTTGTGGCGACATGCTCTCCCAGGGAGAGCAGCCCGAATTTCACGCAGAGAAATCTGTCGTGACTTTAAGTGGTATAAATAAATAAATAAAATACTATTTGTGAAAGGGGCAGTAATAATTACCTCCCATGTGGAAAGAGTACGGGCGCAATACCATGTTTCTATATCAGGAGACACCTGCAAACTGTGCCAGGCTCCGTTTCCTTTGATGGTAGGCTTGACTTCTCTGTGCATACACTCCGCTTACTCCGTGAAATGTAGAATTTATGCAGTCTCTTTATAGAGGTGAATTCCTACGGTTTTGACTGTGCCTTGTAGCTTGTTGCTATTGATCCGAATTAATCTATCTCCACTCTGTTACGTATTGATACATGGAACACTGATGTGAAAAGCTCGTAGCAATTCACAACCAAACCTTAGCCATGAATTAATACTTTGCTTCTATACTACAGGGGAGTATGTCTATGGATAATTCTCTTGGACCATCAATTCATATTAAAAAAGGAAAGCATCTACAAAAATAAAAAGGTTTTTTTTCTTTTCCCAAATCTGCATACAACACACACCTGGAATTCCAAAATGATTTTGAATGAGAAGAATTAAAATTATATATAATGTTTGTTACAAAAGAATTTTAGAAAAAAGAAATACACTGCAATAATACAAAATTCTTTTTCACCGATTGCTTCCCCCCCCCCCCCCCCCCATTACTTTTCTATTTGTTCTGTCTGTCCACAAAGTTTTTCACCAATTGGTTTTTTTCCATTTTCTTTTCAAATTGTTCTGTCTGTTCACAAAGTTCTTTTTCACCAAGTGGGTTTTCTTTTTGTCGATTATCTTTCAAATTGTTCTGTCTGTCCACCTTTCTTTCTTTCCTTAGCTGGTTGTTTCCAGTTTTCACTTCCATTTCTTTGGTTTTCTTCTGTCTTTATGTTTTTCATTTTTCATTGTCTTTATGTTTTTCTTTTTTTTCCTTTATGTTTATAATTTTTGTCTATGTTTTTCTTTTTTCTGTCGTTATGTTTTTCTTTTTTCCTGTCTTTACGTTTTCCTTTTTGTCTTTGTTTTTCTTTTTTCTGTCTTTATGTTTTTCTCTTTTTTTTTCTATGTTTTTATTTTCTTCTTGTTTTTATGTTTTTCTTTTTCCCTGTCTTTATGTTTTTCTTTTCTTCTTTTGTCTTTATGTTTTTCTTTTCTTCTTCTGTCTTTATGTTTTTCTTTTTCCTCCCTGTCTTTATGTTTTCCTTTTTTTTTTGTCTTTGTTTTTCTTTTTTGTCTTTATGTTTTTTGGGTTATTTTTCTGTCTTTATGTTTTTCTTTCACCCCTGTCTTCATGTTTTTCTTTTTTTTTATGTTTTTATGTCTTTACCTTTTTCTCCTTTACTTGTCCATCCAAAAACACAGCAGGAACACATGCATACGCACGTGTGTTTTTTTTCCCCTTTTTCTCAGGACACTATTTTCAATACCATGTGCCTACTCAGTGATAAACATAGCAAAGTTTCATCCCACTGGGTAACAGGAGGGCGGGGAGTGGAGATGGGTAGTGGAGAGGGAGGAAGGCTGACAGTACCACTAAGGGCAGATTTTCACACTACAAGTACAAGGGCAGTGACAGTGGATGTAAACAGTTTCTGTAAGGAATGAGAGAACACAGTGTGTGTGCGAGTGTGTGAAAGTTGTGTTATATTTTTATATTGTTGTTATTTATTCTTTTATTTTGAGGATAATGTGTGTGTGTGTGAGTGACAGAGAGAGAGAGAAAGAGAGAGGAGAGAGAGGAGAGAGAGAGAGAGAGAGAGAGAGAGAGAGAGAGAGAGAGAGAGAGAGAGAGAGAGAGAGAGAATGTGTGTGTACGTGTGTATGTGAAAGTTGTGTTTTTAATTTTTTTCTTATTGTTATTTATTCTTGTATATTGAGGATAATGTGTGTGTGTGTGACAGAGAGAGAAAGAGAGAGACTGTGTGTGTGTGTGTGTGTGAGAGAGTGTGTGGGTGTGAAAGAAAGACAGAAAGAGACAGACAGACAGAAAGAAAGAAAGCAGAGGGAGGAGAAAGAGAGAGAGTGTGTGTGTGTTATTGAGAGAGAGAGAGCGAAAGAGGGAGAGAGGGAGAGAGAGAGTGCATGTGAGAGAGAGTCTGTGTGTGTGAGAATGTGTGTGTGAGAGAGAGAGAGAGTGCATGTGTGTGAGAGAGAGTGAGCGTGTGTGTGAGAGAGAGGGGATGAGAGAGAGAGAGAGAGAGGGAGGGGGGGAGTGTGTGTGTGAGGGAGAGAGAGAGTGCGTGTGTGTGTGTGTGTGAGAGAGAGATTGATTCAAGATTTGATTCCTTTCACCCCTTTTGGGGTATGGAGGATTACAAACAAATTGAACAGGCGAATAAACCTAACAGCAATATACCCAAAAATAATATGAATACTAACAGTAACTGAAAAGCAAGAGTTCATCGCATAATGATAAGCAAACAGTATTAATGAATTTTGAGAGCGACAGGAGAACTTTTCAAGATTTGCATTTCATTAGCCTACAAAAATTATAACTGGACATGGGTTGAAGAAAATGTCAGGGAATAAAATCTTGTCGTAAATGTTTGAAGTGGGGACATTCCATGATAAAATGAAATTCATCCCCTAAAACAGACACATTGCATTTTGAACATATTCTTTCTTCCCTTGGTATATTATGGAAACGTCCAACCTCAATAGGAAGCTTTTGACAGCTACAACAAAACTTCATAAGAGCGTAAACATATACATCTGGTGGACAAGTTATATATTTTTCCATACCAAAATCGATCTTATAGTTTTTATAATAAAGGCATCTACTATTACTCCACAGCTCAGTTCTCCATTCATTAACAAAATTTTCTATTAAGAAGGCTTTGATATGTGAACTTGTAGAATGAATACTTGAACAAAAATGTTTCTCCCACAGTCAAATCCGCTTTGTACTAAAATATTTTTTAAATCTTATTTAGCCATGCTGATTGAATCAAAGATTTATCCTAGAAATCTTTCATCATCTGATAAACATTTGACGATAGCTTTTCAGAGTGGAAGTCAAGCAGCTGCATCCAGAAACGGACCATTGGAACAGAGACCAAAATAGACAAGGGATATCTGCCCATTTCTCCATATACTAACGAAGTTGACGTTGTATGCTTTAAACAAAAAAAAATCTTAACTGAAACTTGTCAATTATTCACACACACATTTTTTGCAAATTCCTTAAAAAGTATAGTCCCCTGTAGAGTCTAATATATCCAACAGTGATCTTCACCCAAGATCCCACTTTACCAAGAACCAATTCAAAGACAAAATCAGCAGACATAATATTCATTTGCCCATGGTGCTGAACTGATTATACTAATTCCAATTACAGCTGGAGTGTGCCGCTAAAATGGGTTTAAAAAAAAAAAGAAGACCTGACACAGAATGCAGTTTCGTTTTTACAGAGTAAAAAAAAAAAAGGAATATGCTTCAAAAATGTCTTCAGCATGCAGATATTTGAAAAAACCCAACCAAACAAAAAAGTCATAATCCCAGCAAATTGTGCCTTCCACTGTTCTGACCATACCCCATAAAACAACAGAATAATCTGACAATGGGCACCTGCCTGCTCTGGTGTCAGTCCATCTTCATGTGTGCATGCAAAACATGGGACATGACAGTGGGCTCTTCAGATTTACTAGGTGATGTTTTAACAGTGTGCTAATAATGCATTATGGTCACATCCTTCTTTCTATGAATAACATATTGAAAGAGAGAGAGAGAGAGAGAGAGAGAGAGAGAGAGAGAGAGAGAGAGAGAGAGAGAGAGAGAGAGAGAGAGAGAGAGAGAGAGAGAGGCTGACCATTGAAAAGGAGGAAGCTGGTAGGCCTGCTATATAAACATTGTTTTGTTAAATTTCATGTACCCCTTGGGGTTTTTTCTTGAAATAAAATCTTAAATATTTAACAGGGCAATAAAACTACTGATAAGAAAGGGGGCCCCTTGCACTCTAACCCCACACATGGCTGTGAAAGTCCCCTACCCCCTCTTCCTACCAACCCACAGTTGATACTTTCCACATGCACCCTATACGCCAACAACCCGTAAAATTTCCGGGGTGTCGAACCGAAGTAAACAAGCCTGCTTCCTTGACTACAGTTAAAGGGAAAGAACTCCAAACTTAATGGAGGTCACTCTCCTGTTGCTTGGCAACATTCAGCTGCAAAAACCGTAGCAAAAACGATCGTTTTTTAGCTCGTATTTTGTGTTTTTATGCATGACTGTTTTGGAAGTTCGTGTTCAAAATGGCTGACACTTCTTGTTGAAGGCATAAATAACTTTACACAGCTGTAAAATTGGCAAATAAAACTGTACATTTACCTAACAGTGATGAAAACGATCATGTATGATTCAGCTGATCGTGCATTTAAAAAAAAAGGAATGAGATTTGGCCTAGACTTATGTTTGACGTTATTGAGATCGGGAGTACTCAGAATGACCGTGGTGATAAAGAAATCGTATTTTTGGTCAATTTTTTTACATTTTAAATATATTTTCGCAGTGAAATAGCATGCTAACTAATTTGAGCTTGCCTCGAAGTAATCTACGATATATATACTGTCATTAGGCAGACTATCAGGAATATTCATGTGGTAGTTTCTGAGTAAGAGGGATATGAACATAGCAGTAGTACATAAGAATTTTATTCCCCGGCATATAGGGTGCACTTGCACTGGGCAGTTAAGAGGTTAAATATGCGCTGCTTGAGGGTTTTTTTTTATAGCTCTTTAGGGTGCACTGCTTACATTATTTTGTAGCCATCTTGAAAAAAAATTCGGCAATCCTCTTGTGTAATCTTTTTTTTCATATTGTTCAGTAGAACCCACTTGAGTCTTTGTACTAATGATAGAGTCATTTTCTAATTGTGGCTCACTTCACCTTTAAAACCACCACCTCAACTCAATCCTTGTAGGTACACGCACACACACATGCATAGCGTGTGTGTGTGTGTGTGTGTGCGTGCAATATGGAAAAGGGGAAGGGGGGGAGGTGTTAAGTGAGTTCTTCAAAAAGGAAACTTTGTGTGTTGTATTGCGTATGTGCAGGGAGGGGTGGTGGTGGTGATAGGATGGACTTAGTAAAGATTAACTTACGATCCTAAGAGAAGTCTGTGAGAGGACAATTTTCTTTTTGTTGTATGTGTGTGTGTGTGTGTGTGTTCTCCTCACCCTCCTAAAACATGTGTACATGCTGGCCAACCTCCCTGGCACCACCAAGTTATCATTTTATTATCCTTGGATACACTGCGCCAACCCTCCACAACCACCATCAGCATGTCGGCCAATGCCAGCAATGGTCAAGCCATGACGACCCACCCCTCATTCAGTTATCCTTTTGTCTATTTTTGGCGCCAGACAGACCCGCTGCGTAATAATTTTCTTTTAGCACCCCAGAGTGGCGGCGCCTAGAATCAACACTGTGTGTGCGCTTGTGTAAATCAAATATAAATAAGAGCACTGAAATATCCATGGATCAATCCTTTCTTGCCACATATATTGAGCGCTTTGATTTGTTGCTTTACAAGATTCAGCGCTATATAAATTCCATACATTATTATTATTATATTAAATGCGACTCTCAAAAATTTCCAGTTGGGCCTCTTATAATGCCCAAGAGTACATAACCCAGTTGGCTTAATAAGCGCTGTCTACGAATTTCTCATGGTAAAATATGTTATATGATGACTGTCTTACGAGTCTTTCATAGTTGAATATGTTATTATGATGACTGTCTTATGAATTTCTCATGGTAAAATATGTTGTTATGATGACATTCTAAAACAGGGAGATTGCATCGTGCTTCCTATCAAGCTAGTATGCTTAACCTGAAGTTTAGTATTTGTATTCACACTTCTATGCATCAAACTGATATGACACACTCCAATGGTGATCGCTATTTTTCAATGATTTGTTGTGAGAATGCAATTTGTGATCTACCTGAACTGAATTTTAGATATTATATGTTTTATCTTATCTTTTTTGTGTGTATGCGACCGTTTTTACACATTATTAAGGTAAGCACTAGGTGATTTCTGGGAAATATGTTTTTATAAATGTTGGGCCACATTGGACACCCAAAGAAAGTTAATCAATGAAATAAATCACACAAGAAAGTTAATCAATGAAATAAATCACACAAGAAGCTGAACTTGTCCTTTAAGTAGACCAGGATCACCAATTTTTAACATTGTTATACACCGCGTGGTTAAGTCCAGTTAAAATAAACCAACATATACTTTGGTATTAAAAATAAACAAACAAAAAAAACGATAAGAACAAAAACAAGATGAAAAACCCCCAGAACAAGGAAAAAAACCCCCTCCAACACACACACACAAACCCCTGAACCTTTCCTATCCTTCTAAAAAAATGACAGAGCAGACCCGACCAATAACCTTTTTTTCACATTCGATGGGTGATGATACAATCTAATCATTACTTAAGCATTTGAAATATCATCTTCAAACAAAAAAAAACACAAAAAAAAGATAAACAAAATATATAATGAACACAATGCATCCACCTCACCGCTGGAAATGATCGTGCGTTATGAATGCACTGTACAAGATATAATATTGTATTTTTTATATTACGTTTCGTCCCTCATGCTGTGGTCTCTTGTCTGTGCCTGAAGCAAAGTCCCATCTGCTGTCGAATGCAAGCCTGCAAGTGCCACGGCACACACACAGAGATGTCTTGATCAGGGTGCACCTGTAGTCCTGGTTCTGCCTGTCAAATGGTCAGCACAAAGCGATTTCCTTATTCTGAAAGCAAACATGAAAGAAATGTTTATATATTGTTGAAAATGGTGGTCAATGAGGGTGAGTGAGTGAGTGAGTGAATGTGTGTGTGTGTGTGTGTGTGTGTGTGTGGTGTGTGTGTGTGTGTGTGTGTGTAAGCAAGTGTCCTTGTGTGTGGGTTGTGTGTGTTGTGTGTGTGTGTGTGTGTATGCAAGTGTCCTTGTGTGTGTGTGTGTGTGTGTAAGCAAGTGTCCTTGTGTGTGGGTGTGTGTGTTGTGTGTGTGTGAGTGTGTGTGTGTAAGCAAGTGTCCTTGTGTGTGGGTGTGTGTGTGCGCACATAGTCTGTCTTTACCAGGGATAATCTCACCTTGAAAGATAATTTTACACAAACTGAAGCTGTGCTAAAGATCATCTATTACAAGGTAGGCTAAAATCCTGGTCAGGGTCTCCGAAACAGTATTTCAATATCAGCCATCTAAATCACTATACATGCGCATCAATATAAATTATAATCCAAAATGGCACTAAAACATAGTTCATAATCTAATAAGGCTCTTATACAATTTAGTAAATGACCATTCCCACAGAATTCACTTACAAGAAAAAAAAACCTATTCCAATTAAATCAGTAAATGAATATCAAATAACATCATTACCATGAAATAATCACTCAGTCTCTGAGTTTTACATTTAGGGGGGGGGTTGTTTATTTTATTTTTTTGCTGTTTGGGGTAGGAGGTGGGGGTGGGCGCAGTTTTTTTTATGGCTGATTTTTGGGGAAAGGGGGTGGACGGACAATGACATGCCTTTTTTTGTCCATTACCTTATCATCAATAGTTCTGTTCTGTTGAAACATCATGTGCATGAGTAAAAAAACATACATTACAAAGGCTACAAAGTCATGACTAAAGAACACCAAAAAGTGATATATTTTATATAATGAGTGACTGATTGACTAAATGTATACCATGGTTACGCAGTCACGGCTAAGTCAAGAACTCAAAAACAGTCAGAATACAATCACTGACGAACAAAAATACAATGGTTACAAAGTGATGACTAAAGACACCCCCCCCCCCCAAAAAAAAAAAAGAATTACAATGAATGACAAACAAAATACAATGGTTACAAAGTGATTACTAAAGAACATCCCCCCCCCCCCCCCAAAAAAAAAAAAAAAAATAAATACGATTGACAAAATACAATGGTGACAAAGTGATGACTAAAGAACTAAAAAAAAGTAATACAATGATTGTCTAGAACAAACATACAATGGTGACAAAGTGATGACTAAAGAACTCCAAAGCAGGAATACAATGACTGACAAACAAACATACAATGGTGACAAAGTGATGACTTACGAATTCCAAAACAGTAATACAATGACTGACAAACAAACATACAATGGTGACAAAGTGATGACTAAAGAACTCCAAAAAAAGGAATACAACGATTCATTGACTAAGAAACCTACAAATTATAGATGGTTACAAAGTGATTCAAGGTAATTTAACGATTGACTAACATAACAGTATACTGACTACCCGCATTGTCTCAAGCAGCATTTCACAGTCACTATCAAAGTATCAGTATCACCAGCATCAACCCCAGCCTTGAGATTTCTTCTGAACAACCACAGTGCAAGAATTAAACCCCCCCCAAAAAATCAGAACTTCTTCTAGCCCAAAGTGTATAGATAGGTAATTGTTTTTTTCTTTTACTTGGCCTCTGTAATTTATAAAGTATGAACTGATTGAAGGCACTCATACTCTCCCCCTAATTCTTCCACGAGGAAAGCTAGTGATACTGACAGGACAAAAGCAGCATGTGACAGTTTCATCCTCAGTGGGCCTGCCAGACTAGAACTTCCATACAGCCTGAATGGCCGCTCACAGAGAATACTCCTGAACACAATCAAGCCTTTTCTGTTACTGATGCACTCGTGGCGAATCTTAGAGAATATCAAGCACTACTGGGTTTACCATGTTATGTGGCCAGTTGAACAAACTTACGTATATATTAGTATTATTACATGCCTAGTGCTATGACGTTTTATTTTTCTGTTTTGTTTCAATCCTTTTCCTGAGGAAAGCTTGGAGAAGTGCAAGATGGAATTAGTGGCTGCTGAGGTTGACCACATATTATCTCTCTGCTAGAGACTTGCATTATATTCTAACTTTGTTTTGCAGAAATCAGCACTCTATTTGACTTTCAACAGTGTACCAACCAGTTCTTGACTAAAACAAAAAATCAAACTCAACTCTTGCATGCACACTTGTGTGAGTTGTTACTTCTCTTTCCTTTTGTGTTCCAGAAAACCTTCACTTTCCTTCATTCCTGAGTTTCTAAAACAGTCTATTCCTTAACCCTTTCCTATTTTTACCCGCCGCTGCCCGCTTGCCTGCATATGTTTATACCCGCTGCAGCCCGCCTGACGTCATTTCATCCTGGTGGGGAATTTCCCTCATTCACTAAGCTCTACTTAGTACACGCACACTATGAATGGACATTCCACCGAGGTCAGCATAAACTAAGGAAAGAATGTGCACCAAATTCAGTGCTACACAGCCTCCCATTCTCAAGAAACTGGCCAGTGACTCACTGACTGGCTTTGTCTTTCCCACGCTTTCTTGTAGCTAAAAATGGCAGCAAAGATTGAGGATACGGTTTGGGAGGAATATACTAATGTGGAAATTGAAGCTATTTTGGCTCAAGTGGAACAGTTTGAAAGAGAATAAAATGTTCAATCCAATGTTGAAGTAGATGTAGAAGAAGGAGATGAAATAGGAGAAGGTAGTGAGTCGGAAAGTGATGCTAACATTCCGTTGGCTTCATAGCAGACGACATGGCGTGGCACACAAGTGCCTTGCACAGTGCAAGACTTCACGCTGCCAACTGGGCCGGCACAAAGTCTTCCACTGAATGCCAAGCCCTTAGATTACTTTGTTTTGTTTGTGCCCCAACATTTTTTTCAAACTGTAGCAGATGAAACTAACAATTATGCCAGGCAAAAGACCACCGTGAAAGGTTTAGTCATAGATCCATTATGGACAGAAACAACACCTGATGAAATTAGGGCTTACCTGTCAATTTTGATCATCAAGGGTATCAAGAGTTTGCCAAGGCTTCATCTCTACTGGTCTACTGATTTGAGATTTTCTGAGTCATGGATACAAGATTTCTCAAAATTAATCAGTATTTTCACCTGAGAAACATGCCAACACACCTGGACGCGACACTGGGCTGTGACACCTGCATTGTGACAGCCATGTAACTGGCTATTGGTGAAGGACACACCAGTATTTTTGTAAATAGTAGGCGTGAGTATATATATATTTGTAAGTAATGTATATATGCACATTAGTCAACATTGTTTTCAATGTTTGAATACTTTCCACTCAGAAAATGTACACTTGGTGACAGTAATTTTGTGACAAGTGTGAATGTTCGATTGGAATACCATGACGGTGGATCCGATGGAGGACACATTCAGGCAGGACGACACTTATTATTTTTTAAATCCCATACGTATATTGCGCATGTTAGAGGGTAGTTGAAGACTAACAGCATGATGTCACTGCAATGTTACCTTTATTTGGTGACAAAAAGGGGACAGCAGCACGACACATGTAGGTAGGACACACATCTTGGGATGCAGAACAAAGTATGACATCATATGAATACTTTGGCCAAATATGACTGCTCTGCGAACAATAGTAACTGTACAGCACTATGTGTACTTGAGGTACCTTATTCTCTTAAAAAAACTGTGTGAATTTTTTAATATTACAGAGAGTTTCTCTGAAGATATGCAAATGGTAAAGGGTTAAAACAAAAAGGCGTTTAAAGTGATACAACACTGAAATATAACAGGATTAACTTCACGGATGTATCACAGACCGTTTTATCCATAAATAAATGTAAAAAATATTATTTGTTGTTTGGACACGAAGTTTGTTACAGTGTTGGTGAAATACAGTCCTGAGTTAAATCAGAGGTAAACACAAGCAATTATGTCCATAACAATACACACAAGACACATGTATGTTTATGTTCAAATTGTGTATTTCGCCGTGGGGATACTGGGAGTCTGACAGTAAACTGTATGGCATCCCCACTTGAAGAAAACTCTGTGCTAGCAATTCCTTTTTTATCCCTCTTATTGTTTCTGCCTTGTACCTTTTCTTCCTGTCACCTCTTCTGGTCTATTTTATGTCTTCTTGGTCCATTCTCCTGCCTTTATTTCCAAAGATAACATTTCCACGCTGAAGTTGGATGCATTGGGCCCCGACATGTGAGGTGCTTAACAGAAGCGCATTTTATGCATTTTCGCTCTTATGAGAGAGAGCAATAGTAGTTGTCTGCGCACAAGACAAAGGAGAAGAAAATTGTGTACAAGTAATAAATATGCCTGAGCTCGCTTGGCAAAGTCCACATGATATACAATATATATACATACCATTGTGCAACAGTGACACAACCCTCAAGGTGCCACTTCAGTCTTTAACAGCGACACAACCCTCAAGGTGCCACTTCAGTCTTTAACAACAGTGACACAACCCTCAAGGTGCCACTTCAGTCTTTAACAGCGACACAACCCTCAAGGTGCCACTTCAGTCTTTAACAACAGCGACACAACCCTCAAGGTGCCACTTCAGTCTTTAACAACAGTGACACAACCCTCAAGGTGCCACTTCAGTCTTTAACAACAGCGACACAACCCTCAAGGTGCCACTTCAGTCTTTAACAACAGCGACACAACCCTCAAGGTGCCACTTCAGTCTTTAACAACAGCGACACAACCCTCAAGGTGCCACTTCAGTCTTTAACAACAGCGACACAACCCTCAAGGTGCCACTTCAGTCTTTAACAGCGACACAACCCTCAAGGTGCCACTTCAGTCTTTAACAACAGCGACACAACCCTCAAGGTGCCACTTCAGTCTTAAGTTAACGACTTCCCCATGCCTATCAAGGGGCCCAGGAGGCCTTCCATTCATAAAAACAGACCAAACCATTGATAAATAATCTCAAAGAGCCTTAAGTATCAGATCTATACAAGTAATCTGCAGGATGTCTGGGGGAGTACTGTTGATGCCGACAAGCTGCATCCTGAATTTCTGGGCCATGAGAATGGAAGGCCATGTTTATCAATTCCAGGCCAGTTTGTTTGTTTGTTTGTGGGAATTCAAATTTTTAGCAATGGGTATGTTTCAATGAAACCGTAAAACTGGGCGCGGAAAATAACTATGAGCATTACCCTTTTTTCTGATGGAAGTTTTAAACTCTCAGGTTTCCAATCTCCAGCAGCCACACCTGATACCGTACCTGTGATGGGCTCCTGCTGAACCACCAGTGGCGTCCCATCTGGTGCCGCAGATGATGACACCGACACGATCTGAGGCAACAGCAAGGCAGCTTCCGGTTCTGCGTCAACGGTCTGTTGGGGGTGTCTGGCAGGGGCTATAACTCCACTCATCTCCAGCAGGCCTGTGACGGCACTGTCCGACTCGGCAGAGAATGTGGAGGTTGACACTTCCTCACTGTTGGCTGGCATAACCATGCAGTGCTTGCCTTGGGCGTCTTGGCCCAAGTCCACCTGTTCCATTATTGTTACCGCACTTTCCTGACCAGCGTATGTGATGGCTGCTGCTGCTTCCAATTCTATGGGCTGCTGCTGCTGCTCCACGGCGGGATGGTGTTCCTCGGTTATCAGGACCTGGCTGGGTGCAGGGTTTTGCTCAGCTATGACGACCTGGGTAGAAGGGGAGTAGGGATGGGCAACAACTTGGCTGGAGGGGTTCTGCCCCGGAGCTATGACCGGAGTGGAAGGAAGGTCCTGCTGTGCAATCAACACCTGACTGGATGGAGGGTTCTCCTCCGCCATCACCACCTGACTGGAACCCGGGTTCTCCGCAACAAAGACCTGGCCAGAGGCAAGGTTCTGTTCAGCTAACACCACATGGCCAGTAGGGAGGTTCTGCTGCGCCATGACCAAACTGGACTGAGGGTGTTCCTCGGCTATCACCACCTGGCTGGAAGTGGGGTTCTCGGCCACGATGACCTGGGTGGAAGGAGGGCTCTGCTCCGGGATCATGACCTGGGTGGAGGAGGCGTCCTGTCCAGTCACGATGACCTGGCTGGGTGAAGGATTCTCCTCGGTCATCACGACCTGGCCGACAAGAGGGGGGTTCTCCTCAGCCACCATGACTTGGGTAGAAGGAGGGTTCTGCTCAGCTATCATGATCTGGCCGGCAGGTTCTTCAGTCTTTACCAAGTGCTGGGCAGGACCTGGGATGGCTACCTGAGGCTGGTTGTGCTGCAGTACGATCATCTGGCTGCCTGTCAGGCCGGACTGTGCTGAAGCGCCTTCCATCACCTCCTGTAAACCGGCTGTTTGAGGATTAGCGTCGGGCTGACCTTGACAAAGGATAGTCTCTTCGACTGCGCCCTCCGCCAATGCGTTCTGTAGGATGTTTGCTCCACTCTCACCATTCTGGAAGGCAATTCTACTGTTGACAACCTCAGGTGGCATTTCCACCACCTCAGATGTCACTGCACTGGCTTGCATCACCCTGATAACATCCGACTCATTGGAACAGATGATGTACTTCTCAGACACGTTGTCTACATAAGGCTCTTCTTTCTGCACATAGGCTTGAACAGGCTGGTGATCAGGCTGCTCCAGCTGATAGTTCAGTTCCATCTGCTCCGTTTTGATGCGCTTGACAGGAGGAATAAAGGTTTCCTGAGCACTGTTCACAGCACGGAAGGCTGAGCCAGCCAGCTGTGTCAAGGTGTTGGCAGCATCAACGGCGGTTGGTTGACCATAGTCCACTTCACTCACAGGTTCCTGAACGACATGGGGCTCCTGAGGACTGGTCACTACTTCAGTCTCTCCCTGGGGCTGCTGGTCAAAGACTATACCTTGCTGAGACAACTGTGTCAACAAATGAGCCAGAGACAATTCCCCACTCTTCGTGTTAAGGTCGAGATTTTCAACCTCTATCACAGTCTCTCCATTCTCGTTGACGTAAATGTTGGTTGGCTTTGCTTCACTGTCGGTGTCAGCCTGCTCCCCTTCATTCATGTACACAGTGACAGCCTGAGAATTGCTGGTGGAAGCTGAGGAGGTCCCTTGCTGTCTGCTGGCACAAGACTGCAGGACAGGACCATCGGTGTAGTGCTGCTGTATCCCTGTGCCGAACGTGGGTTCTGGGTATATCAATGGAAGGGGAGCACGCTGCATAGAGGAGGGCTTGTTACAGGGATACTTGACGTGTTCCCGCATCTCATCCAGAGAGACAAAGCGCTGCCGGCAAATGAAGCAGCACAGATCCTTGCTGGTGCCATCTTCACGGGGCACCGTGATCTGAGTCACCATCTCAGGATCCAGGGTTTCCGCCATCTTCTGCAAGGACTGGGTCTCGATTTCCCGCCGCCGGACAAGGTTGTCAAATCCCGCTGAGCGACAGGATCGACTGTGACGCCAACGTGTGATGGCATCTTCAAAGACCATCATGCAGTGCCGACACCAGAATCTTTTGGCCGATGGCACACTCAGGCGATGGCAGGGATGATGTGAAACCCTTGACCTCTGCATTCTTTTTACCTGGAAAAAAGAAATTATAAATCAATGCTCAAATTCCGCTTTAGAAATTTTATACATCAGCTCTTTGATGATAATTATTATATAAAACTAAACTGTAATATCATACTTTCCTCATATAAGGTCTGTTTGTAGTTTCACATGCACACTCATTAGGCCACCCATGTGCAAACACACACACACACCCCTACAAAAAAATATTACAGGGTTTGTACAGACTTCTCAATATGAAGTTCAATGAGTTTTCAAGGAGCTTTAAAAAAGAAAAAGAAAAAAAAGAGAAATTCAAGGGTGTGATTCACACGGCATTATACATTTGCAGTATAAACAAGCTAAACTCTATCACTGATTGCCAGCCTAAATAACAATGGCAATACATTTGTGCACAGCTGCCAACCTTTGAGAATCTAAAAGTGGCTTTGGGTAGAGGGCGGGTTGGGGTGGGGGCTTGCACCCCTCCTGAAAAAACAGGGGGTCAGGGTGTGCAGTCCCCTGAAGCTGAGGCATTATTATTTTTTATCAACAATATTGTGTAAAGATACAATAACCCATGAACCCCTTTTGTACAGTTTCGCTCTCTGGAAATCCAGGAAATAAAGGACTAGTAGGTGTGGAAGCTCAGGCCTCAGCAATAAGAAATACTCTCCTGCTAAAGCCGCCAGCCGGGACAAAAGAGTTAAATGAGCAAACTTAATATCATCTCCTGACAAGATGACTTAGGAAAGAATAATGTGCCACACTATAAAATGAAATGGCCATAGGGAGAAAGTGAAAGTAAAGTCATCACTTGGTTATTACATGTACTTTCATGAAGTACAAAATAAGTAGATAAAGTCATTTAGAGATAAGCAATGTGCACTGATTTTTGTTGCCTTTTCTTTGTTTTATAGCAACTCAAGTTCATAGAAAGTGTTAAATCTAGGTCGGACACAATGTCAGCTCTTTGCACTTCTACAGCTTCACGTCTGTCCATAATTGCCTGCAGGTTTAATGCACACTCAGCAAAAACACTTGGTTCATTTATTGCTGCTTCGGTAGTCTACATTTTAAACAAACATTTTGATCTAATCTCTGAACTTGACCTGGCAGACAGGCCTGGCTGTGCATACATATTGCTATCTTGAACTCAACAGATTTTCAAGGGTTTTCACCGAGGTTTTCTTCACCTGTTGACAGTGTGGTCAATTTCAAGGGAATTCAAGACCTTGAAACGGGGGCTCTCAAAATTCAAGGAGGTTCAAGGAGTGTGTGGACCCCGTATTATCATACATGTATAAGTTTTTCACATGAACTCACAAAATCTCAATAATTTTGTGGATTATTTCCAAACTATCAACAACACGATTATCATCTTTTTCCTAGGTTCATGGGCTACAGCTCCAGCATATTTCTGTTACTTCTCGTTTTCTTTAAAAAAAACAAATACAAAACTTTCCCCCTGCTTTATTTATAGTCCAGTGAACCAGAAAACTATAACGGCTGACATAATGAAAAACATACCAAAATGAAACAAACAAAAAAGACGGCTTAAAAAAAAAAATTAACATGCAAGAGATACTGCCTCAACTAGATACCATGTCCTAACTTTGAAAATGGGAAAAAAAAAAAAAAAAAAAAAGCTGGAAGAAAGCATGTCTTCAAAGTTCAAGCACATCACATATTCATAATATTACCCATTGATCCCTGAAGTTGGAATGTGGCTACCTAAATGGTGGTGGTGGGGGGGGGGGGGGGGGAACAGGCAGGGGACAGTCGCTTAAGCAAAAATCTCACCATGAGTGAGCCTTGGAAGCTGTAGCCAACGGGGGAAAAAACAAAACAAAAAGAAACTATTGCAACCTAACTCTCACCCAGTGATATCTGCAATGACTGTTTGAGTTTTTTCTGGTTTTGTTTTTTTAAAGCATAAATGCTACACAATTCAATACAATATTCCCTGGCTATGAGCTGATAATACTGCTTTAATCATCTGATGCCCCTCAGAATACTAATACAAATGACGCAATAAAAGTAATGAATAAAATATAAAACACACACACACGAAAATCTTAAAAGAAATAACTTCATGCATCCTTGGCACCAAAAAAACAACAACAACCTAACACCAACCAACCAAACCAAAAAGCCAAGGAAAACTGACAGTTTCAAACTATATGAACTACACTGTAGCTTTGTGGTCAGGAGAAAACGTACCTTCCCAACATGTGAAATGTAAGGGTTCGATCCCCCTTCGTGCCCGAACTTTTCCTCCATCCTCTTGACCTTGAGACAGCCAAGATCCCATGTGCAACAAGCATTCACTGCACGTAAAAGAACGTGTGGCAACAAGAGCTGTCCTTGACAAAATTCTGTAGGAAAAAAAAAAAAGCCAATCTCAGTCTGAAAGTAAAAAGAATACATAAGCAAACTGAAAGTTAAAAATAAAGAACAAAATAAAAAGTAGGTGGAAACGCTCTTGTAGCAGGGAATTCTCCCAAGGGGAGAGCAGGATATGTTTGTGAAAAATTACCTCCCTGGATGAACTTTTTCTCCTGAAACTTCCCCTTCAATAATCTCCGCTTATCTGCACTTTCGACCAACTTTTTTGTTGTTTTGTTGTTGGTGGTTTTTTATTGGGTTTTTTTTTTTTTTTTTTTGGGGGGGGGGGGGGGGGGGGGGGGGGGGAGGAGTGTTGGTCTTTTTGTTTTGTTTTTCTTTTTTGGGGTGTGTTTTGTGTGATTTTTTATCAGGGAGGGGGTGATTTTTGAAGAAGAATAACAAGTACAAACTACAATAACTTGATGTTCTTGTAACAATGTTTGATTAACAGAAACATTCCCTCTACCTCAACCCCATCAAAAGTATGGGGGAAAAAACTGTTTTAATTTAACATTAACAAAACCAAAAAGTGAAAAAATATCGGAACATTTTCCATCACTTTTCTCTGCATAGGGGTTGTTACCCTCTACTACTGGATTTTACCTTTCTTTGGCCTTTCACAGTTCAGTTACAATGAAGATTTAAAATACTATAGTATATATCATTAAAAAAAGCAATATATGCTTAAAAGTTAAAGGCATTTAATAATAAACAGCAATTAATAGATTAATAATTCCATTGCACACACTGGTAGCTCTTGCCATAAATTATTAAAATGAAGAAGCGAGAAGAGTTCCATAGTTAAATAATATTCCCTTGAGAAAGCTGCAATATTAAATTCTACTCTCTGCAGACATTCATTTACACAATGACACAGACTGATTGACATAATACAAACAAATTAAATACATTTCTGTTACACAAGTGTATCAGGTCACATAGACTGATTGAGACAGCAAGGGAGGAGGGGCGATAGAGACAAACAGAGAGTGAGAGAGAGAGAGCAAGAGAGAGAGAGAGAGAGAGCGAGAGAGTAAAGAGAAAGGAATTTCTGGCACAGAATTTCTTGATCATATTGGAAGAGCCTAGAGCATCCATACACTTCATAAAGGAAAAAATCTTTCTGTATTTGAAAGTAATTCAATAGAGACTTACCAATCGTCAACATGCACAGTTTACATTCTACCAATAATGGTTCATATGATAATGAAGGAGACTGCGGAGGACATTTTAACAACACATTAACATCTCTTTGTGATTACAAGTACAAAAGACAGAGAAGAAAAACATATTTCATTGAAATTTTATGTGATTTTGAAGATGTGTGTGAATGTGAAGAGAAAAGTAAATTATGTATTATGGTGACCTATTAATATGAAATATAAGGTTGTAGATATCAAACTTCACCCAAATTTTAACTCTAGACCTTTGGAAACAACATATCAAGCCAGTGTACTGAAAGTTAACCAGTGTACTAAAATTTAAAGTTCATCAGCAAAATTCCTCACTAGAACTGAAAATGTCTTGTGTCACTTGTATATTTTCCCTCCCCAAGTTAGGTCTATAAACAACAACAAATCCTTTTTTTTTCAATCATGTTTTGATTTAACTAGAGGTCAGTGACATAAATGTGACAGGACAAATCCAAAACAAGCTGTGTGCAATGATTTTAAAACTGTGTGCTTCAGCACACTGGCAGCTCAGCACTGAATATGACATACTAAAGTTTAGGCAATGTATGAACTGTATTTTTTTTCAAGACACACAACTTGACTGCAGAAGCAAGGTTCAATCTATGGAAAACTACAGAACATCTTGTGCACACATTAAAATATGTTCCACTTTTCTGAAGAGTAGGCCATGGTGTACCGGTGGGAACAGATGACAATTCTGCATACACACAGGGAATTGATCAATGGATGTAGAAAAACCATAATGCTTATTCCATTATCCTCGGAATAATAGAATAAATAAACAAATAAATAATATAAATACAATAATAAATACATAACCATTCAAAACAATTATATACAAATTTGTTTCCTGTTAATCATAAACACTAAAACAAAAGCATTGTGCAACATACTGCAAATTCAGACTATCCACTGCTCCAGATCACAGTTCTAACATAAAGTGACAAAAATTAGACCAACAATACATGACTTAAACTGATTCACAGGACTTATGGAATATTATCATCTCCTTTTCCCCCAAATAATTCAGATTATTACTCTGATGTGAAATAATCTTTTCCCAAATGATTCAGAATATTACTCTGATATGATGAAATCATCTTTTTCCAAATGATTCAGAATATTACTCTAATGTGAAATCGTGTATTTTCCCAAACGGATCAAAATATTACTCTGATGTGATATCTCTCCTTTTCCCCAGTGGATCAGGCTATGGTATAAGTTATAACATGGCTTGAAAGATACACAATACATTTCAAAGTATGTTGTCTGTGCAAATCAAAAACTGACAGCAAATAATCACCACACAGAAAATCTGTTTGAAACTGTAAACAAAATTATCTTTCTGTTCATATGAATTCTGTATGGTTGTATAATGTTGTGTAGGTATGTTGGATTTCTTTAGATTATAACCAAAATCCTCATGGCAGTCAATTTTACTGCATCTCCAATGAGTTAAGTTTTTACTCCTGTAATATCTTCAGGAACATGGAGGGATTTTTTATGTGTATATTTTTAAAATGTATTAAAACCAGTAAAACCCTAAATGAACAAATAAACATTTGGTGATTACATCTATCAACCATGTCACTTTAAGTGGGAGTCAGTATAATACCCTTAATGGAAGAAGAAACCCTGGATTACTTTTTTCTTTATTTTTTTTAAAGATTCCGCATAACATACCAATAATACGAAAAAGAACACATGATAAAGATTCCGCATAACATACCAATAAAATGAAAAAGAAACACATGATTAATGTGACCTTATCGTGAAAATAAAGCCGGCATACCAAGTCAAAGTTTGACCCGTTACCCACTGAAAAGGTGTGCAATCTGGAACAACATTATCTGGCTTGTAACACACATCAATTAACAACCTTTATTGTGTCTGTCTGTAACACACATCAATTAACAACCTTTATTGTGTCTGTCATCACCTGGAGATCCTTTGGCCAGAGCGTGATCTCCAAAGGCAGCAGGTAAGGTAGGAAGAACGTAACACAAAGGGGCAAAGGAGGGGCAAAGGACAATCTTCCAGTTTCACGCAAAAGCTCTGCACACAACAAAACAATAGTGGCAAAAAGTTGGGAGTTATGTTCAATCCTCCTGAAGACAGGCCAGATAATGTCACTGGCAATATCCACATCAACATCCAACCCCCTGCACAGTCAATTGATGCTTTTGCAGGTTGTAGGCTGCATACTCAGTTCAAGTATGCTACTGCTAGTGTCATCCTTACCATAGCCACTAGCTAGTCTGTGTTTCTATAAAAGACTGGCTGCCATTTCAGTTTTCTTCCAACCGTCTTGATGATCAACTTTTCACTGAATTTGAACATGTTCAAAAAATAAAAGATGAAACATAATAGAGCCATAATCATAAGATAAAATGTTGCGAATGTGATCACTCACATCCCGTGGCTTTTGTTTATTATCTCATTTGGTGGAGATACAGCAGGATGAAGTCTGAACTGATGTTAACCATAAGACATAAGTGGGGGTAAAATAAATGACACCTCAGCAGAGACTGGACTTTACGATTTTCAGTAATCAGGTCAGAGGCCAAACACTTTCAGTTTTACCACTTGGCTAGTCTGTCTTTATCAAATGAAACTGACATAACACTAAATTTTGCTCAACCCTTTGAATGCTTCCAACAAAATATCTGGACACACACAGTGGTTTAACTCCAGTGCCATTGACCCAATATTCTATCAGATGGCATTTGATAATTTTAGCTGGAAAACCCCACAGGTTTCATTGAGTGATTGACTCACGCAGTATGTAACTAAACTAGAGGAATCCCTCTGCACAACAACGGTGATTTCCAACCCTGCTTCAAAAAGTTTAACAGCGTGTAATTTGCGCAAAAGGCTGAAGCCGTGATACAGTTCTGGGTCTGGTGCTGAAAGGATTAAAACAATATAAGGGCAGCTTTGATTTAAGTTTTAATAAATATTAGATCAGCTATACAGTAGAATCATAATGTATAGCTGTCAGTCAATAATCAGGCATGGGAACTGTGCTTGGAGAACACAGAGGCTGAAAAATGCCAGGTCCTAGAGATATCTTGGCTCCAGTAATCCTCAACATCCCCGAGGGAGGGAGTGGGGGTCCGTTGGGGGCAGAACGGAAATGCAGTGATCATCTTATAAAAGTTGAAAAACACAATGTGACAATGAATAATCAGCAGCAGACCAGAAAATTACACAGTGTGAGTGATGAACCATTTAATTTCACTGGAAAGGTGGGGCACACTACTGAACATTGTGCATAATGTTCCTAGGGTAACATTCTTATTTCTTTACAAATAAGGAGCATGCATACATTTTGTATCCAAAGGCATACTATTTCCATGCCTAATAATTCAATCAAATCTGCTCTTCTTTCCAAACAAAGTTCCATAATATACTCTTCCTCTCTGAGTCTCTCTCAATCAGTCAATGGCCAATAACTGAATAAATGACTTGTGAAAATCTGCCATTTTGTCTCTCTCAGTGTCTGTCTTGTCTCAAGCAAACACACACACATTATGTGCCAGTGGGAATGGATGACAAAATTGACAAAACTGCATACACATGGGTACTGGATGTAAAAAAGCACATGAGCGCTTATTCCATTATCCTTGAAATATAAGAAAATATATAAAATAAACACACAGGTTACAGCTTAACACATCTTTACACACTCATACTGATGAAAGAGGCCATTTGTAAACTGTACATCACTACATGTATGCATACATACAGACAGGATAGCCTAATGGTTAGAACAATGCGCTTAAAATCCGATGACATGGGTTTGAATCCCATTCAAGGGGATTTTTCAGTGCAGACTACACTATAGTTATACCCAAAAGTCCTTCGGATGAGACTATAACAGTGTAAGTATAAACTGAGGCCCCATGTTCGAATGCACGCATATCTTGTGCACATGTTAAATCCTGTTTTGCTTTTCGAAAGGATAGGCCAATGTGTGCACAGGGACTGGTTGAAAAACAACAACACACGAGTGCTTATTCCATTATCCTTGATATAAAACAATAAATATACGCATGTACATGTAGTTAAACGTCATTTACACCTAACTGCACATGACACCTGCTACAAAGTCAAGAACTGAAGCAATGATCTTCAAAACAACAGCTGGTGAACTGAAATGTAATGCACATGCAATTTAAACACTACAGTTAACAGTTGGCATGCACTAGCAATTAGCATGTGCACGTGTACTGATGTAGTCATGATTTTATATTTATATATAAACCTGCACACACACACACACACAAGCCTGACATAAAATGATACATTTATTGTACTGTATGATGATCCTCTATGAGTCGTAGTCTCGTACAACTACCAAGTCTGAATCAAGAAGGTTTTCACAGTATTCAGCCATTTAATATTTATTTATCAAACAGGTGTGGGGTTAATTTCTCTGATAAAGTGATATCCCTAGGAACGAAATTTATCCCCCAAACGGCATTTTTGTGCTGCCCCAGCATTCATGATCTTAACTTGACAAAATACTGTGAAGACTGCATAGTGTGGTCGATGTACATCAATATTATGATCTACATGAGACTACACATCATCAAATTACATTTTGAATGGTTTTCTCAATTTAAGATAAGCTTCAAACCTTTTTTCTTCACATTTTTTGACATTGGAATAAAAAGAGCTGTCTGACAGAATACAGTTTGTGGTGCCCTGTACTTTTGAGTTCTAGGCAAACTGTTCCAATGGCTATCAAGTCTGTTCCTGTTACAACTAAAAGAGTGTATCAACATACTTTATAAATATTAAATTATACCACCAATATTATTGCTTGAAAATCTTCACTGTTACAACTAAAAGAGTGAAACAACATAGACTGTATAAATTGTTCCACCAATATTATCGCTTGAAACGCTTCATCAAACAAACAAAAAAGTATTTACTCTCGAATGCAGTCTTTGTACGCGTTGTCATTTATTGCTCTGCACGACTGCAGTGTAATCTCTACAATAAAGGAAGAAGCCAAAATATTGATCGTACCCTATTGCAAGCACCACGTTCGTTTGTACCATTAACAGAGAACAGAATCTCTCTTTGTCTCCATAAACTGATGAATCACAAAAATAGCAATCTGCTTTCAAAACAGCCCTGGGTTCAACAGGGACGAAACGGTTTCCGCCTCCATTTCGCTTTGTGTTTGAACTATAGCTTTGCTTAACGCACGTATACTACCACTAATCCCCATCTTATAGTAACTTTGTTCCTGCAAGGTAGTTTTGTTCACTTAGCAGGCACAGACAACAGAAAAACTGCAAAAAACTGACTTCAGATCATTTTTGTTCCACTGGAGTCGACCATGATGACGCTCTTTAAAAGCTAGAGTTCTTCCCCCTGAAGGTATGTCGTGTGACAGTTTTCATTTAATTTCAAGACATCCTCCTTGTGACAGAAAAAATCCATGCTAGAAATACTAGAATAATTTAACAGTAAATTTTTGGAAACATTTTCACGTACTGAACTTTACTTTAAACTGAAAGCTGTTGATAAAGTTCTGGGCAATACTATAGGGGGCGCCATGTCCTCATACATAATAATTAGAAGGGAGGTAAATGTAGCTTCCTGTTGAAATATACTTGAATTAACATCCCTGAAAGAATGTTGTGCGCGCGCGCGCAACTGTGTGTGTGTATGTGTGTGTGTGTGTTGTAGCCTACTAGATCTATGATCATAATAATAAACTGTATAGCCTACAGCCTGTTGCCCTACCTTACTTCGCTGGTCTGAGTTCACTCGTGCACAAACTGAAGGAAAGGTGGTTTCGGACTAGACTGGTATCCAACTGAATAGGCAAGTTGAAAAAAACAAAAACAAAAATAGTTTGCAATGGACGTTATTTTTAATTGTTAAGTCTTTGCAATTAAGGATAGCAGTAATTAATTACACATATGATTGTCCTATATTGCCACAAGTGAGCCCACCTTACCAACTGGGATCCTTCATTTGGGCGAAGATCACGTTACTCACCTTTGACCTCTGTGGGTTTGAGAGTGACTTTCTTGTTACTTTTATGGACAACAGTGAAAGTTTGTCTCTTCTATCTGGATCAGTAAAGACCATAGTCCAGCCCTCATCGAGTTCGTCCGCTGGTGTGATGAGCTGTATCAGGAGTTAAATGATTTTTTTAAAACTAAAGTTTGTTGTAGGTAGTGATTTCAGAAGATAAGAGTACACTTTCTGAAAATTTCATTATCCATAGGCGTAACCAAGAAATTGAAAATGTCCCGTATCATAAATATGTGGAAACTGGTGTGTGTGTGTGTGTGTGTGTGTGTGTTTTATAAAGCTATAGTCTGTCATTTCGAGGATAATGAAAAAGCACGTGTGCGTGCGTGCGCGCGTGTGTGTGTGTGTGTGTGTGTGTGTGCGTGCGTGTGTGTGTGTGTGTGTGTGTGTGTTATAAAGTAACATTTTGTCATTTCGGGGATAATGAATAAGGACGTGTGTGTGCGCGCGCGCACGTGCGTGCGTGTGTATGTGTGAAAGTGAAACTTTTATTTTCAGATGGTACATTGAATAAGCTGTGTAGTTGCTTTAAAAAAAAAAAATCCATGCTTTCAACAAAATGCGGCTTGTTAGTCCCACCGGCAAACTACACGAAACTGGCAGTGAAAGCAGAACAGGATTTAACGTGTGCGCAAGATGTTCTGCGTGCGTTCGCACACTGGGCCTCGGTTTATAGTCTCATTCGGAGAGAGAGAGAGAGAGAGAGAGAGAGAGAGAGAGAAGAGAGAGAGAGAGAGAGAGAGAAGAGAGATAACGATAACGATAACGATAACGATATTTATTCAAGAAAGGCCATAGCCCCATTTGAAGGGGTTTGCAAAATGACACACATATATAATAATGTTATACTCAAGCACACAAACATCTTTATCCAACTAACAACAATTTAGTACATACACACCAACTTGTAACTTGAGAGAGAGAGAGAGAGAGAGAGAGAGAGAGAGAGAGAGAGAGAGAGAGAGAGAGAGAGAGAGAGAGAGAGAGAGACAGAGAGAGACAGAGAGAGAGAGAGATTCCGAAGTGTTAACTTTTCTCGTCTTGATAAACGAAAGACAACTCTATTGTCTGATTATGTTAAAACTCGAGTTTCATTTACGTCCCCTGATAAGTCATTAGCAATCGGAGAGATAGCTTACATTTGGTGATGGTTTATTACTTAATCAATTGATCGATCTGTTCATCAAACAATTAATAAAACAGTAACTCAATCAACCAACCAATTAACCAATCAATCAATCGATCGTTCAATCAGTGTTGTTTTTCTCCAAAATGTGAAATTTTTTTAAGAACACACACACACACACACACACACACACTGGTTTACTCTTCCAAAAGGAGGAACAGGTTTTAACGTGTGTGCAAGATGTGTGTGTGTGTGTGTGTGTGTGTGGAGGGGCGGGGGTGTGAGTGACACATAATGGCGTGTACTTTACACAAAAGTACTTTCAAATAGGCCTACTTTTTGGGGCATGAAATAAAATAAAGAAAGAAAGAAAGAAAAGCGAGGATAGGACGCGAACACTGATAAACAAAAAGCCGGGGCCCTGTCACTAAAAACAGCATACCACCTTCTGGAAAATCCTGCGCTGGGAATTCCCTCTTTTCTATCCCTCTCTTTGTTTCTGCATAGTTCCTCTTCTTCCTGACACCTCTTTTTTGTCCATTCTCTGCCTTCTTGGTTCAATTCATTCCCCTGCCTTTTTTTCTTTCCCCCCTAGCAAGATTTAAACTATAATTCTCACCCACGCAGAAGTCGGATGTGCTGGGCCTGACTTGTCAGGCAGCGCAACGCATTTTCGCTCATAATGACAGACAATAATAGATGCTGTCTGAGTGTTCGACAAAGAAGAACAGTTGACTTGTCAGGCGCTTAACGGCAGTGCGACGCATTTTCGCTCATATAACAGACAACAGTAGTTGCTGTCTGAGCGATCGACGACGACGACGACGACGACGAAGAAGAAGAAGAAGAAGAAAAGTAGTTGCTGTCTGAGCGTTCGACGACGACGAAGAAGAAAATTGAATACATCGCAGCGCTTCATCTATCCGTGTATGTATAATACCAAGTTTCCCTTTTCTTTGCTCTGCTCTACCCTAGTCTAAGTCCATTCATTGTTGTTTTCTTTTACACTGTAGACGGTTTGATACGGTTGATTTCTGAAGAAAGACTCCCCAAAGATTCATGGCCAAAAAAAAAAAAGAAGAAGAAGAATCTAGTCGTCGGCGCTGATTAACGCTAAGTAGTGTAGGGAGAAATGGCAGGCCTCTTTTGGATGGCAGCAGCTTGTTAAGGGAAGTGGGTCCTTCAGTTCTAGTACTGATACGTCTCTTTTGTAACGACAGAGAGCTTAGGTACCTGATGAATTCTTGCTTAAAGAAGGGAATGGTAGGAATCTTATGGTTCACGTCTTTTCACTACTTGTGATTTTAGATGCATCCTCCCCCCCCCCCCCCCCCCCCCACACCGCCCCAGCACATACACACACACACACACACACACACACGCGCGCGCGCGCGCGCCGCACGCACGCACCACTCACGCACGCACGCACGCACTCACTCACACACTACTCACTCACTCACACATACACACTCACTCACACACAAACACACACACAAACACACACACACACACACACACACACACACACACACACACACACACACACACACACACACACACAACACACACACACACGCACCCACACACACACACACGCACCCACACACACACACACACACAAACACACACACAAACACACACACACACACACACACACACACACACACACACCACACACACACACACACACACACACACACACACACACACACACACACACACACACACAGTCATACGCAGAGAGAGAGAGAGAGAGAGAGAGAGAGAGAGAGAGAGAGAGAGAGAGAGAGAGAGAAGAGAGAGAGAGAGAGAGAGAGAGAGAGAGAGAGCATGTGCGTGTGTCGAGGAAAAAGAAGCAGGAACTAGAAGAACAAGAAAAAGATGAAAATAACAACAATGATGATGATAAAAGATGAAGGAGGAGGAGGAGAAAGTATACGTAATTTGCACGATTCTGAATCTTGTTTTAAACAAATCAAACAAAATCAAATGTTCAGAAGGGTTGATGTTTAAAAAAAAAAATCAATTAAAATAGAAAAGGCTGTGTATAAACGCAACCCCCCCCCCCTCCCCCCTTTCCCCAAAAGACAAAAAAGAAAAGAAAAGAAAGAACATGTTTGAAAAAGGCGAGTCTTGAGATCCGAGTGTTGGTTTTGGGCCAAGGTAGAATAGCAGACTACCCCCCTTCCAGAGCCATCTTTCGGATGAGACTATAAACCGAGGTCCCGTGTGCGAACGCATGCAGAACATCTTGTGCACACGTTAAATCCTGTTCCGCTTTTCGTAAGAGTAGGCCATTGTGTGCCGGTGGGAACGGATGACAAAATTTACAAAACCGCATACACATGGGGATTGGATGTTAAAAAAACCCCACATAAATGCTTATTCCATTATCATCAATATAAAATAAATCCCCCCCCCCCCCTCAAAAAAAAAAAGCTCTGCCCCCTCCCCGCCAACCTAATCCCAAACCCCCCCCCCCCCCCCCCCCCCCCTCTCTCTCTCTTCAGTTATGTTACGAAGATGTGGGGCTTAATGCCTGATTCAAAACCGTTTGAGTGTTACTTTTCAGCAAAGGTAGAACGGGAGATAAGCCTTCTGATACCAAGTATCATTTATCCTCCTTGTCCCCCCACCCCTTTTCTTTTTCCCTCACATTATTTTTCTCTTATTTCCCTTCTTCTGTGCTCCTGCAGAATCTGGTTTCAGTCTGTTGTTTCTGCTGGAAAGCTTTATGACAGCGCTGATCACCTTGTTGTCTCAGATTCCGCCAGGAATGGACAGGTTCTCTGACACAGTTCCATGTTAATTGTGTATCCTATCTTTTTACCATTTTTTTTTTTATAACATTGGCATATCTTTGGATGAATGGCAAGTGGGTAGAAGGTAGAAGTAAAGAAGAGTGTTAAATAGGAATTGAAAAAAAAAGAAAAAAAAGAGGGGGTGTGAGGAGACAGATGAGAGACTGTGTGGTCAGATAGGAAGACCATGTCAGTTGGAAGAAGCTTATGACAAATTATGTAACATCTAAATTTGTACTGACTTCTTTATCATTATTTTAATGTTACTTCCTTTTCATTCACCTGTCTACTACTAACACATGTATGTGTCAGCAAGTTTTGAATTTAAAAAACCCACCACAACAGCAAAAACAACAACAACAATAACCTGGAACAGATACATAGCATGTATGGCTTGTAGTCCACATGCATGAGTTTCTCTATTTTGTGAGATAATCAAGTATTTGAATTGTAATGATATAGCAAAATATCACGTTGTTGCCCTAGATTAAACATCGCTGCTCTGAACTTGCATAGTCTGTGTCAGCCTTCTATCTCGGCTATAAGGAAAGCTCTTTTTAACATCCCTGCCCCACTGATCACCTTGTTGACTGAGATTCTGCCTGAGTACCGGAAAAAATGAGGAGCTTCTGTGACAGCATCCCTTGTTAACGCTGCTACTGCCCCTGTCTTGTTCGTTTGTAACGGTGATGATACGGTTTGGAAAGGGGGGGGGGGGGGGGAGGAGATGAAAGAAAGGAATAGGGACAAGGAGTTGGGAAACAGGGGTTATGGAGTAAATAGGAAGGTAGATAGGAAGAGGGGACAGGATAGCTCAGTGGTCAGAGCACTCGCTTTCCTCAAGCTAAGGTTAAGCAGTATCGAGCGTGGTTACCAGTTGGATGGGTAACAATTTGCACGCCTTGGCTTCTGTACAGTTCCCCCCCCCCCCCCCCCCCCCCCCCCAGTTCACCCAGCTGTAAATGGGTACCTGTCCTTTTTAGGGTCAGGGAAGGTAAAGCATCAGCGAGGGAGAGGAGATGGGCACCGCCCTCAGTATGCTGGCCCCTAGAGAAGCTGAGGTCTCGGATGCCTCGCTCCCCTACGACCACAAAGGCTATGGGACACCTTTTAAATAAAAAAAGTGTTTTAAGGTCAGTGGATTGCACGATGTGCGGGTATCTGGGTCAGTAAGGTGCCAGATTTGTGATCTAAAGGTTATGAGTTTGATTCCTAGTAAAGGACCAGGTTGAACTGGGGTGGTTGTAAGTTTAAGACTTGATCTAAGGGTCATGGGTTTGAATCTTGCTAACAGCTGCTAGGCTGATGGAAGATACTTTGCCTTCAGAATCAACATTTGTTCACAATGCAATCTCCTTCCAACTCATTGGATACAATTCTGGACCAAAATCATGTATAAAAACCATACTATGATAGATATAGAATTTTTTTTTTTATGCATGTGTAGATCCCTTTTCACAAAACTAGAAAAACACAGACAAAACCCCAGAACAACTAAACACCAGTGTCATGCTTAGACGTTATCAAGGAGAGTAAAGTGTGGGGACTGCAATGGTGGAAAAACAGTGTGTTTGCCACGATCCCATCGATTTTGAATCTAAAAGTTCTAGCTAGAAGAGGAAAAAAGTAAGCAAACAAGAAGATGATGAAGAGGGAATAAAGAAGAAAGAAAGAAAGAAAAAAGAAAAGAAAGAAAGAAGAAGAAGAGAAGAAGACAGAAGAGAAAGAAAGAAAGAAAGAAAGAAAAGAAAGAAAGAAAGAAGAAGAAGAAGAAGAAGAAGAAAGAAAGAAAGAAAGAAAGAAAAAAAGAAAAAGAAAGAAAGAAGAAGAGAAGAAGAAGTAGAAAGAAAGAAAGAAAGAAAGAAAGTAAGAAAGGAAGAAGAAGAAGAACAAGAACAAGAACAAGAAAAAGAAGCCTCCTAGCCTCCCCACATAAAACGGTTAATGTCCACAACCTGTCTTCACACATACCTACCATTCTACCAGTACAGTGTAGTGTAGTGTAGAATCTTCTCCCAGCCACCCCCCCCCCCCCACCCTCTCCCCTCCACCCCCTCCCCTTGTCTCTTCCTGTTGATTATCACCATTGACCAACCCCTTTAAAGGTTGGGAGTTCAACTCCCCATCACCTCACATAAACATAGACATTTTCATTACTCCTTTGGTATGTTGTTGTTGTGGTAGTGGTGCAGTAATATTGGAAAAGGGTTTTTCCCAATCTTGTGGGGGCAGTTATCGTTTCTGTCATCCAGATTACTAACCTAGCTGTCGATCAGCACACACTGAGGAAAAGAAGAAAGTAAAGGTCAGAAGTTAAAATAGTTATGTTGTACTGCAGCATTCTTAGTGAGTGATACCATTGCAGCCCAGATCTGTAATCTTGCTGTTTATTGATTGCTTGAAATGGAGAGGGGGAGGGGTTGTAATGTGAAAAAGATAAGTGACAAACCAATTAAACAATTACACCACTGCCTGAACATTTTCTGGTTTGTTTTTTTCTGTTGTGTTGTTGTTATTGCTGTTGATGTTTTTGTAGCTGTTGTCATTGCTGTTGTTGTTGCTATTGTAGCTGGTCAATCCTCAGTTTAACACTCTGGGAGGAGGTGGGGGGAGGGGGGTTGGGGAGTCACCCAGAATATGCACTCTGTGCCATTTTTTAAACCAGGAAAAAACAAACTCCCTGAAGTTGAAATACAGCAACCTTAATGGTAGGTAAAAACAGTCAGCTGTACACAAAATCACACCATTGGTGAACCTCAGAGCTCTAGAAGAAGACTGAAAAAAAAACCCACGCCCCCAAACCAAGGCAAACCAAAGCAAAACAAAAACCATCAAGGGATCACCACGAGACTCTGAGTGTCCCCTGGATAAGAGGTTTGTGTATAGGGTTGTTTACATGCTCCTTATCCCTCATTATAGGAAGTCATACACCAACATCAGATGATTTGGGTTTTTTAATATTTGAAGAGTACAGGTTGTTATGCTAAGAACTCGTCATGGATGAAGACAATGTTGTTAACACAACAGTTTGATTAAAGCATAACATTTCATAGGCCTTGGCATAGTGCATGCCTAATTATTTTTGTTGTTGTTTCTATGCCAAAGCTGCACGGCTCACCAATGGTGAGATTATGTTTAATGCATCCGATGGTTTTCGCACATCACGAAGGCAGCCGCATTCTGACGTTGGGGATGTATGCTGGGTATGCTCATGTTTCCACAGCCCACCCAACACTGACAACCAATCACGGGATCTTTAATGTGCATGCTTGATCTTCTGCATGTATATATATATATATATATATATATATATATATATATATATATATATATATATATATATATATATATATATATACATGAAGAGAATTAAGGCACTGCCAGGTCTCTTTATTTGCAGTTGACCTGGGAGATTGTGCAAAAAAAACCACCCCGACCTTTAAATCACCAGATTCCACCAAACTTGCTTACCCCCTCCCCCGCCCCCCACCAGCCCCCACCCCCCAAAAGGGCAGTAGAATGTACTGGGAAGGGGAAAAAAATTAAGCATGATAGATGATAGAAAGGTAATGTCCTATATTGAGGGATAAGGAACATGTAAACAACCCTATAGATACACAAACCTCTCATCCAGTGGACACTCATAGTCATCCCTTGATGGTTTTTTTTTTGGTTTGGTTTGTGAGATTCGAACCCACAACTTCACGGACCAGGGGACAGGATTGAAGTTGACTGGTCTTAACCCCTCAGCTTTAGGGCCTGTCATACATTCTTTAGGGACGAAGCTTGGGGCCTGGGGCAGGGCATAGACTATCTATGTCAGCCCCTTTTTCATTTCTGCCTAAGTATAAGGAAAGCTCTTTTTTTAACATCCCTGCCCTACTCATCACCTTGTTGACTGAGATTCCGCCCGAGTACCGGAAAAAATGAGGAGCTTCTGTGACAGCGTCCCTTGTTAACGCTGCTGCTACCTCCTGTCTTGTTCTTCGTTTGTAACGGTGATGATACGGTTTGGAAAGGGGGGGGAGATGAAAGAAGGGAAGTGGGGGGAAGGGGGATGGGGAGTGGGGAAGGAAGCAGGGGTTAGGGGGTAAATGGGAAGGGAGATAAGAAGTAAGGGTTTTATGGCCAGGGGTTAGATGTCTGGGTTGCTGGGTGGGTGGAGCAGCGCCAGTCTTGTTGTTGAAAGGTTAAGGGTTTGATTCCCAGGAAGGGGCCTGGTTGGCATGGGTGGGTGGGTAGGTGGAAGTTGGATGCTTGATTGGAGGGTCGTGTGTTTAAATCTTCCTAACAGGTTGGGTCATGGGAGAGACTGTTTCTGTGAAGTCAACATTTTGTACACTCTAATCCTAGATCCTTTTTGAGTCCTTCAAATGACATTTTGTACCGTTATCTCTTTTTTCTTTCTCTTCCCTACAAATCAGAATGAAGGAACAAAACGTACACCCACCTGTGTCACGTTTAGACACCATCCCTTAAGCGCTGTACATGGTGACTGCAGTGATGGGAACAGACACACCAAAATCCCATCAGGTTTGAATCTGACAGCTTTAGCAGGGAAACAAAGAAGAAGAAGAAGAATGCAAAGAATGCAAAGAAGAAGTGCGAAGAAGAAGAATTGCGAAGAAGAAGAAGAAGAAGAATTGCGAAGAAGAAGAAGAAGAAGAAGAAGAAGAAGAAGAAGAAGAAAGAAGAAGAAGAAGAAGAAGAAGAAGAAGAAGAAGAAGAAAGCAGCAAAAAAAAAAGTGGAAGAAGAATAAGAAGAAATAGCATCCCCACTTTCTGGAAATTGTGTGCTAGAAATTTCCCCTTTTCTATCACTCTCTTTATTTTTTATCTTTTTACCTTACCTTTCTATTATCTATCGTGCTTACTCCCCCCCCCCTCCACCCCTTCCCAGTCAATTCTACTACCCCCTTCTTTAGGGGGTGGGGGTGGATAGCAAGTCTGACAAATATTATGTTCTTTTCATACATTGCACGACATTTTGACAGTATGGTTTTCTTCTGGCCACCAGGTAGTGATGTCTTAAACGCTGGATGGACACAGGACGTCCGTCCACTCTGCCCCGTTTCGCCCATAATAATATTATGGCATTTTTCCTACTTACTTCTTTTTGACATGGAAGTATTCTTCATCCTTTTGAGCGACTTTTTTTTGT
>CM054158.1:36592821-36600321 GCA_028751875.1 Rapana venosa | reverse complement strand
GTAACAAAAAGAAAGAAAGAAATGAAAGACAGACAGAAAGAAAGAAATGAAAGAAAGAAAGAACAACACAAAGAAACGGAAAAAAAGAAAAGAAAGAAAAAAGAACCGTGAATGAAAACAACGGAAGAACGGTTTGGGTTGTTTTTGTTTTTTGGTGTCCCCCCCCCCCCCCCCCCCCCCCCGAAAACTACAAGCCAGTGAAGCCCACACAAAAACCGTCTATAAATAAACAATTAAGATCTTGCAGACTTTGAAAGAATGTTTTGAGCAACAATAATGGCCGACCTGAAAATTTAATACACGTTAGATTTTTACAGTTTTTTCGTGTGTTGAAAAATGAATAGGAAGAAAATGGATAATAAAAAAAAAATAGACAGGAGAGTAAGAGAGTAAGAGAGAGAGAGAGAGAGAGAGAGAGAGAGAGAGAGAGAGAGAGAGAGAGAGAGAGAGAGAGAGAGAGAGAGAGAGAGAGAGAGAGAGAGAGAGAGAGAGAGAGAGAGAGAGAGAGAGCGAGAGAGTAAGAGAGAGCGAGAGAGTAAGAGAGAGCGAGAGAGCAAGAGAGCGAGAGTATTTTTTATTTATTTTTTATTTTATTCTTTTATATCGAGGATAATGGAATAAGCACTTATGTGCTTTTTTGCATCCAGTCCCCGTGTGTATGCGGTTTTGTATGTTCTGCATGCGTCCGCACACGGGACCTCAGTTTATAGTCTCATCCGAAAGACTTTTTGGGAGCAGTGGAGTCTGCACTGATGTTAACTCCAGAGGACAAATTAATCCTCTTGAACGAGAATCGAACCCGGGTCAGCAGCAGATCACGAATACATCACTCTAACCACCAGGTTATTCCGGGAAGGGGAGAGGAGGGGATGAGAGGGGAGGGGAGAGGTGGAAAAAAGTATAATATATTATACTACGTAGGGGGCAGAGATGGGCAGTGAGGGCCGTAAGGTGTGGGGGTTGGAAAGAAGTTGGATAGGTAGGTAGGTAGGTAGGTATGTATGTATGTAGGTAGGTAGGTAGGTGGGTATTATAGTAGGTAGGTAGGTAGGTGGGTATGTAGGTAGTATGTAGGTAGGTAGGTATGTATGTAGGTAGTAGGTAGGTAGGTGGGTATTATAGGTAGGTAGGTAGGTAGGTGGGTATGTAGGTAGGTAGGTAGGTAGGTATGTATGTAGTAGGTAGGTAGGTAGGTAGTGGGTATTATAGGTAGGTAGGTAGGTAGGTGGGTATGTAGGTAGGTATGTAGGTAGGTAGGTGGGTATGTAGGTAGGTAGGTAGGTGGGTATGTAGGTAGATAGGTGGGTATGTAGGTAGGAGGGTAGGTAGATAGGTAGGTAGGTAGGTAGATAGGTAGGTAGGTAGGTAGATAGGTAGGGGGTATAGAGAGGAGAGAGGAGAGGGACGGGAGGAAGAGGGGACAGGGAGGGGGAGAGGAAGGAGAGGGAAGAGAAGGGGGGGGGAAGAGGGAGAGGGGAGGGGAGAAGACGGGACGGGGAGGAGAAGAGAGGGGAGGTGAGAGGAGAGGAGAGGGGAGGGGAAAAGATGGGAGGGGGAGGAGAAGAGAGTGGGGGGGGGGGAGGAGAGTGAAGGAGAGGGGGAGAGGGATGGAAGGGGAGGGGAGTAGGGGGAGGAGAGAGGAGAGGAGAGGGAAGGGAGAGGAGTGGAGGGAGGAGAGTGGGAGGGAGAGGGAGGGGAGGAGAAGGGAGGAGTGGAGAGGGAAGGAGAGTGAAGAGAGAGGGGAGAGGGGGGGAAAGGAAGGGAGGAAAGGGTAAGGGAAGAGAGGAGGACAGGGCAGGTGGGATGGCGGGGGGGGGGGGGGGGGGGAGGATGAGGGCAGGGATGGGGTGGGGTGGGGGTGTGGGGTGTGGAGAGTTGCAGACTTGTGTGAGAGAAGGTTCTTTCCGCTCAAGCAAGTTGGGAGAAGTACCTAGGGAAGAGGCCCTGAAGACAAAAACCTCATCGACCTTCTCCTGCCATCTTTACCTCCCATCTTTCACTGTCACCCCCCCCCCCACACCACCACCACCCTCTCGCCTCTTTCTCTCTTTCTTTTTCTGTCTTTGTCTCTGTTTGTTTGTCTACAGTGTGTTTCTGTCTGTCTGTGTTTCTGTCTGTCGGTGTGTTTCTGTCTGACTCTGTCTCTGTCTGTCTCTGTCTCTGTATGTCTGTGTGTGTCTCTCTCTCTGTGACTCTGTCTCTGTCTGTCTCTGTCTCTGTATGTCTGTGTCTCTGACTCTGTCTGTCTCTGTCTCTATATGTTTGTGTGTCTCTATCTGTGTCTGTGTGTCTCTGTCTTTGTCTGTGTCTGTATGTCTGTCTGTCTGAGTGTCTGGCTGTCTGTCTGTGTGTATGAGTAACCGGCTGCCTGTTTGTCTGTCTCTCTCTGTCTCTCTCTGTATGTCTCTCTCTTATTTCAAAGTATTAAGTTGTTTTGTAGCCCTCTCTCTCTCTCTCTCTCTCTCTTCTCTCTCTCTCTCTCTCTCTCTCTTCTCTCTCTCTCTCTCTTTTATCATTATTTTTTAAAATTTATTATTTTATATCGAGGATAATGGAATAAGCACTCAGGTGCTTTTTTAACATCCAGTCCCCGTGTGTATGCGGTTTTGTAAATTTTGTCATCTGTTCCCACCAGCACACAATGGCCTACTCTTTCGAAAAGCGGAACAGGATTTAACGTGTGCGCAAGATGTTCTGCATGCGTTCGCACACGGGGCCTCGGTTTATAGTCTCATCCGAAGGACTTTCTGTGTCTCTGCGTCTGTGTCTCTGTCTGCCTGTCGGTTTCTGTGTGTGTGTGTATGTGTGTGTGTGTGTGTGTCTGTCCTTCTGTCTGTCTCCCTCCCTCTCTTTGTTTCTCCCCCCCCCCCCTTTCTCTCTCTCTGTCTCCATTTCACATTCCTCCCTGCCCCATCCTTCTTTCTCTCCGTCCATAGTCTTGTTCTCCTTCTGTCTGCTGACATCTGTTCGTCCTCTTTTTTCTTTCTTTTCCATACGTTTTTCTTTCTTTTCCTCTTATTTTTTTTCTTTCTGTAGTCTTCATTTCTTAACTGACAGCGTTCAACTGTTTCTACTATTCTGACCCCTATCAGTTCAGTCCATCATTAGTTGCCTTCTTTTTTTTTTTAATTTTAGACCCAGGGCATACGAGATAGGGGACATAGGGGGGTGGGGTGTGTGTGGGGAAGATGGTGGAGAGAGAGAGAGAGAGGAGGAGAGAGAGGAGAGAGAGTAGAGAGAAGAGGAGAGAGAGAGAGAGAGAGAGAGAGAGGAGAGAGAGAGAAGAGAGAGAGAGAGAGAGAGAGAGAGAGAGAGAGAGAGAGAGACATAGAACTCGAACTCGAAGTTTTAACTGACTTTTGGCACGACGGTCTCTGTCACAAGGTGAGCAACATTGAAAACATAAAAACCAGAAATATTGTATTGAAAACAATACATACCAGCAAAGAGGTGTTTTAAAGTGGTTCATGTTACCTGTTAATAGCAAAATGGGGAATGTATTGTTAGGTCTGTGTGTGTGTGTGTGTTGTGTGTGTGTGTGTGTGTGTGTGTGTGTGTGTGTGTGTGAGAGAGAGTGTGATGTCAGGTATTAAGTAAAGTTAAGATATTGTATAAAGGATATCATGGGGGGATAGGGTTGTTATTTTCACATTCAAAGCTTTATTTAAAGACCTTATAATATGGCTGTCTTATGTCTGATTATGTATCAATGAAAATAAGACACTTGAATGTGTGTTTGTTGTACTTGTCATTAAATACATAAAGGTTGATCTCTGGTTACATTACTGTGTTTGTCTGCATTGTTTTGGTTTTCTCCTGAGAACCTTGGAGTTTTCCTTGCCTTCTTGTACAGTATGAAAATATATCAGTTTTTACCAGGCAGAACCATTGTGCCAGAAGACTCATGGACTTGGGACATTGACGAGGCTTTAACCAATTTGAGATATTTTGTAAGGAAAGGAACAGTCTTCTCCCTGGAGGTGGCTTTTGTACCTTGAACTTGAACTGCAGGCTCAAATCTGCATGTTACTGAAGCTGACTGCTATTTCTTTGCTCAGTTTCTGATCTTTGCTTTTGATTGTTGTATTTTCATCTTTTGAAGCGTGTGTTTTGTTCTATGTCATTCTTGTAAAAAAAAATGCTGGTCTTTTCTGTGTGCATCATATCTTGCACATTTATGTACAGTTAGATATTTTGAATATCATTGTTAAGTCTTTGCTGACTTTGCCTCATTTGTTTGTTTGGGGTCATTTAGGGGGGTTTCGGTCTTGCTTTTTTCTTTCTTTTCTTAGCATTGGTACTTTGAACATATTGGACCAATCCATACACGAGGTGATTAAATCGTGCTGTTCTTTTTCTATTTCTGGCAACCATGGCTAGCAATGTCAATAATGATAAATGGTTGAACAAATTTGGATTGAAAGTAGGATGTCTGAATATTTGTCATCTGTTGAATAAAGTAGCCGATATATCTTCTATTTTATCAAATGCAAATGACCACTTTCACGTCTTTGGTTTTTCTGAATCACGGTTATCTAATAGAGTCGCTGACAATGTAATATCAATTCCTGAATACAATATCATTCGGAGAGATGCTAAAACGAAACTTGAAACTGGTTTGGTCATATATGTACACAGGTCTGTAAACTACTCTCTTGTAAATTTTTCCGATAAATATGACATTGAATGTATCTGGTGGAGATTCAACTAAAAGGAAGTAAACCCATTCTATTTGGCTTATATATATAGAAATCCGAGTGAACGGATAAACTGGTTTGACCGCTTTGGTCTCATGATGGATGATGTATCCAATTACTCAACTGAAATTATATTGCTTGGAGATTTTAACATTGACCTAAGTAAGCCTCACAACAAATGGAAACTAATGTTTGAAATGTATAATCTATCACAACTAGTTGACACTCCAACCAGAAAAAAACATCCCATTCAGAGACGCTTATTGATCATATTATACCACCAACCCAACTAATATAATAGAAATGTCTGTACCTGTTGTTGGAATTAGTGATCATTTCCCAATATGTCTTACCTGGTCAAAAAAGGGTATAAAAATTCCTAGATGTACCCACAAGTGTATATCCTTTCGAAGCTATGGAACTTTCAATTCTGAAGATTTTTTGTCTGACTTATGTGCAGCCAGCTTCACTAATGTTTACCAAAAGACTGATCCTGACAAAGCTCTGGAAACATGGTACCATACTTTTTCTTCTATTTTTGACAAGCATGCACCCATTAGATTTAAACGTGTTAAGCCAAAAGATAAGCCACCATGGCTAACTGATGAAATAAATAAAGCCAGAGCAATTCGTGATAGATTATTGAAATCAACAGGAAAAAGTGATCAATTTAAACAACAGCGTAACAAACTAACAGCTATGAAAAGAGCAGCCAAGAAAAAGTACTTTTCTGAACTTATTGCATGTAAAAAAGACCCTAAGTCTCTATGGAGAGCAATAAATCAATTATCAGGTAAATTATCCACATCCTGTCCCCAATCAGCTACGAATTTATCTGTTGAATGTATGAACAAGCATTTCTGTACTATAGCTGAAAGATTAATCAATACCGATCATTCATTAAATAATGACTTACTTCCCCTTAAAAACTACTGTGATTTAAAAGATATACATTCTAGATTTGACTTTAAGTTTATCAGTGTCAACGAGGTGTACAGATATTTGTGTTTATTGAAACAGTCCAACTCCCGAGGCATGGATGATTTAGACAGTAAAATCTTAAGAGTATCTGCCCCCATAATTACTGAACATCTTACATATATTTACAACCTCTGTATTGAAAAATGTTCTTATCCCGAAATGTTTAAAATTGCTAAAGTGATTCCAGTTTTTAAATCTGGGGATTCAAATGACCCGTCTAACTACAGGCCTATATCTATTCTGTCTACCTTGTCTAAACCTCTGGAAAAACATCTCAAGAACAATCTTTCTATCACACTTTACATTACACAACCTGTTCCACCCAAATCAAAGCGGTTTCAGAGAAAACCACTCTTGTCATACAGCTCTCAGCAACCTAATAGAACAGTGGCACTTGAATATAAACAATGACCTTTTAACAGGTACAGTCTTTGTGGACTTTGCCAAAGCTTTTGACACCATTGACCACAATCTTCTTTTAAGGAAACTTACTATATATGGCTTATCTCCTAAATCTCTTAAATTACTAACCTCTTTCCTAACAAACAGAAGACAAGCAGTTTTCCAAGACTCATTAGTATCCTCACTCATGCCCATAAGATATGGTGTTCCCCAGGGTTCTGTTCTAGGCCCTATCCTATTTACAATCTACATTAATGATCTTCTTTGTATCTTTCTTCTTGTTGTGAATTATTTGCTGACGATACAACTTTGCACAGTACAGATAAAGATGTGAAATTAGTATATGAACATCTACAAAAAGATATAAATAAACTTGTAACATGGACTGATTATAAAACCCCATGGCCATACATCCAAACAAATCTAAATTTATGCTAGTTACAACACGCCAGAAACGTCAAAATATAAAAGTTATCCCAAGTAACTTAAGTATTTTAAAAATTTCCAATAATGTACTAGAAGAAGTAAATTCGCATAGACTGCTGGACTTAACATTGACAATAACTTGTCATGGTCAAGTCATGTCACACTCTGTCCAAGAAAATAGCCCAAAAAGTGTTTCAGCTCAATAGAATTAAACATTTCCTTGATCTGCATACCAGAAAATTATTTTTCCATGCATACATTCAACCCGACATAGACTATGCTTCAACATGCTGGGACTTGGCTAGTAAGAATTGCTTGAAACCCTTAGAAAGTATATACAGACGTTCACTAAAGCTAATCCTTATAAGATCTTCTTCCCTTGAAATATGTCATTACAAAGAGCTCAATATTCTTCCTTTTGTTATGAGATGTCATTATAATAAAGGTATTCTAATGTATAAAATTATGAGCAATCTTTCCCCAGCATACCTTTATCAAAGATTTTCAGCCAAAAGCATTCGTGACAAAACTATCCTTGTTCCTCCTCGGCCAAGAACGGATCTATTTATGACATCCCTCGTTTACTCTGGTAGCAGACTATGGAATGAAATCCTATCTATATCAAGAACAAAAGTTGCTTAACATCTTTTAAAAAGGCGTACTACAAATATCTATTGAAATGTTATAAATCATTTTTATGCAAATATAAATTATTTGATATGTTTATAAATGTATTGTCCTTTTAATGTTTGCTGGATTTTTTTTGTTTGCATTGCTCTGTGTTGTGTGTTTGCGTGCGTGTTTGTGCGTGGCGTGTGTGTGTGTGTTGTGTGTGTGTGTGTGTGCCCGCATGAAAGTTTTTCCACTTTGAGTATATCTGTCATAATTATTCTGTTTGTGTGATTGTTTTTGTGTGTGTGTGTGTGTGTGTGTGTGTGTTTATCTTCATGAAAGTTTGTGTGTGTGAGTGGGTATGGGTGTGTGTGTGCTGCGT
>CM054158.1:36575321-36580321 GCA_028751875.1 Rapana venosa | reverse complement strand
GCGCACGTTAAATCCTGTCCGCTTTTCGAAAGAGTAGGCCACTGTGTGCCGGTGGGAACAGATAACAAAAATTTACAAAAAAACAACCACACGGGGTCTGGATGTAAAAAAGCACACGAGTGCTTAGTCCATTATCGTCGACATAAAATAAATAAATAAATAAATGAATGAATAAATAAATGAATAAATAAATAAATAAACAAATAGATAAATTAGGCTTACTCGCAGTCTTGTCAAAAATGACAACGCGCGGACATCTCTGACACTTTGTGTGTGTTTTAAAATCTGTAAGTATTTAAACCAGCTGCGATGTCTAGAAACAATCCTTGGCTTCTTCTGGGTCTCCCCCCTCCCCCCCTCTCCCCCCTCCCCCCCCCCTCCCCCCTCCCCCCCCCTATCCCCCCCCCCCCCTATCCACCCCCACCCCCTCATCCAACTCTGACTCTTGTATGTAGTCTTCTTCAGACCCATCTGCGTCACGCTGAGAGCCAGACAGATCACCTAGCTCAGTATTGATCATTCTGATCGATCTTCGGGGGGGCTCAGGTAAGAGGGAAAACTGTTTATTTTCATCTTCCCTTTACCCCCGTCCCCCCTCCCTCACCCCCCTCCCCCATCCATCTCCGCAAAAAAAAAAAAAAAATGCAGGTGGTAAACCAGACACGAAGAAAACTTGCTAGTTAGAAATGTAGGTTTTATCAATCTTGTAGAAATGTGGTTTGTATTTTATCTTATTCGTGGACGATTGCATGGGTATAAATGAATAGAATGTAAGCGCTTTGATTTGTTGTTTTACAAGACTCAGCGTTTTATATTACATTCCATGCATCATTGTTGTTATGTACACAAGTGTGAAAAATATATCTAAGATGTACATGATTATAATTTCTGGCGGAGAAAAAAAGTTACGTACGGATGGTTGTACATGAATGCTCTGTGTGTGTGTGTGTGTGTGTGTGTGTGTGTTCTCTGTATTTTTGTCTGTGTGTCTGTCTGTCAGTCAGTCTGGCTGGCTGTGTTTCTCTATTTCTCTTACCGAAAAAAGCATATCATATGTTATATAATTTAGATGAAAGGGGGAAAATAAATTGGGTATCAAAACTGAGGTTCAAATTATGTGAGTTAGGATTTGCTTATGTATGGTTCAATCAAGGAGTAGAGGATATAAATGGGTTTATACGAGTACTGCGCACTAGATTGATAGATTGTAGGTGGCAGGAGTGTTCCAGTCATATTCAGGAGAGTGATCGTTTTAGTTTGTATAGGCAGTTTAGTTTATTAGGTAAAATTCCTGTATATTTGTCAATGAACATGGATAGACATCTTAAATCTATTATGACAAAATTTAGATTTGGAGTGTCTGAATTGTTTGTGCACAATCTTCGCTATAGACAACACTGTATTACAGATCTTCTTTGTCCATTATGTAAGGGGTCTGTCGATAAGGAAGTTCATTTTGAATTATGTTGTCCTCTGTTAAATGATCTTAGAACTCAGTTGATACCGCAAAAATATGTGAGCTGTCCTTCCATGTTTAGACTTTGTATACTTATGTCATCTACTAACGAACGCATTAATAAGCGACTAGCAATTTATTTGTATAAAGCTTTTAAAATTAGAAATACTATCTGTACTTGAGGTATTATTCTTCTGTTCATAAATGTTTCTTATGCAATATGTTTTGAAATGTTGATTATATACACACACCCCCTTCATGAGGGGCCAAGGCCTATAATGAATAAAACTTTCGCATTCGCATTCGCATTCTATCTCTCTGTATCTGTCTCTAATTGTATGACACTCTGTTTCGTTGGGTGATGGTTTAAACCTCTCCATTGAATACACGTTGCCTACACGGTGAAACGTAGAATTTATGCAGTCTCTTCTCTTTTTTTTTCAGAGGTTACATCCTCTTTGTCTAAATGTGTCTTGTACCCGGGGTATTGTGCAGTAGACGGGAGATTATAGATTTCCTCTCTGTTACAGGAATGCAATGCAATACAATACAGTTCGGTAAAAACGCAGTACATACAGTGCTATGGAGTACAAGGAAACACAATGCAATAGCCTACAAACGCAATACTATAAAATACAGTACAGTACAACACAACATCATACAAGGTAATTCAACTATATGCAGTACAATACAATACAATAATGCTAAAAAAAAACCCAACCCAAATGCAGTACAAAATAAAAGAACACTTTGATTTGTTGCTTTACAAGATTCAGCGCTATATAAATTCCATACATTATTATTATTATTAACATTCTACCGACACAATCACCTGCCCTTTAAACAGTGAAATGAATTAACTTGGTTTTAAATACAATCTTTATCAACCTGCATCAACAAAAAGAAACTGCACGGTTTAACTGACTTCCTTGCTATAAAAACACGATTACATTGGAATGGTTTGACTCTTGCTGTTTACGGGAGCCGGCTATAAACACAATTGGATTGGTATGGCTTGACTCTTTCGCTCAATGTCATCACCATTACAATCACTGGCAGCGCTTTCGCAGTTATTTCCCTTCCATCATTCGATCGTTGGCCCAAAAAATGTCATTTTAATAAACCAACAGGGATTTCATGATATTTCCATTCATTGAGTGCAACTGGTCTGTCTGTCTGTCGTGTGTGAAATGCATGACACAACAACATTGTGTTTAGGCGCTTTAGGTCCGCAATAAAGCAATTAGTAGCCCTCTCTGAGATTTTCTGAATTAATTGGCTTAATTATTGCAATATTAACAGAAGGTGTCGTTTAAGTTTGCGGAGTCAGTTTGTTTGTTCTCACTTTGCGCGCGCAAGTCCTTCGGATATAAACAGATGTCCCGTGTGCAAACATCTTGCGCACACGTTAAACCCGTTCCGCTTTTCGGAAGAGTAGGCCACTGCGTGCCGGTGGGAACGGATGACAAAATTTACAACTATACACACTCTGTAACAGGAGCTCCCTGGCCCTTAGGAACACTAGGCATAATTGTCACAGAAGGCGAAGGACACTACTAGCACGGGGAGGGATCGTTGAGGAATGCACACAGCACAGCACACTACAGCACAGCACAGCGCAGCACAGCGCAGCACAGCACAGCACAGCACAGCACAGCACAGCGCAGCACAGGCTAGGCCTGTTCGTTCATTCTCTCTCTGTGTCTATCCCCGCTGTGCTTGACATGAAAGTGATGATGATGATAATGATGGGGATGGTGGTGGTGGTGGTGGTGGTGATGGTTGTGATGGTGGTCATGGTGGTGGTGGTGATGGTTGTGATGATGATGATGATGATGGTGGTGGTGATGGTTGGTATGGTGATGATGGTGGTGATGATAATGATGATGGTGGTGATGATGGTGTGATGATGATGATATGATGATCATGGTGATGGTGGTAGTGATGATAATGACAATAATAATGGTGATGGTGATAATGATGATGGTGATGATAATGATGACGATGATTGTGATAATGATGATGGTGATGATGATTATGATGGTGGTCATGGCGATGGTGATGGTGATGATGATGATGGTGGCGGTGATGGTTGTGAGGCAAAGGACGCAGGGAGTGTTGAGGAAAGCATCACAACACAGCACAGGCTATGCTAGTTCATTCTCTCTCTCTTTATCGCCGCTGTGCTTGTTAATAAAGGACTCTTCCGTGAACATGAATGTGATAATGATGACGACGACGACGACCGACGACGATGATGATGATGATGATGATGATGATGATGATGATGACGACGATGAGGAGGAGGCAGAGGAGGGTGGTGAAGATAATGATGATGATGATGAGAGGAGGAGGAGGAGGAGGAGGAGGAGGAAGAGGATGGTGGTGAAGATAATGATGATGAGGAGGAGGAGGAAGAAGAGGATGGTGGTGAAGATGATGATGAGGAGGAAGAGGATGGTGGTGAAGATGAAGATGATGATGAGAGGAGGAGGAGGAGGAAGAGGATGGTGGTGAAGATGAAGAGGAGGAGGAGGAAGAGGAGGAAGAGATTGGTGGTGAAGATGATGATGAGGAGGAGGAGGAGGAAGAGGATGGTGGTGAAGATGAGGAGGAGGAGGACCTGCCTGGTGACATCAGAAGCAGGCTTGCGGAGTGTATGGCCGATCCATCCCCGTTTCCTTTGTTTGATCATTACGTTTAGCGTTACATTCTACCACATGTTCCATGAGGTACTGGTTGAAACTGGAAGCAAATAGAAGAAAACAGACTAACTCAAAAACCGTGAAACTTTATGATGATGATGATGATGATGATTAAACTTTTACTAAATATTGTCTAACAAAAGGAAGGCCGAGCCTAAAAAATAAGTAATAGATATAACACAATTAGATGAAGGGGATAACAGTCATTCTTTTCTCAAAAGATGTAAAGCTTGTGTTTGTCGTTCTAAATCATGAGTGGTGCTGTGCACGAGTGACGTTCTGCTTTTGTTAAAAAAAAGAAAAGCATGTTTAAACCAACACCCTGGCCATGTCAATCTTCTTATATGCCTGTGAATCATGGACCCTCACAGCGGACTTAGAGAGAAAAATAAGAGCTGTAGAAATGAGGTGCTTCCGAAGACTCTTAGGCATCTCGTACAAAGACCACATCACGAACGAAGAAGTCAAGAGACGCATCCGCAATGAAATCGGGCCCTATACTGACCTTGAATCACTCGTCAGACAACGAAAACTGAAGTGGTTTGGTCATGTCACACGCTCCTCTGGTCTTGCTAAAACAATCCTACAAGGCACAGTGAGGGGAGGAAGAAGAAGAGGCAGACAAAGGAAGAGATGGAAGGACAACATTCGAGAGTGGACAGACATGGAGCTGAGAGACACCCTGAGGGTGGCTGAGAGACGAGAGGACTGGAGAAGGTGGTTGACAAAGGTTCGAAGGCGCCCCAAAGGATTCGGAATCTGAGGGATCGGTGACGGTGAAATTCTTTCTCGCTTCTCACACCCCAGAATAACAAGTCAGACACTTGACGCTGTTTTCA
>CM054158.1:36562821-36570321 GCA_028751875.1 Rapana venosa | reverse complement strand
GAAAAGTTTGTAACGTTACAACAAAGCATTTCTAATCAAAACGGGATCAAGACTTTGTTCTTTCGTCCATTCTTCCTTCCTTCCTTCCTCTCTCCCTTCCATTCTTCCTTTTCTTTCTTTTATTTTCCCCCCGAACACTCAGACGATAGGAATGACAGCCGGTAGGCAGGCTACAAATCCTGAATTGACAGACCGACGCACGAGCAGGAACAAGAGACACTTTTGTAGTTTAGGATTCTTTTCGTGGGTTTGAAATTCCCATTGACTCTTTTGTCCCCGGCCCCAATCCTGATATTATTGAGTGATCGACACTCCCCTACCTCCCTCCCTCCCTCCCATCTCCACCCCCACCCTCTCCCTCCCCTCCCCACCCCACACCCGTCGTTGTTGGGGATTTGATGTTACAAGTTTTGAGGTAAATGAAAGTGTGGAAGGGAAAGAGTCATCCCAGGATATTTGGGGGGGGGGGGGGGGGGGGGGGGGGGGGGGGGGGGGTGGAGGGTATTTCGCTGAAAGAGAATGTGTTTTAAATGCGCGGTAAAATTATAAAGAGAATCCAGAAATACTACTACTACTACTACTACTACTACTACTGATTGGAATTTATATAGCGCTGTATCTCACAGACAAATCAAAGCGCTTGCACTCAACCCATTCTTACACAGTCATGCAACCAATGGCAAGTAATAGTTCTAACAAGTCCAACACACAAAACACACACACACACACACACACCACACACACACACACACACACACAACACACACACACACACACACACACACACACACACACACACACAGAGGCAAAAAACCCCAACTACAACAACAAAAGTTCAACGTACGATTTTCAGAAAAAAAGATTAAAAAAAGTGTATTCCACAAACATAATTATAATTCCCAATAATATTGACATGAACATGAATGTCAAAAAGATACATCGATTATAATGACTTTGAGAAAGGAGATAGATATGTGCTCAATAAACACACTTCCCCCAAAATAAATATCGTGAGAGAGAGAGAGAGGTGGGGGGGGGGGGGGGGGGGGGGTATGTGTGGCGACAAGAAGTCGAACTAGCCATCTTTACAGTATGATACACCCGTACCCGTACGCTGTCACCCGAACTAATGCGGACGCGGAAATACTTCAGGGTGTCTCTATTCGACTTCGTTTCAATAGGGTACTGATAGTGGATATTTGTCACACTACACTACCTGTGCTTTTTTACCCTCCCCTCCAGGGTTTATTAAAATGTTCTTTTTCGAGAGGGAGTCATTATGACGGGCGGGGGGGTGGTGGGGGGGGGGGGGGGGGGGGGGGGGGGGGGGGGGGGGTTGGCGGGTGGATGGGGGTTGCGGAGGGGGGGGGGAGTTTTTGCCCTATGGTCGATTGGGAGGGGTTTTGGGTGTGAAGGATGTTTAAGGAACTGTTTGGTGTTGAGGTGTTCAGTCGAATCTATTTCTTTGCTGTTCTGTGCGCTTTCTGTCTGTGTGTTCTGTGAGTCTCGCGTGTGGGTGTGTCTGTCTGCGTTTGTCTGTCTGCTCTCTGTCTCTGTCTGTCTGTCTTTTTCAGTCTTTGTCTCTCTGTGTCTCTGTCTGTCTGTCTGTCTTTTTTATGTGTTTTATGTAGCGAGAAGAGGGGTTAGATGGATCATGAGGTAAAATAAAAGGGATTGGGATCGACATATAATGTGGTGATCACGCGTGGTGATTTACTAAATGGCGTAGCTCCTATTTTATTAGCCTTTGTCATTTTGTTTTTGCTGTGGGTTTTTCTCTCTCTCTTCTATTTGTATGTATGAAACCCTGAGTGGAGAAGAATCTAGAATGAGAATAGGAAGGAGTATCTCCCGTTGCTGTGACCACTGATTCCATGTTGAAGCTAGCTTAAAGCGAAATATACTTGTTGACTGAACCAGTATTTTTTGTTTGTTTTTGATTTTCTGGGTTTAACACAAGGATTTATAAATATTGATAACAAAAAGCCTATCGGGCAACAAACAACAACAACAACAACAACAACAAGAGAACCAGTAACAAAATCACACCCAAAATTAAACATAAACAAAGAACAACAGCAAATGACAAAAGAAAAGAAAGCACCAAACATTAAAACTATAGTAACCCCCAAAAACAACAACACAAAAACAAACCACCACCCCAAACAACAACAAAACGCAACACCACAACAACAAACAACAACACAACAACACCCCAACAAAAGCAACAACAAAAAACCCACAAACAAACAAACCAACAACAAAAAGACTCACAAAACAAGCAAACAAAACAAAAAGACAGAAGCAAAAACCCACACCAAAAATAAACTGAGCATACCAAATCCCGCCTCAATAAACATACAAAAACAAACAAACAAACAAAAATCCAAAAGAAATATTTTTCACTGTATTGGATTAATGGCGTGACGCAAAAGATTTAAAGTTTGATTTTTGGATTTTCTTATCATTCTGTTTTATCAGTGTGTGTGCAGAGATGTCTTTTTGATGAACGATAAGCCGAGATCTTGTGTGCAACACACACACACACACACACACCACACCACACACACACACACACAACACCACACACACACACACACACACACACACACACACAACCACACAACACAACACATAATTATATCACACATCACACACACACACACACCACACACGCGCACACACACTCACACACATACACACACAAACACACACACACATACACACACAAACACACACACACATACACACACAAACACACACACACACATACATACACACACACACACACACACACACACACACACACACACACACACACACACACATCATAATACATACATACATTATATCACACATCACACACACACACACACGCACATCTCACAACACACACACACAAACACACAAACACACACAACACACACACATACACACTCATCAACAAATCACCAACAAGATCCCCCCCCCCCTATACCCCCCCCCTCCCCACCCCCATCCCCCACACCCTTTTTCTCAGACCAAAAGGTCATTCTATAACACGAACAGACGCACTCTTACTGGCGAAAAATAACACACACAACACGCAGACAGAATAAAAAGGAAAATAAAATAAAATAAGATTGAATTAATTAAACGGAACAAATGAATGAGGCTTCATTGTCGCGTCACGCTCTTTACAAGGAACAACATTTCAAACCAAAAAAAAAAGTGAACCGTGACAAATAAATGTTGTATTATATAACCCACGACTGAATCACAGTTATCATTACTGACAAGCCTGCCTGTAGCTTTCATTAGTGTGTCTTCACGCACGCGCGAGGCATATAAAACTACATAATGCGGCACCTGCCAATGCATGTGATTATCAGGACTTCAACAGTATCGCATGTCCGAATGTGTTTTTGATGAAGTCTCCGATTAAATAATTTTTTAATATATAATTTTATGTTTTATCTTTATGTTCTTTTTAAAAAAAAATTCTATCTTTTCTTTTGGTATTGATTTTTTTGGATTCAAAAATAATAAAAAGAATTCAGAAATGAAAGGTAGAATAAAAAACAACAAGAACCCCAAAACATAAAAATAAAACAAACAAAAATATATAATTTAAAAAAATGATTATTTCTTTTACCTAGCTGCCCTTTACGGTTATTAACAAAGTAAGAAAGAAACTTAAACTCAGACGCAAAAACAAAATAACACACGTGTAAATATCTATTATAATAAAGACAAAGACAGAGAAGAACAAACTAAGATTGAAAGAACCGAGAGCGAAGCAAGAAAGATACAAAGATAGTGTGTTCCGATGCAAACTGATTCCACCAATACTTGCAACAACAAACAAACAAACAAAAAAAATCAATGATGACAGTGTAATCAAGACATCTCTTTGTTTAATGATACGGGAGGTTATATTTCTGCAATAACAATAACCTTGAGAAACGTGACATTTTAAGCTCAGTTTCATTATAAAAAAAATCATCATTGCTTTTTTCTGTTAAGCTCTGTTTAATGTTCCAGGAGCAACGACTCTGACCTTTTTAAAAAAAGCAACAACAACGACAGAACAAAACAACCCCCCCCCCCCCCCATCAAACAAAACCAACAAAAACAAAACCCAAAGAAAACCCCAACCTCCCAACCCCACCCGCCACCCTCAAAATATCCAAAGACCACTCCACCCCCCAAATAAAAAGAGACACAACAAAACAAAATAAAAACCAAAACCAAACAAAACCAACCACTCACCCCCAAAACAACAACAACAACAACAAAAAACAACAACCAAACAACCAAAACAAAACAAACCCAAACATCTAAAAACCAACCAAACCCAGCAACAACAGCACCCCTCCAAAAACCCCCTAACAAACACCAAACCAAAAACAAAAAACACAACACAAAAACCCCAACAAAAACAACAACATTCAAACAAAGAAACAAAACAACAAAAACCAACCTAACAACAACCAAAAAACAAACAAAAAACAAAACAAAAAAGCAAACCAACCACCACGGCGACAACCAACAACAACAAACATCGTCACCTTGAAAATTAAGTTTGGTTGTTGTTGTTGTTTATTCTCTCGTTAATTTCACTTTATCGTTTCGTCTTTGAATAAAGCAACATTAGTGAAAACTGATAAAGGTTGAAAGTAGCATGCACTGTCTGTCTGTTCTGCCTGTCTGCCTGCCTGCCTGTCTAATCTATCTATCTATCTATCTATCTATCTATCTATCTATCTATCTATCTATCTATCTATCTATCTATCTATCTATCTATCTGTCTGTCTGTCTGTCTGTCTGTCTATCTGTCTATCTATCTATCTATCTATCTATCTATCTATCTGTCTGTCTGTCTGTCTATCTGTATAATCTATGTATGTATGCATGTATCTATCTATCTATCTGTCTGTCTGTCTTGTCTGTCTATCTATCTATCTATCTATCTATCTATCTATCTATCTATCTATCTATCTATCTATCTATCTATCTATCTATCTATCTATCTACCTACCTACCTACCTACCTGTCTAGTCTATCTCTTGTCTATCTGTCTTTGAATCTAATTTTCTGTCTACTTACAAGCCAATTTCTCCTTACGTGAAAGACGATACCTTTATGAGAAGCGAATGGATTTTATTATTTTTGTGTGTGCTCTGTTTGGAATTGCTATTTTTAACATGTTGAAGGATAGAAAAAAGACTGACAACTGTCTTGCTGCTCTGAGGAAACGAAATCGGGTCAGTCTCTGTTTAACTTGGCAGTTTTGGGATTAGAAGTATTAGATGTGATATCTATCTATCTATCTATCTATCTATCTATCTATCTATCTATCTATCTATCTATCTATCTATCTATCTATCTATCTATCTATCTATCTATCTATCTATCTATCTATACACCTATCTATCTATCTATCTATCTATCTGTCTGTCTGTCTGTCTGTCTGTCTGTCTGTCTGTCTGTCTGTCCGTCCGTCCGTCCGTCCGTCCGTCTGTCTGTCTGTCCGTCCGTCCGTCCGTCCGTCTGTCTGTCTGTCTGTCTATCTATCTATCTATAGATAAAGATAGATAAAATGTAGGAGGGGGAGAAAGAGAGAGACAGAAGGAGAGAGAGAGAGAGAGGGTGACAGACAGAGACAGAGAGAGACAGACATACAGACACACACACACACACACACACACACACACACACACACACACACACACACACAACAACACACACACACACACACACAACACACACACACACACACACACACAACAAATTTAGAAATCATTCTTGAAAGCCAAAGCAAGATACAGGAGTACTTATTTTCATTACCACCACACACACACACACACACACACACACACACACACACACACACACACACACACACACACACACACAACACCCCAAAGAGAGCGAGAGAAAAAAAAGAGAGGAGAGAGGACAGAAGAGAGAGAGAGAGAGAGAGAGAGAGAGAGAGAGAGAGGGGAGAGAGAGAGAGAGAGAGAGAGAAAAACAGACAGACAGCGAGGACCCTTGCACATTTCGAACAAGAATCCCTTGAATATTGCGTTTTCACGTGTTTTTTTTTTTCCTTTTTTTTCCTTTATTTGGGTTTTTTCGATTTTTTTTAAATTTTTCTTTGCCCTTTTTTTTTTTTGTTTCGTTCTTGGTTTTTTTATTGGGTTTGTGTTTTTTTTTTTTCGTTTCCCGGTTTTGGTTTTTTTTTTGTGTTTTGGTTTTTGTGTTTTGGTGTGTTTTGGGGGGGTTTTTTTTTTGTTTGTTCCTTTTTTGTTTTGTTTTCCCGGTTTTTTTTCCCCCCCTTTGTTGTTTTTATTTTTTGTTTCCCCCCGTTTTTTGTTTTTTGTTGTTGGGTTTGTGTTGTGGGGGTTGTGTGTGGGGGGTTGTTTTGTTTTTTTTGGGGGGTGGGTTGTGGGGGATGGGTTTTTTTTGGGTTTTTTGGGGGTTTTTTCTTGGGTTTGTTGCGTGTGTGTGGTGTGTTTTCTTTGTGTTTGTTTGTGGTTTGGTTTTTTGGGGGTTTTTTTTGTTTTGTTTTTTTTGTGTTTTTTTGTTTTTTTTTTCCTGGTTTTTTTTTTTTCTTTTTTCCCCTTTTCCTTTTTTTCCCTCCCCCCTTTTTTTTTTCCCCCCCCCTCTCTCCCTTTTTTTTCTTTTTTTTTTTTTTTTGTTGGGTGTGTGTTTTGCGCGGGGGTTTTTGTGTTGCCCGTTAGTTTTTTTTTTTGTGGTTTTTTTGTTTTTGTGGGGGTTCTGGGGTTTTGGGGGGTTTTCGTTTGGGGTTTTTTTGTTGGGTTTTTTTTTCTGTGTTGTTTTTGTGTTTTATTTTGGGGGGTGTTTTTTTGGGGGTGTTTTTTGTTTGGGGTTTTTTTTTTGGTTTTTTTTTTTTATTTTTTTTTTTTTTTTTCCCCCCCCTTTTTTTTGTTGGGGGGGTTTTTTTTGTGGGTTTTTGTTTTTTTCCCCTTTTTTTTTTTTTGGGGGTTTTTTTTTTTTTTTTTGGGGGGGGCCCCCCCCCCCCTTTTTTTTTGTTTTTTTTAAAAAAAAAAAGAAATTTTTTAAAAAAAAATTTTTTTTTTTTCCCTCATTTAAACGGGGGGGGGGGTTTTTTAAACCCCATTTTTCCCCTTCAAAAACCCCCCCCCCCCCCCCCCCTCCCCCCCCCCCCCCCCCCCCCCCCCCCCCCCCCCCCCCCTCCCCCCCCCCCCCTTTTTCCCCCCCCCTCCCTTTTTTCCCCCTCTCTTTTCCCCCCCCTTTTTTTTTCCCCCCCTTTTCCCCCCTTTTCCCCCCTCTTTTTCTCTCCCCCCCCCTTTTTCTTAAATTTTTTTTTTTTTCCCCCCCCCCTTTTTTTTTTTTTTCCCTTTTCAAAACCCCCCTTTTTTTCACCCTTCCGGGGTTAAGTTCTGGAAGGGAGAGAGAGGCAGGAAGGGAAAAAAGAAAAAGAAAAAAGGGGGGGAAAAAAGGGGGGGGGGGAGGGGAAAAAAGGGGGGGGAG
>CM054158.1:36555781-36560781 GCA_028751875.1 Rapana venosa | reverse complement strand
TCTTGTTTGATACCCCCCCAAAAACGCCCAAACAAACAAACAAAGAAATAAAAAGAAAAATAGCATGGATTTTAACATGACAATGCTCAAGAGAGTGTAGATATGCAGCTGTGATTAAAAAAAGAGAGAGGAGGGGAGGAGGTGGATCGATGACGACGACGACGACGACAACGAAGAAGAAGAAGAAGAAGAAGAAGAAGAAGAAACACGATACGTGTATGTAAAACTCGCTTCAGTAAACTACATAGTCATCCCCGGAAAAAAAATTATCAAATGACACTACCAACACACACACACAACACTCCAGCGCACCACCAACACACACACACACACCCCCACCACACACACACACACACACCACACACACACACACACACACACACACACACACACTCGCATATGCAAAGTACTGGACTGCTTATCACACTGTTGGTAAAAAAACACACCAAAAAACCGATGGCTGAGGCTCTGCCATACTGTTCACTAATCATCTCCAGGGGGATAGCAGCTACGATTTCAGACAGTTCTCTGTCGTTAGGATAAGTTTTAAACAAGGCATTTGAAGTGTACGACAATACAATGCAACGCAATGCAGCGCTTTGCAACAACACAAAGCAATGCAGAGCAGTTCAAATCGATACAACACAATGAAGAACAACACAGCATGATACAACATAATATGATGAAACACATACACACATACACAGGCACGTACGCGCGCACGCACGCATACACCCATACACAGACAGAGAGTGAGACAGACAGATAGACAGACAAAAGACAGGCAGACACAGATACAGAAAGACAGAGAGAGATAGACAGAGAGGAGATAGACAGACAGACAGAAGATAGACAGACAGAGATAGAGACACGGGGTATAGGAGGCTGGCGGGGCACAGGGAAACAGAGACAGAGAAAATGAAGACAGAAAGACGCAGACAGACAGACAGAGAGACAGACAGACAGAGTTTCTTGAGATACTGAAAGTTGTTTTAAAACTTTAAATGTCAAAAGTGGTGTGGACATTGTGTAAGCGGAGGTAATTATGACACTTTGGTAACTCTCAGCTAAAATCTTTCTGTCTTTCTCTGTCTCTGTCTCTCTCTGTCTGTCTGTCTCTGTCTCTCTCTCTCTGCTTCTTCTCTCTCTCTGCTTCTCTTCTTCTCTTCTGTGCTCGATTTCATTTTACTTCTCTTCACAAAACAGTGATATTAGACAAAAAGGGGATGGGGGTGGGGGTGGGGGTGGGGGTGGGGGATGGGGAGGGGTCTGGATCGGGGTTTGGGAATGGAAGCACACATTGTTGAATACCAGTTACGCACGCGCGCGCTTGTGTGTGTGTGTGTTGTGTGTGTTGTGTGTGTGTGTGTGTTGTGTGTATTGTGTGTGTGTAGTTGTGTGTGTGTTGTATGTGTGTGTGTGTGTATGTGTGTGTGTGTTGTGTGTGTGAGTGTGTGTGTTTTTTTTATCCTTTTCTTCTGAGGAGCGCTTTGATTTGTGGCTTTACAAGATTCAGCGCTATATAAATTCCATACATTATTATTATTATTATTATTATTAAATAAGCACTCATGTGCATTTTTTACACCAAGTCCCCGTGTGTATGCGGTTTTGTCATTCTTGTCATCTGTTCCCACCGACACACAATGGCTTACTCTTCCAAAAAGCGGAACGGGTTTTAAAGTGCGCGCAAGATGTTCTGCGTGCGTTCGCATACGGGACCTCGGTTTGTATAGTCTCATCCGAAGAGCTTTCAGGGGTAGTGGAGTCAGCACTGGTGTTAACTCTAGAGGAAAAATCCTCTTGAACGAGATTCGAACCCGAGTCAGCAGATTTCGAGCACAATGCGCATCACTCTAACCACAAGGCTATCCTGTATGTGTGTGTGCGCGTGTGCGTGTGTGTGTTTGTGTGTGTGTTGTGTGTGAGATGAAGAGAGAGAGAGAGGAGAGAGAGACGACAGACAGACGACAGACGAGCAGAGAGAGAGAGACGAGAGGGAGATCGAGAGAGAGTTTACGTGAGAGAGATTGAGAGAGAGAGAGAGAGAGAGAAAAGATACAGAGAGAGAGGCAGACACACATGTGAGAGACAGAGAAAGGAGAGACAGATACAGAGAGAGAGAGATCAGAAAGTTTAGCGCTGTGTGCGCGCGCACACACACACACACGGGCAAAGAGAGAGAGATAGAAAGATACAGAGAGGAGGGTAGACAGAGAGAGAGAGAGACAGAGACAGAGAATTAGAGACAGAGACACAGGAGGAGAGATATCAAAGCAAAAACAAAATAATAAGAAAGTTTCGCGAGCGCGCGCGCGCACACACAACACACACACACACACGCGCGCGCGCACACGCACAACTACACACAGGCGAGAGACAGAGACAGAGAGAAGCAGAATAAAAAAAACACCCAACCCAAAACAAAACAACAAAGTGAGAATACAAGCACACACAAACTAAGCCATCGCCAAATAAACGTGAACCAATAACAACGACAAAACAAATAACTACAAAACAACATACAACACAAAAAAAACCAACAGACAACTACTATGAACTCTTGGCATTTCACGCAGTCGCAGACAACCGACACTGCCCTCTGGGTCTCCAGAATGCCAGACTCTCTGTACAAGACAAGACAAGACAAGACCAAGACAAGACAGTCTGACAGTGTTCGACAGAAGGAACAGCCCTGTGTCTTCAAGAAATGGTGTACAATGGTGTTGGGGAGTGCAAGAAGTCTCTGAGAGAACTTTTTTCTTACATGCGGTTGTGGGGTGGGGGGGGGGGGGGGGGGGGGGAGAGTTGTGGGGGGGGGGGGGGTTGTGGGGGGGGGGGGAGGGGTTGTGGGGTGTGGAGTGAGTGTGTGAGTGAGTGTGTGTGTGTTTGTATGTGTGCATGCCTGAGAGAGCAAAATAGACAGACAGACATAGAGAGACAGAGAGAGACAGCGAGAGGTGCTAGAGCAAAGAGGCAAAATAAACAAACACAAGCAAATTCCTTCCTTCCTCTTCCTTCTTCCTGAAAAAGCAAGAAAAAGAAAAGAAGGAGAGAACATCAAAGAAAGACGAGAGAAAGACCCACATGTCTCCCCTCCAAAACAAAACAAAACAAAACAAAAGAGAGAGAAACAGATTTAAAAACAACAACAACCAAGAAACAAAGTGAGAAGACAAGAATACACACAAAAAGCCACTGCAGAATAGAAGTGAACCAATAACAATGACAAAACAGATAACAACAAACAAAAAACAACAAAACCCGCTTTGATTTGTTGCTTTACAAGATTCAGCGCTATATAAATTCAATACATAGTAATAATTATTATTATTATTATTATTATTATTATTAAAACCCAACAGACAACTATGAACTCTTGGCATTTCACGCAGTCGCAGACAACCGACACTGCCCTCTGGTCTCCACAATGCCAGACTCTCTGTACAAGACAAGACAAGACAAGACAAGACAAGACAGTCTGACAGTGTTTGACAGAAAGAAACCAGCCCTGTGTCTTCAAGAAATGGTGTACAATGGTGTTGGGAGTGCAAGAATTCACTAACAGAACTTTTTTTTACACTTGAAGTTCGTCCTTCTGTGTGTGTGTGTGTGTGTGGTGTGTGTGTGTGTGTGTGTGTGTGTGTGTGTGTGTGTGTGTGTGTGGTGTGTGTGTGTGTGTGTGTGTGTGTGTGTGTGTGTGTGTGTGTGTGAGAGAGAGAGAGAGAGAGAGAGAGAGAGATGGAAGAGAGAGATGAGAGAGAGAGAGGAGCGAGAGAGAGAGACGCAAAAACGAATAATAACAAACAAGTTTTACACACACACATACACAGAGAAAGAGAGACACAGAGAGAGACAAGACAGAGCAAAAGGCAACAAAACACACACAAAAACCACAAAACAAATTCACCCCATCCCCTTCCTATAGAAGGAAGAGAAAGGAAACAAGACCAAAGAAAGATAGAAAAGAGGTAACCCTCTCTTCCCTTCATAGCAAGGGAGAGAATAGACTAAAGCACTTACATACAAACTAAAAAGACAGGCACATACACAAAGCCCTTACCAATAGAAATTAATCGATAACAACCGCAAATCAAACAACAACAAAACCAAAAATCACACAAACAAAATACCCCCGGAAAATTGATTCTTCCCTTTCTCTCTAGAAAGAAAAGGAAGGAAAAGAAAAGAAAACAGAAAAGTGACTAGCAAAGAAAAGCAGAAATTACCCCACCCCCTCCTTCAAAAGAGAAGATAGATAGATAGATAGATAGATAGATAGAGAGAGAGAGAGAGAGGAGAGAGAGAGACTGAGAGATGAGAGAGAGAGAGAGAGAGGAACATGATTAAAAAAAACACCCAAAGAAACAAACAAACGAAGAATACAAGCACACACACAAAGCCATCACCAATAGAAGCGAACCAATAACAATGACAAAACAAATAACTACAACCAAAAACAACAACAACAAACAAACCAACAGACAACTATGAACTCTTGGCATTTCACGCAGTCGCAGACAACCGACATGCCCTCTGGTCTCCAGAATGCCGTACTCTTGTACAAGACAAGACAAGACAGACAAGACAAGACAGTCTGACAGTGTTGACAGAAGGAACCAGCCCTGTGTCTTCAAGAATGGTGTACAATGGTGTCGGGAGTGCAAGAGTCTCTGACAGAACTTTTTCTACACTTGAAGTTCGTCCTTCTGTGTGTGTTGTGTGTGTGTGTGTGTGTGTGTGTGTGTGTGTGTGTGTGTGTTGTGTGTGTGTGTGTGTGTGTGTTTGTGTGTGTGTGTGTGTGTGTGTGTGTGTGTGTGTGTGTGTGTGTGTTGTGTGTGTGTGTGTGTGTGTGTGAGGAAGAGAGAGAGAGAGAGAGAGAGAGAGAGAGAGAGTGAGTGAGTGAGAAAGAGTGAGAGAGAGAGAGAGACGCAAAAACAAATAACAAAAAGTTTTTCACCACACAAAACACAGAAAAAGAGACAGACAAAGACAGCGCA
>CM054158.1:36533281-36540781 GCA_028751875.1 Rapana venosa | reverse complement strand
TGGGTGTTAAACGACTAGTGAGATATAAACACGATCGAGCTACAGTAATGACAGTGATGATAATGATGCTGATGGTAATGATGATGATGTTGACGACGACAAAGACGACGACGTTGATGATGACGACGATGATGATGATGATGATGATGACGATGATACTGTGACTGATTACACAAGAATGAATACAAGGATGTACTTTGAAATAATGTGTGTATCCTTGTTTTGCCGATGTTTACCTTGATGATCTGAGATTGACGCGTTGAAATAATGATATTGAGATTAACCCGTAGAAATACTGATATTGAGATTAGCGTTAAAATATACATTGAGATTAACCCGATGAAATACTGATATTGAGATTAACCCGTTGAAATACTGATATTGAGATTGACGCGTTGAAATACTGGTATCGAGATTAACCCGTTGAAATACTGATATTGAGATTAACCCGTTGAAATACTGATATTGAGATTAACCCGTTGAAATACTGATATTGAGATTAACCCGTTGAAATACTGATATTGAGATTGACGCGTTGAAATACTGATATTGAGATTAACCCGTTAAGATACAGATATTGAGATTAACCCGTTGAAATACTGATATTGAGATTGACGCGTCGAAATAGTGAGGTTGAGATAGCGAACATTAAATCTTACCTGAACTGCTGCTGGAATAATTATGTTATGTGCAAAAGTATCCACACTTATAATGGTAAGTATATACTTTTTTAATCAGCCTACCTACAAGTTAGGCTAGCTGTTCTGTCCCTGCAGTACACCCATTACGAGTACTATATTTCTCCCATCAGAAAAAAATAAAAGTAAAATTGCTTAACAAAGTAAAAAAAAATTAATGAAAACCATCCAATAATATAAAAAAACACATAAAAAGCCACACATACAAATTTATACGCATACAATGTACACCACACACACACACCACACACACACACACACACACACACACACACACACACACACACACACACACACACACACACACACACACACAGCCAAAGCTGCTGCCATGGACACGGACTCTGAAGTTACAGCACCTCTGAACCTTCCACTCAGTCTTCAGGAGGGCATACTTCTGCTGAAAAAAGCTTCTTGGAACCGTGTCAACAGCCAACGAAAGTATTCTTTACGTGGACATTCATTAAGTGTCAGAGTGTGTCATTTCCATAACAGACTGGTGGGAAGTATGATCTACAGGTTCAGATTGAATGCATTTAAGACTAAATTTTGTAAACAGATAACTTGTCCATGTGGTTCTGACTTATCACCTAAGCATGTCATTCTTCATTGTGAAGAACTTCAACCATATTTTTCTGGTACAGTTGTAGATAGCATTTCTAATATGTCATTTGAACAATTATTGGCCGATAATGTGATTATGTTGGAGATAGTTAGTTGTTTAGTTAAAAGCCCTGTTGGAAAACTTTTGTAATTATTCTTGCTGCAGTTTAAGCTGTTCAATGCCTGCCCCCTCCCTCCCCACCTCACCCCGTCCCTCCCATAATTTCTTTGTTGTTTTTTTCTTTCTTTCTTTTATCTCGTGCACAGACACAAATAGGTAAACACACACACACACACACACGCACGCGGACACACACACACACACGCACGCGCACACACACACACTCACACACACACACACACACACACACACACACACACACACACACACACACACACACACACACACACACACACACACGTTCTCTATATATTGTAACACTTTATCTTTGGTCTAATATCACCTTGAGTGAACAGACGTTAAATAAAAGAAAGAACACACACACAACACACACACACACACACACACACACACACACACACACACACACACACACACACACACACACACACACACACACACACACACACACACAAAGTAAAAAAGAAGAGCTGACATGTGAGTTTAGTGACTCTGACCCTACATAGACATGTTTCCTCATCAATATCCGACAGCCTTTTGTATCTTCAAAACAATTCTGTACTTGTGTTGACTTCAGTCAAGTTGCCACTATAAATTTCCTCTCACTCCTGCATGTTATACTGCGGCAATGAAGTCGCCAAAGAATGGATCGTTCTTGTTGAACGATCGAAACTCGAATGAAAAGACCCGTGCACCTCAAACAAAGAACAACTGATCAATCAAGTTCTCAATCACAAAAACTTGTTTTTCCGATTTTTCGATTACTTGCTTTTAAAATCTGAGCTACTTACATAATGCTAATGTTGCGTGAAGTGAAAAAACCCACACTGAGTTGCATAACAAAAGTAGAAATTTCTCTCATGTTCAAATTCTTTTCGCTTCCATGCATGCTATAATCAACAAGGGAAAAAAGCACTTGTAAAATATTTTCAGATGCATTTGTTATTTCTTTTTTTTCCAGACGAACTTTAAAATCTGTCTATTTGCACATGTGAAATTCTTTTTCCATGCACTTCTATGATCGTTTCAGAAAATATCAATTTCATACTGAAAGCTGTGATCTACAGGTTGAAGCATTAACATTTCATCTTGTACGGTTTTTTTCTCTTCCCTCCACTAGAGCTCCGAGTTTTACCAATATGCGACCTTTTTTTTTTAAGACCACCATTAAGGTAGCCACATTCCGACTTCGGGGATATCTTGTACACATGATCTCTCGAACGTAAACGTTTACAAAAGCATATTCACACACCAATCCAATCCTGTTGTTTATAGCCCCGCCGACCACAGAGGCCATATCAGGGCTGTTGTCACCTCGTCAAATTTTAAACCTCAGATTAAAACTGTGCAGCTATATACAGATTAAAACAGGGTATAAAACCAACTCTACTGTCGTTCTTTGTACCAACGCCCTGGTCAACCATAAGGGTCAACCCTATTCACACTCAACCACGTGAACTCTTGGCGGTTCGAACATCGGACGAGTGATCTGAAGAACTAGGAAGGCGCGGGTTCGATTCTCCATCTGAAGAGTTTTTTGCCGTAGGATTTATTTTAATTTTATTTTATTTATTCTTTTATATCGAGGATAATGGAATAAGCACTCATGTGCTTTTTTTACATCCAGTCCCCGTGTGTACGCGGTTTTGTAAATTTTATCATCTGTTCCCACCGGCACACACTTTCGAAAAGCGGAACAGGATTTAACGTGTGCGCAAGATGTTCTATGTGCGTTCGCACACGGGGCCTCGGGTTACAGTCTCCTCCGAAGGAGTTGACATTAGTCCCGACTTTATTCTCCCGCAAGTCCTTCCGATGTGGTTATACGCCGGGGTCCAGTAACCCAACGCAAGTATAACATCTCCCGCACACATTACAAATATATCCATCTTTCACGGGAGAGTAGGCAAGCAATGGCCGATGGTGCGGATGTTACTTGAAATACATCCGTTACGAAACCTGCGATATGAAAGGGGTACACTCTGCAAGGTTCAGCTTGGCCCAGACACACAGCATGGCAATTGGTGTTTTTTTTCCCCTGTATCTATCTTCAGAAACTAAGAGTCAAGTAAAGTCAAGTCACAAACACTTTAATCATCCCATGAAGGGCAGTTAGAGAACAGACGTTAAACTGAAGACAACAACAACAGCAACAACGTTTCTGGCCTTCGTCTAAAATATCACTAAGAGTGAACAGACGTTAAACTGAAGACAACAACAACAACAACGTTTCTGGCCTTTGTCTAATATCACTAAGAGAAAAGAGACGTTAAACTGAATACAATATCAACAACAACAACACCGTTTCTGGCCTTCGTTTAATATCACTAACAGTGAATAGATGTTAAACTGAAGACAACAACAACAACAACATCGTTTCTGGCCTTCGTCTAATATCGCAAAGAGTGAACAGACGTTAATAATAATAATAATAATGTATGGAATTTATATAGCGCTGAATCTTGTAAAGCAACAAATCAAAGCGCTCAGATTTTATTTCATACCACTTTAAGTCACGGCAGATTTCTCTCCGTGAAATTCGGGCTGCTCTCCCCGGGGAGAGCGGGAGAACGCGTCGCCACTTAGCGCTGCGCCACCCTTTCACCCTTTTTTTTTTCTGCAGCTGTATTTGTTTCCCTATCAGAGTGGCTTTTTTCTAAGAATTTTGCCAGGGACAACTCTCTTGTTGCCGTGGGTTTTTTTACGTGCGCTAAATAATTACGTGTAACACACGGGACCTCGGTTTATCGTCTCATCCGAAAGACGTTAAACTGAAGACAACAACAACAACAACAACAACAACAACGCTTCTAGCCTTCGTCTAATATCACTAAGAGTGAACAGACGTTAAACTGAAGACAACAACAACAACAACAACAACGCTTCTAGCCTTCGTCTAATATCACTAAGAGTGAACAGACGTTAAACTAAAGACAACAACAACAACAACAACAACGTTTCTGGCCTTCGTCTAATATCACTAAGAGTGAACAGACGTTAAACTGAAGACAACAACAACAACAACAACAACGTTTCTGGCCTTCGTCTAATATCACTAAGAGAGAATAGACGTTAAACTGAAGACAACAACAACAACAACAGCAACGCTTCTGGCCTTCGTCTAATATCACTAAGAGTGAACAGACGTTAAACTGAAGACAACAACAACAACAACAACAACGTTTCTGGCCTTCGTCGTCTAATATCACTAAGAGCGAACAGACGTTAAACTGAAGACAGCAACAACAACAACAACAACAACAACAACAACGTTTCTGGCCTTTGTCTAATATCACTAAGAGAGAACAGACGTTAAACTGAAGACAACAACAACAACAACAACGTTTCTGGCCTTCGTCTAATATCACTAACAGTGAATAGATGTTAAACTGAAGACAACAACAACAACAACATCGTTTCTGGCCTTCGTCTAATATCGCAAAGAGTGAACAGACGTTAAACTGAAGACAACAACAACAACAACAACAACAACGCTTCTAGCCTTCGTCTAATATCACTAAGAGTGAACAGACGTTAAACTGAAGACAACAACAACAAGAACAACAAGAAGAACAACGTTTCTGGCCTTCGTCGTCTAATATCACTAAGAGAGAACAGACGTTAAACTGAAGACAACAACAACAACAACAACGTTTCTGGCCTTCGTCTAAAATATCACTAAGAGAGAATAGACGTTAAACTGAAGACAACAACAACAACAACAACAGCAACGTTTCTGGCCTTCGTCTAATATCACTAAGAGTGAACAGACGTTAAACTGAAGACAACAACAACAACAACAACAACAACGTTTCTGGCCTTCGTCTAATATCACTAAGAGTGAACAGACGTTAAACTGAAGACAACAACAACAACAACAACAACAACGCTTCTGGCCTTCGTCTAATATAACTAAGAGTGAACAGACGTTAAACTGAAGACAACAACAACAACAACAACGTTTCTGGCCTTCGTCTAATATCACTAAGAGAGAACAGACGTTAAACTGAAGACAACAACAACAACAACAACAACAACAACAACGTTTCTGGCCTTCGTCTAATATCACTAAGAGTGAACAGACGTTAAACTGAAGACAACAACAACAACAACAACAACGCTTCTGGCCTTCGTCTAATATAACTAAGAGTGAACAGACGTTAAACTGAAGACAACAACAACAACAACAACAACGCTTCTAGCCTTCGTCTAATATCACTAAGAGTGAACAGACGTTAAACTGAAGACAACAACAACAACAACAACAACAACGTTTCTGGCCTTCGTCTAATATCACTAACAGTGAATAGATGTTAAACTGAAGACAACAACAACAACATCGTTTCTGGCCTTCGTCTAATATCGCAAAGAGTGAACAGACGTTAAACTGAAGACAACAACAACAACAACAACAACAGCAACAACAACAACAACAACGTTTCTGGCCTTCGTCTAATATCACTAAGAGAGAACAGACGTTAAAATGAAGACAACAACAACAACAACAACAACAACAACAACAACAACAACAACAACAACAACGTTTCTGGCCTTCGTCTAATATCACTAAGAGAGAACAGACGTTAAACTGAAGACAACAACAACAACAACAACAACGTTTCTGGCCTTCGTCTAATATCACTAAGAGTGAACAGACGTTAAACTGAAGACAACAACAACAACAACGTTTCTGGCCTTCGTCTAAACTATCACTAAGAGAGAATAGACGTTAAACTGAAGACAACAACAACAACAACAACAACGCTTCTGGCCTTCGTCTAATATCACTAAGAGTGAACAGACGTTAAACTGAAGACAACAACAACAACAACAACAACAACGCTTCTGGCCTTCGTCTAATATCACTAAGAGTGAACAGACGTTAAACTGAAGACAACAACAACAACAACAACAACAACGCTTCTGGCCTTCGTCTAATATCACTAAGAGAGAACAGACGTTAAACTGAAGACAACAACAACAACAACAACAACAACAACGTTTCTGGCCTTCGTCTAATATCACTAAGAGAGAACAGACGTTAAACTGAAGACAACAACAACAACAACGTTTCTGGCCTTTGTCTAATATCACTAAGAGTGAACAGACGTTAAACTGAAGACAACAACAACAACGTTTCTGGCCTTTGTCTAATATCACTAAGAGTGAACAGACGTTAAACTGAAGACAACAACAACAACAACAACAACGTTTCTGGCCTTCGTCTAATATCACTAAGAGTGAACAGACGTTAAACTGAAGACAACAACAACAACAACAACGTGTCTGGCCTTCGTCTAATATCACTAAGAGAGAACAGACGTTAAACTGAAGACAACAACAACAACAACAACGTTTCTGGCCTTCGTCTAATATCACTAAGAGAGAACAGACGTTAAACTGAAGACAACAACAACAACAACAACGTTTCTGGCCTTCGTCTAATATAACTAAGAGTTAACAGACGTTAAACTGAAGACAACGACAACAACAACAACAACAACGTTTCTGGCCTTCGTCTAATATAACTAAGAGTTAACAGACGTTAAACTGAAGACAACGACAACAACAACAACGTTTCTGGCCTGTTGTTTCCTTTGCAGCTCTTTCCTATACCTTCGCCCCAGCCATACCTCTAGGTTTGTCACGACGAATCCTTAGGGTCAGAAGCCCACAAGGGAGCGCATCAATGTCAGGCCACCTTGAGGCCACCCATAGCGATGACCCATGGACTCGCCAGGGAGTCGTAAGGGAAGAATTCCCCCGTGGGAATACCGGGGGGACTGTCAGTACAATTAACAGCATCCCCACCGTCTGGAAATTCTGTGCTAGGAATTCTCTCCTTTTCTATCCCTCGCTTTGCTTCTACATTGTTCCTTTTCTTCCTGTCACCTCCTTCTTGTCTATTCTCCTGCCTTTTTTCTTCCAGCACGACTTAAAAGATAACACACACACGCACATAACACACCACACACACACACACACACACACACACACACACACACACACACACACACACACACACACACACACACACACACACACCAATGTTTGTTT
>CM054158.1:36523281-36528281 GCA_028751875.1 Rapana venosa | reverse complement strand
TAATTTATCGGCTCCCACATTCACCAAATGATGAGATTTTGCGTGTGCGACCATTTTTCACCCACCACCACGAAGGTAGCCGCATACCGACTTCGGTGATGTACGCTGGGTATGTTCGTGTTTCCGTAACCCACCCAACGCTGACACGATTTTACATGAACTTTAATGCATACTTGATCTTTCTGCAAGTGTATTCACACGATATGAAAAAAAGGTATTGGCAGGTCTGCACTTGAAGTTGACCTGGGAGATCGTAAAACATCCCTATCCTTAATTCACCAGACGCCGCCGAGATTGGAACCCAGGACTCGATGGACCCATGACATTGAAATCGATCGGTCTTTAACCATTCCGCCAAAGGTCCGTCATATATCAGATTTTTTTTTAAAAGGCTGATCCTATCCCAGGCTATAAGCTTTGCCAGTTACTGATATAAGCAAAGTGAAAAAAGGCATATGTCAAACTAATTGTTGTTACGCTTCAAAACATTGTTGTGGGGTTTTATCTTCATCCTTAACGAAGTCCTTGCACGCCAACCTGTATTCATCATAAAGGTAAAGGTAAAGCCGTCCCATAATCTATAAGGTCGTAGGGGAGCGAGGCGTCAGAGGGCGGCGCCCATCTCCTCTCCCTCGCTGCTTTACCTTCCCTGACCCTAAAGAGGGCAGGTACCCATTTACAGCTGGGTGAACTGGAGGAACTGTACTGAAGCCAAGGCGCGCAAACGGTCACCCATCCAACTGGTAACCACGCTCGACGCTGCTTAACTTGGCTGGGGAAAAGCGAGTGCTCCGACCACTGAGCTATCCTGTCTCCATGGTAGGTAGGCATCATAAAATGAGGTAAAAGCAAAATTTCCTCTGAAGTCGGAGCGTGGTTGCCTACGTAGCGCGGTATGTGAAACAGTCACACACGCTAACTGGGGACGGGATATCCTAGTGGTTAGAACATTGCGCTCGCAATCTGACGACCCAGGTTCGATTCCCGTTCAAGGGGATATTTTCCCCTGGAGTTAACATCAGTGCTGACTCCACTCTCCCCAAAAGTCCTTCGGATGAGACTATAAACCGAGGCCCCGTATGCGAACCCACGCAGAACATCTTGCGCACACGTTAAATCCTGTTCCGCTTTTCGTAAGTTAAGGCCATTGTGTGCCGGTGGGAACGGATGACAAAATTTACAAAACCGCATAATAATATGACTCCTTCAAATCCAGCCTCAAAACACACTTATTTCCTACCTGAGACTTTCCCCCCACATATCTGTCCCTAATTTTCAACAGCATCTTTCACCTTCTAAGTGTTGTTCCGTGTGTGTGTGTGTGTGTGTGTGTGTGTGTGTGTGTGTGTGTGTGTGTGTGTGTGTGTGTGTGTGTGCGTGCGTGTGTAGTGCGCGCGCATGGATTTGAAATCTGTTGCTCATTATGTTTAAGGAGAGTTGCATGCCTGTAAATGATTGAGTGCAAGCGCTTCGATTTGTTTGATTTTTACAAGATTCAGCGCTATATAAATTCCATATAATAATAATAATAATAATAATAATAATGTATGGAATTTATATAGCGCTGAATCTTGTAAAGCAACAAATCAAAGAGCTCAGAGGACCTTTTTTATATCGAGGATAATGGAATAAGCACTCGTGTGCTTTTTTTACATCCAGTCCCCGTGTGTATGTGGTTTTGTAAATGTTGTCATCTGTCATACACATCAGGATGTAAAAAAGCACATAAGTGCTTATTCTATTATCCTATATATAAAAGATTAAATAAATAAATAACTTCTCGTCCAGTGAATACTCACACAGTAATTCCCCAGGTGTGAATAGAAAAGAGAGAGAGAGAGTGGTTATTCTGGATGACCCCCCAGTGTGTTAAAGCTGAGAAACGCCCAAGAACAGCAGCAGAAACGACAACGACAACCACAAAGAACGCGACAACAACAAATAGGCTGATATATATGCATGTGGTTGTGTCATACTGAGCTGGAAAGAACCAGATAATAATCGATAGTAAAACGCTCAGATTTCCTATATCATTGTCAGCGATCAGCTCCACTTAGGAAACTCGAAACCGGATTCACAACAAACGCAGACACACCCTTTCTTTCTCAATTCTCTTCTTTTTATTTAAACGTACTGTCAGCGGCTGGGCTTTATCACAGTTCTTGATTAAACCGTTGACGCTGGGGGCAACAGCAAAGTGAGAGGCTGTATGACCAGTGGCTTTCCCACTCATGGAATTCCACTTTACAGCTTAGTCTTTAGTGATCGACTATTTTCCCACTCATGGAATTCCACTTTACAGCTTAGTCTTTAGTGATGGACTATGACTCTGACTAGGAGGCTTGACTCGCACAGTCCTTATGTGCTGCAGCCCTGGGGGCTGGTTGGCCTTTGGAGAACATCTCCAGCCCTGACTGTCCTTATGCCCACTTGGCCCGAGAGAGTGGGGATGTACTGTGGGCAAGGCATCTCCACTATAATCAAATTTCTGCCCAGTTTCCAAAACAGCAGCTGCCTCCTCTGCTGTTTTGGAGGTCATCGTCGGACACGACGGACAAACATACATACGCGATGTATTGAAATTCATGAACTGCGCTATTTGTGATTATGTTACCAAAGTAGATCGGTGGTCTAGAGGTAAGGCGCCTGTCTAGAAAGCAAAAAGTCCGGGTCGGAAGTGTGCGGTGGTTTGTATCCCGTTTGGACCCGAAACTTTTTCCCCATCCATTAGATCATGAGTGGTGGTCTGGGCGCTAGTCTTTCGGATGAGACGATAAACCGAGGTCCCGTGTGTTACACAAATTTATTAAGCGCACGTAAAAGAACCCACGGCAACAAGAGAGTTGTCCCTGGAAAAATTCTGCAGAAAAAGCCACTCTGATAGGGGAAACAAATACTGCTGCAGACAGGAGAAAAAAAAAGAAAAAAAAGGGTGGCGCTGCTCTTGTGGCGGCGCGCTCTCCCCGGGGAGAGCAGCCCGAATTTCACGCAGAGAAATCTGCCGTGACTTAAAGTGGAATAAATAAATAAATAGGTGGGTAAGTAGGGAAGTGAGTGAGCATGTTCTTAGGTTGCTGAGTAGGGGGGTATTTCTGAAGGTAGGAAGGAAATGAGGTGAATTATGGACTGGATCGGTAGGTTGGTAGATAGGTAGGTATGGTTGATAGTAGTTTCAAAGAGAAGAGTTGGTAGGTACGTAGGTAGGCAGGTAGGTAGAGCTGATATTAGTTTCATAGAGTATGTAGGCAGGTAGGTAGAGCTGATATTACTTTCATAGAGTATGTAGGCAGGTAGGTAGAGCTGATATTAGTTTCATAGAGTATGTAGGCAGGTAGGTAGAGCTGATATTACTTTCATAGAGAAGAGTAGGTAGGCAGGTAGAGCTGATATTACTTTCATAGAGTATGTAGGTAGGCAGGTAGAGCTGATATTACTTTCATAGAGAAGAGTAGGTAGGCAGGTAGAACTGATATTACTTTCATAGATAAGAGTAGGTAGGTAGGTAGAGCTGATATTAGTTTCATAGAGTATGTAGGTAGGCAGGTAGAGCTGATATTACTTTCATAGAGAAGAGTATGTAGGCAGGTAGAGCTGATATTAGTTTCATAGAGAAGAGTATGTAGGTAGGTAGAGCTGATATTACTTTCATAGATAAGAGTAGGTAGGTAGGTAGGTAGAGCTGATATTACTTTCATAGATAAGAGTAGGTAGGCAGGTAGAGCTGATATTACTTTCATAGATAAGAGTAGGTAGGTAGGTAGGTAGAGCTGATATTACTTTCATAGAGAAGAGTAGGTAGGTAGGTAAGTAGATAGGTAGGTAGGTAGAGCTGACAGTAGTTGTATAGAGAATAGTAGATAGGAAGGTAGGTAGGTAAGTAAGTAGATAGGTAGGGAGGTAGGTAGGTAGAGCTGACAGTAGTTGTATAGAGAATAGTAGATAGGAAGGTAGGTAGGTAGGTAGACAAGCAGGCATTTAAGGAGTGAAGGTAGGTAGTACGTAAGTTTGAAAGACTGGTTGGTAGAGTGGGTTTGTAGGTAGGCAAGCATGGAGAAAGCGTAGGTACGTAGGCTAGTAGGACAGTTTATAGAAGTAGACAGTGTAAGTAGGTAGATAGTGGGCAGATAGATAGATAGATAGATAGATAGATAGATTGATAGATAGATAGAGTAGGTAGGTAGGTAGGTAGGACAGTAAATAGAAGTAGACAATGTAAGTAGGTAGATAGTGGGCAGATAGATAGATAGATAGATAGATAGATTGATAGATAGATAGAGTAGGTAGGTAGGTAGGTAGGACAGTTAATAGAAGTAGACAGTGTAAGTAGGTAGATAGTGGGCAGATAGATAGATAGATAGATAGATAGATAGATAGATTGATAGATAGATAGAGTAGGTAGGTAGGTAGGTAGGACAGTAAATAGAAGTAGACAATGTAAGTAGGTAGATAGTGGGCAGATAGATAGATAGATAGATAGATAGATAGATAAAGTAGGTGGGTGGGTAGGTAGGTAGGTAGGTGGGAAGGTAGGTGAGTAGGACTGTAGACAGGTAGAAGAGTAGCCACAGTAGGCAGGTAGATTGACACATGGGTGTGTAAGCAGACAATGAGAAGGCAGGTAAGTAGTTAAGCATGCACGTAGAGAGATAGGCAGGTAGATGAATAGGAAAGTAGACATACAGAAGAGGCAGGCACAGTAGCTAGGCAGGCAGCTTAGTAAGCACGTAGGTGGGTAGTCAAAAAAAACAACCCCCCGAGATATTTGTGAGTGTGCACTTCTATCTAAAAATGTGACTTTTACCTTAAAGTTCTGCCTGAAACGTCTCTCTCTCACCGCCAAAGGCTCTTCTAAAGTGTGACAAATGTTTGATGCACATGGGGCTTCCGAGCTATCGTTTCATTCGAAAGACTCGAACCGAGATCACGACTCCTGGTCAAACTATTAACCCAAACAAGTCCACCTTTGGACATAGGATTAAACCTACAACGCCTCGATTTCT
>CM054158.1:36498281-36518281 GCA_028751875.1 Rapana venosa | reverse complement strand
CTGAACCATGAATAAGCCCTTTGAAAGTTCCATGTAAATAATTCCAGCATTGTCTGCGTGAAGTCACGAAGTTCGGGAAAGTCCTAAAAAAACTCCAGATTGTCTGGTGAAGTCACGAAGTTCAAAAAGTTTCTGAAATACCCCACATTGTCTGCGTAAAGTCACGAAGTCCATGAAAGTTCCATGTAAATATTCCAGCATTGTCTGCGTGAATTCACGAATTCCAGAAAAGTTTTATGTAAATATTCCAGCATTGTCTGCGTGAAGTCACGAAGTTCAGGAAAGTTTCATGTAAATATTCCAGCATTGTCTGCGTGAAGTCACGAAGTTCAGGAAAGTTTCATGTAAATATTCCAGCATTGTCTGCGTGAAGTCACGAAATTCAGGAATTTTCATGTAATTTTCCGCACTGTTGCGTGAAGTCACGAAAATTTTCTGAAAATATTCCAGCATTTTTTGCGTGAACTCCGAAGTTCAGGAAATTTCCATGTAAATATTCCAGCATGTCTGGTGAAGTCACGAAGTCCATGAAAGTTTCAGTAAATTTCCAGCATTGTCTGCGGAAGTCGAAGTCCATGAAAGTTTATGTAAATTTTCCGCATTGTTGCGTGAAGTCACGAAAATTTCTGAAAAATTCCAGATTGTCTGCGTGAGTCACAAAAAGTTTCATGTAAAATTCCAGCATTGTCTGCGTAAAGTCACGAATTTCAGGAAAGTTTCTGAAAATATTCCAGCATTGTCTGGGGAAATTTCCGAAGCCCAAAAAAATTTCCCATGTAAATTTTCCCCAGCACGTCTGTTTTTAAAAAAGTGAACTCTGGGATGTCTACACATCAGATCTTCACAGAACAGCCAAAAAAATTTCCGGTGAATTTGTTGCGTTATCTGCGTTAATGGGGTTCTAAGATCAGTCTTAACAAGAGGAGGGTGGAATACGTTTTGCAGAGATCGATGGTTTCAAGAAGCGAAAATGGTTAAAGACATAACAGTTTTTTGCTGTTGTAAAAAAAATCGAAAAGGCCCGTGTAAAGTGCAGTAAACCTGTTGTATTGTCGAGCCCCCAAGTTTTTATATCGGCTCCAAGGGGAAAAGTATAGTGTTTTCCAGTGCCCCCAGCAGGTTCATGTATTTGTTTATGACTTTTTGACTATGAAATTTTTTTCATAGTTTTTGTCTGCAGGCACCATGTTTGTATATCTGTTTTTTTAAAAACTTTTGATTATTTTATTTTTAAATACTGTGTAAGTTAGGTTGAATGCATGCGCTTTGTTTTGTCTTTGCAAGATATAGCGCTATATAAGTTCCATTTATTTTTTTAATATTATTATTTTTATTATTTGTTTTTCTGATGCTTTTTCAAGAAGCTTGAAAATCAGAAAAGGGTGATAAAAAATCGGTGGATGTGAACGCATTAAGGGTGTTATAAAAAACCGGGTGGTTTTAAAAACACTTTCAAGGGGTTAATAAGCCCGGGTGGATTTGCACATTCGGGGTGTTTTTTTAAAACGGTAAATTTGGAAACCATTCAAGGTGTTATAAAAACGGTGGATTTGAACAAATTCAAGGTGTTATATAAACGGGTGGATTTGAACATATTAAAATGTTATATAAAACCGGTGGATTTGAACCATTCAGGACTGAACAAATGAACTTTATGAAAGCGAGGTTGATAGACTAGACCACTCACCAAAAGGGTCCCCAAGGGAGCTGTCTGACACTGCAGCTGCCAAAAAGTAGCACCGCAAAAAGGGTTTTGGGAGTTGCTCATTCATTTCCCTTTGAAAAACACACACAAAACCAACAATTCCCAATTCCAGAAGTTGGAAAAGTCCTGCCCCTAGCCACTGGAATGGCTTGCTTGGGAGCTCCTACACACCAGTCAAAAACTTTCGTAAGTTGAGGTTTTTTTTTCCCTTCACCAAAAGACTTGTTTCAATGGTCCACTGGTATTATTATGGTAAAAAGGTTTTAAAAAATTCCTCGATCCTCTGGAATATAAAAACCACGGCATGGGTCTAGAACACGAACGAAAGATATTACTGATGAAAAATCGTCTGCAGTATTTTGAATTGGAAGCCTTGTCTGCAACAAAACTGGCCGATCACCAATCGTTATCCGGGTTAAGCAGAAGACTTCACTGTTCAGATTTTGTCTTCATGTGTGATCTGGGCCTTTTTAACCTCCTCAGACCCCTGCGAAAATTTGTGCTTTCTGCTTTCTCCAAGTTGACCTGATTGATTCAAAAACAGGGGTTGAAGTCGTTTGTTCCCAAACGGCTGATCTGATTATTCAAAGATGTGGTTGAAATCTGTTCCCTGTTCCAAGGGCTGGCCGTTTGTTTAAAAAAGATAGTGGTTGATGCATATTCTTTTTCCTCGTTTTTTTTGGTTTTGCCGACGAGGCTTTGCGGGTTTACGGATTTGGGTTTTGGGGGCAATTGGGCCCTTTTTTTTGATTTACCGCGATTTGTAATTCGTAACATATCTCTCGGGTGAGTGCCCATTCTTGGTATACACCAATTTTTGTATTCAATTCCCCCAAATTAGTGAAAGTGTTGATCAACTCTGTCAATGTCACTGAAGAGTTTCCCGGTTGTTCAAGCTGCAAATTATACGAAATCTTTCTTCAAGGACAACACTAAAACATACCCCATCTTCGTTTAAAATGATATTTCTCAGTATATCAGCCAAAGCCTTTTTTAAAAATGGCAATTTACCTGTTTCATTCCTTTGACCCCGCACCTTATTGGGGGCCAAAACCACGGGCAGAGCGCATGCAAACATGCAAAAGCCACTTACTAAACTTGGGGGAGGGGGGGACAGGCCGGGGGGTTTGAGTGTGCGCATAGGCTGTGATTGTGACCCCGGCTCGAATTCGTTCAAGGGATTTTTTCCTCTGGAGTTAAAATCATACAGACTCTACTCTCCTAAAAGTCCTTCGGATGAGATATAAACCCGGGTCCCTGTGCGAACACACCAGAACATCTTTCACAATGTTTAAAAAACCCCTTTTGCTTTTCGGAAAATAAGCCATTTTGCGCCATTGTTCGCAAAACTGCTTCACACGGAGACGGTGTAAAAAAGGGACTGTCTTATTCTGTTACCCGAAAAAAAAGAATAAAACAAAATAAATAAATGCTTCCGGGCCAGTAGTACCCTTTATAAAGGTATCGAAAAAAAAACGCTGATTTTCAAAGTCTTTTAAAGACGAAAAACTGCACTGGTCATGCTTATTGGGAATGAGGCAAAGGCAAAAACCAGGTGTAGAGAAGTTGGGAAAAGATCGTCAGTGAGGATTTCTTGTGTTCCTATAGTGTTGTCCTGTGCAGCATTTGCAGTTCGGAAGTGGGAGACAACAAGGACTGAAGGGGTACAGTGTTTACTGAAAAAAAAAATTGGGGGGGGAGGGGAGGGTCAAAACAAGGTGGTTTTTGTTGGTTTTTGTCAGGAGCATCCTTCCAATTAAAAAAATGTTTATTTTTGTGGAGGCTTGAAAGTGCGATTTAATGCAAAAGGGCATAATTATAGGAAAAAAAGAAGGGAAAATTTCAAAAAATAAAAAGGGGTGTACACAAACCCCCACGTCCATCGGTGGTCTGATCTCTCGGTATTCTCGCAAGCTCCCCTGATTTCACGTGAAAACTGACAACCCCAATGTGCATTTATGTTTTTTTTTTTCTTTTAGCACGCAACATGCGGCCCACGCATCACACGTTTAAAATCACACACCACACACCCACCCCGAGTCACTGACAGTCCCCTACACAATCTAAATGACAATAATTTACTGGCCTCCTTTTTGGTACTTTGAAAAAAAACATTTGAGAGATCAACCCTTCTTTGTTATTTCACAAATTAGGGTTGTACAAACTGCCACCCGAGGATCCAACTACTAGAAAATTTTTTGTTAATGGCGCGTTGTTTCTGTAAATAATCAAAAAATCGAATACACCCTTGTAGGGGTCCACGACCAAATGGACCCTTTGTTTTCAGTTATAAAAGATTTACCCTGTTTTTTTAAATTAGCTGTGAAATGTTTGCTGAAGATACCCTCTCTTTTTTAGTGATTTTAACTCCTGAGGTTCTCCAAAATTTAATAATAATATTGACAGATCGATTATTTGGATCAATTGAACCCTTGTCAAAAGCAAAAAAACCCAAAGTGTATGTATGATCAGCAAGACAGAAAAGGGAAAAAAAAGAACAATAGTTTCAACCTTTTATTGGATAACGGAATGTTGAAGAAAAAGATCTATAAAAAATTATGTGTTTTCCTTGACAAAAATATGACTTGGGCTGTCACATAAAATTTATAGGTAAACCAAACTCACAGGTATTCAATTATCCCCAAAAAAAAACACTTTCAAATAATCATTCTTGAAAACTTTTTTGGGGTTCCCTTTTCAACATTGACTTTGGGCGGTCAGTCAAAAGTTTTCCTTTTTCATTTCCTTAAACCAAATACCCTTCCTTTTTCCCCCCAAAAAAAAAAAACCAAAAATATCTTTTCCCCCAAAACCTCAAACAAACTTTAAAACAAAAGAAAGTTTTTCCTTCCCCTTCCAAGCCCCTTTATTGTTCCCCAGGGGGAAAAGGGAAATCCCCTGGGGTTAAAATTTCTTTAATTGGAAAAACCATGGGTTAACCCGTACACTCATGGGAAAACAAAGAAATAAACCCCAAAACATTTTGGATTGGAGAAAGGGGATGGCGAAGGAAAATCTAAAAACAAAAAAAAGCTGAAAAAGGAAAATCAAACCTTTAATTTTTTTTAAAGGGATGGGGGCAAAGGCCCGGTTACAGGACCCTTTCCCCCGATCACCCCATAAAAATTTTACATCACACTGGAAAAATTTTAAAAAATTTTCAGTCTTGGGAAAAACCATTTGGTAAAGGAAATCTCATCTTCAAGGGGGAAAAACCCCCAAAAAAAGGTTACCTTACAAAAAAGGGGGGACAGGGGTTTTGGGGAATGGGAGACCAAAGACGGGGAAGCTAAAGGGGTTTGTTTAAAAGTTCCAGAAACCCCCCACCCCCCAAGCAGTGGGGCAAATATGCGAAAGGAAGATTCAATTTTTTACTTAAACCCGGGCTTTAAATTTCCCCCATCCGGGCCGAACAAGAAATACCCCCCATAATAACACCCCGACCCTGCGATTAAAAGAAGTGGGAAAAAAAAAGAAAAAGATCTTTGAGGGGACAAATGAAAAAATCCAAGGGGGAAAAATCCCAATTTTAAAGGGGGGTTTTTCGGCATTAACCCCCCTCAAAAAACAAAGCCACAACATTTAATGGGAGAAATGAAGGGGATCGTCTCGAGGTAAAAACCCCCCAGGACTCAAAGCACTTACCCCATCAAAAGAGCAAGAAAAAACCGGTCCCAACCCAAGATATAAAAATTACAAACCCCCCCTTTTTAAAAGCTAAAGGGCAGAAACAAATACCCTCAAATTACCAAGGGGAAGATTGGTGCCTGGTTTCCCAAAAATGAGCGAAAAAAACCCCAACAGGTGAAACAGTTCAACCTTTTGCCTTTTGGGGGCAAACTGGAAAAGAAAACCAAACAAAACCCCCCCCAAGAAGGGGAATTTGCCGCCCAAAAAAAATTGAACAATGCCCCTCAAGACTAACCAAAATTTTTAAGCGGGAGGGCCCGAAACCTGCAGAGGAAAAGGGGGTTTGGGGAGAGGAAAAACAAAAGATTTTTTTCTCCACATCCCTTGGAAAACTCTTAAAAAGGAGACCGAAACCCCAAACCAAAAAGGGTTTCCTTCAAACCCCTAGAATTTTGGGAAAAAACTATCAAAATTAAACAATCAAAAACCGCAAGGGATTTTAAAAGGGGAATTTAAAACCCCTTTCCCCAAGGTCCTTTTAACCCCTCCTTTTAACTTTTGGGGAAAATTTGAAAGCCCTCCACAATTTCCTTTTAAATCAGACGGAAAACATCCGACCCATCTCCCCCCATTGGGCGACCCCTCAACAACTTGCGATTTGCCGATGACATTGACCTCATGGGCGGAAGTAACACAGAGCTGCAAGATCTTACGACCAGACTTGAGAACAGAGCTGGAGCATATGGGATGGAGGTGAGCTCGGAGAAAAGTAAAGTACTTGTGAACAGCACGAGCAACGCCACTGCTAAAATTTACATGAACGGCCAGCAACTGGAGGAGGTAGACGCTTTTAAATACCTTGGCGCTACACTCACAAAGAACGGGCGATCGACGACAGAAATCAAAGTCAGACTATCCATGGCAACATCTTCCATGACAAAACTCATCCCCATATGGAAAAGTAAAGAGATCAGTTTCCCAATCAAACTAAAGCTCTACAAAGCCCTAATTCAGACTATCCTGCTGTACGGAAGTGAAACCTGGACATTGACTGCTGAAACAGCAAAGCAAAGCGAATCCAGTCATTTGAAACAAAATGCCATAGAAAACTGCTGGGCATATCCTGGAGAGAACGAAAGACCAATGAATTTGTCAAGAGTCAAATAACACGGCTGGCAGGTCCACAGGAACCCCTTCTCACCATCGTCAAGAAGAAAAAGCTGACATGGTTCGGCCACGTCACCCGCCACAACTCTGCCAAAAACAGTACTGCAGGAAACACTCGAAGGTGGCAGAAAGAGGGGAAGACAGAACAAGTCATGGATGGACAACATCAGAGAATGGACCAGGATGAATGACTCGGCACTACTGCGCAGAGCCCAGGACCGAGATGGATGGAGGAGGCTTATCACGGCATCGTCTTTCGTGTCTCCTCCACGACCGCCAAGGTCACGGGACTGATGATGAGGATGATGATGATGATGACTATGCGTCAACTATTTGGGATACCTGCAGTAGAACGAACTTGAATTTCATTCATCGTTTCTATAAAAGAGCAGTAAAACTTGTGCTGTTAAAAGCAAGCACCCTGACTATTGAGGATTATAAGCAAATAAATGTCCTGACATTTCAAAACCGACTTTTATTTAATAAAGCTGTGTTTGTTTATACTATGTGAAAGAAGAAATCAAAAAGCGAGTGGGCCCCCAAGAACCTCTGCTCTCCACCATAAAGAGGAGAAAACTGATGTGGTTTGTTCACACCACAAGACACAACACCTTAGCAAAAACCATCTTGCAAGGAACAGTGAAGGCAAGAGAAGAAGAGGCCGCCAAAAGAAATCATGGGTTGACAAGATCAAAGACTGGACCGCCCAACCCCAGCAACACCTTCTACTAGCCACACAGGATCGTGAAGCATGGAAAAAAGATCTCTGTTGCGTCTTCTCTCATGTCCCACCCTACCACCTTTGGGACATGGGACTGGGTGAGTGTTTATTCAAAAAGTTGTTAATCAAAATGCACCTCCGAAAATTACCAAAGCTTTCAAAATTAACCAACATAGACACAACCATTTTCTAACATTTCCAAGACCCAGAAATAACCTATATAAATCGAGCCTCTTGTATTCAGGCAGTGACCTATGGAATAAACTCCCCAAAACTTTGACATGTATTAAAAGTAAAGATCAGTATAAAACACATTTAAAAAGATATTTCATGAAGAAAAGTTCAGAACACGACTTGTAATCTTAAGAGAGTGATTAAGGTGTCACTGACGTTATTCTTGTCATTAAAATCAGATATGACCCAAGTTTTCATATTCATATAGAGTACATGTGTAAGCATTGATCTACATATGGGTTGATATGATATCGACCCCAACACGCTTTGGATCTGGTGTGTGTATGTGTGTGTGTGTGCGCGCGCGTGTACACGTGTGTGAGTGCGTGCTGTGTAATTGGCTCGGTTTTGGAGTTTTACTTGTTTGGAGCTTTTTTCGATTTTATGTTACACAAAAATATGCTGACTTATTTTATTTTGTCGCTGTTTATTTTCTTTTTCATTGTATTAGATGACCTAAATTGTTATTGCTGATGTTAGTAGTGCTGGGCGGGTTTATAATGCCGGAATTCATTCTTTGATGGAAGGATTAACGTAGTCCTGCGTTAAATAAAAAAGCACATGTACATGCGTGTATATGACCAGGGGAGAGGGAGGGAATGGATGTCTTTGTTTTACTTTTTTGCTCCGAATCAAATGTCTGTTTCTTTCTTGTTTTCCTTTATATATGAGTATTATGTGGTGATGGGGATATGAGTGAGGGTGTGTACATGTATGTATGCGTTTAAATGAATTAAAAGGAAACTATACATCAGTTTCCTCTGTTTATATCCATTTGGTTGTTATTGTTGTTGGTGGTGGGGTTCTGGTTTATTTTGCTTTTTGTTTGTTTGTTTTGGGTTTTCCTTTGTTTGAGGGTGGTTTTCTTGGGGAGGGGGTATTTTGGACTTTTTTCGTCTTTTGTTAGTTCTATATTTTTTATTTGTTTGGGATGTTATTTTTGTTTTATGTTTGTTATTGTCGCTGTTGTTGTGTACGTATGTTTGTTTATTTACTTGTTGTGTTGTTCTTGTTGTTTTATCTTTTTTTGTTTGTTTTATTCAGTTGTTTGTATGGTTGAAGGTTTTTGTGTGCATGTGTGTGAGGTGGGGGGGGGGGGGGGGGGGGAGGAGCAGTTGGTGTGTCTTTTTTTAAATTTTGTTTTGTCTTCTTTGTTTGGTTTGGTTTGGTTTTTCTTTGTTGCTGGTTTGTTTGTATTATGGTGGATATATTTTCAGGAGATTTTTTGTTTATTTGAATTGTATTGCTTGATATTGTTCAGGGTTTTTTGTTTTGTTTTTAATTCCATGTATGCATATATTATTGTCTTCTCTTGTTTGATTTGTATGGCTTATCATTGATTAGGTTTTTTATTCTATGCCTGCATATATATTATCTTTTTTCTCTCTATTTTTCCTTTAGATAGATGACTTGATGAAAAAAAGCAAATGCACTGCTTATTCAATGTACCATCTGAAAATAAAAGTTTGACTTTGACTTTGACTTTGACACACACACACGTATACAAAGCATGTGCATTACATACATCAATATTTATCACATATAAGCCTATCGTGTGGGTGGGAATTTTACAGATACAACAGGTGAACAAACATGCATACACGCCTCCACCACCATACTGACAAGAGAGAGAGAGAGGGAGAGAGGGAGAGAGGGAGAGGGAGAGAGAGATATCCTTACACATACAACACACACAAACACACACACGCATACCTCACACACCACACACACACACACACACACGGGAAGGGAAAGCCTGGTGGTTAGAACATTGCGCTGGCAATCTGACGAACCGGGTTTGATTCCCGTTCATGGGGATATTTTCCCCTGGAGTTAACATCAGTGCAGACTCCACTCTCCCCAAAAGTCTTTCGGATGAGACTATAAACCGAGGTCCCGTGTGCGAACGCACGCAGAACATCTTGCGCATACGTTAAATCCTGTTTCGCTTTTCGTAAGAGTAGGCCATTGTGTGCCTGTGGGAACAGATGACAGAATTTACAAAACCGCAAACACACGGGGACTTGATGTAAAAAACAAAGCACATGAGTGCTTATTCCATTATCCTCGATATAAAAGAATTAAATAAAATATATAAATAAACAAACACACCCAGGAGTTATTATTGTTGTTAAGAAACTTCCACTAGACTCAGAGACATTGTCATTCTAGTTACGAAATCACAGTCTTGTAATCACGGTAAGATTTCACGTACAGGCACTATGACCACCAATGTTGCATGCAAACAGAAATTAATATTATGTAAATTTATTGTGTGTTTTCTTTTAAATCAGATTTTTTTTCCGGATCCACGTGTGAAGGTAGACACGCCTTGAAGCTTGGCTGTTTACTGACAAAGAAGTGTCTGTGTTCAAAAGTAAATCATTTTTTACATCCAGTCCCCGTATATATGCAATTTTGTCAGTTTTGTCATCTGTTCCCACCGGCACACATTGGCCTACTCTTCCGAAAAGCGGAACGGGTTTTAATGTGTGCGCAAGATGTTCTGCGCGCGTTCGCACACGGGACCTCGGATTAAAGTCTCATCCGAAGGACTGTTGGGTGGAGAGGACTCGGAACTGAATCATGATATATTGAGACATATTAATGCTATGCTAAATCAGGATTTTCTAGAATAGTTACAAAGTAGTGAACAAAAGTTGTTGATACTTCAGCACCCAATAATAATAATATTATTATTATTGTATTATTAACAATATGACAGCCTTCATGTTGCCCCCGTGGTCAACATTATGAATTATTGACTGACTGATTGTGACATAAAACAATGAAACATGCGCATGCATAACCAGATGTTAAAAAACAAAACAAAAACAGAACACGTGCAAAAATTAGTACACACTTCACTTTATTTGAAGATCAAACACACACTGATGTAAATCTATTGAACAAAATCTACAAATTTCATTTTCCAATATTGTTAAATAATCAATGAGTAGAACACTCACACACACACACAGAGGCAAATTTTGTTTTTCAATATTGCAAAATATCAACGCGAAGGTTACACACACACACACATTTTTGCAACCCAACATCGCTACCCAACACATAACAATACAACATACATAGAGGTATGCCTCTGCACGTTCCTCACATAATTATATACACACAGATATACGTCATGGGCAGTTTTCCAGACACCCCATTTCTCTCTCTCTCTCTCTCTCACACCATACACGCACGAGTCTAATACCACTACACTACACACACACACACATACGAGTCTAACACACTACCACACACACACACACACACACACACACACACGAGTCTAACACCACTACACACACACACACGAGTCTAACACCACTACACACCACACAAACAAGTCTAATATTACGCGCGCGCGCGAGTCTAATATCACTAAACGTGAACATATTTTAAACATACAACGCATTCTCTCTCTCTCTCTCTCTCTCTCTCTCTCTCTCTCTCTGGGGGAGGGGGAATGAACTTTGTTCAATGGCAATGGAAGACTGTTTTGAATTGCTCTGAAGAAATTTTTTTTGGTTATTATTACACAGATATTGTTTTCAGATAATTATGCCACTTTCTAGCCAACAGTATAGACTTGCCTGCGGCACATTTGTGCCAGTTTTGTGGCAGAAAGGGCCAGAAAAGCTGCATTGAAAAGGGTACGTAGCTTAAAAATTCCATTCAAAGTAAAGCCAAGTGATGCTGTGTTACTATTTTTAGTGGCAGGCCTCTTGCTGTGTGCTGGTGACATTGAAGCCAACCCAGGGCCAGTCTCTCCTAGCCCACACAGCACGTGCAACACAAACAAACCAGATGTGAACAGTGACACAGTTCATGAAGTACTACAAGCCATCCGTAAACAAGATGCGCGTTTTGACTCCATCGAACGAAAAATGTCAACAATGCAGGCGGGCATCGATACAATCAAAGGAGATGTGGCACAGGTTAAATCAAAGTGTGTGGACATTGAAAAAAGATGTAGCAATATTGAACTGGACCAAGAGGCACTGGCAGCAGCAGCTATGATGAACCAACAGAACATTGACCATCTGTTTGACGACAATGAAAGGCTGAAGCGAGAAGCAAGGAAAACTGAAGCAAAAATGACAAGCATGGGTGAAACAATTGGAAATCTTCAGTCAGAAGTCGATAGATTGGAGGAGTTTTCAAGAAGAGACAACCTGAGACTGTTTGGCGTGCCGCATAAAAAGTCAGCCTCTGATTTCGAAGACTTCAACACGTGTGCAGAACTGGTGACCAGCACTCTCAACAGCGTGGCAGGAACCAAGAAATGGAAGACTGAGGACATTGCTCGTGCTCACAGAATTGGCCAGAGCAGGGAAGGAAGACCACGACCAATGATAGTCAAGTTTAGTAAGTGGAGTGACAAAATGGCAATCCTTTCAAACCGACCCTATAGAGAAGAACTGACTAAAAAGGGAATCCGAGTGGCAAATGACTTGACCACATCACAAGCAAGGGCAGTAGCAGCTGCAAAGAGTGAGGGAAAGTTTGCTTACTTTAAACAAGGCAAATTGATTGTGGAGCCCACAAGACCTGACCCAAGAACATACGCAGAAGTGGTTGAAGGAAATAGACAGAGGGCACACATGGAAACCAGTCCAGCTGGAAGTGAAAGCAGGAACAGGAGCAATCATGACGTCACCACCCTGGAGGAGAAGACAAACAAGGACAGGGCCAGCTGTCAGAAACAACCAAACAGGGAACCCTCAAGGTCACCGGGTCACCAGGAACGGGAAGACTCCATCAGGACACCAAGCCAACACGGGTCACCTTCCCTGCCAGACATCAGGAATGGGGTCTCTGCTGTACGTGATGATCACCGTCAACCGGAAAATGGACGCGGACAAAGACAATCTGACATGCACAATCTGAGGGACAGCAGGGCTCCAGGGAGAGGTCCTGCCTCTCAAAGGAATCAGAGAAGCCCTCAGCCACGTCGATCAGAGCGCAAAGTCAATAAACCATAGGACAGGCAGGGCCATTCAGCTGGTGTATCAGTTCTTACGTTTAATGTGGAAGGCCTTGCTGGTAAGATTCATGATGGTTCCTTTATGCAATATGTTTTCTTCCTTTGATATGGCATGCTTGACAGAAACATTTATTGACAATTCCTTTGATTTAACTGGATTATTCCCAGAGCATGTCATAATGGTATCACCAGCAAGGAAATTGTCTGTCCAAGGAAGAAGGTCGGGAGGGGTGATTTTGCTCATTAAACGTAAACTGTACAAAGAATATATGAAACCTGTAGAGGTAAACTGTGCAAACATAATTGCTGTAATGATTGATAAGTCCTTTTTTTTAAAAACTTTTTAAATTTTCGTTTTGCATTTACAAAGAATTACAGACAAAAGGTTTCTTTAAAAAAGTAAATAAATAAATAAACTTAAAGAAAGTACAAATACAATTCTGTTTCATAAACAAGTAATACCAACTGCTTTTCAAGTGCTTAATCAACCAAAACACACACACACACACGTGCGCGCGCGCGCGCGCGCGTTTTTCATGCTATCGTGAGAAAAAACAGCTATCATAGCTATAGCTATCATGCTATCGTGAGAAAAACAATTTGTACGCCTCTGTCAATTCTGTAAATCTATACCATTGCACTCTTTCATTCATGAGGAAGATCACAATGTGCCAGTGTCAGTGTAATTACCTAGTTTATGACATCATGGCCTTGGAGAGTAAAAACAATGCATGCACAATTCCATCTTTTCTGCTATCCCATGGCTGCTTTTCAGCAAAAGCACATGGCCAGACATATGTCTCACTTATATAAATATAATCTGTTTAGTCAAGCAATGGTCTATAGTTACTCCATTCAAAAGTGAACTTGCTCTGGTTGTTTGCAACTGTTGCGTTATATTTTTCAATTTGAAACCTGTATTTCAACTGTTTAAGAAAAACTGTAGCAGTCCTTTTTTAGCACAGACAAAAATGTCCTGTTCATAGCATGTTATGTTGTGCCAGAGAATGGCCCGTTATACGATTATATGGTGGCCAAAAATGGCATTGAGATATTAGAGGACAGACAGTATTACCAATCAGTTAGAGAACGAAGATGTGTACTTTATGATCTGTGGAGATCTGAATGCTCGAACAGCTTCCCAGCAGGCAAAATTAGAGAGCATGTCAGTCTTTTCTCCTGATGGTGATGATGACGACGACGACAATGATTTGGAAGTAATGGGAATGACTAGCATGTGGAGAAGAAGAAGAGAACGAATTTCATTTTTTGTTTGCTTGTAGAACTTATCATGAAATTCGCCAAAAAATCACTTTATTGACAAACCCAACCAACAGGTCCACCAATCTTGTACAAAAGGGGTTATCTTCAAATAATATGTCCGAGCTTAAATTTTTAGCAATATATGTAACGCAGGCTCTAGATAATAAATCAAACATATTTAATTTTTATCTCTGCAAGATATAGCGCTATATAAATTCAATTTTTTATTATTAATATTATTATTCTATACGTAATAACTGAAAATACTGGTTGGCATTTATCTGGACTTTGGATTAGTACCCCTGTCCTTTTCATATCCATTCGTATGTTAATATGTCATTTACAATTGCCCCCTTTAACTGATGGGCTTGTAGCTTTTGTCAAATAAAATCCGTTCATTCTCTCTCTGTGTCTCTCACACGCACACACACACACATCCATCCATCCACCCACCCACACGCGCGCGCACCTAATATTACTAAATGTGAACATCTTTAAAACATAGGACAACATCATCTCACACACACACACACTCACAGACACACATACTCTTTCTCTCTCTCACTCACATCACACACACCAACACTCACACCCATCCACCCACACACACACACGAACGTAAACATTGGCACTAGCACCGACCCCTCAAGCAAACACATGGCACCACACCGGCGTGTGTACGCACTGTCTACCTCCTGTCTATTCCCTCTCCCTGGACATTCAGAAGAGCTGACTTTCACATTTCTGTCTGCTATGAACAAGTCTCACACACATGCACGGACGCGTGCTGCGCGCGCGCGCACACACACACACACCACACACACACCTCACACAACACAACACACACACAAGTTTTTCGATGAGACTAATATCCAAGGCCCTGAGTGCGAACGCACGCAGAACATCTTGCACACACGTTAAAACCCGTTCCGCTTTTCGGAAGAGTAGGCTATTGTGTGCCGGTTGGGACGGATGATAAAATTTTAAAAAAACTGCATACACACGCGGGGACTAGGTGAAAAAAGAACATGTGTGCTTATTCCAATATCCTCGAAATATAGAAATAAATAAATAAAATAAAATAAAATAAAAACACACAAACATGGGCGCATACGGGTACCAACGCACACACATAGACACACGCGCGCGCGCACACATATACACACTCTCTCTCTCACCCCCCCCCCCCCCCCCCTCCCCCCACACCCAACTTTTATGCACTTATCGTGATGTTACATGCATCCCGCCCACATAGCAAACACAGATAAGAATGGAAAAGAATTACAGTGGTCGCCGCTACATGCTACCAGTACCATGTTGAGATAAGTATTCAACTCCAACATGCAACAGATTATTAATTGTTTTGGGAAAAAAATGCGTTTTTATTCGAAAGAAAGTCTTAACATAATTCGATAGAAAATGGAATTTAATCTCTCTCTCTCTCTCTCAAACACACACACCCTCACAAACATTAAACGAAAATCTATGACGTCACATTGAAAAGATCGATTCTGAGCTTTATATAAAAAAAAGTCATGAACATGTTTAAAAAAAAAATCAGCACCAAAAGAAACGCTCTATCGAAATTCTTCTCTACCGTTCCTCTTCTAATGCTCTGAGGTTCACCAATGGTGAGATTTTGCGTATGCGGCCTTTCTGCCCTACCATGAAGGTAGCCGCATTCCGACTGTGAGGTGAAAATCCTCTGGTAAGTGGTATGGCTACTATCAGATATTTAAGTAAGGCTGTCAAAAACAAGTATGGCTACTATCAGATATTTAAGTAAGGCTGTCAAACACAAGTATGGCTACTATCAGATATTTAAGTAAGGCTGTCAAAAACAAGTATGGCTACTATCAGATATTTAAGTAAGGCTGTCAAAAAAACAAGTATGGCTACTATCAGATATTTAAGTAAGGCTGTCAAAAACAAGTATGGCTACATTCAGATATTTAAGTAAGGCTGTCAAACACAAGTATGGCTACTATCAGATATTTAAGTAAGGCTGTCAAAAACAAGTATGGCTACTATCAGATATTTAAGTAAGGCTGTCAAAAAACAAGTATGGCTACTATCAGATATTTAAGTAAGGCTGTCAAAAACAAGTTATGGGACTATCAGATATTTAAGTAAGGCTGTCAAAAAACAAGTATGGCTACTATCAGATATTTAAGTAAGGCTGTCAAAAACAAGTATGGCTACTATCAGATATTTAAGTAAGGCTGTCAAAAAACAGTATGGCTACTATCAGATATTTAAGTAAGGCTGTCAAAAACAAGTATGGCTACTATCAGATATTTAAGTAAGGCTGTCAAAAACAAGTATGGCTACTATCAGATATTTAAGTAGGCTGTAAAAAAACAAGCATGGCTACTATCAGATATTTAAGCAAGGCTGTCAAAAACAAGTATGGCTACTATCAGATATTTAAGTAAGGCTGTCAAAAAACAAGCATGGCTACTATCAGATATTTAAGCAAGGCTGTCAAAAAACAAGTATGGCTACTATCAGATATTTAAGTAAGGCTGTCAAAAACAAGTATGGCTACTATCAGATATTTAAGTAAGGCTGTCAAAAAAACAAGTATGGCTACTATCAGATATTTAAGCAAGGCTGTCAAAAACAAGTATGGCTACTATCAGATATTTAAGTAAGGCTGTCAAAAACAAAAAAACAACAAACAAAACACATACACACACAAAAATGCACAAAGCAAAGTGTTACACATTTCATATTGTTACCAAATACGGTTTGGATAGTTTGCTTAAAAAAAAAGGACAAACAAAACCCAAAAAAATCATAAATAACATAATTATTATCAGAGAGCGATCGATATATATTGTTATCGTGTGTAGTCTCAAGTTTTACAGCAATGTCATTTTCCCTTGTATCACAAGCTACATACAAAGAAAGGCATCAAATAATATATATAGTTAAAGACTACCTTCCGCCCCTCCCAACACACGCACGCACACACGCACGCGCGCGCGCGCACACACTCACACACACGCATGCACGCGCGCGCGCACACACACACCCACAACACAAGCGCTTTGATTTGTCTCTGCAAGATACAGCGCTACATAAATTCCATTTTTTATTATTATTATCATTGTTATTACAACACAACACACAAACACAACATATCACACACACCCCTAAAACTCGTTTCAGCAGCAAATATTACAATAGTTGATTACGATCCTTCCACAACGAAAATCACAGACACGCCGACAAAATCACTAAAAGATTTCATTTCGTGTTATTCATCTACGTGCACAATCAATAATGAAAAACCTCAACAAAATCCTCAACAAAGTCATTGAATTAAATTAAATTTTTAAATTACGCAATCAAAAATGGCTTAACAAAAACAAAGCCATGTATAATAATAAAAACGTATATTTAAAAAAAGGATTACGCAATAATGAGACAAACATTACAAAAAAAACCTTTATTCCACGCTTTTGACACACACAGCACGTCGTAAAATTCATTTTCTACCATTCACATAATAAAACAAAGATACGCAATCAAACGCATACAACTCATGCACGGAACAAAAGAAGAAAAAAATAATACAACCCCAACAAAAATAAATAACAAAAAACCAAAACCAAGTAAAGGCAAACAAAAACACTCAACTAATTGAAAAAAAAATGCATGAAGCAATCAGAATTGACTTAAACGCATGATTAAACAATGAATCGTGAAGGTTAAACAATTCGACATTCCTAACTTTTGATACATACGGTACATCGTAGAATCCATTTTTGATGATGGCTGTAGAATTGGGACAAGGATGAAACAAGCAATGACAGTGAAAGTGTTATGTTAATGGAAAAGGGGGAGGTGGGGTGGGGTGGGGGTATGGCGGGAGGGGGTGAAGTGGGGGGTGGAGGGGTCTGCCCATTGTCTGGCCGCAGGCTAATAAACATGACAAAGGGTGATATCATTGTGATGTTGACGTGTGTTCACATTAGCACTGGAAGGTGAGGGGGGAGGGGGGGGGGGGGGAGGGGGGGAGGGGGGACGGGAGGAGTGAGGGGGGAAAATACAGGAATGAGACTAATAGTGTGTGTGTGTGTGTGTGTGTGTGTGCTACACTTTGATCTTAGCCAAACGGCTGAGAAGCGAGTGTGTGTGGTTTGTGTGTGTGTGTGTGTGTGTGTGTGTGTGTGTGTGTGTGTGTGTGTGTGTGTGTGTGTGTGTGTTGTTGTTGTTCTTCAATTTAACGTCTGTTCATATTAAAGGTGGTGTGTGAGTGTGTGTGGTGTGTGGTGTGTGTGTGTGTGTTGTGTGTGCGTGCGTGCGTGCGTGCGTGCGTGTTCGTGTGTGTGTGTGTGTTGTGGTTGTTCTTCAATTTAACGTCTGTTCCCATTAAGTGATGTGTGTGTGTGTATGTGTGTGTGTGTGTGTGTGTGTGTGTGTAGACATTATTATACAGTCTTTCTGCATCAGTCTGCATGCGTACATGCACACATGTACCCAGTTAATGTGCGTATGTGCGCGTGTATTAGAAACACCTACCAGCTACGCGTACGTCGCTTTGTGAGGCGCGCTCGTACGCACGTGTGTGTGTGTTGTGTGTGTGTGTGTATGTGTGCGTGCTGTGCTCGTGCGTGCGTGCGTGCGGCGTTGCTGCGTGTGTGTGTGAGATGAGATATCTTCAGTTTAACGTCTATTCACATTTAGTGAGTTTAGACGGGTGGGCGTTTGTGTGTGTGTTGTGTGTGTGTGTGTGTTGTGTGTGTGTTGTGTGTGTGTGTTGTGTGTGTGTTGTCGTTCGTCATTATTGTGTGTGTATGTGTGTGCGTGCGTGCAAAATATAAATCTCTCTCTCTTCCTTCCTTTGTCCTCCTCCTCCTCCTTCCTCCTTTTATGGTGAAAAAGGAAAAAGAAGAGAAAGCAGACGGCTTCAGCCAGGCTAGGTGTCAAAAACTATCAGTCGTTCTTCAGCAAGGTGGTGAACAGAGCCGTCTCCACTCCTGTACCGATGACGATACCTGCAACCAGAGATCATTCCAATACACAGTGATACTTTAAAAGTAAGTGTATCTGCAACCAGAGATCATTCCAATACACAGTGATACTTTAAAAGTAAGTGTATCTGCAACCAGAGATCATTCCAATACACAGTGATACTTTAAAAGTAAGTGTATCTGCAACCAGAGATCATTCCAATACACAGTGATACTTTAAAAGTAAGTGTATCTGCAACCAGAGATCATTCCAATACACAGTGATACTTTGAAAGCAACTGTACCTGCAACCAGAGATCATTCCAATACATAGTGATACTTTGAAAGCAACTGTACCTACAACAACAGATCATTCCAATACATAGTGATTCTTTGAAAGCAACTGTACCTACAACCAGAGATCATTCCAATACATAGTGACACTTTGCAGCAACTGTACCTACAACAACAGATCATTCCAATACATAGTGATTCTTTGAAAGCAACTGTACCTACAACCAGAGATCATTCCAATACACAGTGATTCTTTGAAAGCAATTGTCAACAATACCTACAATCAGAGATCATTCCAATACATAGTGATACTTTGCACCATTTGTTAAGTGTATCTGCAATCAGAGATCATTCCAAAACATAGTGATACTTTGCAGCAACTGTTGACTGTACCTGCAACAACAGATCATTCCAATACATAGTGCTACTTTGCACTAACTGACTACTCACTGTACCTGAAACACAGAGATCAATCAAATACACGGTGATACTTTTGCTGCAACTGTCAACCGTTAGTGCTGTAAACTGACAGACAAAAGCAGAAGTTACGAATCAGCAGCAGGCGAACAAACTGTCAAAGAGCACGTACATCACGGTACATACTTCGGCGGCGTGCATACTATACAGAAGTATGAACAGGTAAAGACATACACATGTCCGTAAACACACATAATGCATGAACACTGCCCGAAAGCGTGCACATGCAGCACGCACGCACGCACGCATTTACACACATATACTCACAACACCAACACGCACACACACACACACACACAAACATATGCCCGCACGCACTCCACATACTACTTTATTCTCTGTGTGTTCGTTCGATTTCGTTTTACGTCGTTTTACGCATGAATGCTTGAGAGAAATTGAATGAATGCTTACGCAGGCACCCACCCATGACGCACATAGACAAACAGACATATACAGAAAAACACACACACACACAGAAAGAGAGAGACAGAGACAAACAAAGTGAGAGAGAGAGACAGACAGACAGGCGGACAGACGGACGGAGAGATAGACAGA
>CM054158.1:36467488-36480281 GCA_028751875.1 Rapana venosa | reverse complement strand
TGTTTTTTGTTTTTTTTATATTTCAAGTTTGTATGGGGGAAAAGTGCGCGAGGAGAAAAAGGGAGGGGAATCGAGGAGCAATATTCAGTGTGAACAGTTCCTTTAAACTTTTTTTCTTTATCTGCCTCTGGAGACAGATGGAGCCTCTGTTTCTGTCTGTCTGTCTGTCTCTGTCTGTCTGTCAGTTTGTCTGTCTGTCTGTCAGTTTGTCTGTCTGTCTCTCTCTCTCTTTGTATGTCTTTCTCTGTCTCTCTCTCTCTGTCTGTCTCTCTCTTTTTTGTCTGTCTGTCTCTCTCTCTTTTGTCTCTCCCTCCCCCCCCCCCCCCCCCCCCCCCTCTCTTCTCTCTCTCTCTCTCTCTCTCTCTCTCTCTCTCTCTCTCTTCCCCGACTTCGTAAGCATATTTTCTGTTTGTAGTTCCGAAATATCGCAACGACCACATGATGTGCAAGATCTCATTATATGCCACATTGATCAACTTCATACGAAGTCGGAATGCGGCTACCTTAATGGTGTGGAAAAACACAAAACGGTATCATGCGGGGAAAAAATCTCACCATTGGCGAACCTCTGGGTTCAAGAAACAAAAAACCCCCCCAAAAAAAAAATCTTCACGCGAGTAAATATAATTGATTAATTTACATGCTGAAAGTTCTATACACAAAAGTATCTAGAAAAATCTAAACTATTTCAGTCTCTACCGGGGAGTAGAGACTGGAATTAGTAACACATCAGACGGCCGCATTTTGAAAATAAAACTATATACCTTGTTCAGTTGCTGCTCCAGACCATGTAATAATTATTATTCACTGTAAAACTATGATTTGTAGTGTGAGTTCACGATTCAAGATTTTAGTTCAAGAAAAAACCCCAAGGGGTACATGAAATTTAACCAAAACCTACAACTTGGGATGTGGGAGTGTGAAAAAATACTCACCTACACAATTCGTTTGCATAAATGAAGAGCACAAAATTATTGGGTCATGACAAGTGGAAAGGGACAGCATTTACAATTCAGGAAATGGTTTGAGGAAATCAACAGTTTGGTAATGTATCAACAATCAATTTACTCTCTCTCTCTCTCTCTCTTCTCTCTTCTCTCCTCTCTCTCTCTCTTCTCTCTCTCTCTCTCTCTCTCCTCTCTCCTACCTCTCTCTCTCTCTCTATCTCTCTCTCTCCTCTCTATTCTCTCTTTCTCTCTCTCTCCCCCTTCTCTCATTTCTCTCTCTGTGTGTTGCAATTTTGTTTATAAAACAGCCATTGGGACTACAGTGCCAGTGCATGTCTCATCCATCTTTGAATGAGTCGTTTCCTCAACTCCAGGATACAGATGTTGGCAACGGTCTCACTTCTTCATGGAAGGGAAGCATATCCCTTTCTTGTGTACAATCAGTGTTTCTTTACGTGAAGAGACAATTGGGGTGTGAATGAAAATCTTTCTGTCTTTGCTTTTGTTTTCATTGCGGCATTTTTGCTGCATGTGGAGACATTGAATCAAACCTGGACTGGAAAGTGAAGTAAGAATGATGTCCACAACAGTTGTAACAGAACAATTTCCACCGTCGTCCAACTTAGTGCTTATTTTGTTTCAACCCGTTACTACATATGCTGCACCATTTCCCTGTCCCCCCTCCCCTTTCATTCCACCCATGTTCCTTCTACTGCCTTTGCTTCCCTTCAGAGCTGCAGATCTGCGATGGAATGCAGAACATGGGTGGACAACTTAGAGGCTCCTTGTACTACTTGGCTGACAACATGTCAAGAACACCTGCAAGGAGATGAGCCAGAACCAAGCTGCTCTGACCAGCGACTTTGAGTCATGTCATAGACTGCAATTGAAACCCTCATGGCAGAGAACAAACCGGTTGATGGCGACGTTGAATGCCATGAAAGACAATGTAACTATATGGAGCAGGAATGCAAGAAACTTGGTGATCAACAACGATTTTGTTTTGACACAGCAAACAATATTGGTGAAGAGGGTGGACAAACTTGAGGCGGCCATTCAAAAAACAACAATATGAGTTTCTTCAATGTGTATGAGGTCCACAAAGAAGACAGCAAGAAGTGGCAGAGAGAAAGTTGTCAAATTCTGAACAAAAATTCTATGAAGCAAGGTGTGGACAATACTGACATAGAGTTGCCTACCGTCTCGGGAAGACAACTAAACCACAGTCGACCCGATGTTCTCATTGAGTGCCTTACACACTGGCAGACAAGCTGTTTCTCTTGGAGTCAGGACATGAGAAAGAAGATGGGAGGATGTCTGGGCGTGGCATGTTGCGGCTGAGCTGACCATCGACATCATAAAGGTCCATACAGGAGCTGAAGAACCAGGGCAAGAGATGCCTACTTCGTAATGGGAGTCTTCCTGTACGAGAAACAATGACTCAAGGGTCGGGGGTTCCGCAAAAAATAAACCACAAAACTCCAGGAATCCTCTGTCAAACATCCACCCAAAAGAGACTCGGTGCAGAACAGAAAAGCCACGTGAAGAGAATGCAAAACAGCCTTCACAGTGTCACACCCACCCCTCCCTCTCCAGCACATTGTACGGAATACCCTCACTACACGTCGGGGTGCCAACAGGAAACCACGGGGAGCCTCCACCGTCGGGAGCAGCTGCCTGTGACTGCCAGTAACAGACGATTGGAAGAAACTGGCAGCAAGACCGACGTCACAGCAAACGGGAAGAGCAGCTGCCCACAACAGATGTAGGGTCTCCAAACCACTTCAGGGTCTCTAGTAACTGTTGAATTCATGGCCCCTGATGAGAGGTACACAGTGCAACAGCAGCAGATGCATGAATGACACCAGTGGCTCCAGCAGCAACCCCCCTGTTTCACCAAAGGAGACTGTGCGGGGCAGTGCAAACTCTTTCTCCCTCCTCTGGTTGGTGCAGTCAGGATCTGTTTCAGCCTCAAACACAACAGGCTGTATTACGGAGATCAGCTATGCAATGTTCGACCCTCAAAGTCAGGACTTTGTCAAGCAGAGACTTTTGTGTAGAAGAAAAGTCAGGTGACAGTGCCATTGTTCCAACAGGCGGACAAAAGAGGGTGACGGGAGAGGGCCTCGCATGAAAGTATTCAGGAAGCACAATCCAAGACTTTCTGTCTCAGTCATGTTTTTCTTTGATAAATGAACTGACTCAGACACCCTGTGCGGGCCCACAAAAACACGCAGTAGAGCTAAATGGCAGGACAAACACAGTTTAACAGAAACATTTAAAAATGTACTCCTAAATAACACGACAACCAGATCTAATGTGTCACCTAGGGACTCGGACTATGCCAATTGATTTACTGATACTGAGTTAAAAAAACTACTTTCCTTTGTTGCATTACAACACTGAAGGACTTACTTGCATATATGATCCATGTGTTAGATCATATCTTTATAATTTGATTTCATATTTCTTTGTGAGAATATTTTCTACAATTTCCCTAGTTTTTTCTTTTTTCCAGACATCATTTAGTTACTATTTCACATTCCTGTCAATTAACTAATGCAGCCACTGCGAGGGTTATCTGGTGGTTGCAGCTTTGTAATAAGGAAATCGATTTAAAAACATACTCTTATGATGGAAACAGATTATGACAACTGTATTGTAGTTAAGATATCTAAAAAGCTTACAGGTTGGCAACAAGACTGTGTTTTGTAGGGTTGTATTGCCCCCATTCAAAGTATGTATTATAATGAGGACTGATATTTTATATATGGCGTTTCCTTGCTTGAGCAATGTTGCTTGACTTTTTTTGTAGTTTATGGGGATCTTCCTGTTATAATATGTGGGGTTTTGAATGCAAGGACTGGTGGGGGAATTGGTAGATATTCATATTTTTGATCAGTGAAGGATACGTATGAGGAGGAGAGAGTATTGTGAAAGTGTGTGTGTCTAAGGATGTTGTCAGTATTGATTTTGGTCGTTATTTGTCTGGAACTATGTGATCAATTTAATCTGGTATAACTATTGGCTTTTTACCTGGTGATGATTCAGGAGACTTTACTTATTTTGCTCACAATGGGGCCAGTATTATTGACTATTTTCATTTTTGTCTAGAAGCATCATTGACTTTAGGCCTCAGCTTTCATGTGTCCACCTGAATTGAATCTCTAATCATATGCCTATCGAGTTAATGTGTTAAGTTGTCTGATACATAGAGACCGATGGAGGTAACCAAAAAAAGTAATATAATTTTTACGTTTGGGTATGGGATAAGCTGCTGAATTTAGTTCAATGTTCTCACAGAAAAGTGTCTCTATTTGTTGGACGTTGACATGAGTTAAGAGAAAGTGATATAATTAATGCCTTAGGCTAATTTTAATGAAGCAATGCATATAGCAGGTTTATTATGAAAAAATCGAAATCACAATTGGCGAAAAATCTAAACATGTCTGGTTTGATGGTGATGAATGCAGAGAAAAGCGACGCCTCTCTGAGGCAAGCTTTAAGGAAATATAAGTGTTTAAAACCAGCTTGACACGGCAGAAGATGACAGAGAAGAAAAATATTACACAGAATAAAGGAAAGAATATAAAAATTTGCTTCTTAGAGAAAATGAAAAACTCCAAGAACAAGTTCTTAATACACTAATTCAAGTTTCAAAGATCCCTAGAAGTTTGGAGAACTGTTAAAACATTGACTAGAAATGCAAACTGAACAAAAGGATATTACCTTGGAATGTATGGTTTAACCATTTCAAAGATCTCTTTTCTCCAAGCTCTATGAGTTACACTGTATTGGTGGAAATGAAATAGAAACTGGTATTCTTATGACAGCATACTATGTTATATGTAGTGATCTTGATTCGCAGCATAACAGTAATTGATGGTATATGATGCTCCTAAAGTTTTAAAAGTTAAACAAGGGCACCTGGTCCAGATGGCTTAATTAATGAGTTTTTAAGTATTCCCAATTCATATTTATTGCTTCATTCCTTGTAAAATATTTCGTTCAGCTCTTTGAACTAGGAACTTATCCAGATGAATGGTCAGAGTCTGTTAATACATACTCACTTAAGAAAGGAAGATTTTTAATTGTAATATAATTACAGTAGGAATATCTTTGGTTGAATGTGTTTGTAGTAAATATAAGCTATATCTTGAACAACGTCTTACCATCATGGGCAGAGGAAAATAAGATTATAAAAGATTCTCAGCTGGTTTTCGTCAGTAATACAGTAATGTTGATCACATAGTTTTCTCTTTGTGCTTTAGTTAGAAGCAGCTTTTCTCATTCACTGTAAAACTGTATGTTGCATTTTATCGATTTTAGAAAAGCTTTCGTTTAGCAGATAGACACCATCTCTGGGCTGGTCTTAGAAAAACGGTATCAAAGGTAGAGGTATAGAGCCATTAAAAGTTTGTATATGGTCGTTAAAGGCAAAGTAAGGGTTGGTAGAGATTTAACAGATATGTTTTTCTGCCCTCTTGGTGTAAAAACAAGAAGTATGCAGCCGAATTTTGTTTTCTTTTCTAATAAATGAGTTGGACTATCGACATTCAAGCTTTCAGGCAATACATGGCATTCAGCTGTCCCAGAGGATGTTTCTGAAATTTTTATCTTGTTTTTGCTGGATGACGTTCTTCTGTATCTCATTCTAGTAATAGGTCTTCAGCAACAATTGCTAAACATTTTAAAAGGTACACTTAACAGACTTGGCTTCTTAGTGTGAATTTTGACAAGTCGAAGGTTTTAGTATTCAGGAAAGGTGGATTACATTTCATCGAAGTAAAATGGCTTACGGCTTAACACAAAAATTGGAGATTGTCAAATTGTTACAATAATATCTAGGAGTTATATTTTCCACTGGCTTAACTTTTTATATGCATTAGTTGTTATGGCTCTTTAGAGGCTAAGAAAATTGCAACTGTTTTGTATTTGAAATCTGTTAATGGACAGTTGGTATGTATGGTGACCAGTCTCCCATCATTATTTTCAAATTGTTTGACTTTGGCCAAATTCAGCCAAAGTGTTAACATTTGGCTCTGATGTTTGGGCGTTATGGCAGGACCAACAAGAATATTGAACGTTGTTCTTTACATTGCGTTGAAAAGGTTTACTGGAAGATATCCACTCTGTGGTAATTACTCACAATTGATGTATAAAATATTGGCTGAAGATGATGACAATGCTCTGAACACGATTTCCGCTAAAAGCTTACAACATGTTGTACAACCTTCATTGCAAAATAAGAATAATTGAGGTTCTCAAAAATAGGTTTCAATTGTATCGTTATGGGTTGGTCATGTGTGGGAAAACCAAGGTGGTCACATGTTTTTATGTCTTTTTGCGTGAATTCTGGACAGGAGTTATAGATTGTTTTCATCAGGACTGGAATAGTGATGTCTCTGGAGAACGATTTTCAATTTTTACATCCTTTAAATCGGTTCCTGTCTCTACCACAAGCCGTGTTTTGAACAGTGAAGAATTATGCTGTTAGAAACACATGTTGTTACCGTTTAGATTAGGTTTCTCACCATTTAAAAACTCTTAGGTATCGACATGTTGCTCAATCGTAGAAAGTTTTTTTTGTCCATTTTGTAAGATGTCTTGAATCGGAAGTTCACTTTTTGTTGGTGTGTCCAGTTTATATTGTGAAATTAGGGAAAATACGTTCCTCGTAAATTTTTCTCACGACCATCAGGGTTTTGCAGCGACACTTCTGATGGCCAGTGAAAAACAGTGTAAAGCACTTGCTTGGTAGATATTCGAAGCTTTTCAAAAGAGGCGAAATGAAAACAGAAAAAACCATGACAGATTCTTAAATCAAAGCAACATGTTATATGGTTTTGAAAACATGGAAAGATCTTGAAATATTTCAATTTTGGTATGCCATGTTCTAAATTAATTGAATGGGTTATTTGCATTTGTTTTAAGGACTATGTGTGTATGGTGTGTGGGCAGGCATGAACATGTGTTTGTGTTGTTAATTTATAGGTGTTGTGAGTATGTGTTTGTTTGCGTGTGTGTGTGTGTGTGTATGTGTGTGCGTGAGGGGGATCGAGAGAGAGGGGTGAGAGAGAGAGAGAGAGATAAGAGAGAGAGAGATGAGTGAACGTGCACATTTGACTGATCTTTGACGTGCAACCTTGAATGTTGGACATATTTTAAATGTGAAAGTGTTTTTCTTTGGTTTGTTTTGCTTTCAAGATGTTCTGTCCTAATGTCATGGGCTTATGGCCTGTTGTACATTAAATGTTCCCATGTTCCTGTTCCGTAGTTCCGAGTTCTCCTCTCTCTCTTCTCTCTCTCTCTCTCTCTCTCATCTATATCTCTCTCTCTCTCTCTCTCTCTCTCTCTCTTCTCTCTCTCTCTCTCTCCCCCTCTGCAGAACATCCTTACGCACGTTATATCCTGTTCCGCTTTTGAAAGAGTAGGCCTTTGTATGCCGGTGGGAACAAGATTACAAAATTTTAAAAACCGCATACACACGGGGAACTGGATTGTTGTAAAAAAGCACATGAGTGCTTATTCCATTGTCATCGATTATAATGTTTTTAAATGTCTCTATCAGCATATCACTTATAAGGCAAGGCATTATATGCAAGCAAACGCACACAACACACACATATACACACAACTATCACACACATTCACCACTCACACAAAATTACCACAACACAAACATACACTCACACCACACTTACACACACACACCACACACACACAAACAACACACACACACACACACAACACACACTCACAAGGACACACAACACGTCCCTGTGCGAACATCAACGACAAAGAAGAAAGAAAAGTTCCTCCACTATATAGACAGAATTGCGGTTAGTTAGCAGCGCTACAAGTGGAGGTATTCATGGGGGAAACACTGCGAGTCATTTGAAACAGATGTTTATGATAGTTATAGGCGAGTAGTGGACCATGGCAGTGGGGAAGAGCGTGATTTATAAAGTGCTTTGTCGTGTTAGTTAACTGTCGTGATATTTGATACTGGTGGGTGTTTGGTGTGTGTTGTGGGTGGCGGGGGGGGTTTGGGGGTGGTGGTGGTTTGTTTGTGTGCTGTGTGTAAACAATTACAACATCAACAATAATTTTAATTCAAGTTTTGCAGGCCCATATGGCCCATAGGAACAACATTTAATCATATACTTTCATGTAAGGTGAACTCCTTAGTCTGATATCTAAAACATTTAAGTAGAAATAATCCAACTTTAAAACATCAAACTGGGTTTTTAGTGTTCATTACACAGAAGCTGCACTTTCAGATTTCGATGGAAATCTGTAAATAACACAGGAGGATACATTTTCTTCGCAATACAACATTATTTTGGGCATACAAGTAAAAAGTGACAAACATCTTCAATTTGTTGGCCATATCACCTGAGAGCAGGAATGGATCAGTAATCGGTTTCCATAACGTGAAATTCCATTTTTAAAGGTAATCTGTTTGACCTCAGTAAGCATTTAGCTCTACGGTATTCTAAAGATTTAACTTCACATACATAAATTTTGCTTACAAATTATCGGGGGTGATAATCTAAGTAGTCAGGGTATGCTGATTGAGAGTATGCAATTTTTGTGGTATACACATCTTGTATTCGTATTTGGATTTCTTCATGGAGGATGAAGAATTACTACATTTTGCATTGTCCAAACATAACAAATTCCGTGGGTGCATAAAATCTTTCTAACATGTGTTACCCAATTTTCTCCCTGCTTCATCCTGGCTAACAAACATATGTAGCATTGATCTGGATATTCTTTTATGATCAGGCATATCCAAATTTTTAGCCAATATGTTGATTACTTGGTAACAGTGTCAACAAAAATGGGATTATTCTACCACAATCGCCAAGGCAAATATTATTTTTAACATCTCTGCTTTTATACGTCAAAAGAAAAGTTTCAAATCCTTGTGTAAGAGAAAACAAGTTGAACATAACAACACAATTTTAAAGGATCTGAATGACTTATGAATGAGTAAAAACTCAAGCCTTTGGAAGATAACTGAAAGCACTGACATCTTTGAAACCAAGCAGACAAATGAAATTCACCACGCACATGGCTAGATTATTTTAAGTCACTGTTTTCATTAAATCAGCACTCAGATGATTGATTTCACTGAAGAACTTGAAAATATGCTTGTGTGTGTGTGTGTGTGTGTGTGTGTGTGTGTGTGTGTGTGTGTTGTGTGTTGTGTGCGTGGTGCGTGCGTGTGTTGGTGGTGTTGTCTTCGATTTTTACGTCTGGTTCAATTCTCAGTGATAATAAGACGAGAGAAAAAAGTGGGATTGGTGTGATGGAATAGATGTGATGGTGATGGAGGGTCCAACTGAAAATGGCCCGGGGAGCGAAAAGTAGTATGTTAAGGAAAAGAAAAACGTGCAAAGCAAAAGATGCAGTGTGTGTGTGTGTTATGTATGTGTGTGTGTGATTCTGTGTGTGTTTCGTTTGTGTATGTGTGTGTGTGGTGCTGTGTGTGTTGTGCATGCAAATCGAATATAAATACTTTTTTTTTGTGCAGAGAGATGTTTGTTAATCATGACTACACATTGATATGTGGCTTGTAGGTTGCAGTCTCCCTTACCTCTGTAAAAACCTTTTTTGTTCCTGAAAACGTAGCTTATACATTAAAAAAAAAGAGACGATTGCGGATGTTATTGTCATCTTATTAAGTCTTATTGCTAGTTTGTAAGTGTTTTTTATACGAGTAGTATTGGCCAGCTGTATCAATGCTTCTGAGCAGAAAGTAAAACAAACACACACACACACACACACACACACACACACAACCACAACACCACACACACACACACAACACACACCCGCGCAAACACGCACACATCCAAGACGAAAACATGACAGTATCACGTGCTACAACTTATATCTCTATCCTTTTCACATACAACTTCTTGCTTTACGCAAGAAATTATGGTGTTTTGATGCTGATAAGATGAATAAAAAGTTTTATGCCATTCGTTAATATTTATTGCTCAACATTAGTAGAGAAGATAACAACATACCAAGACTAGGACAGCGCACGCTGTCGTGCGCGCAACACACACACACACGCACGCACACCACACACATGCACACGCACATATGCCACAAGCGCAAAATCGTGCCACGCGCTTCTGCATGCACACGCACTAACCATCACACACGCACGCCAACGCAACACGCACACACACACCACTACACATCACACACACACACACACACTCACACACACAGAAATAATGGCATGTTCTCGTGTACAACTTAACTCTGGTCATTTCACAACAACTTCTGCTTATGGCGAATGGGCAAGGAGACACATTCTGTTCTGATGCTGGAAAGATCAATAAACGTTTTATACAATTCGCTAATTATAGCTCAACATAGCTCAGAAGACATCAAAATACTAGACTACTACGGACGTAACGTACGCACTCGCGGACACACACATACACAAAAACATACACACACAAACCACACACACAACACACACACACACACACACACACACACACCGCACACACACACCACACCACACACAAGAAGAAATAATGCATGATTTCGTGTAACTTAAAAACTCTGTCATCTTCACAAAATATTTCTGCTCTATGAATTCCACTAGCGCCAGGAGGACTCAATTTTTTATGTTTGATGCTGCAAGATCAATAAAAAAATAACATTTTATACAATTCGTAATGTAGCTCAACATAGATCAGAAGACATAAACATACCAGACTACCAAAAGGAAGTAAGTACGCCTCGCGGACAACACACACAAACACACCACACACATACACAACGCACTCACTTACACACACATATACACACATACATACATTCACACACTACACAACACACAGACACACCACTCACACTCACACACACAAAAGAAGAAATAACGCATGATCTCGCTTGTACATCTTAACTTCTAGATATCATTTCACAACATTATGCTCTATGCAACTCGCCAGGAGACATCATTATGTTATGAGGGAAAGGATCAATATAAGTTTTTTGTCATGCGTTAAAATAGCTGAACATAGCTCAGAAGGACATCACCATACCAGACTAGGAATGCGCGTCTTATGTGTGCTGTGCGCACAGACACAACTTATATGCACCCCCATATGCACAGCGCAAATGTGCATACGGCATTAAGCTGTAGCACACAACACAAACCACACACACACACACACACAAGACACGCTCACAACAAAAATTAAACTTACACACAACCCTCATGCACGCACACGCACACATGGTGCACGCACACGCACGCACACACACACACACACACACACACACACACACACACACACACACACACACACACAATCGTGAGTCCTTTCGAAATATAACGATAAACTCAACTAAAAAAAACAACAACGACAAAGACAAAACACAAAAGCCTAGTAAATACACTAACAAAACAAAATCGACAAAAACAGAGAAGGATATACCCCTCCTCCTCTCAACTTCCCCCGCTCCCCCCCCCCCCCCCAATCCCCCCCACGCCCTCCCACCCAACCTCCTGCACCCCCCTCCCCCCACCCCCCAAAAAAAAAAAAAAAAAAAGTGTGCAAGAAGAAACGTTACGGGAGATCGTCCTCTATGATATTTTTATCCTGCTAGGAAGTGCTTTGCTGTGCCAAGACGCCAGGGACAACCGCATTGTGTTGTAGTTGATTGCATTCAAGATCGTTTATATATATATAGATTATTATATTATATATTATATAATATATATAGTGAGAGAGAGAGAGAGAGAGGATTGAGAGGAGAGAGAGAGGAGTGTGATTGACAGCGTGTGATAGCTTTTTCACCACATTATTATACAGCACACCTACCAAGCAAGCCACACAAATAGATGTAGTTTCAGGCAAAACGCACCACACATACTCACACGCAGGCAGCATATGCACACGCATCGGCATGCACGACATGCCCAGGAAATATACTTACATATTATACATACATATATATTACAAACACAAGCCCTCAGGGCACACACACCACAATCACACAATGTACATACACAATCACACACACTTAAATATAGACAACACAATTCACATTAACATACACACGCAAGGCGTGCGCACGCAGCTCGCACACATTTCAAACACACCCGCGCGGCGCGACGCGAACGCAATGGGAGCGGGAAAACAGAAAGTCCAGTAATTGAAAAATTACTTATGATCTTCAGCCGTCATAACTTTGTTATGTGTGCATGGCAGTACTGTTCTGTATTCAGTTGTCAGAGATACATCCTTGTCTTTTCTGACAGAATGAAACACACACACACACAATCACTCACACACACACACACACACACACACACACTACACACACACACACACACACACTCAACACACACTAACACTCACACACCATAACACTCACTCACTAACACACTCACACTCTCAGGACTCTTCTTTCTCACACACACATACACACTCATTCTCACACGCATACACACACACACACCAAACACACACACACACACACTCACAACACACCCCAACACAATAATACACACCATGCATGTAGTTGTACAAAACACTGAAGTGATCTTCTACCGTCATAACTTTGTTATGCGTAGCGTTGTTCGTTTCAATTGCAGAGAGGAATCCTTCGCTTTTTGACAGAAATGAACACCCCAACAAAAATAACAAACACAACAACCCCACACACAACACACACACCCCAAACACACACACACCACACACACACACCCAACACACACCCATCCACATAATTGTAAAACTAAAAGTGATCTTCTCCCGTCATAACTTTGTTTATGTGTGCAGACAGTATGTTCGTTTCTTTGT
>CM054158.1:36459988-36462488 GCA_028751875.1 Rapana venosa | reverse complement strand
TCACTTATACGGTCCAAGCTGTCCTATGGACAAGAAGTCTTTTTTAGTGCTCCCAATTATTTACTGAAAAAACTCCAAAGTGTAGACTGTAAAGCATATAAACTTGCACTTGGTGTACCATTCCACACCTCCACCATAGGAACTTATAACGAAATTGGGGAACTTCCCCTAGCTGAATACCGACAACTTTCATGTGCCAAATATGTTTTACGCAACACAACAAATGAAAACTTTGTTTCTAGTGAAATAAAAGTCGAAGCAAAAACAAATTATTCTAAAAGGGCTAGACATATTTCGTGTTTAACGCCTATTGGTACTTATGTATGAGACCTTTTTCAAAAGTCTGAACTTAATCATTATGAATTAGAAATGCAGAAAGAAGCTTTGCCATGCCCTTCGTGGGAAATAAATAAAGCATATTTTGATATAGAATGCACTAATGAGAAAAAGAACGAAAACCAAAATATCATGGTTGCAGATATCCAATCACATATTGAAAATGAGTATACTGACAACTTAAAAGTATATACAGATGGGTCAGTTTTAGAAAATAATGAAGCTGGGTCAGCATTCGCCATACCAGCTCTAAAAACAGAGAAATCATACTATCTTGGTAAACATCATTCAATATTTACAGCTGAACTTATTGCAATTCTTATGGCTCTTAACTATATTCTTGATTTTGCATTTCCCATCATTCCTATCTTGCTTTGTGTAGATTCTAAGTCGGTACTGTATGCTACCAAATCCCCAAATTCCAGGAAAGTATCCAGAATCATTTTTGAAATTAAATATGTCATACACCTTTTAAGTTTAAGAAGTACTCCTGTCTCCTTTTGTTGGGTACCTTCGCACGTTGGAGTTTTTTCAAATGAGTGGGCTGACAGAGCTGCAAAAAGGGGGGCAAGACATCATTTTGAATCAGTGGAACTGCATGTTCCATTATCTCTACAGGAGGGATACCGTTTTATTAGAACAGACGTCGTGGAGTAAGTGGAGAGAATCAGATCAATTCAAGGAACCATCTTTAAAGAATTGCCTGACTAATGGCCTTATTTCATGTTACATGACTCCTTCTCAAACACATTTAAGTATCGCAGCCACAAGAAGAGTTAATGCACTATATTTTAGAATAAAATTAAATGCATTTATAACAAAATTTTGTAAAAATGTCAGGTGCCTCTGTGTGGAACATATTTCCAACACTCACATCATATTTGAGTGTTCAATTGTAAAACCTTTTTTACCCACATTTTGTGAGCAGTCTGTGGAAACTGTTTTTAAAAATCCAAAATTAGCCTTTGCCATTGTTAAATGTCTATTGCACAGCCCATTAGAGTATTTGTTGTAGTTATTTTATAGTTGTTTCATGTTAACAATTTGTTGAATTTAAATTTTTACTCATATTTTAGATTCCCCCCACCCCCTTTAATTGCATGAAAATACCAACACACATGTTACACAATCAGTCTTTTCTCTGTACATTCCCCTCTCTGTTTTAACTTCCACTACATTTTCCACATCCCTTGTCTAATATCACTAAGAGTGAACAGACGTTAAATTGAAGACAACAACAACAACAACAACACACACGTTGTCTATACCTTGTAACACTTTATCTTTGGGTCTGATATCACCTTGAGTGATAAATTAAAGAAAGAATAACACCCACACCACTCTCTCTTTCTCTCTCTCTTCTCTCTCTCTCTCTCTCTCTCTCTCTCTCTCTCTCTCTCTCTCTCTCTCTCTCTCTCTCTTTCTCCTCTCTCTCTCTCTCTCTCTCTCTCTCTCTCTCTCTCTTCTCTCTCTCTCTCTCTCTCTCTCTCCTCTCACACACACACACACACACACACACACACACACACAAAAATCATCCTGTTAGAAAAGGATGACATGATTTGGTACAGCCATAATTTTATTACCTTTTTGCGGGCAGCGCTGCTCTATGTGAGGTACCAATAAACATCAGTCTGTTTTGACACTCGAAGATCAATACAATTTTATGCCAGTTTGTAATATAACTCAGGATGGTCCATTGCACTACAGGATACAGAATGAATAGAACGCTGACCGTATGCATACGTGCAGACACATACATGCACGGGGGGGGGATAGCCTAGTGGTTAGAACATTGCGCTCGCAATCTGACGACCCGGGGTTCGATTCCCGTCCAAGGGGGATATTTTCCTCCTGGAGTTAACATCAGTGCAGACTCCACTCTCCCCAAAAGTCCTTCGGATGAGACTCTAAACCGAGGCCCCGTGTGCGAACACAGAAAAAACATCTTGCGCACACGTTAAATCCTGTTCCGCTTTTCGAAAGAGTAGGCCATTGTGTGCCGGTGGGAGCAGATGACAGAATTTACAAAACCGCATACACACGGAGACTGGATGTAAAAGAAAAACACATAAGTGCTTATTCCATTATCCTCGATATTAAAGAATAGAATAAATGAAAAATAAATAAATAAATAAATGCATAACTATAATAGACACAGGGA
>CM054158.1:36417488-36457488 GCA_028751875.1 Rapana venosa | reverse complement strand
TTTGGAAAACTGGGCAAAAAATTTGATTTTAGGGAGATCCCTTGCCCACAGAATCCCACTCTCTGGGCCCAACGAAAGGGGGCAAAAGGAAAAGTCAGAGTTGGAGTGTTTTCCCAAAAGGGGCCAAACCCCCCCCCAGGGCTTCCCAGCACAAAAGGATGTGCAAGTCAACCCTTTCCTAGTCAGATTTTTTTGGTTCCCCCCCCCCCCCATCACAAAAGGGACAAAGTGTAAAGGGGAAATTTCCCATGAGGGGAAAGCCACTGATCATGCCCCTCTCACCTTCGGGTTCCCCCCAGCTTTAAAGGGTTTTAATAAAGAACTGTGTTTAAAAGCCCAGGCGCTGACGCTTAAAAATTATATTTAAAATATATTATATATATTTTAAATATATATTTATTAATATATACATTGTTTGTTTTTTTTTTTTATGATATTTAAAAAGTTCGTCTTCGGTGGGGACAAAAAACCGAGGCCCCGTGTGCGAAGGCGCATGCAAAAACATCTTGCGACACTTTAAAGCCTGTTACGCGTTCGCAAGGTAGGCCATTGTGTGCCGGGGGGAAAACCCGATGAAAAATTAAAATAAACAACAACCCGTGTGGTTGTGTTTTGGTGTGTGTGTTTAAGTGTGTGTGGTGTGTGTGTGTTTTTAAAGTGTGTGGGGGGTGTGTGTGTGTTTAAGTGTGGGTGTGGGGAGGGTGTGTGGGGGGGTGTGTGGTGTTGTGGTGTGTTGGGGGGTGTTGTGTGGTGTGTGTGTTGTGTGTTTTTAGCGTGTGTGGTGGGGGTTGTTGGGGATGTGTTGGTGGTGGGGTGTTGTGTGTGTTAGTGGTGTTTGTGTGTGTTTTTTGTGGGGGTTGTGTGTGTTGTGGGGTGTGGTTGGGTTGTGGGGTTGTGTGGGGTGAGTGTGGTTGTGTGGAGTGAGGTGGGTCTGGTGTGTGGTTTTTTTTGTGGTGTGTCAAAAGTGGTTTCAACAAATTGGATGAATAGGGGGAAAAAAAACATCATAATGAAATTCAACCCGTTCACATCAACGCTTTTTAAACGACAGCCCTTTTTGCCATGTCCCCAAGATGATTTTAGTGAAGTAGAAAAAAACCCATCTGAACGTTACTGGTTTTGTGTAAATCCCCTGGGGTTTTTTTCCCTTGTATTGAAAAAAATTTTTTTTCCGGGTGAAACCTTTTTTTTAAAATTTTTTAATGTCTCTTAAAAAATTTTTTTTGTGTGTGTGGGGGGGGGGGGGGGGGGAAGGGGTTTGGAGGGGTTTGTTTAAGTGAGTGATGTGTGTGTGTGTGTGTTGTTGTTTTTGTTTTTCAATTTAACGTTGTTAACTCTTAGTAAATTTAAAACGAGGGAAGGGGAAAAATTTAAAAAGGGGAAAGAAAAAACGGGAAAAGGGAAAAGGAAAAGAAAAAAGGGGGGGGTTTGGGGTAAATGGGGGTTTTGGGGGGTTTATTTTCATGAAAACTAAAAAAAAAGGGGGTTTGGGGGGGGGGTCTTAAACATGGTAAAAAAAAAAATTAAAACCAAATTGTTAACATGAAAATAACTATGAATTAATACAAAAAATTCTCAAAGGGGCTGTGCAATAAAATTTTAAACAATGGCAAAGGCAAATTTTTGGTTTTTAAATACTTTTTCCCACAGACTGCTCAAAAAAACGGGGGTTTAAAAAAAGGGTTTTTTTTACAATTGGCCCATTTCAAAAAATGATGTGGGGTTTTGGGGAAATTGTTCCCCACAGAGACCCTGACATTTTTCCCAAAATTTTTTTTTAAAATGCTTTTTAAATTTTATTCTAAAATATAGGTATTAATCTTCCCCTTTTTGTTCCCGATACTTAAATTTTGTTTTTAGGCAAAAGGGTTTTAACATAAAATAAGGCCATTTAGTCGGGCAACCTTTTTTTTAAAAGAATTTTTCCCTTGGAGGTTTAAAACCCTTTTTTCTCCCCCAAATTACCCCCCGTTTTTTGGTTCCCTAACAAACCCCCGGTTCCCTCTTTTTGAGATAAGGGGAAAAATTGCATTTCCCTTGTCGTTTCCCCAAATGTTTTTGTTTCCCCCTTTTTGCGCTCGTCGCCCACTCATTTTAAAAAAAAAAAACCTCCAACGGGGCAAAGGGGTCCCCAAACAAAAGGAGAAGAAATACCCCCCTTAAACTTAAAAGGGGGTGTTTTGTATTTAATTTCCAAAAATTTTGATTTTTAGATACTTTTTTGGGGGAATTTTGGGGTTTTGATACCCCTTTAAAAGTCCCCCGACTTAGATCCCCCCAAATTAATGTTAGGACAAGGAATGGGGGTAATACCCCAAAAAATCAAGAATATATTTAAAGCCAAAAAGGGAATTGAAACCCAAGTTCCCAGCTGAAATAATTGAAATGATTTTTTCCAGAAAGTTTGTTTTCCTGTTTTTAGACCCTGGTTATGACGAATCCCCAAATAAACCCACCCTTAATTATTGTCCTTAAAGACCCCTTAAAGTATAAATTTTTTTGGTTTTTCAGAATCGTATTTTAAATTATTTGATTGGATATCTCCAAACCCTATTATTTTGGGCCCCCCCCCCCCCCAAAACCCCCCCCCCAAAAAAAAACCCCCCCCCCCCCCCCCCCCCCCCCCCCCAACCCCCCCCCCCCCCCCCCCCCCCCCCCCCCCCCCCCCCCCCCCCCCCCCCCCCCCAACCCCCCCCCCCCCCCCCCCAAATGAGAAAGTTGGGGTTTTTTGGGTTCTTTCCTTTTTTAAGTCCCAATTCCTTTTTAACAAAAATTTTCCCTTTTAAAATTTTTTTTTCCCAACAACAAAAAAAACAATTTTTTGTTTCTAATTTAAAAATTTTATTGGCAAAAAAGGTCGGTTTTCATGCCCTAGGGGAAAACCCCAATTTCATTTTTAAAGGTTTTTTTTTGGGTTGGACTTTTAAAGGGAAACAAATTTTAAATTTTAGTTTCGAAACTTTGGGGCCCACATAATTTGGGGGCACTCGGGGGGAATTCCCCTTTCCCTTTTAAGGGCAGGTTGGGAAGGTAAAAAGTGCGTTTAAATTGCTTTACCAAACTTTTGGAGTTTTTTCCCAATAAAAACTTAACATCAAAAAGGGCTTTTTTTCCCGGGGACATTTTGGAAACCCCCCCAATTGATGAAAGTTTCAAATGCCAATTTTGAATTCTGGCCATTTTTGGAAAAAATAATTTTCCCTTTTTTTAAAAGTTCCAATTCTTCCCAAAAGAAATGAAAAAAGGGTTAAAAATTTGCAGAATTTTTTTACTAATTACTCCCCTTTCCAAAACCAAATTTATTAAAATTAACCCACCCAATTTTAAAAAAAGGCCTTTTTTTAAAAAACCCCCAATTTTCAAAATTTTTTAAAAAAAATTTCTAAATTTTTAATTTTTTCAATAACCCTCACCCTTTAAAAACCCCCCACATTTTTAAAATCAAATTTTTTAACAACCCCATTTTGTTTAAAATCAAAAAGATTTTAAAAGAAAACCCTCTATAAAAAATTTAAACCAAAAAATCCCAAAATTGAAATTACCCAACCCTCATTGGAACCCAACCCAAAAAACTTTTTTTTAATAAAAAATAAAAATAATGTTTTAGTTTTTTCGAATTTTTACAAACCCGGGGGTTCACCCTGTAAAAAATTTTTTAAATTTTTTTCCCCTTTTTCCCCAAACCTTTTTAAAAATTTGTGTGGTTGTTTCCCCCCAAAATTTTAAATTTTGGCAATTTTCCTTTTTTGAATAACCCCCCTGCTTGATTGATTGGAACTACCTTATTTTTCTGAAAATTTAAAAACACAACCCTTTCTTGAATGATTCGCTCCTTGTTCCCTGTTTTAAAGAAGTCAGTGCTATGGGTCTGTAATGGTTTTGTTTTTTGGGGTTTTCCTTGCTTATGAATGGGAACAAGGGATAAAAGGGCTTCAGAAAAACTGGCATTATACTTTCAGCCCAAAACATTTTTAAAAAGTTTTGTAATAGAAAAATGCTTTTTCTGGAAAAATTTTTTAAAGCTTTTAAATTGGATAGGGCATTAACCCCAACAGATGTTTTCTTTTTGGAAGAGAATTTTCTACTTTTTAATTTCTTGATTGTTTTTGGGGCATTAATGTTTTCGGGGTTATTAAAAAGGGGTTTAATATTCTTTTTTGTTTCTTCAGATTTTTTTTCCTTACTATTTTAAGTGAGAGATTCAATACGCAGGGGATTTGAGAACCTATCTGCAAAAGCCTAAAGCCTTTTCTGCTTTGGGAGGGGAAAATTCGTGTTTTTTAGTTAAAATGGGAAAAGTTGGAAAAGAACACCTTTTTTCTTTTAAAGAAATTTTTTCCCAAACCCCTTTTTTAAGATCTGTATGATTTGTTGTCACGGGAAAACAAAATGATGACCAATATTGTCGCTTTCCCTGAGCTATGACCATGTTGCTTAATTTTTTTCTGTTTCTGTTTTTTTGGTTTTTTGATGTCTTTTTTTTTAAAAATATATTTGAAAATTAAAAGGGGTTTTTAGTCACTGCTTCTTCGCAAGCGGGGTCCCCCAAAAAGTTCCCCGAAACTTTTTTGATTTAAATGAAATTTTGTTTTTGGGGAAATTTTAATTGCGCAGCCCCTTTTAAAAAATTTGCATTTGGAAAAGTGGAAAAAAATTGGTCAATATTTTCGAAACTAAGCCTTTTTTGTATTGTTTTGGGGAGCAAGGATACTTTTAAATTCTCCCAATTTTGGGCCCCTTTTTTTATTTAAATTTTTGGAAATTTTGTCTTTTTCAGTGTTTTCAGAGGGTTGGGGATTTTTTAAATGTTATTATAATTGGGAGTGATCACTTCCCAATGTATCATCAATTTTTTAAACCCCTGACATTTTGGAAAAGGCGAAGTATCAAAAAACAAATTAAAAAATGATGTCTGTGAGTCAAATGTCAGGTATTCTCGTGACCCTGCCCTCATTTAGTAGGCACAGGAAATTCTGTTAAAGTTTTCTAAAAAAAAAGATTGCAGGGAAAAGGATATTTCTTTCCCTTTTCCCAAAAAAAGGGGCCCTTTGGGGGTTAAAATTTTCCTCCTACCAGCCCCCTCCTGGGTTTTTTGGAGTGAATGCCGCAAATTTGTATTAGGTAAATTTGCTCCCTTCGGTTAAATAGACCGATTTCGATTTAATGACTAAAACATTTGTAAAACTTTACCGTGCGGGACTTTAATATGAAACTGGTTTCTATTAGGCATTGGGGGAAACAACATACATTTAAACTACCCTTTTTTGTAATTTTATTTTTTCTTTGGGGGTTTTGGTTTATTTTTCAACAGCCCCTACATGTTCATGTCCCGGGGATAAAAGGGAACCCTGAAGTTTAGGTGTTTACATTTCTTTTTTATTTTAGGGACTGTAAATTAAAAAACTTGATACCTGTTTTTGAAAGGGTGTTGAACCCAAATATGGGGAAAATTAGTGGAAAAATTTATCTTTGCAAATTTCCCTGCATGATCTTAAGCATTTGTGAAATTTTTTAGGGCATTATACAGTTTTAAACAAAATGCCAAATCAACCAAAAATAGAGTAAAATTGAATGAACCTTTTTGTTTAAATTTAAAAAAGTTTCCCAAATAAACTAATAATAAAGGTAAATTATTTCAATTTTTAAAAAAACAAAAACAATGGGAAAAAAAGATAAAAAAAAAAATAGTAAAATAAGTAATAAAAAAAAACAACAAAAACAGTTCCAAATCAGGGGAAAACGTTGCTTTTGAGCAGGATTAAAAGTGTCTATTATCTTTTGCTGCGCTGGTGCAAAGCATTAAAATACAAAATGTCACCTTCCCAATTTATTGTTCAAATAGGACATTTTTTCTGGGATTTGTTGGGCCCCCACCTGGGGCGGGCCCCGCTGGGAGGGTACCCCGTCCCCCGGGTGTTGGTGGTGTTTTCTGGGGTCTTTTAAAAAGGGGGTAGGGTTTGGGGGCTGGATGGTTCATGCGATGAAAAACCCAGTTCGGGTTTCCCCTTTTTGGGGTTTTCCCCAAAAAAAGGCATGAAAGGGGTGTGTGTGTGTGTGTGTGTGTGTTGATGTGGTGTGTGTGTGTGTGTGTTGTGTGTGGTGTGAGGGGTGTGTGATTCAGTTTCCGAAAAATTTTTTTTGCCATTTAAGTCATGGAGACTTATTTGGGCACAACAAAAACCGTTGTGTGTGTGTGTTTTTTTGGGAGTTGTTTCTGCCAGGTTTGTTTCCGTTTAAATTGGGCTTAACTTTTACTTGAAAATAATTTTTTCCCGCGGGGTTAACACACAAATACATGTGACCCCAAAACAAAACACCAAAACAATTACACTCACGCCCGCAGCACGCGCACACCCCACGCACGCATGCGTACACACGGACGAAAGCACGCGGCATACCTTCACCCCGAAAGCGGCACACGCGCACAGTACATTTTTGCGCACGTATGCACACTCTCTCTCTCTCTCTCTCTCTCTCTCTCTCTCTTCTCTCTTCTTTTTCTTCTCTCTCTTCCTCTCCCTCTCTCGCTCTTCTCTAATTCCCAAAAACACTACACACCGTACACTCACACCCCCAAAAAACACAGAAACACACACACCCCAAAACCCCAAAATACTACAAACAACCATTTAACCTTTTTCTTAATATTATTTATTATATATATTTATTTTTTAATATATTATCAAACCCTCTCTCTTTAAAAAAAGAAAAAAAAGGCTTTTTTTTGGCCCTTTTTTATTTTAAATATCAACAAGCATCTCTTTTTCTTAAAGCCCCATCTCATCATGCCCCCTTCCCCATTTCTTCGTCTAATATCACTTAAGGGAACAGACGTAAAATCGAAGACACACTCACACACACACATATACACACGCAATACACACAGCTACACACACACACACACACACACACACACACACACACACACACACACACACCACACACACACACACACACACTACTTACTGAAACATACTTCAATGTACCATCTGAAAATAAAAGTTTGACTTTCACACACACACACACACACACACACACACACAGAGAGAGAGAGAGAGAGAGAGAGATGAGAGAGAGAGAGAGAGAGAGAGAGAGAGAGAGAGAGAGAGAGAGAGAATGAAACAGCTGTGTCCAGCTTCAGAAAGCTAGATTGATATAAACACTAGATGAATGGCTTCTTTTATAAGCCCTTTCTTGTCCCCAACGCACCCAGCTCTACCAGAGTCGGGAAAGTAGCGAATAATCGATGTTGATGTGCATCAAACGATACAGGAAGGCTTTTCTCCAAGCTTGAATGAAATCATTGTAGTGTATGCAGCTCTCTCCTTGTTATTTGTCCCTCCTATTTTCTTTCTCTTTTCGTCTTCTGCTCGTCTTTGTATGCTTTTAAAGGTTTTTGTTTTGTTTTGTGTTATTTTTTGTGTATTGAATGGTTTCGTTTTGCTTTTGTTTCTGTGGATATTTTGTTTTGTTTTCTGAATAGCTTATCTTCTGATTGTGGGTGTATTTGTCACTGTCTGTCCGTCCGTCTGTCCGCCTGTCTCTCTCTCTCTCACTCTCAATTTCTCTCTCTCTCTCTCTCTCTCTCTCTCTCTCTCTCTCTCTCTCTCTCTCTCTTCTCTCTCTCTCTCTCTCTCTCTCTCTCTTTCTGTGTGTGTGTGTGTGTGGGTTTTTTCTGTATGTCTGTCTGTGTGGGTGGGTGCCTGCGTAAGCATTCATTCAATTTCTCTCAAGCATTCATGCGTAAAACGACGTAAAACGAAATCGAACGAACACACAGAGAATAAAGTAGTATGTGGAGTGCGTGCGGGCATATGTTTGTGTGTGTGTGTGTGTGTATGTTGGTGTGAGTATATGTGTGTAAATGCGTGCGTGCGTGCGTGCGTGCTGCATGTGCACGCTTTCGGGCAGTGTTCATGCATTCTGTGTGTTTACGGACATGTGTATGTCTTTACCTGTTCATACTTCTGTATAGTATGCACGCCGCCGAAGTATGTACCGTGATGTACGTGCCCTTTGACAGTTTGTTCGCCTGCTGCTGATTCGTAACTTCTGCTTTTGTCTGTCAGTTTACAGCACTAACGGTTGACAGTTGTAGCAAAAGTATCACCGTGTATTTGATTGATCTCTGTGTTGCAGGTACTGTGAGTAGTCAGTAAGTGCAAAGTATCACTATGTATTGGAATGATCTCTGGTTGCAGAGTTGACAATTGCTGCAAAGTAGCACTATGTATTGGAATGATCTCTGGTTGCAGAGTTGACAATTGCTGCAAAGTAGCACTATGTATTGGAATGATCTCTGGTTGCAGAGTTGACAATTGCTGCAAAGTAGCACTATGTATTGGAATGATCTCTTGTTGCAGAGTTGACAATTGCTGTAAAGTATCACTATGTATTGGAATGATATCTTGTTGCAGGTACAGTTGACAATTGATGCAAAATATCACTATGTGTTGGAATGATCTCTTGTTGCAGATCCAGTTTTATTTATTTATTCTTTTATATCGAGGATAATGGAGTAAGCACTTATGTGCTTTTTTACAATGCAGTCCCCGTGTGTATGCGGTTTTGTAAATTTTGTCATCCGTTCCCACCAGCACACAATGGCCTACTCTTACGAAAAGCGGAACAGGATTTAACGTGTGCGCAAGTTGTTCTGTTAACAATTGCTGCAAAAGTATCACTATGTATTGAAATCATCTCTTGTTGCAGATACAGTTGACAATTGCTTTCAAAGTATCACTATGTATTGGAATGATCTGTTGTTGCAGGTGCAGTTGACAGTTGCTTTCAAAGTATCACTATGTATTGGAATGATCTCTTGTTGCAGATACAGTTACTTTCAAAGTATCACTGAGTATTGGAATGATATCTTGTTACAGGTACAGTTGACAGTTGCTTTCAAAGTATCACTATGTATTGGAATGATCTCTGATTGCAGGTACAGTTGACAGTTGCTGCAAAGTATCACTGTGTATTGGAATGATCTCTGATTGCAGGGATTGTCATCGGTACTGGAGTGGAGACGGCTCTGTTCACCACCTTGCTGAAAAACGACTGATAGTTTTTGCACCTACCCTGGCTGATGCCGTCTGTCTGCTTTCTCTTCTTTGTCCTTTTTCACCAGAAAAGGAGGAAGGAGCAGGAGAAGGACAAAGGAAGGAAGAGAGAGAGATTTATATTTATGCACGCGCACGCGCGCACACACACACACGCATACACATACACACACACACACACACACACACACACACACACACACACACACACACACACACACACACACGTGCGTACGAGCGCGCCTCACAGTGCGACGTGCGCGTGAGCAGGTAGGTGTTTCTATATACACGCGCACATACGCACAATAACTGGGCATGTGTGTACATGTACGCATACAGACTAATGCAGTAAAGACTGTATATGTCTACACACACACGTGCACACACACACACACACACACACACACACACACACACATCACTTCATGTGAACAGACGTTAAATTGAAGAACAACAACAACACACACAAACACACACACATCGCTTCTCAGCCTTTTGGCTAAGATCAAAGTGTAGCGCACCACACACACCACACACATCCACACACACACACACACATAAAAAACGCGCACACACACACACACACGCACACACACAACACACACACACACACCACACATCGCTTCTCAGCCTTTTGGCTAAGATCAAAGTGTAGCGCGCGCGCACATACACACACACACACGCACACACACATACACACACACACACACACTATTAGTCTCATCCCTATTTTCCCCCCTCACTCTCCCGACCCCATCCCTACCGCCCTCCACCCTTCCAGTGCTAATGTGAACACACGTCAACATCACAATGATATCACCCTTTGTCATGTTTATTAAGCCTGCGGCAGACAATGGGGAGACCCCTCCACCCCCCCCCCCCCCCACACACACACACAAACACACTTCACCCCCTCCCGCCATACCCCCCACCCCACCCCACCTCCCCCTTTTCCATTAACATAACACTTTCACTGTCATTGCTTGTTTTATCCTTGTCCCAATTCTACAGCCATCATCAAAAATGGATTCTACGATGTACCGTATGTATCAAAAGTTAGGAATGTCGAATTGTTTCACCTTCACGATTCATTGTTTAATCATGCATTTAAGTCAATTCTGATTGCTTCATGCATTTTTTTTCCAATTAGTTGAGTGTTTTTGTTTGCCTTTACTTGGTTTTGGTTTTTTGGTATTTATTTTTGTTGGGGTTGTATTTTTTTTCTTCTTTAATTTCGTGCATGAGTTGTATGCGTTTGATTGCTTATCTTTGTTTTATTATGTGAATGGTAGAAAATGAATTTTACGACATGCTGTGTGTGTCAAAAGCGTGGAAAAAGGGTTTTTTGTAATGTTTGTCTCATTATTGCGTAATCCTTTTTTTAAATATACGTTTTTATTATTATACATGGCTTTGTTTTTGTTAAGCCATTTTTGATTGCGTAATTAAAAAAATTAATTTAATTCAATGACTTTGTTGAGGATTTTGTTGAGGTTTTTCATTATTGATTGTGCACGTAGATGAATAACACGAAATGAAATCTTTTAGTGATTTTGTCGGCGTGTCTGTGATTTTCGTTGTGGAAGGATAGTAATCAACTATTATATTATTTGCTGGTAAAACGAGTTTTAGGGGTGTGTGTGTTATGTTGTGTTTGTGTGTTGTGTTGTAATAATAATAATAAATGGAATTTATATAGTACTATAGTCTTGCAGAGACAAATCAAAGCGCTTGTGATGCGTGTGTGTGCGTGCGTATGTGTTGCGTGTGTGTGTTGTGTGTGTGCGTGCGTGCGTGTGTGCGTGCGTGTGTTGGGAGGGGCGGAAGGTAGTCTTTAACTATATATATTATTTGATGCCTTTCTTTGTATGTAGCTTGTGATACAAGGGAAAATGACATTGCTGTAAAACTTGAGACTACACACGATAACAATATATATCGATCGCTCTCTGATAATAATTATGTTATTTATGATTTTTTTGGTTTTGTTTGTCCTTTTTTTTTAAGCAAACTATCCAAACCGTATTTGGTAACAATATGAAATGTGTAACACTTTGCTTTGTGCATTTTGTGTGTGTATGTGTTTTGTTTGTTGTTTGTTTTGTTTTTGACAGCCTTACTTAAATATCTGATAGTAGCCATACTTGTTTTTGACAGCCTTGCTTAAATATCTGATAGTAGCCATGCTTGTTTTTGACAGCCTTACTTAAATATCTGATAGTAGCCATACTTGTTTTTGACAGCCTTGCTTAAATATCTGATAGTAGCCATGCTTGTTTTTGACAGCCTTACTTAAATATCTGATAGTAGCCATACTTGTTTTTGACAGCCTTACTTAAATATCTGATAGTAGCCATACTTGTTTTTGACAGCCTTACTTAAATATCTGATAGTAGCCATACTTGTTTTTGACAGCCTTACTTAAATATCTGATAGTAGCCATACTTGTTTTTGACAGCCTTACTTAAATATCTGATAGTAGCCATACTTGTTTTTGACAGCCTTACTTAAATATCTGATAGTAGCCACACCACTTACCAGAGGATTTTCACCTCACAGTCGGAATGCGGCTACCTTCATGGTAGGGCAGAAAGGCCGCATACGCAAAATCTCACCATTGGTGAACCTCAGAGCATTAGAAGAGGAACCGTAGAGAAGAATTTCGATAGAGCGTTTCTTTTGGTGCTGATTTTTTTTTAAACATGTTCATGACTTTTTTTATATAAAGCTCAGAATCGATCTTTTCAATGTGACGTCATAGATTTTCGTTTAATGTTTGTGAGGGTGTGTGTGTTTGAGAGAGAGAGAGAGAGAGAGAGAGAGAGAGAGGAGAGAGAGAGAGAGAGAGATTAAATTCCATTTTCTATCGAATTATGTTAAGACTTTCTTTCGAATAAAAACGCATTTTTTTCCCAAAACAATTAATAATCTGTTGCATGTTGGAGTTGAATACTTCTTATCTCAACATGGTACTGGTAGCATGTAGCGGCGACCACTGTAATTCTTTTCCATTCTTATCTGTGTTTGCTATGTGGGCGGGATGCATGTAACATCACGATAAGTGCATAAAAGTTGTGTGTGGGGAGGGGGGGGGGGGGGAGAGAGTGTGTATATGTGTGCGCGCGCGCGTGTGTCTATGTGTGTGCGTTGGTACCCGTATGCGCCCATGTTTGTGTGTTTATTTTATTTTATTTTATTTATTTATTTCTATATTTCGAGGATATTGGAATAAGCACACATGTTCTTTTTTTCACCTAGTCCCCGCGTGTGTATGCAGTTTTTAAAATTTTATCATCCGTTCCCACCGGCACACAATAGCCTACTCTTCCGAAAAGCGGAACGGGTTTTAACGTGTGTGCAAGATGTTCTGCGTGCGTTCGCACTCAGGGCCTTGGATATTAGTCTCATCGAAAAACTTGTGTGTGTGTTGTGTTGTGTGAGGTGTGTGTGTGGTGTGTGTGTGTGTGTGCGCGCGCGCGCAGCACGCGTCCCGTGCATGTGTGTGAGACTTGTTCAAAAGCAGACAGAAATGTGAAAGTCAGCTCTTCTGAATGTCCAGGGAGAGGGAATAGACAGGAGGTAGACAGTGCGTACACACGCCGGTGTGGTGCCATGTGTTTGCTTGAGGGTCGGTGCTAGTGCCAATGTTTACGTTCGTGTGTGTGTGTGGGTGGATGGGTGTGAGTGTTGGTGGGTGTGGTGTGTGAGTGAGAGAGAGAAAGAGTATGTGTGTCTGTGAGTGTGTGTGTGTGTGAGATGATGTTGTCCTATGTTTAAAGAGTGTTCACATTTAGTAATATTAGGTGCGCGCGCGTGTGGGTGGGTGGATGGATGGATGTGTGTGTGTGTGTGTGCGCGCGTGTGAGAGACACAGAGAGAGAATGAACGGATTTTATTTGACAAAAGCTACAAGCCCATCGGTCAAAGGGGGCAATTGTAAATGACATATTAACATACGAATGGATATAAAAAGGACAGGGGTACTAATCCAAAGTCCAGATAAATGCCAACCAGTATTTTCAGTTATTACGTATAGAATAATAATAATATTATTAATAATAATAAATTGAATTTATATAGCGCTATATCTTGCAGAGATAAAAATCAAATATATTTGATTTATTATCTAGAGCCTGCGTTACATATATTCCTAAAAATTTAAGCTCGGACATATTATTTGAAGATAACCCCTTTTGTACAAGATTGGTGGACCTGTTGGTTGGGTTTGTCAATAAAGTGATTTTTTGGCGAATTTCATGATTAGTTCTACAAGCAAAGAAAAATGAAATTCGTTTTCTTCTTCTTCTCCACATGCTGGACATTCCCATTACTTCCAAATCTTTGTCATCATCATCATCCCCATCAGGGAAGTAGACTGGCATGCTCTCTAACTTTGCCTGCTGGGAAGCTGTTCGGGCATTCAGATCTCCACAGATCATAAAGTACACATCTTCGTTATCTAACTGATTGGTAATACTGTCTGTCCTCTAGTATCTCAATGCCATTTTTGGCCACCATATAATCATATAATGGGCCATTCTCTGGCACAACATAACATGCTATGAACAGGACATTTTTGTCTGTGCTAAAAAAGGACTTATCAGTCATCACAGCAATTGTGTTTGCACAGTTTACCTCTACAGGTTTCATATATTCTTTGTACAGTTTACGTTCAATGAGCAAAATCACCCCTCCCGACCTTCCTTGGACGGACAATTTCCTTGCTGGTGATACCATTATGACATGCTCTGGGAATAACCCAGTTAAATCAAAGGAATTGTCAATAAATGTTTCTGTCAAGCATGCCATATCAAAGGAAGAAACATATTGCATAAAGGAACCATCATGAATCTAACCAGCAAGGCCTTCCACATTAAACGTAAGAACAGATACACCAGATGAATGGCCCTGCCTGTCCTATGGTTTATTGAATTTGCGCTCTGATCGACGTGGCTGAGGGCTTCTCTGATTCCTTTGAGAGGCAGGACCTCTCCCTGGAGCCCTGCTGTCCCTCAGATTGTGCATGTCACATTGTCTTTGTCCGCGTCCATTTTCCGGTTGACGGTGATCATCACGTACAGCAGAGACCCGATTCCTGATGTCTGGCAGGGGAGGTGACTCGTGTTGGCTTGGAGTCCTGATGAAGTCTTCCCGTTCCTGTATGACCCGGTGACCTTGAGAGTTCCCTGTTTGCTCGTTTCTGACAGCTGGCCCTGTCGTGGTTTGTCTTTTCCTCCAGGGTGGTGACGTCATGATTGCTCCTGTTCCTGCTTTCACTTCCAGCCGGACTGGTTTCCATGCGTGCCCTCTGTCTATTTCCTTCAACCACTTCTGCGTATGTTCTTGGGTCAGGTCTTCTGGGCTCCACAATCAGTTTGCCTTGTTTAAAGTAAGCAAACTTTCCCTCACTCTTTGCAGCTGCTACTGCCCTTGCTTGTGATGTGGTCAAGTCATTTGCCACTCGGATTCCCTTTTTAGTCGGTTCTTCTCTATAGAGTCGGTTCGAAAGGATTGCCATTTTATCACTCCACTTACTAAACTTGACTATCATTGGTCGTGGTCTTCCTTCCCTGCTCTGGCCAATTCTGTGAGCACGAGCAATGTCCTCAGTCTTCCATTTCTTGGTTCCTCCCTCGCTGTTGAGAGTGCTGGTCACCAGTTCTGCACACGTGTTGAAGTCTTCGAAATCAGAAGCTGACTTTTTGTGCGGCACACCAAACAGTCTCAGGTTGTCTCTTCTTGAAAACTCCTCCAATCTATCGACTTCTGACTGAAGATTTCCAATTGTTTCCTCAGTCTCAGGTTGTCTCTTCTTGAAAACTCCTCCAATCTATCGACTTCTGACTGAAGATTTCCAATTGTTTCCTCAGTCTCAGGTTGTCTCTTCTTGAAAACTCCTCCAATCTATCGACTTCTGACTGAAGATTTCCAATTGTTTCCTCAGTCTCAGGTTGTCTCTTCTTGAAAACTCCTCCAATCTATCGACTTCTGACTGAAGATTTCCAATTGTTTCCTCAGTCTCAGGTTGTCTCTTCTTGAAAACTCCTCCAATCTATCGACTTCTGACTGAAGATTTCCAATTGTTTCCTCCATGCTTGTCATTTTTGCTTCAGTTTTCCTTGCTTCTTTCTTCAGCCTTTCATTGTCGTCAAACAGATTGTCAATGTTCTGTTTGTTCATCCTAGCTGCTGCTGCCAGTGCCTCTTGTTCCACTTCAATATTGCTACATCTTTTTTCAATGTCCACACACTTTGATTTAACCTGTGCCACATCTCCTTTGATTGTATCGATGCCCGCCTGCATTGTTGACATTTTTCGTTCAATGGAGTCAAAACGTGCATCTTGTTTACGGATGGCCTGTAGTACTTCATGAATTGTGTCACTGTTCACAATCTGGTTCGTTTGTGTTGCACGTGCTGTGTGGGCTAGGAGAGACTGGTCCTGGGTTGGCTTCAATGTCACCAGCACACAGCAAGAGGCCTGCCACTAAAAATAGTAACACAGCATCACTTGGTTTTACTTTGAATGGAATTGTTAAGCTACATACCCTTTTCAATCCAGCTTTTCTGGCCCTTTCTGCCATAAAATGCCTCAAAACTTGCACAAAAGTGCCGCAGGCAAGTCTATACTGTTGGCTACAAATTGGCATAATTACCTGAAAACAATATCTGTGTAATAATACAAAAAACAAAAAAAAATTCTTCAGAGCAATTCAAAACAGTCGTCCATTGCCATTGAACAAAGTTCATCTCCCCCCCCCTCCCCCCACAGAGAGAGAGACTCAAGACTCAAGAATTTTGATTAACAACTTTTTGAATAAACACTCACCCAGTCCCATGTCCCAAAGGAGGTAGGGTGGGACATGAGAGAAGACGCAACAGAGATATTTTTTCATGCTTCACGATCCTGTGTGGCTCAGTTAGAAGGTGTTGCAGGGATGGGCGGTCCAGTCTTTGCTGTTGTCAACCCCATGATTTCTTTTGGCCGGCCTCTTCTTTCTTGCCACTTCGACTGGTCCTTGCAATGATGGTTTTTGCTTGAGGTCGTTGTGTCTGGTGGGTGTGAAACCCAAACCACCATCAGTTTTCTCCTCTTATGGTTGGAGGTGCAGTATGGTTTTCTTGGGGGCCCCCACTCGCTTTTGATTTCTTCTTTCTACATCAGTTAAAACAACATAGCTTTATCTACATAAAAAGTCGGTTTTTTAAAATGTCAGGTCATTTATTTGCTTATTCCTCAATAGTCGGGGTGGCTTGCTTTTAACAGCACTAGTTTTTACTGCTTTTTATAGAAGAAAAGAAACGATGAATTAAATTATGATTCAAGTTCGTGCCACTGCCGGTTATCCCAACAATAGTTGGCCGCATAGTCATCATCATCATTATCATCTTCTTCCATCAGTACAGTGGACACTTGGCGATGCCTGATATAAGCCTCCTACATCCTTCTCGGTCTGGGCATCTGCGCAGTTGTACCGAGTCATTCATCCGGGTCCCATGGACTTGTTCTGTACTTTCCCCATCATTCTGCCACCTTCGTGTGTTTCCTGCAGGAGTAAGTTTTTGGCAGCCAGAGTTGTGGCGGCTGACGTGGCCGAACCATGTCAGCTTGTTCTTCTTGACGATGGTGAGACAGGGGTTACCTGTGGACCTGCCAGCCGTGTTTTATTTGACTCTTGACAAATTCATTGGTGCTTTTTGTTCTCTCCTGGTTTATTGCCCAGCCAGTTTTCTATGGCATTTTGTTTCAGATGACTGGATTCGCTTTGCTTTGCTGTTTCAGCAGTCAATGTCCAGGTTTCCACTTCCCGTACAGCCGACGATAGTCTGAATTAGGGCCTTTGTTAAGAGGCTCTTTAGTTTGATTGGGGACAGTGATCTCTATACTTTTCCATCATGGGGATGAGTTTTTGTCATGGAAGATGTTTGCCCATGGCTTAGGCTGACTTTGATTTCTGTCGTCGATCGACCGTTTCTTTGTGAGTGTAGCGCCACAGGATATTGTAAAAGCGTCTAACTCCTCCAAGTTGCTATAGGCCGTCATGTAAAATATTTGAGGCAGTGGCTGTTGCTCGTGCTGTTCCCCAAAGTACTTTACTTTTCCTCGCGCTAACCTCCATAGTCATATGCTACAGCTCTGTTCTCAAAGTCTGGTCGTAAGATCGTGCACTCTGTTTATACTTCCCGCCCCATGAGGTCACATGTATCGGAGAATCGCAAGTATGTTCGACGGGGTCTGCCGCCAACGGACATAGATGGGTTAGTAGAGTGGAAGTCAATGGAGGGTTTGTCTTAATTTTACGTCTGTTTACATTTAAAGTGATATTAGTCGAAGAGTGAGCGGTCGAATCTCCTCTTATAATGTTTGTCCAAGAATCAGATATTAATGTTATATTAAACAGGACTGAGGACGGGACTCAGGATAACAGGCAATCCTGGTTCGGCACACCCAACTGTTCCCGTTTTGATGTAGGTCTCACCCGGATGGGTTCAGGACTGCACTGCTCTGCGGTGTTGTATAGCTGCCCTTTGAATGGTTTGCACTAGTCTTCGTTCCATACGGGCGACACAATACATGTCCTCGAGGCTCGCTGCCACAGTGGGCCTTGTGCCATGTACTCTGTCGAGTAAAGCCTTCTTTGAAGTCGCAAAGGAATTGCTATAGATTGGTTGAGTATCAGTGAGGGCTCTTGTGCATGTTGCGAAGAGATGTTGTGTCCCTTCAGGTACTTTTGCAACTGTGTCTGTGGGCTTCGTTAAAAATATCTGTCGATTGTTTGTCCACTTGCCTGCCATAGAACACCAGCTCTGTTCCTCTGCAAGGTGGTTCTGTCTAGGCCTACTTCTTGAGCGATTCAAATGAACCTTGGTGCATGATCTTGCTGGCCGTGGATGTTGAGGCTGATTGTTTCTATAGTTTTGGCATGGCGCCGTCGGTAAATTCCACCTTCTTGGGCAAGTGCGGTAACTGAAGAAGTGTATTGTGTTCTATCCTGTTGGCCACTGTTTTGTCGCCCACTAATATCCGATTTGAGCTAAGATTGCTCCTGTAACATGTGTGATGGACTGGTTTCGCCACATGCTTTGAGCCAGAGCTGTGGTATGTTGTATTGCCCTGGGGGCCTGTTCTAAACTGGGGTAAACTGGCGGGTATGGCTCTATTCCACTTCTGTCCCTCAGTATAGGTAATGGTGGAGGTTATACTCTTGATGTTTGCCTGCTCTTCCTTCCTTCTATTGTTATGGTTTTGTCACGGTTGGATTGGGTAACATTGTATAGTATCATCCCAGTATTCTTTAGCGTTGGAAGACTGGTGGGTTTCAGTTGCTCTCTTGTATCGCAGGCGAGGTCCCAAGACTGTCCGTTACGGTAGAGTCCTGGGTGACGTGGTTATTTCCCTCTCTGTGACGACCGAGTACATTCCTCTGCTGTTTCTAGGACTGCCTCTTTAAAGTTGTATGGTAGAGGTCCTTGGTCTTGTCCAGGAGGGTTATATGCACCGCCTCCAAACATCGTCCCCCGCCAAGCTCTTAGCTTGAGAAGTTCCTCCCTCAGAACATCTGGCACCTTTCAGTTTGTCCTCGTCGAAAGTTTTGATGTACGTGGTGTTTGTTGCAGCGCTGTCTTAGTTTTGTCTTTCAGCTTCATTTTGTATACCAGCAGCACAGCAGCACAAGGTCGTGGTCGCTGCCTATGTCAGCTCCAGGGCTTGGTTCTTGTTCTGGCCCTGTTTGTTGGCTGGATTTTTAAATCGCCGCGTGGTGTTAAAGATATAATCTATTTGGTTTTAGATCTTGCGTTTTGGCGCATTGCAGGTTGTCCATCCTTGTACTGCTTGCTGGGGATGAGGGTATTGGCAAGGTAAGTCTGTGGGGTGAGGCCTAAACTCAGTAGACGTAAGTCCCCTGTCGTTGGTCTCTCCAGTTCCAAACTGACAAACCTGTTCCCGGTCCCATTGGTTGTAAGAGTGAGGACCTACTCTTTGGCGTTAAATCCCCTTTCGAATGTTGATGATGTTCTTTTTGGTATCTCTTCATAAGTGGTCTCTTCCAGATCATACGCTAAATTTCGTCTTCTTCCTCTTCATCTGCATGGTCAGTATCGATGGTGCATAGTAGATTTGTATGATGGTGGATGGTTCTTGAGCTTCGCCGAACCCGGATGACTGTTAATCCTGCTGGAAGCCTGTGTTACGCTGATTAATGCCACCCACACTTCTTCCTTTCTGACAATAAATGACACTCCTTGTTGGTGATGTTTCTCTTGACCACTTGTACACAGATCTTGTTGCCCTTCTTCTCAGTCATTGTCATTCACCATATCCTGTCCATCTTCGCTTCTTCCTTTGGAGGCTCCACCCAACATCTATATGTTCCAATACATCGTTCCCCTTTTATAGTGGCTCTAAGGTCATTACTTCTAGTCTTTGATTTTTTTTCCGCACTGGTAGAGTGTGTACGGCCCGTCCATGTACAAATGGTGATATGTTGTCTAGGGACGCTTAAGTAATGTTTTGTTGAACTTCCAGTAGTCTTGACTTGTCACTATATCCGACCACTGGTGGCGTTTTTTGAATGTGTTGCATATTGGAAAGCGCGGCTACTCTGGTGGTCGTTGGGTTGTAGTGTCACTGGGGCTGTGGCCGTCGACCCGATCCGTGTGCCTATTGATATTTGGCTTTGCATTTCGTGTCTTTCATGTGTCTTGTCTGTGTGGGCGCTTGATGGACATTATTAGCCTTTGGTGGCGTCACAATTGTGCTCCTCATCTCTATATGTTCTCTGTGTCGTTCCACGCTATGTTTTTGCGGTTTTTTTCACTTATGGCTGGCGCTTTTCTCCTGTCCACCGCGCGCAACCATGCGGACAGGTTTGTACTGGCTGTTGGCGAACTTGGCTCTACCCTCGTTAGCAGTAGACTGTGAACTTCTACTGACGGGCACCTTCGACCATAGTCAATGATTGGTAAAAAATCGTGTCCCGCATAAAAAAAAAACAAACAAAAAAAAAAGTTTTTCAAGACCACATGATTATTTAGAAAGTGTTTTATTTTCGATATTGAAGTTGCCCTGTGAGCTAGGCGTTCGCACCTAGTGACATTATTGGTGATCCAGGTCCCAATGTCATCATTTTTGCTCAATGGTAACACCTCAATTCTTTTATCGCAGACGTCATTTTCTTTTTTGTTGTTCCCTATAAAAAAACTATTTCCCGTTATTCCAATACACAGAGCAAGCGTGGAAACCTATTTGTTCATTTTTTGCCTTGTCTGGCTTGCTGTCTACATTACATACACTTTTGGTTTTTTTTTTGCATTTATGGACATATGGTTCAATTGGGTCCAAAATAATAGATCTGCAATATTATACGTGATATGTTTGCGAGGTTAATCTGCCAGGAGTCTTGAATCACCTACCAAAATAGTCCGTCCTGGTATTCAGTCAGCAAACAGTTCACAGCTACATTTAATTAATAAAAACAGGCGGTAAATCTTTTAACGTAAGACTGGTGCACAACTAACAAGAGTGGTCTACACTGAATGAGTCTTGTGGTTCCCCATATCTACATGGGTAGTAGTTCTGATGTTTGGGCGATTCGTACAGAAAAAGCTCTGCTGCCCTATTAGTACAGTATCTAATTTTTCTAGTAGTTGCGATTACATCCAGGTCGGCAGTTTGTACCAATTTCCTAATTTGCTGCAATACAAAGAACTGGTTGATCTATCAACCCATGCTTTCGTCTAAAGTCTCAGACAAAAAGCGTTCCTCGGCCTCAGTTTTAGAACATTATCGCGTCACTTTAGTTTGTGTAGGAGCACTGTTCAGTGAGTTGTGGGTGTCCCGCTGTGATGTGTGTGTGTCGATATTTATAGTCGTGTAGATGCACTGCGTAGCGCGCATGTCGCTGTACGCGTGTCTGCCGTTGCATGGTAAACCTACAAGAGAAAGACAACTGTAATCACCATGCATTGCACATTAGTGAGTGTCACGTATATTTCCACGTGCAAATAGCACGGAGTGTGCCGAGAGAACTACCAGAGAGATCAGACGCTCTCCTCCGGATGGTCACATGTGGTGGATTGTGTACTAACACCAGTCTTTACATTTTGCAACTTTTCCTTCGGGGTTTTCCTAGGAATTTTGACCCTGTTGCACTTAACTACTCGCCACTTTCTAAAGGGCATCATCCAGAAATGCAACCTTTTTTGCTTCTTAATTGTGATGGATATGCTCCTGACTCTCATCCATACCAACAACAATTCCCACACCCGTGGATTTTGCACCACCTCCCCCCCCCCCCCCTCCCCACCCCCCCCCCCCCCCCACCCCCCCCCCTCCCTCTCTCTTACCCCCCTCTCCAGTTTTTTTGTCAGTATAAATAACACTGTACACCTCAGCCAGTCCTCTGGGTTGTCTGCCAGCTTCCGAAACTTGCATTATGACATGCACAGGAGCCAAACACCTTATAGGGACTACACAACGACAATCCACTCACTTGCACGCACTCATTTCACACAAACTTTCTCGTGACACATGGTATTCGCTCTTTGTCCTCTTTTCCCAATTATAGCATGTACACTCAGTGCTGTTTTTCGTACTTTAAAAGGTAGCGGATAAATCAGCAGATTTTTTTTTTTTTTTCGGCTTTTTGATTTCACTGCACAGTCTGATAGAACGGTACTACATGGCCCGGAAGCTTTTTATTTAATTTTGCTCTCTTATATTCTTTTACTTTCGTGGAGAAACAGAATAAGTACTGTGCCCCATCTCGTTTTTTACATCCAGTCTCCGGACAGTGTCGTGAACTGCAGTTTTGCGAACAATGGCCCCGTTACAATGGCTTTATTCATCCGCGAAAAGCAAACGGGTCTGCTAAAACATGTTGCAAGATGTTCTGCGTGGTGTTGAGCACAGCGGAACCTTGGTTTTTATAGTCCTCATCCCGAAGGAACTTTTAGGCGAGACGTAGAGTCTGTACTGACACATGTTAACTTCTAGAGGACACATAAAATCCCTCCTTCGCGACCGAAGCTGTGTTTTTTATTCGCTAACCCGGGTCACAGATCTGAGCGCCTCCCATGCGCATCACTATAACCACCGGCCCTGGCCCCGTCTCCCTCCAAAGTTAAGTGAGTGTGACTTTTGCATGCTTCGGCATGCACGCTCTAGCCTGTGGTCTCACTTCGGCATCAAATAATCGGAGCATCGGTGTCTCGCTGTGCCGAGGCTCTCTCTGTCTCATGCGCTCCTGTCTCAGTACTTGACTCTCTCTTCTATCTCTCCCCTCTCTCTATGTAACAGGCCATATTGTGTCCATTCTCTTGTTGTTGAATGGGCTTTTGGCTAGATTATTACTGAGAAGATATTCTTGAGTTTAGAACAAAAGATGCGTGATTATAGTGGTGATGTGTGTGTTGATCTTGATGAACTAGCATTCGCCGATGTAATTATGTTAACATATCAGCTGTTCGATCACGAACCACGAATCTGTCGTGGTCAGATGACTATCGTTGTACAGCAGTTGATCATAAACAACTTTCCTGACATTGCGTGAGGAAGTTTGAATACAATGAGATGCTTTTGTTGTGGTGCATAACCAAGGGGCTATGGGCATCACCAGAGATGCCATTGTTACGAACTTGAACTAATTGTGATTGTATCAAGGGATCGCAGGAAAACTCACATATGCAGTTTTTCGAACAATGGCGTAAATGGCTTATTTTCCCAAAAGCAAAAAAGGGGTTTTTAACATTCAAAATGTTTTCGTGTGTTGCACAGGGGAAACCCTTGGTTTATAGTCCCCACCGAAGGACTTTTTGGGGGGGTTCACTGTTCAAAAAACTGGTTCTTTTGGGTTTTTGCCGTCTGTGTGGGCTGGGAGAACTGGTCCGGGGTTGGCTTAAAAATGTCCCCCCAGCACCCGCAAGGGGCCTGCCACTAAAAATAGTAACACAGCATCCCCTTGGTTTTATTTTGAAGGGAATTTTTTAAAGCTACATCCCCTTTTAAATCCAGTTTTTTTCCTGGCCCTTTCTCCCATAAAATGCCCCCAAAATTTGCACAAAAGTGCCGCAGGCAAGTCTATAATTTTGGGCCCTAAAAAATTTGGCAAAATTCCCTGAAAAAAATTCCTGTGTAAATAATAAACAAAAAAAAAAAAAATTCTTCAGGGGCAATTCAAAAAAAGCCCTTTCCATTGCCATTGAACAAATTTTCATTTTCCCCCCCCCCCCCCCACAAGGGGAAAGAGACTCAAATTTCCAAGAATTTGATTAACAACTTTTGAATAAACATTTCCCACCCCCCAGCCCCCAATGCCCCAAAAAGGAGGTAGGGGGGGACATAAGAGAAAACCAAAAAGAGATATTTTTTCATGCTTCACGACCCTTGTGGCCTAGTAGAAGGTTTTTCGGGGATTGGGCGGGTCCAGCCCTTTGGGTTTTTTGGTAAACCCCATGATTTCTTTTGGGGGCCTCTTCTTCTCTTGCCCCCGACTGTTCCTTGCAAGAGGGTTTTTGCTAAGGGGGTTTTGTCTTGTGGTGAGAAAAAAAAAAAACCTCAGTTTCCCCCTCCTTTTTATGGTGGAGAGCAGGGGTTCTTGGGGGCCCACTCGTTTTTTGATTTCTTCTTTCACATATAAAAAACAAACAAAAGCTTTACCCCCTAAAAGCCGGTTTTGAAATGTCGGGGCCCAATTTAATTTGCTTATAATCCCAATAGTCGGGGGCTTGCTTTTAACAGCAACAATTTTTTACTGCTCTTTTTATAGAAACGTTTAATTTAAAAAATTCATAAAATTCCCAAAGTTCTTTCCCCAACTGCGGGTATCCCAAAAATTTTGGCGCATAGTCATAAATAAACTTTAAACCATCATAAACATCAGTCCCGTGCCCTTTGGCGAGGGCCCCTGTTTAAACCCTCCCCCATCCATCTCGGCCCTGGGGCTCTCCCATAGTACCGACCCCCATTCAAAACCCGGTCCCATGGACTTTTCGGGTCTTCCCCTTTTTCTGCCACCTCCGAGTTTTTCCTGCATTACGGGTTTTTGGGCAGAGTTGTGGCGGGTGACTGGGCCGAACCATGCATTTTTTATTTCTTTGAGGGAAAAGGGTTTTGGAGGAAGGGTTTTTGGGGACCCTTGCCAGGCCGTTTTTTAAAACCGGTTGAAAAATTTTTCCTTTGGGCTTTTTTTTTCAAAATCCAGGATTCCCCCGCGTTTTCAGGCTTTTTGTTTCAAAAAGCGGGAATTCGTTTGGGCTGTTTCAGAGCCAAGGGGTGTCCTTTTATTTTCCTAAAAGGGGGGATATTTTTGAATTGGGTTTGAAGGGAACTTTTATTTTGGGGGGGAAAAGGGTTTTTTCCCTTTAAACCCAATTTTTCCATATTGGGATGATTTTTGTCCATGGAAATTTTTATGCCTTGGCCCCTTGGGCCCCCGGATTTTAAAATTTTCTTCGCGAGCCCTTCCTTTTTAAAAAACCCCAAAAAAAAAATTTAAAAGGGTCTCCCCCCAAAAAAAAGCCCCCCAAAAAAATTTTTAAACCAAAAAAAAGGCCCCAAAACAAACTTTACCCCAAAAAACCCAAAACCCCATCCATTTTCCCAAAGCTTTTCCAATTCTGGTCTAAGACCCTTGGGCAGCTTGTGTTATTTTCCGCCCAGAGGTCAATGTCACCCAAATCGAAAAGTTTTTGGGGGGGCCTGCCCCCCAAAGGGGAATGGTAGAGTGGAATTCATGGGGTGTGTCTTCCACAATTTTAACGTCTGTTCCTTAAAGTGATTTTAAAAACGAATAGGTTCTCCCTTTTAAAAAATTATTTTCCAAGAAAAATTTAAACAGGAGGGAATAACAGCACCTTTTGGGTCGGACCCAACTGTGGTTTTGAAGTAGTCCTCCCGACCTGTTGTTCAGGACTGAAACTGCTTTGGGGTTGTTTTTTTAAAAGGCCCCCTTTAAATTTTTGGGCACAAGCTTTTCTTAAATCCCAAAAACTTTCCCTAGGACCTGCCACGGCCTTCGTGCCTACTCTGTGGGAAACCCTTCTTGAAAGCCCCGATAAAAGGTTGTTGAACATCCTCTTTTTTTTAAAAAATTGTTTTTTCCCAAACAGATGTCATTTAAAAAAATCTGTTTCGTTTTGGGCCCCCTTTCCTTTGGCCCAAAAAAACCCAGTTTGTTCCCCCTGAAAAGGTTTTTTTCTGCCTCCTTTTTGATCGATTCAAAATAATTTTGAGCATAATTTTTTTGCTGGCGGGGGCTGATGAGGCTGATTTTTCTATATTTTTGGCATTGGGGGAAAAATTCCCCCTTTTTGGGCCAGGGAAGATGAGTTTTTTGTGTCTAATCCTTTGGCCACTGTTTTTGCCCCCAAAAAATTTTTCTGAAGATAGCTTTAAACTTTTGTGATGACTTTTTTCGCCCCCCATCCCTTGAGAAACCCTGCGGAAAGGGTTGTCGCTCCGGGGCCTTTTCCCCTACGGGAAAAACTCCCGGAGGGCCCTTATTCACTTCTTCCCTCATAAAAGGTTTAATGGTAAAGGGTACCTTGATGTTGCTGCTTCCCCCTTTCTTTTATGCTTTTGTAAAGGTTTGGGAAATTGGGTAAATTGTATAGTTTCTCCCCAGTATATTTTTAGGGTTGGAAGACCGGTTTGGGGTTTCAGTGTTTCTCGGGAAACCCCAGAGGCCCCAAAGATGCTTTGGAAAGGTCCATGGCTGGTTTTTTTTCCCTCTGACGGGCCCGGGAGACCTCCCCCGGCTGTTTTTTCCGGCCCTGCCTCATTAAATTTTGTTTGGTGAGGTAAAAGATGTCATTGCCCCAGGGGGGTTTAAAATGCCGCAAAACGTCCGCCAAGCTTTGCTTGGAAGATCTCCTCGACATCTGGCCCTTTCATTTGTCCACGTAAAATTTTGAAACGGGGTTTTGCAGGGCTGTTTTGTTTTTCTTCAGCTTCCTTTTGAAAAACCAGAAAGACCCAAGGCCCGGGGTCGCGCCTTTTGTAAAGCTCCAGGGTAGGTTCTTGTTCTGGGCCCCTGTTGATGCGGTTTTTAAAGCGCCGGGTTTTAAAAAAAAAACCTATTGTTTTTTTGGATCTTGCCGTTTGGCCATCCCAAAGGTTTTCCCCCCTTTTACTGCTTTGGGGGATGAGGGAAAGGGGAAAATTGGAAAAGTCTTTGGGGGTTAAAAGGCAAACCCCAGTAGACGAAAGCCCCCCCTGTCTTTGGTTTTCCTCCATTTCCAAACGCCCAAAACTTTCCCCGGCCCAAATTGGGTTTGTAAGAGTGAGGACCCCCCTTTGGCTTTAAAAAAACCCCTTAATGATGATGATGTCTTTTTTTGGAAACCTTATAAATGGTCTCTTCAAGACCCAATCGTAAAATTTCTTCTTTTTTCTTCATTTTGAAAGGGGCAAAATGAGGGTTTGCATAAAAATTTGTATGAGGGTTGATGTTTCTTGGGCTTGGGCCAAAACCCCCCGGATGCTATAATCCGCGGGGAACCCGGTGTACACGAAAAGCACCCCCCTATTTCCCCTTTGACAATAAAGGCCACTCCTGTTGGTGATTTTTTCTTTTGCCCAAACTGACCGATCTTGTTTCCCTTTCTTCGGGTCATTGCCCCCACCAAAATCCTGCCTTTCTCGCTTCTCCCTATCCCCAATAATGTCCCATTTAAAAGGGGCCCAAGGCCAACTCCTAGTTTTTTGGGGTTTTTCCGACAGGAAAGTGAAACGGACGCCATGTACAAGGGTAAACCCTGTTCTCTGGGGAGTTTAAAAAGTAATTTTTTAAACCCAGAGCTGACTTGTCATTTTCCACCCGGGTGTTGACATAAATTTAAAAAAGCGGGGGTCGTTGGTAACCCGGGGCCTGGGCCCCCGAATCCGGGTAAAATATTGGTTTTTGCATTTGTCTTTAAATTTCTTTCTGTGGCTTAGGAAATTCCTTGGTGGCCCCCAATCCTCTCCCCAAATCCTCCCTATTTTTTTGGGATTTTTTTCAAATTGGGATTTCCTCCCCCCCCTTTTGCGACTTTTTGCCCCTTGGGTTTACTTTGGATACCATTAGAAAAGTAACAGAGAACTTCCTACGACCTAAACCATAGTTAAAAGATTGGTAAAATGTGCCCCGGAAAAAATATTTTTCAAGAATGATTATTTAAAAAGGGGTTTTTTTTGGATATTTGAAGTAGCCTTTTAGCTGGGGGGGGCCCCCGTTTACCTAGTGACATTATTGATCAGTCCAAGTCATTTTTTTTGCCCAATGGTAACACCTAATATTTTATAAAGGTTCATTTTCTTCAACTTTTCCCCGTTATCCAATAACAGAGGTTGAAACCATTGTTAAAATTTTTTTGCCCTTTTCTGTCTTGCTGATACATCCCATACACTTTTTGGTTTTTTTGCTTTTAAGGACATAGGGGTTTAAATTTGAGTCCAAATAACCCGATCGTCAATATTATTTTTAAAAGTTTGCGATTTTAACCGCAGGAGCTGAATAAATACAAAATAGAGTGGTATCGTCACCCAAAAAATTTCCCACACCTACATTTAATAAAACAGGGAAAATCTTTTACTTAGACTGAAAACAAGAGGGGTCTCAACTGCTGATCTTGGGGTTCCCCATTTCAAAATGGGAAAGTTCTAAAATTTTGGAAAATTTAAAAGAAACAAGCTGCCCTATTAGACAAAAATTTTCTAGTAGTTGGATAACATCGGGTGGCAGTTTGTAAAAAACCTTTTTTGTGCAATAACAAAGAAGGGTTTTGACTCATCAAATGTTTTTTAAATTCCCAAACCCAAAAAGGGAGGCCAGTAAACTTAAGTCATTTGGGTTTGTTAGGAAAACTGTCGGGAAAACCCTCGGGGGGGTTTTGTGTGTGTGTGGGGGTTTTAAATTTTAACGTGTGTAGATCGTGCGCGCATGGGGTGTTCTTGCGGGAAAAAAAAAAAAACATAAATGGCACATTGGGGGAAATTTAAAACATTTCACTTCCCAAATAGCACGAGCGGCGAAAAAACCAGAAGAACAAACCCCCCGATGGACAGTGGGGTTTGTGTACACACCATTTTTACTTTTTGGGAAAATTTTTTCCCTTTCATTTTACCTAAATTTAAAGCCCTTTGAAATTATTCGCACATTTTTTTAAGGCCCCCAGAAATAAACTTTTTTTTAAATTGTGAAGGAAAAGCTCCTGACAAAAAAAACAAAACCCACCTGGGGATTTTGACCCTCCCCCCCCCCCCCCCCAAATTTTTTTTTTTTCATAAACACTGTACCCCTTCAGTCCTGGGGTTGTCCCGCCCGGGTTTCCCAACCCGCAATATCAGCCCCAGGAAACCAACACTATAGGAAAAACCGCAACCCCAATTTTAGATATTTCCCCCTTTCCTCGTGGGCTACCCGGTATTTCTTTTTTTGTCCTCATTCCCCAAAAAAGCAGTACAAAAGTGCAGTTTTTTTGTACTTTAAAAAAAGGGAGGGAAAATCAGCAGAAATTTTTTTTTTAAAATAGCTTTATAGAAGGGGAAAACAAAGGCCCCAAACTATTTTTTATTGCTTTAAATTCCCCTTTTTTTTCGAGATAACCCAAAAAAAATTACTATGCCCTTTTTTTTTAAAATCCAGTCTCCGTGTGAATGCAGTTTTTTCAACAATGGGGGGTAAAAATGGCTTATTCTCCCAAAAGCAAAAACGGGTTTTAACATTGGCCCCAAAATGTTCTTGCGTTTTTCGCACAGGGGAAACCCGGGGTTTTTATTCCCCCTCCGAAGGAACCTTTTTAGGAAAAGTAGAGTCCTGTCCCGATGTTAACTCCAAGGAAAATCCCCCTTTTAAAAGAGATTCGAAACCCCGGGTCAGCAGATCCAAAAACGCTATGGGGCCCCTTTACCAAATAAAACCAAAAAACCCCGCCCGGGGGGGGGGGGGGGGGGCCCCCTCCCCCAAAGTTATAGTGAAGTTGAAATTTTTTTATGTTTCTGCAAAGCAGCTCTAGCCTGTGGGCTGGCCACAAAAGTAAATTGGCCAGGGGGGTCCCAAAGGAAGAACAGGCATATTGCCATTTTTTTAAATTGGGGTTTTTGGCCAGATTTACTGAGAAATACAGTTTTTAAAAAAAGATGGGGGTATATTTTTAAATGTTTGTCCTTGAAAAATTTAAATTTTATAATAATACACCAAGGCCCTGAAAAAACCCCGAAATCCCCCCCAGATTCCCCTTGACAGCAGTTTTATCAACAACTTTCACTGACATTGGGAAAAAATTTGAAACAAAGAGTTTGGGGCCCTAACCCCAAAGGGGGAAAGGCACTCACCAGAAAAGACCCGTTACAACTGAACAAGGATTTTACAAAATCGCAGGGAAAAATCAAAGAAAAAGAGGCTAATTGGGGCCCAAAAAATCCAAATCCGGCAAAAAACAGGGAAAGTCCTCACAAAAACCAAGCAAACTAGGGAACCCCAAACAGGGAACAACTTATCTTTTTGGGAAAAAATCAGGTCCCCATTGGAAAAAAGGAAAACAGGGATCAACTTCTATCCTTTTTTAAAACAAACCGGGCACCATTGGAAACGGAAATCAGACTTCAACCATATCTTTTGAAACAATCAGACAGCCGTTGGAACAGGGTTTAAAACTTTAAAAAACTGTCTTTTGAACAAACAGGTCAACAGTTTGGAGAAACATAAAAATCACAAATTTTGCAGGTTCTGGGGGAGGGGTAAAAAAGCCCCGGGGGCATCAGACAAATGAAGAAAAAGAAAATCTGAACAGGAAAAATTTTTTCTTTTTTACCTGGATAATGATGGTTTACCTGCCCGTTTTTTTAGGGAGCCAAAGGGCTTTCCAAAACACAAATGCGGGAGAAATTTTTACATCAGTAAAAATCTTTTTTTGTTCGTTTCTAAGACCCATTCCATGGTTTTTACCCATTCCAAGGGAAAATAGTGGAAATTTCTTTTACAATTTTTACACATAATAAAAAAAAACCAGTTGGGAAAACCCATTGGGAAAACTAAGCAAAACCGCCAATGGGGGAAAAAACCACCCAACTTAAAAAGTTTTTTTGACTTGGTGAAAGTAGGGGACGCTCCCAAGCAAGCCATTCACAGTGTGCTAGGGGCAGGACTGGGCCCAAAATTTTTTTGGAAAATTTGGGAAATTTTGGTTTTGGGGTTTGATTTCAAATGGAAGTTTAATGAGCATCTTCCCAAAAAATTTTTTTGCGGTCTACTTTTTTTGGGCAGGGTGCAGTGGGCAGATAAAACCCTCACCATTTGGGACCCTTTTTTGGGAGTTTTGGGCTAGTCCGTCTAAAACCCCGCTTCCTTTTAAAATTCAATTTGTTTTCAGTCCTGAATGGTTCAAATCTACCAGCTTTAAAAACACCTTGATGTGTTCAAATCCACCGGTTTTTATACAACACCTTGAACGCGTTTTAAATCCAAAACCCATTTTATATCACAAACCTTTTCTGAATTTTTAAGCTTTTTAAGAAAAGCAACAAAACACAAACCCCCAAAAAAAAACCCAGTTTTTGGCACTGGGAAAAACCCTTTATTTTAACCCTTTGCCCCTTTGGGGGGCTCCTATTTAAAAAAAATTGGGGTCCCCGCCCCCGACTATAACCAACCCGGGTTTACCAGCTACTTTTCCGGCCTTTGCCCGTTCCTTAAAAATGACAACATACCCTGTTTTTTTTGCCTTTAAAAACCCCTTATTCCCCCATTGAAACCACAACAAAATCCCTGCCCCCCCTTTTTTCCTACCTCCCGTTTCCCCTTGTAGACTGGGCTTAAAACCCCCTCCCAACGCAGATAACACCCAACATAATTTCCCCCCGGGAACTTTCTTCGCTTCTTTGAAAGGCCTAGTGTAGACATCCCCGAGCTTCCCGGGGCCTTCTTGAAAACAGACAAGGCGGGGGTTTTTTTACATGGAACTTTTTCCCCGGACGGGGGCTTCCGCAGACAAAAGCTGGAATAATTTTCAAAGAAAAAATTTTCGGGACTTTTACGCAAGGGCCCAAAGTTTGGAAATATTTTAACATTAAACTTTTCGGGAATTCAAAGCAAAAACAATGCCCCGGAAATATATATAAAAACTTTCCCCGAAAAATCTAACCCTTTACGCAGACAATGCTGGAAATTTTCAAAGGAACTTCCTGGCTTTCATGACTTTTACGCAGACAAAAGCGGAATAATTTTACGGAACTTTTTTTTTTCCGCCCCTTTTTGGGGAATTCATGCAGACCAAAGAGTAATATTCGGAAAACTTTTCCCGCCCTTTTTTTAGTTTCATGCAACAATTCGGTAAAAAATTTTCAAAGAAAATTTCCTGAACTTCTGACTTAAACCCCGATAAAGCTGGAAAAATTTAAAATGGAAATTTTTTGGGGTTTCGGGACTTCACGCAAAACAATGCGGGATATTTTAAAATGGAACATTCCCCCCGGGGTGGGCCCCTTTGGTGACTTTACGCCCGACAAAACGCTGGAAAAATTTAAAATGGAACCCCCTTTCCTGGATTCGTGACTTCACCGAGACACAGCGGAAAATTTCATTGGAAAAATTTTCCCGGCCCCTTTGTGAAATTTTCCCCCAGACAAAAGCTGGAAAAATTTTCATGGAACTATCCTGAACTTTTTTGACTTCCGCAGACAATGCTTGGAATATTTACATAGAAACTTTGTGAACTTCACGCAGAAAAATTTCGGAAAAAATTTACATGGGAAATTTCCTGAACTTTACGATTCCTGATTACATCCCCGCAAATTTTTTTGAAACCCTTTTCCGAGTCTCTCACCAGGGTCTAAGGAACGTGCACATGCCAGAGTATTGGGGGCAGAGGAAAAGATTACATGGAAGGTATGTTTAAATTATGAAAGTTTTGTGGTCGATCCTTTTTGGCCCGATGTTTTTACAGGTTTTTTAAATTGATTTTGGGTTTTTTAAAAGAGATTTTTTTATTTTTAAAAAAATGAAAAAAATGGTAGTGTATAAAAAAGGTTAGTGAACCACGGTTGTTTTGAACGGGCCCCGAGTTTTTCGATTATCTATCTATCAATCTAGCTACTAGCCCATCTATCTATCTATTTTTTCTATCTCTACCCCTCCTCTCCTAAAACTCCCAAATCTCCTCTCTCTCTCCCCTCTCTCTCAAAAATATAAAATATATATATATAAATATATATATTATATATATATAAATATATATATATAAAATATATAATCCATCAAACATTTTATGTGGGGGTTTTCTTTAAATTTATGTCCCCAAAACTCGAAAACTGTGCACTTCTGCTGAACTCGTGTGTTTCGTATCCACACCCCAAAAAAAACATAATATAGTTATCAGTTGTTCTCTTTTCAAACCTCTTCTGGTTTTGAATTCTCTCTTTCCCCAACCCCCCTCAGGTACAAAAACAAATCAGTCTGCAATCCCCAACCCAAAAAAAACATTTTTTTTTCAAATTAGAATTTAACCCTTTTTAAAATTCGCACCCCGCGCGCGCGCCCCGTATGTGCAAAGCGGGGTTCTTTGCTTCGCGTGTGGGTAAGGGGGTTTGTAAATTTTGGAGGGTTAGAAACGTTTTGTATGGGGGGAGGCCTGAAAAAATGAAGCATAGCCAGTGGGGAGAGAAGTCAGGGGGGAAATTTTTTGGGAAAGTGGCGGGCCATAAGCAATTTTTTAAATTTTCTCAGTAGCCTGTATAATTTTTATGTATCTTGCAAGCGTTTAGAGCTTTCAGAAAAGAGATTTAAATGCACAAAAATGTCTTTTTCTTTTACTAAAATAAAAACACACACGGGCTCATCCATTTTTTTTGCAACGCGCGGCGCGCAGGGGTGTATAGTTTTTTCGTGCAAGCGGCTGCCCGGAAAAAAGCACATGGGTGTCAAGTTTCTATATCAAACATAAAAAGTCCTTTAAAAAGGTGCCTTCCCTTTCCCATCTTTTCCCCTTTCCCTCCCCCCCCAAACCCCCTAAGGGCCCACCTCCGCCCCCCCCCCCTTTTAATAAAAAAAAAAACAAAATCCCACATAACACAAAACCCCAAAACCACCTCCCCCCAAAATTCTATAAACACAAAGAAAAAAACAACACACCAAACATAACCCCCCACAACCACAAAAACCAAAAAACCCCAAAACAAAAACAACACCCCACCCAAAAAAAAAAAAAAACGGAAGGGGGGGCCCAACCCCCCCCCCAAAACCACACACACAAAACACGGGAAAAAACCCCCAAAACCACACCCAACAACACACACACACGACACACACCCCCAAACACACCAAAACACTACACCACACAACACACAACACCCCCAAAAACAAACAAACACAACGGCCGGGACACACACACAACACAAGAAAGCACACACACCCCCCACACACACACACACAAACACAAACACACAAAACACACAACCACCCCAAAACACACACACAACACCAAACCCAGGCGCCCCCCCCCCAAACCCCAACAAACCCCTTTTTAACCCACAAAAAAAAACAACAACTTTAAACCCCACACAAATTTTTTTCATTAAAAAATCCCTTTTTAAAAAAAAATTAAAAACCAAAGACCCAAAGGGGCCCAAAACAAGCAAAACACAAAACTTTTTTAACAACCTTTTAAACTAAAACCACACCATAAACCCCACCGGAACCCCCTCTCCCCCACCCCCGGGGAAAAACCCCCTTCCGTTTTTGGGTTCCCTTTTTCCTAACAAAAAAAAAATTTACAAAAACCCAAAAAAAAAATGGGCCGGAGAATAAAATTTTTATTGTTAAAAAAAACTTTAAAAGTATTAAAAAAAATTGGGAAAAACATAAACCCCAACAAACACAACCAACCCAAAACAACCTTTTTCTTTTTTTCAAAATCTTTCTTTCCAAAAAAAAACACACCCACAACCCCCCCCCAAAACCCCAAAAAACCCCCACACACAAAACCCTTTCCCAAAACCCCCACAAACAAACAAAAAACCCCACCCCCACCGGGGGGACCACCCTCAACCCCCCCCCCCCAAAAAAAAATAAAAAATTAAAAGTTTAAAAAGAAAAACAAACCAAAAACCAAAAAAAAAACCACACAACAAAAGTAAATACCCCTCCCTTCCCTTTTTTATTAAAAAAAACACACACACTCACCCCTTTTCCCCTTTCCCCCAAATCAATTACCCCATCTAAACATCAAAAAAAAGCATAAAAATCCCCCTCCCCCAAACCAACAAACAACACGTCCATCCCCCATTTTCCAATTAAACGGAATTTTGTTTAATTAGGGGTTTAATTTTTACAATAAGGAAAACCCTTTTAATTTATGATTTATTTTAAAATAACAAAATCCCCCAACCAAACAAAATTTTTAACCAAAAAAAAACCAACCTTCACAACATTTTTTATTTTATACTTTTAAAACAACCCACCAAACATTACAAAAAAAAAACATTATTTACAAAATTTTAATTACATCTGGGAGCTGTTTCGGCCGTTGGAAAAATTTTAAAACCCCTAAAACGCAAAACATTGGCAACAAGCAAAAAATTTTTCCCATTTTTCCGATTCCAACTGGTGTTTGAAGGGGGAAATAAGAGGTTGGGTGGGGTTAAAAAAAATTTGTGGATGGTGGGATTGGGGAGTTTTTCCAAAGGAAACCCAAAATTGTAAAAAAAATATTTTCCCCAAAAAATAATAAAAAAATTATAAATAAAAACCCCTTAAATATTAAGATTCACACAATATATAAATAATTATATATATATATAATTAAAAAAATAAAAAAAATTAAAAATAACTTTTAAAGGAAAAACCAAAAACACACAAAACCCTTTAAAAACAAAACAATTTTAACCCCCCTCCCCACCCCCCACACCCCAACACATTTTAAAAGGGATAACGGGAACAAACTAAAAAAACCCCGGGAAACCCCTTTTTTTTGGGGGGGGGGGGCCCCCTTTTGGGAAATGGAGCGAGGGCGCCGGCTCTAATGCAAAATAGAAAATAATATGTTTCCCCAAACATCAAATAAGTTTTAATGTATTTGTTTTTTATTCTACAACCCATCTTCCTCCCCTTCAGTTTTTTTTTTTTTACAACAGGTTTATATCGGCCCAAAAATTTTTGAATAAAATAAAAAAGTTTATTTTAAAATTATCAATTTTTTATAGTTTTTAATTTTTTTGTTTCACCCCCTCTTCTTTTTTAAAAAAAAATATTTCCCCTTTTTATATATTAAATATTTTTAAAATAATTTTTTTAAAAACCAAGCCAAAACATTTTTTAAAATTTAAATCTTCTCCGAGTCCTTTTTAAAACACGGTAAACTGGAATAGTGCCCCAAAAATTTTACAATTTGGGGTTTGCGGGGTGGGGGAGTTAAGGAGAATTTTAAAGGGGAAAAAATTTTTTTTTAAAAAAGGCCACGTTCCATAAAACCAAGGGGTTTTATTTTTTTAAAAACACCCCCACGTCATAATTGAAAAAAATTTTTTGTTTTTATTCTAAATTTTATTTATCACCCCCTATTCCAAATCAACCCAATAATTTTCCCCCTTTTCCCCTTCCTCACCCAACCCCCCAAGGAAACCCCCTTTTTAACCCCTTTAAAACCTTCCCACCTGTTGTTCCTATTCCTCCTTGTTTTAATATTGTTTATTATTTACTTTTCTTCGGGCCCCTTCTTCTTTGTTTTAATTTAATTCTTTTGGTCCATGAACCCCCAAACCTTTTATGCTTGTAAAAAACCCCCCTTTTTAACCAAAGGTCCAAAAGGGGGACCCTTTTTTTTAAAAAGTTTTGAAAAACAATCCCCCCATCTCCGGGTTTTTATTTTTTCAATAAAAGTAAGCCCACAATCCCCTTCATCCAAAAATTTTCCCCCACTTAAAACCTTTTTACCTTATTAAAAAAAACCTTTCAGGTCAAAAATTAATTAAAATTCCACATTTTTATAAAAACCAATGTGTGTTCGTGCGTGTGTCGTGCGTGTGTGTATATGTGTGTGTATGTGTGTGTGTGTGCGTGCGTGTGCGCGTGCGTGCGTGCGTGCGTGTGTGTGTTTTAGTGTGTAATTGCGTATGGTGGATCAGTGATCGAAAGCGTGGAGTTGCTGGTGTAGAAATCGAGGCGTTGTGGGTTTAATCCTATGTCCAAAGGTGGACTTGTTTGGGTTAATAGTTTGACCAGGAGTCGTGATCTCGGTTCGAGTCTTTCGAATGAAACGATAGCTCGGAATCCCCATGTGCATCAAACATTTGTCACACTTTAGAAGAGCCTTTGGCGGTGAGAGAGAGACGTTTCAGGCAGAACTTTAAGGTAAAAGTCACATTTTTAAATAGAAGTGCACACTCACAAATATCTCGGGGGGTTGTTTTTTTTGACTACCCACCTACGTGCTTACTAAGCTGCCTGCCTAGCTACTGTGCCTGCCTCTTCTGTATGTCTACTTTCCTATTCATCTACCTGCCTATCTCTCTACGTGCATGCTTAACTACTTACCTGCCTTCTCATTGTCTGCTCACACACCCATGTGTCAATCTACCTGCCTACTGTGGCTACTCTTCTACCTGTCTGCATTCCTACTCACATACCTTCCCACCTACCTACCTACCTACCTACTCTATATATCTATCTATCCATCTATCTATCTATCTGCCCACTATCTACCTACTTACACTGTCTACTTCTATTTACTGTCCTACTAGCCTACATGCCTACTCTTTCTCCATGCTTGCCTACCTACAAACCCACTCTACCAACCAGTCTGTCAAACTTACGTACCTACCTTCACTCCTTAAATGCCTGCTTGTCTACCTACCTACCTACCTACCTATCTACTATTCTCTATACAACTACTGTCAGCTCTACCTACCTACCTACCTATCTACCTACCTACCTACCTATCTACTTACTTACCTACCTACCTTCCTACATACTATTCTCTATAAAGCTACTGTCAGCTCTACCTATCTACTTACCTACCTACCTACCTACCTACTTACTCTTCTCTATGAAACTAATATCAGCTCTACCTACCTGCCTACCTACGTACCTACCAACTCTTCTCTTTGAAACTACTATCAACTCTACCTACCTATCTACCAACCTACCGATCCAGTCCATAATTCACCTCATTTCCTTAATACCCCTCTACTCAGCAACCTAAGAACATGCTCAATCACTTCCCTACTTACCCACCTATTTATTTATTTATTCCACTTTAAGTCACGGCAGATTTCTCTGCGTGAAATTCGGGCTGCTCTCCCCGGGGAGAGCGCGTCGCCACAAGAGCAGCGCCACCCTTTTTTCTTTTTTTTCCTGTCTGCAACAGTATTTGTTTCCCTATCAGAGTGGCTTTTTTCTACAGAATTTTGCCAGGGACAACTCTCTTGTTGCCGTGGGCTCTTTTACGTGCGCTTAATAAATTTGTGTAACACACGGGACCTCGGTTTATCGTCTCATCCGAAAGACTAGCGCCCAGACCACCACTCATGATCTAATGGATGGGGAAAAAGTTTCGGGTCCAAACGGGATACAAACCACCGCACACTTCCGACCCGGACTTTTTGCTTTCTAGACAGGCGCGTTACCTCTAGACCACCGATCTACTTTGGTAACATAATCACAAATAGCGCAGTTCATGAATTTCAATACATCGCGTATGTATGTTTGTCCGTCGTGTCCGACGATCACCTCCAAAACAGCAGAGGAGGCAGCTGCTGTTTTGGAAACTGGGCAGAAATTTGATTATAGTGGAGATGCCTTGCCCACAGTACATCCCCACTCTCTCGGCCAAGTGGGCATAAGGACAGTCAGGGCTGGAGATGTTCTCCAAAGGCCAGCCAGCCCCCAGGGCTGCAGCACATAAGGACTGTGCGAGTCAAGCCTCCTAGTCAGAGTCATAGTCGATCACTAAAGACTAAGCTGTAAAGTGGAATTCCATGAGTGGGAAAATAGTCGATCACTAAAGACTAAGCTGTAAAGTGGAATTCCATGAGTGGGAAAGCCACTGGTCATACAACCTCTCACTTTGCTGTTGCCCCCAGCGTCAATGGTTTAATCAAGAACTGTGATAAAGCCCAGGCGCTGACAGTACGTTTAAATAAAAAGAAGAGAATTGAGAAAGAAAGGGTGTGTCTGCGTTTGTTGTGAATCCGGTTTCGAGTTTCCTAAGTGGAGCTGATCACTGACAATAATATAGGAAATCTGAGCGTTTTACTATCGATTATTATCTGGTTCTTTCCAGCTCAGTATGACACAACCACATGCATATATATCAGCCTATTTGTTGTTGTCGCGTTCTTTGTGGTTGTCGTTGTCGTTTCTGCTGCTGTTCTTGGGCGTTCCTCATCTTTAACACACTGGGGGGGGGGGGGGGGGGGGGGGGGGGGGGGGAGGGGGGGGGTCATCAAGAATAACGAACTCTCTTTTTTCTATTCACACTTGGGGAATCACTGTGTGAGTATTCACTGGACGAGAAGTTATTTATTTATTTATTTAATCTTTTATATCGAGGATAATGGAATAAGCACTTTTGTGCTTGTTTACATCCAGTCCCCGTGTGTATGCGGTTTTGTAAATTTTGTCATCCGTTCCCACCGGCCCACAATGGCCTAAACTTACGAAAAGCGGAACAGGATTTAACGTGTGCGCAAGATGTTCTGCGCGCGTTCGCACACGGGGCCTCGGTTTATAGTCTCATCCGAAGGACTTTTAGGGAGAGTGGAGTCTGCATTGATGTTATCTCCAGGGGAAAATATCCTCCTTGAACGGGAATCGAACCCGGGTCGTTAGATTGCGAGCGCAATGTTCTAACCACTAGGCTGTCCCCGTCCCCAGTTAGCGTGTGTGACTGTTTTCACATACCGCGCTACGTAGGCATCCACGCTCCGACTTCAGAGGATATTTTGTTTTTACCTCATTTCATGATGAATACAGGTTGGTGTGCAAGGACTTTGTTATGGATGAAGATAAAACCCCACAACAATGTTTTGAAGCGTAACAACAATTAGTTTTACATAGGCCTTGTTTCAGTTTGTTGATATCAGTAACTGGCAAAGCTTATAGCCTGGGATAGGATCAGCCTGTTTTTTTTATATCTGATATATGACGGACCTTCGGCGGAGTGGTTAAGACCGATCGATTTCAATGCCATGGGTCCATCGAGTCCTGGGTTCTAATCTCGGCGGCGTCTGGTGAATTAAGGATAGGGATGTTTTACGATCTCCCAGGTCAACTTCAAGTGCAGACCTGCCAATACCTTTTTTTCATATCGTGTGTTGTATACACTTGCAGAAAGATCAAGTATGCATTAAAGTTCATGTAAATTCATGTCAGCACTTTGTGGGTTACGGAAACACGAACATACCCAGCATACATCCCCGAAGTCGGTATGCGGCTGCCTTCATGGTGGTGGGTGAAAAACGGCCGCACACGCAAAATCTCATCATTTTGTGAATGTGGGAGCCGATAAATATCATTTAAAAAATGATAATGTGATATGCAACAGCTTCGGGCTTTATCACAGTTCTTGATTAAACCATTGACGCTGGGGGCAACAGCAAAGTGAGAGGCTGTATGACCAGTGGCTTTCTTTCCCACTCATGGAATTCCACTTTACAGCTTAGTCTTTAGTGATCGACTATGACTCTGACTAGGAGGCTTGACTCGCACGGTCCTTATGTGCTGCAGCCCTGGGGGCTGGTTGGCCTTTGGAGAACATCTCCAACGCTGACTGTCCTTATGCCCACTTGGCCGAGAGAGTGGGGATGTACTGTGGGCAAGGCATCTCCACTATAATCAAATTTCTGCCCAGTTTCCAAAACAGCAGCTGCCTCCTCTGCTGTTTTGGAGGTCATCGTCGGACACGACGGACAAACATACATTATTTCAACGTGATGGTCTAGTGGGGGGGCACGCATCACAGATACGA
>CM054158.1:36356499-36416988 GCA_028751875.1 Rapana venosa | reverse complement strand
CATAAGCCTTCTTAAAAGCTTCTTAATGGGGCCTCAAAAAACAGTTATTTAAAACCTAAGATTCCCCCCTCTTGTCCTATTTCTTTTTTTTTCCTGCCCTCATAATATATATACATCTCTCTCTCTATAATAGTAATCATAAATGGAACTTATATAGCGCTATATCTTGCAAAGACAAATCAAAGTGATGCATTCAACCTAATCTTACACAGTCATACAACCAATTATAAAAAATCAATAGTTCAAACAGATATTACAAACATGGTACGCTGAGACAAAATCTATGAAATAAAATTGCAATAGTCAAATGTTTTTTCAATAAAAAAAAAGACACCACACACAAGTCTATACTTTAGCAGGGTGATAGAAACATGTGTTAGTAAAGGTGGGATAGCTCTGATATGAAACAGGAGAGGAAATTTTTGGTTTGAAATAAATATGTCTTGAGGCTGGATTTAAAAGTGACATAACTAGGTTTCTGGCAAAGAGGGGAAGGGAGCTCATTCACGTTGATGGACCCGAAATAGAGAAAGAGCGGCGGCCAACAGTGGATTGGTTGAATCTAGGTGTTGTAGGCACAGGTATCTGCAGCAGGCGGAGGAAAACGTGAAGGAGTGTACAGGTTAAGACATTCCAAGGTAGGTAATAAGTTATAACTAGTCTTTTATGGTCAAGTTTTTTTTTAAAGTGTATTGAAATTGGTGGTGAGGTAAATGATTTAAGTGTGTGAGTGAGTGAGTGAGTGGGTGAGTGGTAAGTGTGTGTGTGTGTGTGTGTTGGGGTGTGTTTTTGTGTGTTGTGTGTGTTGTGTGATGTGTGGTGTGTTCGTGACAATTTTATTTGAATTTTTCTGGAATGTTTTAATCCTATGAAATGTAGCTTTTTGGGTCTTTGAGATTATGATAGAAATTATCTGCCTGTCAGTATTGTACTTGCTCTTCATGGAATGATAATAGTCTTTATGACTTGACTTTTGACTGTCATCATCACCATCACCACCATAATTATTATCATGTAACTCACCTTGTGTTTTTAGTTAGAACCCCATCAGATACGCCTCCCAGCCTGCTTTGATGTTCTTGGCATGTGAAATATATTTCTTTCCTTCCAAATCCTGCTCACACACAGACACCAGATAATCCCTCTGCAGGGAAAGGGGCCCGACAAAAATGTATGCTAATAGTTTTCCCTTACGCTGGAAAGAATGATTGTTGACTCTAGTTTTGAATGAATCTCAAGTGGTATACCCAAATTTACTGAGAGGTATTTTTTACTACATTTGCTAAGCCTTTGACCCTGAATAGATCGAATCTATTGCTAGCGTTGATATGGTTTTCCGACCCTTTTTCCACAACAGTCAACCATTCTTTGAGGAAAGAGTTAAAATTAATCTTTTCTGTCCTAAACCCTGATATAACCATACATATCCAAGCCCCAGTTCAGATAAACATAAACGTAAAATTTTGTACCCAATTATCTTACCCTTGGTCTTTAAATTTAAAAATTTTACATGCTTTTCGTGGTAAGCCTTTCGTTATTCATTTTTAATCATTTAAACCACAACTACATAACTAAAGTTTGGAATTAATGAAAAAGGGTTCTGTTTGTTTTTACCATACACCAAATCTTTGTGTTTCACTTTTAATCCCTAAAACGTTTTCAGGCAAAAAAATGAACGATTCACAGAGCTCAACAGGTTTAACATGGAAGCACCACAATTCAAGCCATCCTGCATTTAGGCTGTACTTGCCCCTATCAAATATCTTTAGAAAAAAGAACAGTTGTAGAGAGTTATTGTTTAACACAAACAGTTTCCTCATTTTCTGAAACAGCGCATTCTTTGCTTTACTAGACAGGTCCTTACAAGCAGCTGCAAAACTTAATCAAGTTGAAAAATTATACTTAGATATCTGTAAGCATTTACAATTAACATAGAAAAATCATCATAAAACCATTTTCTCTAGCTGCTAGATGACTTCCTTTTTCTAAATACAATGATATTGCTCTTGTTCAAGTTAACTTTCAAGTCCAATTCACTTGATGCATTTTTTAAGTTGTTGAGCTGATTTTGCATGCCAATCACTGCCTTAGAAAACAAAACAGTATCATCAGCCAGTAACAAAATAAACAGTTCAATAAGATCATTTGCAAATCTGGCACCATGGTTTCCTTTTTCAATTAGTTGTACTGCTAGTTCATTGATAAATAGAATGAACAGGACAGGACTACATACATCCCCTTGTTTTACTCCTCTGCTACAGTTTATATAGCCGGTAAGTATGTTGCTGCACCTAACTCTAGTTTTAACTGTATTATACATACTTTTGACACATTTAAGGAGTTTTCCTCAAAATCCTTGCTTTATTAGAATAGGCCACAACAAATTTCTGTTTATAGAATCAAAAGCTTTTTCAAAGTTGATAAAGGCCAGTACAACTTTGGAATCAAAGACAATAGTTTCTGTATCAATGTCAAAAATGTAAACATATTGTCAATCGGTTAGTAGTCATGCTTAAATCCAGCTTGGTATTCACTGTTTATATCATATAGTACTACATATTCTTGAAGTCGCCTGTTGATAATGGTAATAAATACTTTACTACTAATATCTGAAAGTGAAATTCCTCTATAATCATTTGTCATTAACATTACCTTTCTTACAAAGTGGAAGAATCACAGATTCAGACCAGCCCTCAGAGAAAATGCCTTTATGGAACAGAGTGTTGAGAGTGTTGTAGTCAGAGTCAGAGGTGTTCCTCTGCTACTGGTAACCTGTAGCCCAGTACTACCTGTCTCAGTGGGGAGATAACCCGACCCAAAAATCCCCAGCTATGGGCAAATAGCAGCTTGGAGAGGAGATGGACGCCGCCAAGCAATCCACGCCCACAGAAATACCAACATGGACAACACTGCAAGAAAAGACATGCCGGATCGGTTGAGGCCCGGAATACCAACAACTGCGCCTTCCATTGGAGCGTTTCCAGGATGGAGGTGGAAAATATGCAACTGGGACGCAAACAACAGCGATCAAACTCCAGGCTGAAAGGACCATCATTGGTACATGGAACATCCGTACCTTGCACGCATGTGGGAAGCTCCAAGAGCTAACCCATGAACTACGAAGATACGAATGGGACATACTTGGACTGGCCGAAGTCCGTTGGGTCGGATTCGGCGAAACAACCACAGAAGAAGATCACAAACTATGGTAGAATGGCGACGACTCCAAACACCAACACGGAGTAGGATTTCTTGTCAACAAGAAGAGGACTAACAGTGTCATCAGCTGTACCCCAATCTCAAGCAGACTGATCTCCATCATACAAGTCTATGCACCAACATCAGACTACGATGATGAAGCAATCGAGTGTTTCTACGAAGATTTGGAGAGCGCCATCAAATCAACTCCAAAGAAGGACTTTCTCGTGATCCAGGGCGACTGGAATGCCAAGATCGGACCTGACGCTTATGACCAATGGCCAGGGACAGTAGGCAGTTTTGGCGTGGACGAAACCAATGATAGAGGTCTCAGACTTTTGGAATTCGCAAGCAGCCACAATCTTACTGTCGCCAACACCCTATACCCCCACAAGACATCAAGAAGAACGACATGGCACTCACCAAATGGAAAGACAACCAGATTGACTACATCTTGGCCCCCAAATGATTTAAGTCGAGCATCAACAAAGCCCAGACAAGAACTTTCCCTGGCGCTGATATTGGCAGTGACCACGACATGGTACTCATGACCCTACAGATCAAGCTGAAGACCAAGAACCAGAAGAGAAATCCCCGTTTGCGGTTCAACATGGAAAAGCTGAAGGACCCCGAAGTCGCTCAAATCTTTAAAGCTGAGATAGGGGGCAGATTTGCAGCATTGAATTTCCTCCAAGATGACATCAACAACCTCACTGAGACCTTCAGCAAGACCATTCAGGAGACAGCGCTGGAGATCCTTGGAAAGAGAGGAAAAAGAACCAACCGTGGGTTACCAACGATATCCTGGACCTGTGCGACCAACGTAGGGAGCTAGAGCCAGAAAAGACAAAACCCAGAAACGCCGAAGAGTATAGAACAGTCAACAGGTCAATCAAGAAGAAGATGACTGAGGCCATGGGGAACTGGATGTCAGAACAATGCTCCAAGGTTGAGAAGGCAATGGCGAAAGGAGACAGCAAAGAGGCGTACCAGACCATCAAGGTACTAACCAAGTCCCAGCAGCCAAAGACCTCCGTTATTGAAGACAAAGAGGGGTCAGTCCTTACAGAGAGCGCCACTATCATGAAGAGGTGGACAGAATATTGCAGCGACCTGTACAACTACAAGCTGAAGGCTGATCCGAACAAACTTCACGAGCAAGATCCCAGACCATCAGATCCTGAAAGCACACAGGTGCTGGAGGAAGAGGTAGAAGAAGCAGTAAGATCCCTGAAAGGAGGCAAGTCACCAGGGATTGACAACATCCCGGCTGAGCTCATCAAGAACGGAGGCCACAGAGATGATCAAGGCATTAACAATCATCTGCCAACGCATCTGGACCAGCAAAGAGTGGCCTGAACAGTGGACCCAATCCATCATAGTTCCACTTCCAAAGAAGGGAGACCTGAAGAAGTGCCCAAATTACAGAACAATCAGTCTGATAAGCCATCCAAGCAAAGTTATGCTACGCATTGCCTTGAACACACTGAAACCACAAGCAGAAGAAATCCTATCAGAAGAACAGGCAGGATTCAGACCAGGTCGAAGCACTGTTGAGCAGATCTTCAACATCAGAATGCTCATAAAGAAGCATCTCCAACATCAGCTACAGCTCTACAACAACTTCATTGACTTCAAGAAGGCCTTCGACCGAGTGTGGCAAGAAGCTCTGTGGCAAGTCATGAGAGACTATAGCTTCGACGAGGACCTGATTCAAGTCATCCAGGCGCTGTATAACAGCTCCCACAGTGCAGTCCTCATGGGTGGAGAAATCGGGGAGTTCTTCCGGACTTCAGTTGAGTTCGACAAGGCTGCCCGCTATCCCCCGTTCTTTTCAACGTGTTCCTGGAGAACATCATGCAGGAGGCCCTCCTTGACTTCAAGACCACAATCACAATAGGAGGAAGGCCAGTCTGCAATCTTCGATTCGCAGACGATATTGATCTCATGGGCCGCAGTGAAGAAGAACTCCAGGATCTCACCACCAGACTGGAAACATCAGCCAATGCCCACGGTATGGAGATCAGCACGGAAAAGAGCAAGATCCTAGTGAACAGTACCACACCGACCACTCCCACCAGCATCAAGATGAGTGGCGAGACACTAGAGGAGGTGGAAACTTTCAATACCTTGGAGCAGTCATCACCAAAGAAGGCACGAGCACACAAGAGGGGAAGATCAGACTTGCTGTGGCACTCTCCTCCATGACTAAGCTGGCGAAAGTGTGGAGAAACCACAACATCAGAACCCACACTAAGGTCAGACTCTACAAGGCACTCGTCACATCCATTGCCTTGTACAGCTGTGAAGCATGGACACTTACTGCCGATTTAGAACGTCGCATTCAAGCCTTTGAGATGAAGTGCCTCAGGTGGATCCTGAACATCACTACAGAGACCGTAAAAACCAATGACTACGTCTGGCAGCAGATCGAGGCACTGGCTGGCAAACAAGAACCATTGCTAGATACAGTCAAACGGAGGAAACTGAAATGGTTTGGCCACACAACAAGGCATAACAGCCTGTCAAAGACAGTCCTGCAGGGAATGGTGGAAGGAGCAAGGAGGCAGGGACGACCACGCAAAAGCTGGATATCCAACATCAAGGAGTGGACCGGCCTCACTGTACCAAACCTCCTGAAAGCAGCCCAGGACAGAACCATTTGGCGGTCCACTTGCAGCGTCCGTGCGGGTACCCCAACGGTCGTCCCGACCAAGGGATGAGTGAGTGAGTGAGTGAGTCAATTGTTATCATGTTTTGATCTGTGTATTGGGGATTGTGTTTATTCGTGGCACCTCCTTGTTGAAATAACATGGAAAGTATATGAGGACTGTGTTAGTATCGGAAGTAGAGAAGAAGAGAGTGTAGAAAAGATTATATGGTCAGAAGATTTTGTAGAGATATATAAACATGAATTAGATAGTGCAGAATTTCAAGAAAGCATAGAAACAGCTACTCAGCTATTGAACATGGATGTGAATAACAGTGTAGACCACTTTGTGAAGGCCTTATGTGGGGCTGCTGCATGCATGGTCAGAACAGTTAGAAAAGGTAGAAAAAATATAACGACTGGTTGGATGCTGAATGTGAACAAAAGAAACAAGAAGTTAAGAGAATATTAAAACGATTTCAACATTGTAAAACGAATGTAGATAAACCAGAAAAAAGACAAATGTACACTACCGCACGAAAAGAATACATCAGTCTAAGAAAAACAAAATAAAAAGACTTTGACCAAAAGAGATTAGAGAAACATAAAGACTCTTCTAAGGACTCGAAAACGTTCTGGTCCGTCATCAGATCTGTTAGTTGTAAGTCTCTAGTAGTTTATAATAACATCACTTTTTAACAATGGTATGATAATTTCTTGAAGGTTTTTAATGACTTTAATTGTGCAGAAACACGAGAGAATGTGGAAGTACTACAAGAAGATGAAAATATGTTTGAACCATTGTTTAACAATCCTATAACATTCGATCAGAAAAATCTGACATTCTATATTACACTAATCGTAATACAAAGTTGTTATTTTCTATTTTCACAGATGTGAGTTACAAATAGGAATTTTAAACTACATTCATGGCTGTTTACAAATCTGGTGGTTTTTATACTACATAATGGCTGTTTACAAATCTTGGTATTTTATACTACACTAACGGCTGTTACAAATCTGTGTATTTTATACTACACTAATGGCTGTACAAATCTGGTGTTTTATACTACACAACTGGCTGATACAAATCAGGTGTTTTAAAGTACTACACTAACGGCTGTTACAAATCTGTAGCTTACAACATTAATGGCTGTTACAAAGTCTGGTATTTTATACTACACTAATCTGTTACAAATCTGCCGTTTTATACTACACTAATGGCTGTTACAAATTGGTGTTATATCACTACATTAACTGCTGTTTTACAAATCTGGTGTTTTATACTACACTAATGGCTGTTGTTACAAATCTGGTGTTTTTTACTACACTATTGGCTGTTTACAAATCAGGTGTTTAATACTACAATTAATGGCTGTTACAAATCTGTATTTTATACAATCTACAAATGGCTGTTACAAAATCTGGTATTATTTTATACTACACTAATGGCTGGTACATAATCTGCCATTTTCAAACTTCGTTTTTATCGGTCCTCGGGCTAGCTACAGCCTGAGGTTAATAAAATAATAATAAACTAAAATAATAATAATAATAATAAATAATAATAATCAATACTGATGTACACTAACACCACGAAAAGAATACATCAGTCCAAGAAAAAAACAAAAGGAAAAAGACTTTTGACGAAAAGAGATTAGAGAAACTTAAAATATCGTCTAAGGACTCCAAAACGTTCTGGTCCGTCATCAGATCCGTTAGTCGTAAGTCACCTAGTATATTATAACACACTATTCACCAATGTTATGATATTTTTTTGAAGGTTTTAATGACTTTAATGCGTGCAGAAACTCAAGATAATAGAGAATTACTACAAGAAGATGAAATATGTTGAACCATTGTTTAACAATCGTAAAACCAGATGAGATTATGATGCTATTAAACATTTAAAAACAGGAAAAAGTGCTGGTCCTGAAAAATAATTGGAGAAATGCTGAATAAGCAAACTCACTGTAAATACTTTTCTTGTTCAGTTATTTTAACCTTCTGTTTGAAAGAGTGATGTCCCTTTGCAGTGGGCCAAATCATAATAATTCCGATACATAAAAAAGGAGATGTTAATAATGCTGAAACTATCGAGGAGTAGCACTCACCAGTGTATAAACAGTAAACTTTAAACAATTCATATGAATAAGATATTAACTCAGTGGGCAGATAACGAAGAAAAATTAATTGAAGAGCAAGCGGATTTAGAGCGAATTACAGCACTGTAAATCCAAATATTTACTCTTTCTCTCTCGTTACAAAACATTTGCTGTCCATAAAAAGATTAAAAAGTTGCTTTTTTGTTGATTTTAGAAAGGCCTTCGATTCTGTAATAGAAATATATGTGGAATAAACTACGAAATAAAAAACTGTGTAATGGGTAAATATATCTATGGCACCTCAGAGCTATTTATAATACAGTAACTATCGAGTGTGCGTGCAATAAATGAAAATTCAATTCTTTTGAATGCCCCAAGGAGTGAAGCTATAGGTTGTATTTTGAGCCCACAGATGTTTTGCTCTATTATAAATGACTAGCAATTGAGTTTATCAAAATAAAAGAAAACAAAGTGCATTCAAATAAATTCCTGGCGCCAATCGATGAGTTCTTACTATTTTGCTGACTATATTATTCTTTGTCTGAAGACTGTAATAGTTTGCAACAATGCAGTTAAATATCTTAAAAGAGAGGCAGCTAATTTTGATTTTCAGGAAATATGGAAAAAACAAAACATTCATGAAAATGGTTTTAAGGAAATGCTGACGTAAAATAAATTAATACGTAAATATTAGGGATGATGTTTCAACAAAGCTAATCTAAATTTTTGTCATGGCAAGAATCTTGTAGGAAGGGGGAAAAAGGAGTAATAGAAATCCTACAAAACATTCCGATGAAGACTGAATTCAATAGACTGTTTCCGCCTATTCATGGAAATTAGTTAGACACCCAGAAAAACCGAGCTTACCTACCTCCAGAATATGGTGATTAAATAAAAAACGCACATGGAAAAATACACACATTTGCCATGACATAACGTTTTTTAAAGTGTGCCAATACATTCATCTAAAACTGTACTAAATTGAGAAGACAGGAAGATATTCTTTATAAATAAGAACCTTTTGTGAAATGCATTAGATAATGTTTAAAACTTGAAACTTCCACAAACACGTTAATGTAAACATCATACGATATGTTAAATATCCGTAATGCCATTGGGTAAAGAGAACTAGGGATATCAAGTTAAAAGAGTTTTTGTCAGACATGGCTTTGGGATTGTATGATGTCTCAGGAGGTTGGTAATGACGCCAGTTTCTTTCGGAATTAAAGATAGCTTATTGTCCTTTAAACAAAACTGGCATACAATTTTGAAAGTAAAATAAAATAAAGCCTGGTTCTATTTCATTCAAATCCGTTATTCCAGACAATAAAAATATCTATCAATAGTTACTGACAAATGGCACAGGCTTATTATGCACGAATTCAGTTTAAGAACCCTGGTTTTTAATTGCAAACAAAAGATGGTCCAGACTGATACAGCATCAATTACCATTTCCATTATGTGGGTCATACTGTTGACGATGAAAATCATTTTTTGTTTCAAAGTAAAGCATATGAAATTCTAAAACGAAAGAAACATAATTTTTTCCTATAGTCTACAAGAAACAGAAAGACCAATATTATTTCTATTTTGTCGTCTGAAAACGAACACTAATTAAATCTGTATGCTAAGTTTATTCAGAAGCACAAAAATTAAGACAAATCCCGTCAGCACAACTATCTAAATATGTAATGATATAGTCACCTTAAAGAGCAATGTAATTCTCAAATAAGCATAGTTAAAAAGGGCTGGCATATATCACTGTAATTTGATTGGAATGGTCGATCGAATGTTGTTTTTTGCATTGTCAGTTTGATTTTCCTTTTTCTTTTCTTTGTATAAACTAGTAATTTACAATGTTATATACCCAAATGTATCATATAATGATTCGCTATACGTGATGGAACTCCGTAATTTTTGCCAAAATTAATTGTACTGATCACGTATTTCACTTTTTATTACTGTAAATGTATAAAGCCAATGTTATCATTATCATTAGTTCGCTATAACGTGGATGGATCCTATTCTTTTTTGCCAAACTAATTGTACTATCACGTATTTCAATTTAATTACTGTTTGACAAACATATATTGTGGTTTACCCACCCCCTTGTCAAAAGGCCAAGTTTTGGGCAATGACAATAAAACGATTTAAAGCGTCCTATCTATCTATCTATCTATTCTATCTATCTTTCTATCTATCTAATCTATGTACGTGTTTCCTCTCTATTTCTCTCTCTCTCTTTCTGTATGTCCGTATCTATGTATGTCTGCATGTCTGTGTGTCTGCCTATCTGTATCTATCTATCTATATGTCATCTGCCGGTGTGTTCTGTGTGTCTCCCTCTGCTCTGTATTCTGTCTATCACTGTCTCATCTCTCTGTCCTCTCTCTCTTATCTTAAAGGCTTTTAGGGAACATATGGTCTGCTACAGTGTAAAGATTATAGGTCCTAAATCAGACATTTAAGCCAAACCACAACATCTCTTGCTATCATATACTTCCAGCGTTTTTTGGAACACACCACACACAGGCACTCTCTCTCTCTTCTCTTCTATCTATCCCCTTCTCCTCATCAGTCTCTCTCTCTCTCTCTCCACACACACACACACACACACACACACTCTATTTCACAAACACAGAACACACTCCTCCTCATCTCACGCGCACACACACACACAGTCACACTCTCTCTCTCTCGCTCTCTCTCTCTCTCACACACCACTCACTCTCTCTCTCACACTCACTCCCTCTCTCTCACACACACACACATATTCTCTTCCCTCTCCTCACTATCTTTCACCACAACACACTCATTCACTCTCCTCTCTCTCACACAACACCACCCACACACTCTCTCTCTCCCTCCCTCTCAACTCTCTACACTCTTCAACTCTCTCATCTCTCTCACACCTTTCTCTCACTCTCTCTCCAGACACACGCACAACTGTCTCTCCCTCGCTCTCTCTCTCTCATCTCTCTCTCCACACACACACACACACACTCTCTCTCTCTCTCTCTTCCTCTCTCTCTCTCTCATCTTTTTCACACACCACTCATTCTCTCTTCTCTCTCCTCTCCCCTCTCTCTCTCACTCTCTCACCCACACTCACTTTCTCTCTCATCTCCCTCTCTCCTCCTCACTCAATCTCTTTCACACACAGAAAAACACAATCACAAACACACACACACACACACACACACACACACACACACACACACGCTACACAGTCACACCTCCTCTCTCTCTCCTTCCCATCCCCAAATCCACATCTCTAGATTCAATTCTGTATGAAGTTGTGTTTGAAATCGCTGTTCTTTCCACTGTCCCTCCCCCCTCCCGTCACTCCCCTTTCTGATGTATTATGTGGCATAAAGCCGATGTCAATTAAATTATTTCAGGAGTTTCAGAGTTCTCTCTTCGATCTCTCTCTCTCTCAATCATCTACCTCTTGTCCTCTCTCACTCTCCGTCTCTCTCTCCTCTCTTCTCTCTCTCTCTCTCACTCTCTCTCTCTCTCTCTCTCTTCAACCACACACACGCATACCACACACACACGTATTTGTAGAGCAAATTATGTATGTAAGTAAAACTATTGAATACCGTAGACAATATTTTTTATTAGTCACACAGAATACCTTTAAATGTAATTTCACGGTTTTTGCAAACCGATTTACGGATCCATTCTGCTCTCTATGTGATGGCCAACAAATTGAAGATGTTTGTCCACTTTTTTACTATGTATGCCCAAAATATGCTGTATTCGAAGAAAATGTAATTCGCTCCTATATTATTACAGATTTCCAATCGAATCTAAAGTGCAAGCTTCTTTGTATAACACTAAACCCTAGTTTGAGGTTTAAAGTTGATATACTACTAAAACTTAAAGATATCAAATTAAGGATGTTCCACCTTACATGAAAGTATATGATTAAAACTGTTGTTTCCAATGGGCCATATGGCCTGCAAAAACTGAATTAAAAAAAATTTTTTTTTTTAAAATAAAATAAAAAACAAACACACACATAAACACACACTTTCACTCTCACTCTCTCCTTTCAACCTCACACACACACGCATATACACAAACAACACACACACACACACACACACATAACACACATAAACACACACACTTTCACAACCACCCACCCACCAAATAAATCTAACATCTGGCATTCTTCTAAACATTCTAACTAGGCTAACTCAATTCAAACGCACCAATCAAAACCCAACCACCAAATGCAACACATAAATTGTCAACACTGATAAAACTCTTAACAACAACACAACAACCACAACAACATCAGCAACAACCACAATCTGCTAGTGCTGTCTGTCAGTCTCTGCACCATTTTTCTTTCAAATTTACGATGCACTGTTATCAAGATGAGGAAAAGAAGGAGGAGTGAGGGTAACACGAATACGAAATCTTAATATCCCATCACAACACACGCACCACACGCACACATCCAAACACAACACAAACTACGCAACAGGCACACACATACACATATAACACACATACACACACACGCACACACACATACACACACAACAAACTTAACAACACACACACACACACAGGGGGGGGGGGGTGGGTGGGGGGGTGGGGGGGTGGGGGGGGGGGGGGGGTGGCGGATAGCTGGTGTTTAGAGTGATTGTATCGTGATCTCTGACCCGGTTCGATCTCGTCCAATTGGATTTTTTCCTCTGGAGTTAACATCAGTGCAACTCCACTCTCCTCCCCAAAAGTCTTTGTTCGGATGAGAATAAAACCGAAGGTCCCGTTGCGAACGCACACTTAAACCCCGTTCCACTTTTCCGAAGAGTAAGCCATGTGTCCATTGAGAATGATGACATAAATTGCATACACATGGGGATGGATGAAAAAAACACATGAGTGGGGGGCTTTTAAAATTCTATTATCCTCGAAAAAATTTTTTTTTTTTTTTAAAACACACCACACACATATACACAACACACACATACACACACCAACATACACACACACACACACACTCACACACACACACACTTACACAAAACACGCACATACACACATACACACGCACACACACACGCACACACACACACACACTTTCACAACCACCCACACCTCCCATCCACAGACAGAAAATAAGACACAAGGAGGGACAGGAACAAAAGGAACAAGGCAGAAACAAAGAGAGAATAGAAAAAGAGCCAAAAGAGATAGACAGACAGAGCAACAGATAGACCAGACAGAAGACAGACAGACAGACAGACAGACAGACAACAGATAATAGATAGATAGATAGTAATAGATAGATACACAAACAGACCACTTAGACACAGTCACACAGTCACGCAAGACAGACCTATATAGATAGATAGGATAATAGATAGAAGATAGATAGATAGATAGATAGATACACACAGACACATAGACACAGTCACGCAGACAGACAGATAGAGAAGAGAGGGAAGGAGAGAGAGAGAGAGAGGAGAGAGAGAAGAGAGAGAGAGGAGAGAGAGAGAGAGAGAGAGAGAGATAGAGAGAGTGTGTTTTTATTGTATTTAATTCTTTTAAATCGAGGATATGGAATAAGCACTCATGTGCTTTTTACATCCATTCCCCTGTGTATGCAGTTTTGTAAATTTTTGTCATCTGTTTCCACCCTGCTGAACAAATCGGATTTAACATGTGCGCAGATGTTCTCATGTCGTTCGAAACACGAGCCTCGTTTAATAGTCTTATCACGAAGGAAGAAAAGAGAGAGAGAGAAGAGAGAGAGAGATGAGAGAGAGAAGAGATAGAGAGAGAGAGGAGAGAGTGAGATAGAGAGTGAGAGAGAGAGAGAGAGAGAGAGAGAGAGAGAGAGAGAGAGAGAGGAGAGAAGAAGAGAGAGAGAGAGAGAGAGAGAGAGAGAAAGGAGAGAGAAAGGGAGACAAAGGAAGAAGCACGGATGGTTTCTTCGATTCGTGGCTTGCTGCAGATATGATAGGCTCTGATGGCTTTTCCCTAGCTGCTGAGAGACCTGTTGAATGCAACACTTCCCCCGTGGGGATGCCAGGGGCCTGTCAGTATAAATAGCATCCCCCACCTTCCGCAAATTCTGTGCTAGGAATTCCCTCCTTTCTATCCCTCACTGCCTTGTTTCTTTTTCTTCTTGTCAAATCCTTCTCGTCTAGTTTCTGCCTTCTTGGCCTCTCAGTATAAATAGCATCCCCCACCTTCCAGAAATTCTGTGCTAGGAATTCCCTCTTTTCTATCACTCCCTTTGTTTCTGTCTTGTTCCTTTTCTTCTTGTCAAATCCTTCTCGTTTAGTTTCTGCCTTCTTGGTCCATTCGCCTGCGGGTTTGTATTAAAAGATAAGAATTCTCTCCCATGCCGAAGTCGGATGTGCTGGGCCTGACTTGTCAAGCGCTTAACGGCAGCGCAACGCTTTTCTTTCAATGACAGACAACAATAGTTGCTGTCCTGAGGTTCCGAAGAAGAAGAAACAAGAAGAAGAGAACACACAACAACCACAAAAGAAGAACAATGAAGAAGAAGAAGAAAAAGAAGAAGAAGAAGAAGACAAAGAAAAGATAGAAGGAAGAAGATAGTAAGAAAACAACAACAACAACAACAACATACAACCAAAATAATAACAAGAAAAAAGAAGAAGAAGAAGAACATCAACAACAACAACAAAAAGAAGTACAAACAAGCAACAACAACGAACAACAAGAACAAGAAGAACGAGATACAATGAAGACAAGAACAAGAAGCAGAATAACAAGAAGAAGAAAGAAGATGACGAACAACAACAACAAGAACAACAAGAACAAGAAGAACAAGAAGAAGAAGAACAACAGCAAGAACAAGAACAAGAAGGACAAAGAACAAGAATGCAATACGTTAGACGGAAGCTATAGCCGAGTGGTTAAGACCGTTCGAGTTCAATCCCGTGAGTTCATGAAGTCGGGGGTTCCTTTTCTTTTTCATCATCGAACACTCAGACAGCAAAAACTATCGTTGTCTGTCAGCTATATAACGAAAACGCGTGCGGCTGCCGTTAAAGGCGCCTGACAAGTCAGCCCAGCGCATCCACTTCGACCTCTGGACAGAATGTTATCTTCAGAGTCATTTTTTATGCAAAATAACAGAATAATGGACCAAAAGGCTAAAAAAGAAAGGACAAGAAAGAGTAAACAGGAAGAAAAGGAACAAGGCGAAACAAAGAGACAAAGACAATGACAAATGACAATTTTTAATGAATTTAGCTCTGCCCATTTCAATGGGGTAATAAACTCTAATATAACACAAGACTGCGTATATCAGGTTAAAAAAAAAGTGAAAAAAGTGAAAAGAACACACAAGCATAAATGATTAACATCAACAGAAACAAAGAGAGGGATAGAAAAGAGGGAATCCCAAGCCCAGAATTTCCAGAAGGTGGGGACGCAATTATACTGACAGGCTCCCCCTCGCCTTCTCCCCCCCCCCCCACCCCCCCCCCGGGATCCCCACAAGGGAATAATCGTATAAATGTAACACGTGCAAGCAAAACGATCAAGAACGCCGGTTTGAGTTCCTAAACAGAGCTCATGAGAAAGGCAGCACACACAACATACGAGTCACACACACACACACACACACACACACACAACACACACACACACACACACACACACAACAGGGGATGTTCTGCATACAATGTCTCGAGACAACGAAACAATTTTCATCAAAATGATAACGTGTGTATATGTTTTCGTTGTCACTTGTTTCTCTACGTCTCTGTCTCTACTCTCTCTGTCTCTCTGTCTCTGTCTCTCGCTCCTCTCTCTCCATCCCACCCTCCCATTCTCTCGCCATCATCTCTCCCTTCTCTAATATCTCGCTTGCTATATATCACTTCTCACTTTCCCATACTTATTTCAGAGTATGCCAAATATAAACAATAAATATATAATATATAATATACTATATAAATATATAAAATATATATAAATATATAATAAAATATAATATATATATATATATATATATTCTCTGAGAGTAATGTGAACACTTACCCCTCTTACAACTGTCTTACAATTTCTGGAGATTAGATTGTTGCTGTTGTTGTTGTTTTTTTTTGCCCTGCCCTACAATATTCTAAACTGTTTTATCCAAAGCCGCTAAAAACATTCCATTTCCTGTAATCATATTCTTTTATAACTTACTTTCGGCACTTTCTTCGTCTGTCCCTGCTTCTCTGAACATCCATTTTCTCTCTCTCTCTCTCCTCTCATTCTCCTCTCGTCTCATCAAATCTCTCTCTCCTCTCTCTCCTCTCTCTCTCTCACTCTCACACTCTACTTACACAAATTTGCACATGTATTAAGTGCAGCATAACTGGCGCGCAAGACACATACGCACACAACGCCACGCGCGCGCACGCACCTACACGCACAGCACATCACACGCCACATACACACTAGCACACACACAACTCTCACTCTCAACACACACTCACACACTCTCTCCTCTCTCTCACACACACACACACACACACACACAATAACACACTCACACGATCACACACACACACACACACACACACACACACACACACACACACCCACTCACACACACACACGACACTCTCTCTCTCTCTCTCTCTCTCTCTCTTCTCTCTCTCTCTCTCTCTCTCTCTCTCACTTTCTCTCTCTCATTATGAAATGATAGCCATTTCAACTACCACAAAAAATAATACGTCTTTGTTAAGCAAACAAATAGAAGATAATAACGTTAATGAACTCGAAGAGAACAAAAGAAAAAATAACAACATGAAAAAAAAATTTATATAGGTAAACTTTCAAGGTGGCTGAGAGGGGACGGGATAGCTCAGTGGTCACAGCACTACGCTTTCCCCCAGCTAAGGTTAAGCAGCAACGAGCGAGGGGCACCGACTTGGATGTGGTGAACTTTGCGCGCCTTGGCTTCAGTACACGTCCCCCCCCCCCCTTCCCCCCACCCCCCTCCTCCCCAGTTCAACCAACTGTAAATGGTACCTGCCCTCTTTAGTGTCAGGGAAGGTAAAGCATGCGAAGGAGAGGAAGATGGGCGCCGCCCTCAATACGCTGGCCCCTAGCAAAGCTGAGGTCTCCTGACGCTCGCTCCCCTACGACCGCCTAGCTTATGGACCCCTTATACCTGTACCGATGCAAGGGTTTCAAACAAAGTTATGTCTTCATAACGAGAAAAGCAGAACGAAATTGCTGTTGATACGTTTGGGGGGGTGGTTTTTACTCCCCTCTTAGTAACCTAGCTGCTATTAATACATCATGATGCGATTGTCTTTTTCAAATTTTACGTGTTACTATTTTGGATGTTATCATGAGTCATCAATTACTTTGCAGTAAATATGATAAGTTAATGTACAACATAACTTTTGGATTTCAGGCTGAAGGATTGATTGTTCAAGTATAATTTGTGAAGGTGTGTGGGTGGTGTGTGTTGTGGAGGTGTGTGTGTGGTTTAAGAATGTGTTTTTAGAGTGTATTAGTGTGTGGCACGCGTGCGTGTGTGCGTGTGTGTTAATTATTTATTTATTCTTTCATTATCGAGGAATGGAATAGGCACTCCATGTGGGCTTTTTTACACCCAGTTCCCCGTGTGTATGCAATTTTGTAAATTCTTCATCCGTTTCCACCGGCACACAATGGACTACTCCTCCGAAAGCGGAACGTTTTTAAAACGTGTGCGTCAAGATAGCTCATGCGTTCGCACACGAGACCCTCGGTTTATATTCTCATCCGAAGGACCTTAGTGGAAAGTGGAGTCGGCACTGATTGTTACCATCCATAGAATAATCTCTTGAACGAGATCGAAACGGGGTCAGCAATCACGAAGGCATCACTCTAACCACAATGCTATCCCGTGTAGTGTGGTTTGTTGCGTGTGTGTATACACACACGCGCGCAGCAGCGGCGCGGTGCTCTCTCCTCTCTCCTCACACACACAAGTTTATCTCCAATCTACTGTCACCTAACTGGAACCAATCTGAAGACAACCCGACATCAGACTGCACGAGCGATACCTATTAGCCACAGATCAATAAAATACAAAAAACCCCGGGCTACACTTCACAGTTATTTAACCCTATGTCGACGTAGCTGGCATTTCCTCAGCGAAAAAGTATAGTGGGACCAGTAAATACGTCCGTGCATTCTGGGTCAGTTAAGGTGATTGGTGTTGTTTGTTTCTTAAGAAACCGATAACACCTACGAATAGTGAATAGGTTAGGAATTATAGACGTAATTCTAACCGACCCTCCAAGTTTAACTTTTAAGAGTGAAAAGCTCACCCCCCAAAAATTAGGCCATGGGTAATTTTGTTTGCAAAAGGAGGATGCAAAAATAATCTGCTTCAAAAATGTGGGATAAAAAACAAATCATTTTGCTTCCACTAAGTATTCCAGGTTTGTTCTAGGAGTAGTTATGCCTTTTTTTCCACACACAAAACAGAATACTAACCACTATAACTGTTTCAGAAAAGAATATAAGCAAAAGTACACACACACACCAACACACACACACACAACACACACACACACACACACACACACAGCACACACACACACACACAAACACACACACAACAAGCAAGCGAGCGCACACACACTATTTATCTCTAGTTTTTGTCACACTGGTCACATTTGATGTCCTTCTTTTTAAAAAAAAAAAAAAGAGAAGCAGGAGAATGGAACAAGAAAGCAGAAAATACACAAGAAAGAGATGACAGGAGCAAGGCAGAAATAAAGAGAGGGATCAAAAAGAGAGAGAGAGAGATCCTAACACATAATTTCCATGATTTTCATTATTATTATTTTGTTTTAGTATTCTTTTATACCGAGGATAATGGAATAAGCACTTGTGTGCATTTTTTTACAGCTAGTCCCCGTGTGTGTGCAGCTTTGTACATTTTTGTCACCAGTTCCACCGTCACAACAATGCCTAACTACCCCCCCCCATTACGAAAAGCGGACAGATTTAAACGTGTGCGCAAGTTGTTCTGCGTCACTTCGCACACGATCTCATTATAGTCTCATCCGAAGAACGTTAGGGAAAGTGGAACTGCACTGATGTTAACATCCATGAAAAATATTCTCCTTGAACCGGCATCGAAACCTGTTGACGTCAGATTGTGCGCACGCCATTTCTAACCACAAGCTATCCCGTGGGGATGCCAGTATTAAGCAGGACATCCCCCCAGACCCCACGGGGAAGGTAAGGTGACCCGTCTACAGATTATATTCTCTTGAACATGACTCTATGAAACAAACGAACCTGCTGACTCAATAATTGATACAGACGCGAGCCTTTAACACCCCGTGAAGCTATCTATATATATTATACACTGATGTCCACGACGCTTACATTCCCCCGCTGAGTTTGTTGAGATTAGGCTGTCTTCTGAAACGGCAGCTGAAGAATAAAATGCATGAGACCTCATCGATTCGTGTGTGTGTGTGTGGTGTGTGTGTTTGTGTGGTGTAAGGGGGTGGGGAGGTGGGAGTAAAGTTGTGGTGGGGGGGTGGGGTGGGGGTGCTGAGTGTTGTGTGGTGTGTGGTTTTGTGGTGTGTGTGTTTGTGTGTGTGTTGGTTGTGTGTGTGTGTTTGTTGTTGTTTGGTTGTTGTATTGACGTCCAATTTTACGTCTGTTTTCACTTCACTCTCAGTGATAATAACAGAGAAAAAAAAATATATGAGGGATGAGTGAGAATGAAGGTGGTGGAGTCCAACTGAAAAAATGCGCGAGTGAAAGTAGTGTCCGATCAAGCGCGCACGCGCGCGCGCGCGCCGCGCGTGCGTGCGTGCGTATCGAGCGTGCGGTGCGTGCTGTGTGTTGTGTGTGTTGTTGGAGTGGTGTGTGTGTGTGTGTGTGTGTGTTTGTGTGTGTGTGCGGGTGTGTGTGTGTGTGTTTGTGTTCGAGAGGCACAAGAGAGACATGCAGAGAGAGATAGAATCAGAAACAAGAGACGAGTAGGAGAGAGCGAGGAGAGAGAGATAGAGATATATAGAGAGAGCAATAAATTCTGTATTGTCGTGTTTGTATATGGTCCGTGCTTGCATGCATGCATGAAATCGTGGGTGCGTAAGCACATGTTTATAATACTATTTTTTTCTCTCCCACATGTAAGCCTTAAATAAATGATGTTGTCTAAAACCCAAAAAATGCCAACGGGCACGCACACATACCCAAAAGATATTCTTACAGGCGCAAGCACTTAACTTCTGAAAGTAATCTTTCTTATGTTCAACGGAGCCTGCAATTCTAATCTAGTACAGTAACTTGATAACACAGGTATAGGAATAGGCAATCCATTCTTTTGAAAAATTGATGACACTCACTCTCTCCTCTCTCTCTCCTCTCTCCTCATCTCTCTCTCTCTCTCTCACTCTTCTCTACTCTCTCTCTCATCTCTCTCTCTCTCTCTCTGTCTTTCTGTCTGTTCCTGTCTGCCTGAATGTCTATCTGTCTCCTGTCTGCCTCCTGTCTGTCTCCTCTCTTTCCTCTCTGTCTCTCTCAATTGCTATCTGTCCTCTGTCTCTATCTCTCTGTCTGTCTGTCTGACTGTCTGTCTGTCGTTCTGTCTGTCTCTCTCTCTCTTCTCTCTCTCTCTCTCCTCTCTCTCACTCTATTCTCTCTCACTCAAAACTTGTACATAGACATATTAACGTGTAATATATGATAAATTCTTTGTTAGTGGAAAAAAACAAGAACTCCAAAAACGATGTGGTTTTTGCTTGTTAAAAATAATTTCTTTAAGGTCTTTCATGTCATACGCGTCAAATCTTCGTTCAAAAATTCAATGCTTTAAGGGTTGTGAAGTGTTAATAACAAAGAAACCCCACACACGCACACGCACTCACATACACACAAAAAACACACACTTACACACAACACACACCCCCCCTCCACACCCCCCCACCCACTACACACACACACACACACACACACACACCCAAACAGCACACACACCACACACACACACACACACAACACAAACACACACACACACACACAAGCACTCACTCACTCACCTCACTCAACTCACATAATCAAATCATAATCAAAATGCTTCGATAGACTATAAACCGAGGTCCCGTAAGGAACGCACGACCAGACAATCTTGCACACACGTTAAAACCCATTCCGCTTTTTGGAAGAGTAGGCCATTGTGTGCCGGTAGGAACGGATGACAAAACTGACAAAACTGCATATACACGGGGAGTGGGTGTAAACAAAAAAAAGCGCATGAGTGCTTATTCCATTAAACTCGGAATGAAAGAATAATGATAAAAAAAATTAAGAAAATAAAATAATAAACCCATGCACAAACACATACACACACACCCCAACCACCACAACCACCACCACCACCACACACAAATCATACATAACATAATGCTAATTATCTCCAGCAACAACAACCGGAACACGAGCTGTAAAACCAAGTCAATAACATTATCGACTAATAACGCACAAATTAACAACCTTCGTGCAAAAAATGATTACGATAACTGCTGTTTATTATGCAATACCTGATGACTCTGGCTTTATTAACAGGGAAAACACGCTTGCCATAATTGCTACGCTAGAACTGCAGCAATATAATAATAATAATAATAATAATAATAATAATAATAATAATAATAATGATACTGGACGAGAAAAGAGCATTGGGGCAGTTGGTTTACAGCAAGGGAGAGAAAAAACCCAAGAGAGATTTTTAAAAAAATTTAAAAGGTTTGAGGAGAGACACAGGGTAGAGTGAGTAGAATTATTAATGAGAGAAGTGGGGCCAGAAAGAGAGGGAGAGGAGGGAGGGGGAGAGAAGAGGGTTAGGAGAGAGAGGAATGGGAAGAGGAGTGAGAGAGACAGACAGACAGAACAGATCCACACACACACAGACAAAATAGACAAACACACAACAACAACAACCCACGCCACCACTCTAAGCAACACAACACAACACAACACACTAACACACACACACACACACACACACACACACGACAACACACACACACACACAAATTACATAACCGGTATTCTGCGAACACCACAACCACACATACACAACACACACACAACACACACACACACAACACCCACACACACAAAACGCACGCACGCACCAACACACACACAAACACACACACAAAAACACACACACACACACCACAAACACACACACAACACACACAATACACAAACACCCACACACAGACACACACACACCAAACACACACACACACACAAAGTAAAATAACGGTATTCTGCCGAAAACACAACACACACACACACACACACACACTACACACACACAACACAAAGAACCCACACAAAAACACAAACACAACACACACGCACGCACGCACCCAACGCACACACACACACACACAAACACACACACACACACACACACACACACAACTACACCAACACACACACCACACCCAAAGTACATACGTATTCTTGCGAATTTTGCTGGTCCGGACAAACTTTTTGTCCACGGGTGAGGTCTGAAACAGAGAGAGTTGCCGAAATAAACACACGCGGTGAAAATTTTTTTTTTTTTTCCTTTCCTCAGATAGTGATAAACCAACATAATTATGCCACAAAAAGATATGACTCTATTGCATGTTAAATAGTTCGAAATTTTCTTGTTCGGGGCAAAGAGGAACTGTGCGTTCGGTCTGTGAAGATCACACAATACATACACACACACTCACACCCACGACACTCACAACCACCTACCACCGCCCCCCCCCCCCCCACCCCACCACACACACACGCACCCCCCCACCACACCCACACCCACACCCTACACACACCCACACGCACACACAACCACATACACACACACACACACTCACACACACATCCCACACACACATCAACACAACACACACAACACACACACACACACACACACACACAACACACACTCCAAACTTCCTATTACTGCATACCCGTCATTTGCTTACAATGTTTAAAAAACACACCAAAAACTTCTACAAACAATATAAACTTCTATAAAAAATAAAACAAAACAAAAATCCTCATACCATTCGATAATAAAAATCTGACATTCTATATTACACTAATCGGTATTACAAAGTTGTTATTTTCTATTTCACAGATGGGAGTTACAAATATGGTATTTTATACTACATTAATGGCTGTTACAAATCTGGTGTTTTATACTACATTAATGGCTGTTACAAATCTGGTATTTTATACTACACTAACGGCTGTTACAAATCTGGTATTTTATACTACACTAATGGCTGTTACAAATCTGGTGTTTTATACTACACTAATGGCTGTTACAAATCTGGTGTTTTATACTACACTAACGGCTGTTACAAATCTGGTATGCTTACTACATTAATGGCTGTTACAAATCTGGTATTTTATACTACACTAATGGCTGTTACAAATCTGCCGTTTTATACTACACTAATGGCTGTTACAAATCTGGTGTTTTATACTACATTAATGGCTGTTACAAATCTGGTGTTTTATACTACACTAATGGCTGTTACAAATCTGGTGTTTTATACTACACTATTGGCTGTTACAAATCTGGTGTTTTATACTACATTAATGGCTGTTACAAATCTGGTATTTTATACTACACTAATGGCTGTTACAAATCTGGTATTTTATACTACACTAATGGCTGTTACAAATCTGCCATTTTCATCTTCGTTTTTTCGGTCCTGGGCTAGCTACAGCCCTGAGGTTAATAATAATAATAATAATAATAATAATAATAATAATAATAATAATAATAATAATAATAATGATGATGATGATGATGATGATAATGATAGTAATAATAATAATAATACTGATGATGATGATGGTGATAATAATAATAATGACGACGTTGATGATGATGATGATGATGATGATGATGATGATGATGATGATGATGATGATTATGATAGTAATAATAATGATGATGATGATCGTGATAATAGCAATAATAACAACAGCAATAATAATAATAGTATTAATAATGATGATGATGATGATGATGATGATAATAATCATAATAATAATAATAATAATCATAATCATAATAATAATAATAATACATGGAACTTATAAAGCGCTATATCTTGCAAAAAAATTAATCAAAGCGCTTTACCAAAGGTGAGATTTTGCGACTGCGACCGTATTTTTTGCCCTCCATGAAGGTAGCCGCATTCCGACCCGATTTCATCTAATACTAATGGCTATTACAGATCTGCTGCTATTCCAGACCATGTGGCATTTGCACGAAAACAACAATCAGTCGAAAAACGTGGTAAACAAGGATAATCACAATACATGCACATAATTACAATAATGTTATTGACTGTCTTCCAGCAATGAACAACGCGTGTCTAAAACTCCTTCCTGACTTTTCTGAAGTGTTGTTTTGCCTCGGCATTACACATGATTGACATAATTGACGTATACAAAAACAACAATGTATAGTGTTCTTACGAAACGACAACGAGAGGAGAGAGAGAGAGAGAGAGAGAGAGAGAGAGAGAGAGAGAGAGAGAGAGAGAGAGATAGAAGAGGAGAGAAGAGAGAGAGAGAGAGAGAGAGAGAGTGCGCAGGCGCGCGAGTGTGTGTGTGTGTGTGTGTGTGTGTGTGTGTGTGTGTGTGCGTGCGTGTGTGTGTGTGTGCGCGCGCGCCTGTATGTATATGTGTGGACACACGCATGTGTACATATTAAATAATGCATACACTAGCGTATGAATGCATGCGTATTCGCACTCTTCCCATTCCCTTCATAAGTGTGCCTGCATGCAAACATACGCAACACACCACACACACACACACACACACACACACACACACACACACACACACACACACACACACACATACACACACAACACAATACACACAACAAACACAACACACAACATAACATAACATACACACTCTACCTCTAAACTTATTTACGGATGATAAGAATGATATATAAGGATGATAATAACTTCCATACATTCTTCTTCTTCTTGTTATTATTATTATTATTATTTTATTTTTCATTATTATAGGAATGCACGTATTCCCTTCCCATCCCCCATTCACGGCAAATCTGAACTAGTTAAATTAAGCCTTTCAGAAATAGACTATCAGGTTTAACCTTTTCACTTTTTTTCTCTTTTCTTTTTGCTCTTCGAATCATCCTAATTCCCCCACATGAATCTTGTTTTATCAGGTAGAAAACTTGAAGGTGTAGCACAGCATGGGCGGGGAAGAGTGTTACGATCCTCTCACCTCCTACCTGACAGTAAAAAGCAAAGGTGTGTAGTGTAATCAAAGGTAAGGCTACGAAAGAGACAAGATAACAAGATACAGACAGACAGAGAGGCGGGAGAGAGATAGAGGGAGATGTAGTGTGTGTGTGTGTGTGTGGGTGGGTAGGGGTGGGGAGGGTATGTCGGGCTGTGGGGTCATCATCATCATCATCATCATCATTTTTTTTAAAATTATTATTATCATCATCATCATCATCGTCATCATCATCACATCATCATCATCATCATCATCAACAACATCATTGGGAGAGAAGCTAATGCCGGACTCAAGTGATGCCAACAGGCGAGCAAAAGTTTGAGCAATGCACAATGCCTGGCTGAGTTTATTCTTGTTACATAATGCCGTCAGCGCCTGGGGTTTATCACAGTTCTTGATTAAACCATTGACGCTGGGGGCAACAGCAAGGTGAGAGGCTGTATGACCAGTGGCTTTCCCACTCATGGAATTCCACTTTACAGCTTAGTCTTTAGTGATCGACTATAACTCTCTGACTAGGAGGCTTGACTCGCACAGTCCTTATGTGCTGCAGCCCTGGGGGCTGGTTGGCCTTTGGAGAGCATCTCCAACGCTGACTGTCCTTATGCCCACTTGGCCGAGAGAGTGGGGATGTGCTGTGGGCAAGGCATCTCCACTATAATCAAATTTCTGCCCAGTTTCCTAAACAGCAGCTGCCTCCTCTGCTGTTTTGGAGGTCATCGTCGAACACGACGGACAAACATACATACACACAACATTCTTGTGCCACAGCAGACAAAAACACATCACGACCTACAAAATTCCCAAAATGATTTCTTCATCTTTTATATGCCTGCACACACAAGATAAAGATGCAGACACTGGCAGTTGTTATGGAGTTCTGTTGACCTGGAACAGCAAAAGAGCCAAACAGTCTCTCTGACTACTAGGTGCTGTCAGAGGTGTCATTAATTAAGCCGCCAAACTCAACAACAACCTGCATTCATTCCAACCACCCCACCCATTTCCACAATCAGGTTAAAAGTCTTAAAACAATCTCGTTAAGTTGGGAGGAGAAAAAAAGGAGAAGTTATTCACAGTGTGCTCTAAACAAGATATAATTTCACCCAACTTCACCCATTTCCACTTAAACGTCAAAACCTGAAAATAAACTCATTAAGTTGGGAGGGGAAAAAAAAGAAGAACGAACACACATGCACACAGCGTGCTCTAAACAAGGTTTCATATCTGCTGACTTATCAGTGTGGTGAGAAAGGCAACATCAGATTTTTTATTATTACGCTGGGGAGGGAGTGGTGTGTCTCAGTCTCAAAGCTGAGCTACTTTCAGTCCGTTATCACCACACAGGGGGGCAGGACAGGACAAGACAGGACAGGACAGGACAAGACAGGACAAGACAGGACAGGACAGGACAGGGCAGGACAAGACAGGACAAGACAGGACAGGACAGGACAGGCCAGGACAGGACAGGACAGGGCAGGACAAGACAGGACAGGACAGGACAAGACAGGACAGGACAAGACAGGACAGGACAGGACAAGACAGGACAGGACAAGACAGGACAGGACGGGGCAGGGCAGGACAGGACAGGACAGGACAAGACAGGACAGGACAAGACAGGACAAGACAAGACAGGACAAGACAGGCCAGGACAGGCCAGGACAGGACAGGACAGCACAGGACAGGACAGAACAGGAAAGGACAGGACAGGACAGGGCAGGGCAGGACAGGACAGGGCAGGACAGGGCAGGGCAGGACAGGGCAGGACAGGGCAGGACAGGACAGTACAGGAGAGGACAGGGCAGGACAGGACAGGGCAGGACAGGACCCTCCTCTCCTAAATCCCCACAGCGATCGTCTGTGTAGGCTCTTGTTATTTTGGGTGTGTGTTTATCAGCTCCTACTCTCCCTCCCTTTTTTTTGCTCTAGTTTTAAAGTAGATCTGTGATGCTCATGGACCAACATGCACGAAGAGAGGTAAAAAAAAAAAAGTGTTAGCGCCCTTATATGACCCTGCTCTCCTAAATCCCCATAGCGATTGTCTGTGTAGATGGGACTCCGGCTATTTCGGTGTGTTTAATAGCTCCCCCCCCTCTCCCCCCCCCCCCCCCCCCCCCACCTTTGCTCTAGTTTTAAAGTAGATTTATGATGTGCATGGACCAACAAGCATGAAGAGAGAAAAAAAAGTGTAAGCTCTATTAAATGTTGTGTCTATGTATGCATAACTTGACAAAAATACGTCTAGTGTGCAGGGCTGAGATTGGGATGCTGGGTGGTGTGGCACACTTACAGTAACACTTGTGTAACATATAACTCGTGCATCGTTTTTCCTGCATGTGTGCACCTCCCCTCTCCCCCCTACACACACACACACACACACACACACACACACACACACACACACACACACACAGCACACAACACACACACACACACACACACACACACATGCACACACACACACACATACACACACACACGTCTCTGGTAAGATCAGTTCAAGACCATTCTTACTTTCTCAACAAGGGTGTCAGTCATTGCCTACCTGATACTTGTTACAAAACATACCACATCTTCCCTCAGATTCACATAGCAAATTGTCGAGCAACACAAAATACAACACGGATAACTTTCTGTCCTGTGACATGGAACAAACTCAAGTAAATTATCAGATCATAAAGGCTCATACTGCATTCTCCATTTACATACCACAACAGTTTCCAAAGCAGAACTGATTTTATGCATATGTTAACCTGAACAACAGCAATAGCTTCAACCTGCAGGTGCTGACAAGTCTTGAACAAATAACCCCAGAAGTCTTATATCATCCACCTGACCACTGTACCATCTTCCTTTTTTACATCAAAGAGTAAAATAGACTAATTAAGATGAAAAAAGAAGAAGAACACATAATATGTGCTCTAAACCTTTTATGTCAGCAACTCCACCCATTACCAAATTCACGTCAAAATTTGAAAAAATAACTCATTTAGTTGGGAGTGGGAAAAAAAGAAGAACGAACACACATGCACACAGCGTGCTCTAAACCAGGTTTTATATCTGCTGACTTATCAGTGTGGTGAGAAAGGCAACATCAGCTTTTTTTTATTACGCTGGGGAGGGAGTGGTGTGTCTCAGACTCAAAGCTGAGCTACTTTCAGTCCCTTATCACCACACAGGGAGACAGGACAGGATAGCACAGGACCCTCCTCTCCTAAATCCCCACAGCTATCGTCTGTGTAGGCTCTTGTTATGTTCGGTTGGTGTTTATCAGCTCCTACTCCCCCTCCCTTTTTTGCTCAAGTTTTAAAGTCGATGCATGATGCACATGGACCAACAAGCACGAAGAGAGAAAAAAAAGTGTTAGCGCTCTTACAGAACCCTGCTCTCCTAAATCCCCACAGCGATTGTCTGTGGAGGTGGGGCTCTGGCTATTTTCGGTGTGTGTTTACTAGCGTTTTGCCCCCATTCCCATTTTTGCTCTAGTTTTAAAGTGGATGCATGATACACATGGACAAGTAATCATGAAGAGAAAGAAAAAAGGTGTTCGCACTCTTACATGACTTTTCCATGTACGCATAATTTGACAGACATATATGTGGGCACTGGGAGAGATTAAGATGCTGGGTTGCATACCCATACATTAACACTCACAATCACATGTAACTTACATACACATACAACACACATGCACGTATGCATGCACACACACACATACTTACACACACACATACACCACATAAACACCATGTAATATCACTTATAGTGAACAGACATTAAATACAATAATGCGCACGCGCACACACACACACACACAACACACACACACACACACACACACACACACACACACACACACACACACACACACACACACACACGTTTCTGGTAAGATCAGTTCGAGGACATTCTTACTTTCTCAAAAAGGGTGTCAGTCACTGCATATCTGATACTTTTTACAAAACATACCACATCTTCCCTCAGAGGAGATATTTCCCCCTGGAGTTAACATCAGTGCCGACTCCACTCTCCCCAAAAGTCCTTCGGATGAGACTATAAACCGAGGCCCCGTGTGCGAACGCACGCAGAACACCTTACGCGCACGTTAAATCCTGTTCCGCTTTTCGAAAGAGTAGGCCATTGTGTGCCGGTGGGAACAGATGACAGAATTCACAAAACCGCATACACACGGGGACTTGGTGTAAAAAAGCCCATAAGTGCTTATTACATTATCCTCGATATAAAAGAATAAAACAAAAATATCAAAAATATAAAAAACATTCACATAGCAAATTGTTGAGCAACACAAAATACGGATAACTTTATGCCCTGTGACATGGAACAAACTCACTTAAACTACCAGATCATAAAGGGTCGTACTGCATTCTCCATTTACATACCACAACAGTTTTTAAAGCAGAAGTGATTCTATGCATATGTTAACCTGAACAACAGCAATAGCTTCAACCTGCAGGTGCTGACAAGTCTTGAACAAATAACCCCAGAAGTCTCTACCTGACTACTGTACCATCTCTTTTTACACGAAAGAGTGAAATAGACTCATTAAAATGAAAAAAGAAGAAGAACACATACAATGTGCTCTAAACAAGCCTTTATGTCAGCAACTCCACCCATTACCACATTCACGTCGAAACCTGAAAATAAACTCATTAAGTTGGAAGAAAAAAAGAAGAACGAACACACATGCACACAGCGTGCTCTAAACAAGGTTTTATATCTTGCTGACTTATCAGTGTGGTGAGAAAGGCAACATCAGCTGGGTTTTTTATTATTACGCTGGGGAGGGAGAGGTGTGTCTCAGACTCAAAGCTAAGCTACTTTCAGTCAGTTATCACCACACAGGGGGGCAGGGCAGGACAGGACAGGACAGGACAAGACAGGGCAGGACAAGACAGGACAGGACAGGGCAGGACAGGACAGGACAGGACAGGACAAGACAGGACAGGACAGGACAAGACAGGACAGGACAAGACAGGACAGGACAGGACAAGAAAGGACAGGACAAGACAGGACAGGACAAGACAGGACAGGACAGGACAAAGACAGGGCAGGACAGAGGACAGGACAGGGCAGGACAGGACAGGACAGGACAGGACAGGGCAGGAAGGACAGGACAGGACAAGACAGGACAAGACAAGACAGGACAGGACAAGACAGGACAGGACAGGACAGGACAGGACAGGACAGGACAGGACAGGACAGGACAGGACAGGACAGGACAGGACAGGACAGGACAGGACAGGACAGGACAAGACAGGACAAGACAGGACAGGACAGGACAAGAAAGGACAGGACAAGACAGGACAGGACAAGACAGGACAGGACAGGACAAGACAGGGCAGGACAGGACAGGACAGGACAGGACAGGACAGGGCAGGACAGGACAGGACAGGACAGGACCCTCCTCTCCTAAATCCCTACAGCGATCGTCTGTGTAGGCTCTTGTTATGTTCGGTGAGTGTTTATCAGCTCCTACTCCCCCTCCTTTTTTTTGCTCTAGTTTTAAAGTAGATCTATGATGCCTATGGACCAACAAGCACGAAGAGGGGAAAAAAAGTGTTAGTGCCCTTATAGGACCCTGCTCTCCTAAATCCCCATAGCGATTGTCTGTGTAGGTGGGGTTCCAGCTATTTTCGGTTTGGGCTTATTAGCTTTTTGCCCCCATTCCCATTTTTGCTCTAGTTTTAAAGTGGATGCATGATACACATGGAACAAGAAGCATGAAGAGGAAAAGAAACATAAGGACGTTTCTGTGTAGGCATAATTTGAAAGAGATGATATGTGTGCATTGGGTGAGAATGAAATGCTGGGTTGCATGGCACACACATATACACTAGCACTCATGATTACATGTAACTTATCCATAATGTTCGTCACAGCGTGTGCGAGCATGCAAGCGTACGCGTGCACACACATACAAACACACATGCTTCTACATACAGGCTTGCTCACACACACACACAACCACCACAACCACCACCATACCACGCACACACTCACACACATACACACTTCACTACCCTACCTGCTCCTCACCAAGCGCGCGCACACACAACACACACACACACACACCATTACCTTACCTGCCCCCTCCCCCCCCCCCCACACACACACACAAAACATCTCCCCACACACAAAACATCTCCCCACACACTCACACGCACACAAAACATCTCCCCACACACTCACACGCACACAAAACATCTCCCCACACACTCACACAAAACATCTCCCCCCCACACACACTTACAAAAAAACAACACACTTACAACAAACACATACGCACGCACCACTGCAGTATCTTCCTCCTCCCCCCTACACACACAACACACACACACACACCACTGCCCTACCTCCTCCCCCTACCCCTCAACACACTTGCAACACACACACACACACACACGCATGCACGCACGCACGCACCACTGCAGTTACTGCCCCCTCACCCCTACACACACAAACATTCTCCACACACACATAATAATAATAATAATGTATGGAACTTATATAGCGCTGAATCTTGTAAAGCAACAAATCAAAGCGCTCATAACACTCATAACACACACCCAACACATACACACACACACCACACAACACACACACACAACACCACTACCCTACCTCCCCCCTAACCCCAACACACTTGCAACACACACACACAGCGCGCACACACACCACTGCAGTTACTGCCCCCTCACCCCTACACACACAAACATTCCCCTCACACACATACTCACAACAAACACACACATACTCACACACACACACACACACATACTCACCACACACACAACACACACACTTACAACACACACACACACACACACAACACACACACACACACACACTTACAACACACACAACAACACACACACACTTACAACACACACACCAACACACACACTTACAACACACACACACACACACACACACACACACACACACACACAACACACACACTTACAACACACACACACACACTTACAACACAACACAACACAACACAACACAACACAACACACACACACACACACACACACACACACACACTGTATCCACAGTCAAACCCCTTCTAACGTTCCTTCAGTTGTGCCAGAGGTTATTCTGACCTCACAACAAATTCATCATGATTATCGTTAATATTTCTTTTTATTAATTTTTTTTGCCTGTCTGAGCCCCCCTTTGGCACCATATCACGCACGGCTTGTTGATGCACACTCGAGAACAGGTTTTATACTTAGGGGAGAGATCATCAAGTTCTGAGAGACGTGTGTGTGGGGGGGGGGGGGATGGGGGGGTGGAGGGGAGAGTTGGTTGGTGTGTGTGTGTGTTTATGCTGTGTGTGTGCATGTGTGTGTTTAATTTGTATGTGTGTGCATGTGTGGTTGTGTGTGTGTGTGTGTGTGTGGGGGGGGGGGGGGGTGGGGGGGGGGGGGGGGGGGGGGGGGGTTGGTGTGTATATGTGTATATGTGTGTGGTATGTTGTGTGTGTGCATGTGTGTGTATATGTTGTGTGTGTGCATGTGTGTGTTTATGTTGTGTGTGTGCATGGTGTGTTTATGTTGTGTGTGTGCATGTGTGTGTCTATGTTGTGTGTGTGTGTGTGTGTTTGTGTGTGTGTGTGTGTTGTGTGTTGTATGTGTGTGTGTGTATGTGTGTTGTGTGTGTATTGTGTGGTGTGTGTGTGTGTGTTGTGTGTGTTGTGTGTGTGTGTGTTGTTTGTGTGTTGTGTGTGTGTGTTGTGTGTGTGTGTGTGTGTCAGTGTTGTGTGTGTGTGTGTGTGTGTGTGTTGTTTGTGTGTTGTGTGTGTGTGTTGTGTGTGTATGTGTGTTGTGTGTGTTGTGTGTGTGTGTTGTGTGTGTGTTGTGTTGTTTTTTGGTTGTGTGTGTGTGTGTGTTGTGTGTGTGTGTGTGTGTCAGTGTTGTGTGTGTGTGTGTGTTGTTTGTGTGTTGTGTGTGTGTGTGTGTGTGTGTTGTGTGTGTATGTGTGTGTGTGTGTTTTGTGTGTATGTGTGTGTGTTGTGTGTGTATGTGTTGTTTGTGTGTTGTGTGTGTTGTGTGTGTAGTGTGTGTGTGTGTGTGTGTTGTGTGTGTGGGGGGGATGGAGGGGGGGGGGTTGGTGTGTGTATGTGTATATGTGTATATGTGTGTGGTATGTTGTGTGTGTGCATGTGTGTGTTTATGTTGTGTGTGTGCATGTGTGTTTTTATGTTGTGTGTGTGCATGTGTGTGTTTATGTTGTGTGTGTGCCTTTGTATGTGCGTGTGTTTATGTTGTGTGTGTGTTTTTATGTTGTGTGTGTGCATGTGTTTTTATGTTGTGTGTGTGCATGTGTTTTTATTTTGTGTATTGTGTGTGTTTTATGTTGTGTGTGTGCATGTGTGTTTATGTTAGTGTGTGTGTGCATGGTGTGTTGTGTGTGTGTGTGTTGTGGGGGGGAGTGGGGGGGGGTTGGTGTGTGTATGTGTATATGTGTATATGTGTGGTATGTTGTGTGTGTGCATGTGTGTGTTATTGTGTTGTGTGCATGTGTGTGTTATGCGTGTGTGTGCATGTGTGTGTTTATGTTGTGTGTGTGCATGTGTGTGTTTATGTTGTGTGTGTGGTGTGTGTGTGTTGTTGTGTGTGTTGTGTGTGTTGGTGTGTATGTGTGTGGGTATGTGTGTTGTGGTGTATGTGTGGTGTGTGTGTGTGTGTGTTTTGTGTGTGTGTGTGTGTTGTTGTGTGTGTGTGGTGTTTGTGTGTGTGTGTGTGTGGTGTTGTGGGGGGTGGTGTTGGTTGTGTGTTGTGTGTGTTGTGTGTGTATGTGTGTTGTGTGTGTTGTGTGGGTAGTGTGTGTGTGTGTGTGTGTTGGTGTATGTGTGTTGTGTGTGTTGTGTGTGTTGGTGTGTATGTGTGTGTGTGTGTGTGTGTGTTGGGTGTGTTGGGGGGGGGGGGTGGGGGGGGGGGGGGGGGGGTTGGTTGTGTTGTGTATATGTATATGGTGTGGTATGGGTTGTGTGGTGCATGTGTTGTTTATGTTGGTGTGTGCATGTGGTTTTTATGTGTGTGTGTGCATGTGTTGTTAGTTGTGTGTGTGCCTTTGTGAGTGTGCTGTGTTTATGTTGTGGGGATGTGTGTGTGGCATGTGTTATATGTGTGTGTGCATGTGTTTTATGTTTGATGTAGGTGTATGTTGTGTGTGGCATTGTTTTTATGTTGTGTTTGTGTGCCTTTGGAGAGTGCGTGTCTGTTTTTTATTTTGTGTGTGTGTGCATATGTGTTTAGTTGTTTGCATGTGTGTTTATGTGTTTGCATGTGTGTGTTTATGTTGGGTGTGTATGTGTTTATGTTGTGTGTATGCCCTGTGGTGTGCGTGTTGTTGCGCGTGCGTGTGTGTGTGGTGTGTGTGTGTGTGTGTCTGTGCGTGCGTGCGTGTGTGGATGAACTCCCTGAAAGGGGTTTATACACAGCGGAGATCATTAAGTTCTTAGAGAGGTGTGGTGTGTTGTTTGCTTATGTGTGTGTGTGTATGTGTGTGTGCGTGCGTGTGTGTGTTTGTGTGTGTGGATATGTGTGTGTGTGTAAGAGAGAGAGAAAAGCAGAGAATGTGTGTGTCTGTGTTTGTGTGTATGTGTGTCTGTGTAGTGTGTCTGAGTGTGTGTGTGTGTGTGTGTGTGTGTGTGTGTGTGTGTTCAAATTCATGTAACATCTTTTCACAAGTAGTGATATTCCACGAGGAGGAGGAGGAAAGGGGGCGGAGAGGGGGGAGGGGCAGCGTGCGACAAAAAGAAATCTCTCTCCCCTCTCTCTCTCTCTCCAAATCTCTCCTCTCTCTCTCTCTCTCTCTCTCTCTCTCTCTCTGTCATGGTGCTTATTCCATTATCCTCGATATAAAAGAATGAATAAATAAAAATAAAATATAGACTCCCAATCACACAGAACGCAAAAACAGTCATACAAAAACACACAAGTGGGTGCATACACAAAAACATTGGCATGTGTCTGTTTTCACACACACACACACACACACACACACACACACACACACAACACACACACACACACACACACACACACACACACACACATCCGTCTAATATCACTAAAAGTGAACAGACGTAAAATTGAAGTCAACAACAACACACACACACACACACATACACACACCACCACCACCACCACCACCACCACCACTACACTACAGCACACCACGCCACAACCTAACCCAACCCAACCCATCCAACACACACATACACACATATATACACACACATACATACATACAACACAACCTAACACAAACACACACACACCACACCACACCACACCACAACGCACCACACCGAACACGACCCTACCTACCCCACTCCACCACACACACATACACACTCACACACAACACATACACACACAACACAGCACAACACCACAACACACACACACACACACACACACACACACACACACACACACACACACACACACACACACACACACACACGGGGACGAGATAGCCAAGTGGTTAGAACATTGCGCTCGCAATCTGACGACCCGGATTCGATTCCCGTTCAAGGGGGATATTTTCCTCTGGAGTTAACATCAGTGCCGACTCCACTCTCCCCTCCCTTCCTTCAGATGAGACTATAAACCGAGGACCCGTAAGCGAACGCACGCAGAGGATCTTGCGCACACGTTAAATCCTATTCCGTTTTTCGTAAGAGTAGGCCATTGTGTGCCGGTGGGAATAGATGACAGAATTGACAAAACCGCAAACACTCGGGGACTTGATGTAAAAAAAAAAAAAAGCACATAAGTGCTTATTCCATTATCCTCGATATGAAATAAGAAAAGAAAAGAAAAGAAAAGAATAAAATAAAATAAACACATACACACACATACACACACACATTGGCCTCAGATAAAACAGACGCACCCTTATATCTCACGGCCTACAGTTGCACCACAAGAGGTCACACTGGTCTTACAGCGTAGTGATGAATTATTGTTATCATTATCATTATTTTGTGTGTGTGTGTGTGTGTGTGTGTGTGGTTGTGTGTGTGTGTGTGTGTGTGTGTGTGTGTGTGTGTTGGTGTGTGTGTGTGTGTGTGGTGTGGTGTGTGGTGTGTTGTGTGTGTGTATGTGTGTGTGTAGGTTGTGGAGGTTGTGTGTGGTGAGTGTGGAGGTTGTGGAGGTGTGTGTGTATGTGTGTGTGTGAGTGTGTGTGTAGTGTGGTGTGTGTGTGTGTGTGTGTGTGTGTGTGTGTGTGTTGTGTGTGTGTGTGTGTGTGTGTGTGTGTGTGTGTGTGTAGGTGTGTGGAGGTGTGTGTGTGTGTGTTGATGTGAGTGTGTGTGTGTGTAGGTTGTGGAGGGGTGTGTGTGTGTGTGAGTGTGAAGGTAGGTGTGTGTGTGTATGTGAGTGTGAAGGTAGGTGTGTGTGTGTATGTGTGTGTGTATGTGTGTGTTGTGTGTGTGTGTGTGTGTGTGTGTGTGTGTGTGTGTGTGTGTGTGTGTGTGTGTGTGTGTGTGTGTGTGCCTCTCCTTGTTGGCTCCGAATCCGGGTAGGGTGCGTAGATGATGCGTTCCTCTGGAATAAGTCTCATATTTAGGGGGGGAGGGGAGGGGGAGGGGGGGCAGGAATGGGGGTAGAGGAAGGGGGAGGGTGGAGTTAGTGTCTGTGTGTGTGTGGGGGGGGGTAAGAACTAGTGTGTGTGGGAGGGGTGTGGACTGTGTGTGGTGTGTGTGTGTGTGTGTGTGTGTGTGTGTGTGTGTGTGCGTGTGTGCGTGTGTGTGTGTGTGTGTGTGTGTGTGTGTGTGTGTGTGTGTGTGTGTGTGTGTGTGTGTGTGTGTTCATCCGCATTTGTGTCCCTGTGTGTGTATGCGAGTGTGTGTGTGTGTGTTGTGTGTGTGTGTGCGTGAGAAAGAGAGTGTGTGTGTGTGTGGGAGGGGGGGGGGGGGGTGCGTGCGTGTGTGTATGTGTATGTTAGTATCAGTATAGTAATATAATTATTGTAAAATAGCATGATATCATTCTAAAATGGTTATCATCATGATTAACCATTACACCCAGTGGTGTGTAGGGCAGCAACAAAGCGCTTCCACTCCTGCCTGTTCTGGGCCAACCTAGTCACTGATCCCCAAGAGTGCTGCATGGCCTTCATCTCACTTTCTACAGTCCTCCTCCACGTTGCTTTTGGTCTTCCTTTCTGTCTCCTTCCTTCTGGGGTCCAGTGCAATGGTTATAATTATACCAAAACCAAGAACATTCTCGTTACTAAATCTGCATCCAGTAAGGAAAACAAAAATACGTTGAATAAAAAAGAATGTACCACTTGTCGGAGAGAACCAATGTGGACATATTATGGTTTAATGTAAACACTTTGTGCTGTCATTGCTGTGCTTCCTTAAAAGGCACTAACATACAGACCTTGCTTCTGTGAGCGTTCGAGCGAATGAGCAAAAATATATTAGGAATGATGTGAATAGTGTCCACGTGCATGATTTGTTTTACTGATGCGCGAGTTTGCATGCACAGATGGACAGACAAAGAAAGAGACAGACACGCTCTCTTTGTCTCTGTTCTCTGCCTCTACCTACCTACCTACCTACCTATCTCTCTATCTCTCTCTTTCTTCCTCCCTCCCTCCCTCCCTCTATCTTTCTTACTTACCTGTCTACCTACCTACCTATTTATCTATCTACCTATTCTCTCTCTCTCTCTCCCTCTATCTCTCTTACTTACCTGTTTATCTACCTACCTACCTACCTATCTATCTATCTATCTATCTATCTACCAATCTCTCTCTCTCTCTCTCTCTCTCTCTCTCTCTCTCTCTCTCTCTCTCTCCTCTCTCTCTCTCCTCTCCTCTCTCTCCATTTTCTTCAACTCCTTCCTTCTTCTCAGTTATCGGAATCTAAAAGAGGCTGTCTTGAAAAAAACAAATCACAGGGATGTTGGCTAAACATATTTACACTGAATTCACACTCTTGTATTTATACCAGGGATGTTTGGGCAGATAACCCGGACGTTAAAGGCTTTGCCTTTCAAAACAGTAGTTATCCCCCGTGGGGATGCTGGGGGCGGCGCCTGTAACTATAAATAGCATCCCCACCTTCTGAAAATTCTTTTCTAAGAATTCCCTCTTTCCTCTCTTGTTTTTTCTGCCTTGTTCTTTTTCTTCCCGTCTCCTCCGTCTTCATTTTTCTGCCGTCGCGGTCACTTCTCCTGCCTTTTGTCCAGAAAAATCTAAAAGGTGATGATGATGATGATGATGATGATGATGATGATGATGATGAATAATAATAATAATAATAATAATAATAATAATGTATGGAATTTATATAGCGCTGAATCTTGTAAAGCAACAAATCAAAGCGCTCAGATTTTATTTCATACCACTTTAAGTCATGGCAGATTTCTCTCCGTGTAATTCGGGCTGCTCTCCCCGGGGAGAGCGGGAGAACGCGTCGCCACTTAGCGCTGCGCCACCCTTTCACCCTTTTTTTTTCTGCAGCTGTATTTGTTTCCCTATCAGAGTGGCTTTTTTCTAAGAATTTTGCCAGGGACAACTCTCTTGTTGCCGTGGGTTTTTTTTACGTGCGCTAAATAATTACGTATAACACACGGGACCTCGGTTTATCGTCTCATCCGAAAGACTAGCGCCCAGACCACCACTCATGGTCTAATGGATGGGGGAAAAATTTCCGGTCCAAACGGGGTACGAACCGCCGCACACTTCAGACCCGGACTTTTCGCTTTCTAGACAGGCGCGTTACCTCTAGACCACCGATCCACTATAATAATAATAAATGGAATTTATATAGCGCTATATCTTGCAGAAACAAATCAAAGCGCTTGCACTCAACTCATTATTACACAGTCACACAACCAGTAACAATTATTAGTTCCACCAAGTCCAAATGTGCACGCACGCACGCACGCACGCACACACACACACATACACACACACGCACGCACGCACACACACACACACACACACACAGGTAACACACCCTGGCAGGGCGATAGAATCTCGGCTGTTGAAGGCAGGGAAAAAACTACGAGATGAAACAGGAGAGGAAAATCTTAGGTTTCAAATAAATATGTCTTGAGACTGGATTTAAAAGTGTCGTAAGAAGGCTTTTGGCGGAGAGAGAGAGAGAGAGAGAGAGAGAGAGAGAGAGAGAGAGAGAGAGAGAGAGAGAGAGAGAGAGAGAGAGAGAGAGAGAGAGAGAGAGAGAGGGAGGTCATTCCAGATCGATGGACCAGAAACAGAGAAAGAGTGACGGCCAATGGTGGATTGGTTGAATCTAGGTATTCGTAAGGACAAGGTAACTCCCTCCCATGCTAAAGTCAGAGGCGCTGGGCCTGACTTGCCAGGCGCTTTAATTAACAGCAGCGCAACGCATTTTCGCTCATATGACAGATAACAATAGATGCTGTCCGAGCGTTCGATGACGACGAAGAAGAAGTCAAAAGATCTCAATATCAAAGTGAATATCTTGGGTATTTTAAAAAAATCAGAAGAATGTTATCTAAACATTGAATTCACACTCTAGTATTTAAAATCAGGGATGTTTGGTCCAATCCTAAAGCTGTGTCAGTTATTGATGTCAGCTATTAGCCAAGGTCTACACTTAAATATTGTTACGTTGTACAATGTTGTGTTGAGATTTGCCTTCAGCCATGACAAGCTCTTAAACATAACAAACCAGCACTCTCTTTTAAAGGAGAGGGGAAAAAACCCTCTGAAGACGGAGTATGGCCGCCTATATGGCGAGGTAGATAAAAAAAACAGTCATACACGCAAACTTATCATTCAAGTGTGCCATTTTCAATATCACGGTGATTCCCAGGTGGGATGATGAGCGAGTCAAGAGTGCACATTCTGGATGACCCCCTTGAGTGTTAAGCTTTGGAACGCACAACAACAACAACAACAACAACAACAACAACAACAACAATCAGGGATGTTTAAACCACATAACTCGGACGTTAAGGGCCTCGCCTTTCAAACAGTAGTTAACGGTTAGTTTACCACCGAGCCGACAGCGAGGGACAGACATTAACCTTGTAAAACCTATCTCACCACGCTACCAGTCTGTCACGTTTATCAGGCTGCGCTAAATTTGGTCGTCCTTTTTTTTCTTTTTTCTTTGGTTTTTTTTTTCATCACCAGTTTACACGATTAGAGAGAACGAAAACAAAAAAAACAGAAAGTGAATAAACATAGAGAGAAAAGAAGATTCTTAAGCTTGACAAACTCTGGCCAAAACAGATTTTGCCATCGGACAATGACAATGACAATGACAAATTCTTTTATTTCGAGGATAACGAATAAGCATTCGTGTGCTTTTTTTTACATCCAGTCCCCGCCCGTAGGGATACATCTTAGTAATAACCCAATACTCATACTCCCACACACTAGAAACAAAAGGGAAATAACCCTTTCCAAAAAAACAAAAACACAAAACAAACAACAACAACAAAAAAGACCACACAAATAAAAGAAAACCCCCAAAAACAACAACCCCCTCCCCCCCCCCCCCCCAAAAAAAAAAGACCCAAGAAAAAGACCCCCCCCCCCCCCCCCCCCCGAGGAGGTAGTAGCAGGCTGGCTTGTTTGTCTTCACCAAAAGTGGTCCTTTTATCTACATACTTGACAGACGCTGTAGCCGAGTGGTTAAGACCGTTCGACTTCAGTCCCATGGGTCCATGAAGTCGTGGGTTCCAATCTCGGCAGCGTCTGGTGAATTAAGCATGGGATTTTTTTTTTTACGATCTCCCAGGTCAACTTCAAGTGCAGACCTGCCAGTGCCTTCGTTCCCTTTGTGCATATACACATGCCAAAACAAAACAAAATCAAATATCCACGTTAAAAGTCCATTAACTCACGCCAGCGTTCGGTGGGTTACGGAAACACGAACATACCTAACAAAACACGAACATACCTAACAAAACACGAACATACCTAACAAAACACGAACAAACCTAACAAAACACGAACATACCTAACAAAACACGAACATACCTAACAAAACACGAACATACCTAACAAAACACGAACATACCTAACAAAACACGAACATACCTAACAAAACACGAACATACCTAGCAAAACACGAACATACCTAACAAAACACGAACATACCTAACAAAACACGAACATACCTAACAAAACACGAACATACCTAACAAAACACGAACATTTCTAACAAAACACGAACATACCTAACAAAACACGAACATACCTAACAAAACACGAACATACCTAACAAAACACGAACATACCTAACAAAACACGAACATACCTAACAAAACACGAACAAACACGAACATACCTAACAAAACACGAACATACCTAACAAAACACGAACATACCTAACAAACATCTCCGAAGCGGGAATGCGGCTGCCTTCATGGTTGAGCAAACAACGAACGCACACGCAAAATCTCACCGTTGGTGAACTTCGGAGCTCCAGCCGAGGAACAAAAAAAAAGCAAATCATCTTACATGATAAGAGAGAACGAAAACAAAAAAACAGAAAGTAAAGAAACATTGGGAGGGGGGGTAGAGAGAGAGAGAGAGAGAGAGAGAGAGAGAGAGAGAGAGAGAGAGAGAGAGAGAGAGAGAGAGAGAGAGAGAGAGAGAGAGATTCTCAGGCTTTACAAACTTTGGCCAAAACAGACTTCGCCATAGGAGTACAGCTAGCGTGGTGTATGTCTTCACCAGAAGTAGTGTTTTTATCTGCATGCTTGACAGACGCTATAGCCGAGTGGTTAAGACTGTTCGACTTCAATCGCATGGGTCCATGAAGTCGTGGGGTTCGAATCTTGGCCGTGGCGTGTGGTGAAATAACAGGTGGGGATCTTAACGATTTCCAAGGTTAACTTAAGTTGCAGCCCCTCCCGTGGCTTTTTTCCCCTTCTGTATTTACATGAAAAGAAACAACACCACACACACACACAAACACACACACCACAAAACCCCCTTTCCCCCCACAACACTACACAAACCCACAACACAAACACACACACACCACACACACACACCACACACCACACCCCCCCCAAACACACACACCCCAAACACCAAAAACCCCACCCAACCAAACACCAACAACCCCCCTCCCCCCCTCCTCCCCCCCAACACTTCCCTCCTTTTTTTCCCTTCACAATCCAAACTAAACCAACAACCAAATGACAAATGGGTTCATGCCCAAAAAAAAAGGAAGCTTGTTTTTCCCAATGCTTTCATTTGCTGTTGTTTGCCCCTGATCAGTTGGTCAGCTTTCACGGTAGTGGTCAGGGGTTTCAGTTGTGTGGATTTTTGGGGGGGGGTTTTTTTTATTGGCTTCTGTTGTTTTCTCTTTTTTTCGTTTTTGTTGTTGTGATGCCCAACCCCAACCCCGCCCCCCAAAAAAAAAAAGTATTGATGTGGACTTTTTGTTCTTGGCTTCTGTTTTTTCTTTTGTTTCAGTTGTTGTTGTTGTTGTTGTTGTTTTTTTTTGTTGTTGTTGTTGGTTGGTGGTGTTGGTGGTGGTGGTGGGGGTGGTGGTGGTGTTTTGTGGGCTATGCAAAAAGTCTTTCGTGCTTTTACACTGCAGTGATATGAAAGGAAAAAAGTCAAAAGATGCAGTATGTATTGGTGTGTGTTTGTGTGGTGTCTGTCTTACCCCACGCACCAAGCGCGCGACATCGCACAACGCAACACAAAACTCCCTCCACCTTACCCCACCAAATTCCCCTCCCTTCTTAAAATCAAAAAAGGGGTTTTTAATGCCCAAAAGAAGGAACCCTTTTTTTTCCCCAAGCTTTCACTTTCTGTTGTTTTGCAGCCTGCCCCGTCGTTAAAAGTTTTAGGGTCAGTGTTTGGGGTGGATCTTGTTGCCCGTCAGGTTTCTTTTTCTTTCTTTTCATTTTGTTGTTGTTGTTATTGTTTTGTGGCTATGAAAAACAAAAACAAAAAGAAGAAAACATGTCTTTCGTGCCCCAAAAAATACACCCTGGACAATGGGGAAAGAATTTTAAAGATGCAGCTTGTTCTGTTCTGCCTTTTATGTCTTTCTCTTTCTTCTTCTCTCTCTTTTCTTTTCTCTCTTCTCTTCTTCTGTATGTCTCTGTCCCCTCTGTCTCTTTTCTGTCTTCCTGTTGCCCCTGTCTTTTCTTTCTTCCCTCTTTTCCTGTCTGTCTCTCTCTTTTCTCCCTCTTCCTCTCTTCTCTTCTCTCTCTCTTTTTCTCTTCTCTCTCTCTCTCTCTTTTTTAAAACCCCGGGGCAGACGCAGGACATAAACCACACGCGCGACACCATGCAAACACAAACACCCCGCACAAATAAAACCACCTTTCCCCAAAATTCCCCCTCTAAAAAACAAATCGGTAAAAAAACAAACCCCTAAAAACGAAGGCACGGGTTTAAATCAAAAATAGCAAGAAAACCTCTCATGTGTGTGTGTGTGTGTGTTGTGTGTTGTGTGTGTGTGTGTTGTGTGTGTGTGTGTGTGTGTGTGTTGTGTGTGTGTTTGTGTGCGTTCGTGATGTGTGTGTGTGTGCGTTCGTGCTGTGTGTGTGTGTTTGTGTGTTCGTTTTCGTTTTTACGTCGTTCACTTCAGTGATATTAGATTTTTTGTTGGGGGGTTGTTTGTGTGTTTTTGTGTGTGGGTGGTGTGTGTGTGTGTTTTTTTGTGCATGTGTAAGCGTTTCCCTGGTGGTGCGTGTGTGTGGTGTTGTGTGGTGTGTTTTTGTGTATGTGTGTGTGGGGTTTTTCGTCTTAATTTTAAGTCTGTTCCACTCATGTATTGGTGTGCATGTCGTGTGCGTGGTGTGCGTTTTTTGGCGTGCGTGTGCGTATGTGTGCGTGGTGCAGGTTTGTTGCGCGCGCAGTGCGCGGAATACAGCGCCCAAACAATAAAAACCCGGTTTTAGGTCGGGGCAGTTTTGTGTGTGGTTCTGTTGATTTGTGGCCCTGAAAATGAAACAATACTTTTGAGGGGTTTGGGACCACATCCCCGGTTTTCTCTAAACTGGCACTTTTCTTTTCTCTCTCTTCTCTCTCTCTCTCTCTCTCTCTCTCTTCTCTTCTCTCTCTTCTCTCTCCCTCTCTCTCTTTTCTCTCTCTCTCCCCTCTTTCTCTCTTTTCTCTTCTTCTCTCTCTCTTCTTCTCTCCTCTCTCTCTTCTCTCTCTCTCTTCTCTTTTTCCCCTCTTCTTTTTGCATGAGGGGGATTAGCTTTGATTCTGTGCCCAGATTGTGGTTGGTTGAAAGGGGGTGGAGAGGGAGGGGGGTGTTTTTGGGTTTTGTTTGTTTGTTTTTTTTTCCCTTCACTATTCCAACAAAAAAAAAACTGCTTGCTGTGCCCCAAAAATGGTGAAAGCGAAAATCAAAGACAAAAAACAACAACAACAACAAAAAATGAGTAAACGAGTGAGGTACAACAGAGGGGGGGGAGGGGGGGGGGGGGAAGGACAGAGAGAGAGGACAGACAGCGACACGGACAGACAGACGGACGAGACAAAAGGGACAGAGATAGGATCAGACAAAATAAGAAACAGGCAGAAAAGAAAATGCAGTAATGACGATTTTCAGCAATTTTATCGTTTCTGGTAGGGTAACAGTTTTTTTTTTGAAAAAAAAAATTTATGAACTGAAAGTAAATTTTTTTTTATAGAAGTAATCTCGTGATGAAAAACGACAGTATTTTCACATACTTTAAAATGATGATATTGAATGCGTATTGAATATCTATTATTTGCAAAGGAACGCCAAGGGTTTTAAATGTTCCACATCAACTAAACCCTTTAACCCAAGACTTCAGTAGTTGTATGTATGTTTGTTGTATGTTGCCCGTCGTGTTCGACGTGACCCCAAAAAAGCAGAGTGGCAGTGCTGTTTGGGAAATTGGGCAGAACTTGATTATAGTGGAGTTTGTTTGTAGAAGCCTGCCGTGCTAAACTTTGTGCGTGGTAAACCCGTGGGTGCAGCTGGGGTATTTTGCCTTTTGTAACCTATCTCCCGAGAAAAGGTTTACATCATGATTTTTAAATTTCCCCCATCTTCTTTTCCTTGACTTCGACTCGGTGGTATGGTACTTTTTTCGAATTTTCCCCAAATGTTTTTAGGAATATATATTTAAAAAATTGGAAGGGGGGGGGGGGGGGGGGGGCCCCCGAGGTTTGATCTATTACAAAATAAACGGAACACTATGTTTTGAAAATTTCTAAGCATTTTAATTGCTGGACGGTTATTCTTATTGTTTAAGAAAATGTGGAAAAAAAACTATTAAATTTTTTTTTAAAAACTGTAAAATTTTACGTTCACGTTTAACTTGGAATCCGCAAAGGAAAGGAAGGGAAGGGCAGGGGCAGGTCTGCACATAAATTTTGAAAGTTGAAAAAAAAAATTTTTAAAAAAAATATAAAAACATGTCTGAAAATTCCCCCTCTCCTTTAACCAAAAGAAAAAATATATAGACAGGGGGCAGGCAGGCGCAGACAGCGACAGATATAGGTAGATAGTAGTAGATAGATAGATGATAGATAGGCAGCAGGCAGAGAGAGAGTAGACGACAAATAGATAGAAGATAGATAGATAGTAGTAGATAGATAGTAGTAGGCAGGCGGTGGGGCAGGCAGGAGAGGACAGACTGTAGCAGACGACGGCAGAGACAGTAGACAGATAGATGACAGAGACGACGACGACAGACAGCAGAAGGTGGTAGGTAGGTGGTGGGGGGGTAGGTAGGTTTATCCCTAAAACCCACCTATTTAAATTGTCTTTATAAGCCAAAAACATGTTTGAAAGTCTCTACACTCGATGTTACCTAAACGAAATGAAGGGGTGTTTTTTTTTTTTTAAGTGGATGGATTTTACGTGAAATCACTTTAAAAAATTTAACAAAAAGGAAAATAGAATTAGTTGAATCAACCATTTTATGTTTTCCTAAACTGAGAAAGGTAGATAAGAGCTGGGGTTTTAAAAACGAGGCATAAAAATTACGATACACACAGACACTCCCCCCCCCCCTCCCCCCCCCCCCCCCCCCCCAACAAACACCCTCAAACAAATACGATAAAAAAATATGAATTTTTTTTTTAAAAGTCTTTTTTTATGCCCCTTTACTTTTCATATTTAAAAAAAGAACAAAAACAAGATGACCTAATAAAAGGTTTTGGGGGATTTTTATATATATAATATTTAGTTTTATATATATATATATATTTTTTTTTTTATTTTTATATATATTATATTATATTATATTATATATTATATATATTATTATATATTTTTTTGGGTTTTTTTTTGGAACGAAAGAATTTTTTCGGACATCCGAACTGGGACTACTTAAACTTTTCCCCACATGATAGTACTTGACTGTAGAGAAACCTTTCCGAAAACAGGCTTTCTTTGGAAAAAGTCGATGGTCCAGTGAAGGTCAGTAGTAACCCAAATTGTGTATGACCTGCCCCTGACTTCCCGTTATTGTAGGTGTGTGTGTTTTTTGTGTGGGGTGTGTGTGGGTGTGTTGTGTGTGTGTGTGTGGTGCTTTTGGGTTGTGTGTTGTGTGAATTTGTGTGAAGTGTGTGTGGTGTGTGAGTTGTTTGGTGTGTGTTTGTGTGTGGTGGTGTGTGTTTGTGTGTGCGCGCGCGCGCGCGCGCGCGCGCCGTGTGGGGTTTTTGGTTTTTTGTGAGGTTTTTGGTTTTGTGTGTTTTTTGGGGGTGTGTGTTCTGTTGTTGCTTTGTGTGTGTGCGTGTGGTGTGTGTGTGTTGGGGGTTGTGTGTGTGTGTGGGTGGTGTGTTGTGTTGTGTTGTGGTGGTGTGTGGTTTTGTGTTGGTGTGTGTTGTGTGTGTGTGAGTGGGTTTTTTTCCGGAAAACAGCATTAATTGAAAAAGTTTGCCAAAAACAAAAAAAAAACCAACGTGAGGTTTGTCGGGGTTCTGTCTGTTTCCCTGTCTTTTTGTTTGCCTGTCTGTCTGTCTGTATGTTGTCTGTCTGTCTTCTCTCTCTTCTTTCTCTCGCTCTCTCTATTATCTTTCTTTTCCCCCTTTCCTCCTCTCCCTTCTATAATTCCCCTTTTTCACCCATCTTTTTCCCATCTTTCTTCTTGCCTCCCTCCCTCTTTGCTTTCAATCTCTACCCATTTTTTTCTTTTTTTTTGCTTGTTTCGTTATTATTTCTTTATACGAATTGCTTTATTTTTTTTAAAAAAAAATTTTTAATTAAATCCCCGAGGCTTGCCACCCATGATCTATCTACACAGTGTAACTAAAAAGAAATTTTGTAATTGGACAAAGTCTCTCTTTTTAAATAAACAAGTCTTTGTCTGTCACGAAATATTCGGATGTACATCAGAGTTGTGTTTCGGTGCATGCCTCTCTTGTCTCTGTCTCTCTCTCTCGTCTCTGGCTCTCTCTCTGTTCTCTTTCCCTCTTGTTTCTCTTGTCTTGTCTCTTCGTCTCTCTCTTTTTCTTCTGTCTCTGTCTGTCTGTCTCTCATTCTTCACTTTGGCTGTATCTCTCTCTCTTTCTCTTTTCTCTCTCCTCTCTTTTCCTCCTCCTCTCGCTTCACTTGTTTTTGTCTCTTCTCTGTGCTTTCTGTTTTTGGTCTGTTGTCTCTGTCTGTCTCTGTCTGTTGTCTTGTCGTCTGTCTCTGTCGCTGTTTCGTTGTCTGTCTCTCATTCCTCACTTCTGGCTGTATCTTTCTCTCTTTTCCTCTCTCTCTCTCTTCTTCTCTTCTCTTCTCTCTTCTCTCTTCTCCTCTTTCTCTTTTCTCTCTCTCTGTGTATATGGTCTGCACATGCCGTACACGTTTGTGTTTTTCTCTTTACCGCGCGCAGCCTGGTAGTGCTTGTTGCCTGCCTGCCTGCGTGTTGCTTTCCCTGCCTGTTTCCCTTCCTCCCTGTTTTTGTGACGAATGAATTACTCAGGGAAAAGGTATTTCCCGAAGTGTCTGTTTTAGGCATGATAACACTCTTGTCTTCGCCTGCATTTTATGCATCTTTTTTTACGAGTTTTGTCAATCTTTAATTTGGTGTGTGTGTTTTGGGGGGGGGGGGGGGGGGGGGGTGCGTGGGGGGTGTGAAAAGTTGTGTTTAGTCAACTGTCTTAAAACATGAATTTTATTGGTGTATGGGTGGGTGTGGTGGGCGTGTTCGACACACATACGTGCGGTTTTTGGGACGTGCTGGTATATGGTGCGTAAAAAAAAGTTTTTTTTGCTTCTAGCAAAGGGGTTTAAAAATTTTGTTTACAAAATTTATGTTGTGCGCATGCGCGCGTGTGTGTGGTTTTTTTTTTGGGTTTTTTGTGTTTTTTGTGAATTTTATTTTAAAAACCAAAATGAAATTAGCTTTTGTGTCTTTGATATATTTGAGAGTATCAATCTGCCCGCAGTTTTAATTGCCCTTCTGGGGTGATTAAAGTGTTTTTTTATTTGATTTGATTGATTGACTAACAAACGCTCCACACAACAAAACAACAAAAAAGGCGCCCCTTTGGGTTTGGGAGTGGAGAGAGAGAGAGAGAGAGGTGTGTGTGTTGTGTGTTGTGGTGTGTGTGTTGTGTGTGTGTTTTGGTGTTTGAGTGTGTTGGTGTGTGGTGCGGTGGGGTTGGGGGGGGTGGGATGTATTTGGTGGGGGGGTTTTGGTGTGTGCATGTGTGTGTTTGTCCGTGTTTGTGGGGATGTGTGGTTTGCCCTTTTTTTTGAGCGCGCGCGCGCGGTGAGGTGCGCGCGCGCGTGTATGTGCTTGTGTGTGTGCGTGCGCGCGCTTAAATCTCTCAAGCGATCGGACCCCGAAGGACAACGCTAATAATCCTCCCCGACCGTCAAACCCCAACCTAACTTACAATGAAAAATACTTTTTTCGTCTTCGCCGTCGAAAGCTCAGACGCAATATGTTGTTTATTTTAGATGCCCCAAAAGCGTTGGGGCCGTTGTTAAGCGCTTGACAGAAAGGGGAGGCCCCGTGCATCCAACTTTGCCGGGAAGAAGGTGATCTTAAAAAGAAAGAAGAAGAAAAAAGAAGAAGAAGAAGAAAAAGAAAAGAAGAAGAAGGAAGAAGAATGTATGGATTTATTAGCGTGAAACTTGTAAAGCAACAAAAACAAGGTCAGATGACTTTTGTTGTTTTTGTCTTTTGGTGAAAAAAAAAAAAGGGAGGAGGTGGACCCAGAAGGCAGACAACGACGAGAAGGAGGGGGGGTGACAGGAAGAAAAGGAGAAAAAAAAGGGCAGAGGCAAAAAGGGGAAAGGGGTAGAAAAAAGGGGGAATTCCTAGCCACAGAAAATTTTGAAGGCGGGGATGTATTTCTGACAGGCACCCCGGATCTTACGGTTAGAAAGCATACAAAATGTAAGGATGACCCTACCAATCATTTTGTGCCCGGTGGAAACAGATGACAATATTTCAAAACCGATACAAACGGGGGTGGATGTAAAAAAAGACATGAGTGTTATTCATTATCCTGATATAAAAAAAAAAAATAAATAAAAAAAAATCATTAGCGCGGTCTTCACAAACAAGGGTGAATATTTTTTGTTTTCTGAAAGTTGTGTGCCAAAGGGGAGGGGTGGTTTCAAAAACTTAGTGGTGCCCCCCCGGGCCGGGACAAGGGGAAATGACGGTGAAAAGGGAACAAATGGACGAGTCAACAAGGGTATTTCACGGTCACTTGAAAACTTTCGGAGTGTTTCGGTTTTGTTTTTCGTGGGTTTCAGGTCGTGGGGGTTAAAACGTGTCTGAAATACGTGGGGGCAATGATGTTTGTTTAAAAGTTGATATTTTACTATACGCGCGCGTGCATCTTAACACACACACACACACAACAAAAACAACACACACACACACACACACACACACACAACACACACAATGTCACACAATTTTAATACGTATGTATGTATGTATGTATGTATTTGTGTGTGTATATATACATATTATATTTATATTTATATATTTATATTTATATATATATATATTTTAATTACGAGAAAAAAGAAAAAAACTTAGAGAAAGACAGCACGACAGACAGAAACACAGGCAGACAACAGAAATACAGACAGAAACCAAAACAGACGCAGAAACACAAAAGAAACACAGACAACAGACAGAAACACAGGCAGACAGACAGACAGAAACAAGACAGGCAGACAGAAACACAGGCAGATAGCAGACAGAAAAAAACAGGCAGACGACAGACAGAAACACAGAAGAAGAAACACAGGGGGACAGAAACAAAGGCAGCAGAAGACAGAAACAGCAGAAGAAACACAGGGAGACAGAAACAAGGCAGACAGACCAAGAAAAAAACCGCAGACAGAAAACCGCGACAGAAACACAGGCAGACAGACAGACAGAAAACGACGCGAAGAAACAAGACGACAGAAACAGGCGACAGAAACACGACAGACAGAAGACGAAACCAGCAGACAGCAGAAAACCCGACAGACAGAAACAAAGGCGCAGAACCACAGCAGACAAAACACAGACAGACAGAAACACAGGCAGACAGAAAAAAGACGACAGAAACATAAACAGACGACAGAAAAACAGACAGAAGAAACACAGCCGGAGAAAACAGAAAACAACAGGCAGACACCCAAAAAAAAAGAAGTAGACGAAACATGGCAGACAGACAAACAGAACACAGACAAAAAGACAGAAAACAGACGACAGCAGACGAGCAGACTATATACCCCCACACTGTCACTCATAAAAACTTAGATCTATCTAATACTGTAGGTTCAAAAAAATGTACGTAAAAAAAAAAAATATAGGCTTTTTCTTGCGCTTGTAACAAGCAAGCAACCCCACTGAGACAGGTTCCCCCCCAACAAAACTCTTCCCCCATCGTGTTTGTCTTGCTATAACCCCTTTTTAAAAACAGCCATAAAGTCTTTAGAGCTCTATAATGATAGTACCCCCGTAAGAAGGGCAAAGGAAGTGGGGGTGGTCGGGGCCATCACCCGCAAGCCGCGTCAAAAAGTCACCGACGGCCCTTTACGGATCCCGAGGGAAAGGGAAAGTTGGTCGACCAAAAGCGGGGCCCGGGCAGAGTGTGACGAAGAAACGAAGGCAGTGGAAAGAATGGGCCGAGTGAAGGGTCTCCCAAAACCCTGTTCTTGGAGGGGTGTTGTTGCAGCCCTAGTTCCCCCAAGGCAAGGGATTAATCAAGTTTTGAAGGAGAAAAAAAGTGTGGTATAATTTTTTGGCTGTTAAAAAAAGTCTGACTGCAGCCCCTTGGGGTTTTGTTTTTTTTTCAAGTGCCTTTTTTGTTGGGTGATGGCCGTGGGGTCTTGTGCAAAATTTTTTTTTTTTTTTTCCTTTTGTGCCAGTTCAGGGGGTGCGAGAAGGGGGAGGGGGAGGAGGAGGAGGAGGGGGAGGAGAGAAGAAGAAGAAGAAAAGAAAAAGAAGAAAAAAAGAAGAAGAAAAAAAGAAGAAGAAGAAAAAAGAAGAAGAAGAAAAAAGAAGAAGAAGAAAAGAAGAAGGAGGAGGGGGAGGAGGGGGGAGGAGAAGGAGGGAAAAAAAAAGAAAAAAGAAGAAGAAGAAGAAAAAGAAGAAGAAAGAAGAAGAAGAAAAGGGAAAAAGAAAAAAAAAAGAAGGGGAGGAGGGGGAGGGGGAGGGGGGGGAAAGGGGGGGACGACGACGACGACGCGCGACGACGGACGACGACGAAGACAAAGACAATGACGATGACGATGAGATAATAAATGGAAATTTTTATAACGTATATTCACAAGGCAAAACAAAGCGTTGCATCAAACATTATTTACAGTGGGAACGGTGCAGAAAGTTAAAAAATGATCACACGGGGATAGATGATTAAAAAGCACTGAGTGCTTATTCCATGGCCCTCGAATAAAAAAAGGGATAAACAAATAAAAAAAATAAAAAACGTCATGCAATCAATAACATTAATAGTTCTAACAAGTCAAATGTGCGCGCACACACTACACGCACGCACAAACACACCGCACGCGCGCGCGCGCGCGCGCCACACACACACACACACACAACACTCACACAGCTTTTACACTTTGGCAGGGTGATGGATTTCGGCTTTTGAAAGCGGGACATCATGCGATGAAACAGGGAGAAAAAAAATTTGGTTTTTAAATAAATATGTTTGGGTGGATTTTAAAATGTCATAAAAAAGGCCCTTTTGGGGAAGAGAGAGAGGGAGGTTTCAGATTGTGGACCCGAAAAAAGAGAAAGAGCGACGGTGACGGTGATTTTTTGAAACTAGGTGTCGTAAGCACAAGGTATTTGCGCAGAGCGGAGTGAGACATTCCAGAGGTTGGAGGTGCTGTTTGTGGAGCATTTGATGAGGATGCAATGACGGATGAGTTTTTTGCGTGCATGCGCGCGCGCGCGCGTGGTGTGTGTATGTGGTGTGTGTGGTGTGGGGTTTTTTGTTGAGCGTGTGTGTGTGTGTGTGTGTTTGTGTTGTGTGTGTGTGTGTTGTGCGTGCGTGGTGCGTGGTGCGTGGTGGTGTGTGTGCCCCTGTCTCGTGTCTGAGTATGTGTGATGGTTTCGGGTGCATGCATGGGAGATCGAAAAGTGCACAAAAAACTTTTGCGTTTTTTTTTAGAAGAGGGTTCTTTTCACAAACTTTTTGTTTCATGCTTTTTATTTAAATTCCGAAAAAGACAGAAGGAAAACTAAAAACCCCACAAAAAAAGGTGTAAAAAAATAACGTCATTTTCTTTAAAATAAAAGGAATACAGATTCCTGCAATCCAACCCATCTCAGCTTGATAAAAAATGTAAAAACTAAAAATTATGAAAAAGAAACGAAGATAAATTGTTTTCATATTCTCACATGTATTCATCATTATTTAAAATTATAGAAAGTCCCAATTAAAGTTAGGAAAGGGTAACGATCAATCTTTCTACATTCTCACACCTTCATCAATAATTAAGATTTGGAAGTCAACCATAAACATATAAGAAAGAAGCAAGATAAAATTTTTACTCAATTCCTCACAAAAGTTCATAATAATTAGATTATGGAAAACCGATCGTAAACTATTGAAGGGGGTAACGATAAAATTTTTCTCACATCTCTCCAAACCCTTCATCAACGAAAAACGATTGTGGAAAACCCCCTGCACATTTTAAATGCTTTGAAAAATGAAAAGGGTTGTGAATGAAAGTTGGCCGAGGTGTGATTAGATCATGCTAATTAATCATCTTAAGCGTTTTTGTTCAAAATGGTTACACTGGTATAACTAGAAAACGGGGTTTTTCCCCAAAGTAGCAAACCCTTCGCGTGAGATAAGGTTTATACCCGTTTTTTGCGCTTTTTAAAAAAACAAAAAAATGTCACAGCCATTTTTATATTATGGTTTAGCCCCACACTTCCCAATCGCAGCCGCAAGATAAACACACAATATGGGACAACGCAGCCCTGCAGCACCCCGTACATACGCAAAAACCCCTAACACAGACGCACGGATGCTCGCATACAACACTTACTATTTAAAAAAATACACACCAAAAAAAAATGGAAGAAGAAAACAAAACCCCCACCGCCCCTCAAAAAACCACACACATACACACTATACAACACAAACACACACAACACACACAGCACACACAGCACACACACAACACAACACACCACACACACACACACACCACACACCCCACACAACCCCACAACACACCACAAACACATGCAAAACTTTCCACGTTTTTCCTACTAAAGGTTTTGAAGGCTTTTTGAAGTTATAAAAGCAGATTAAGTTTTCTATGTCTTAACAGTTTCTTTGAACACAAGCCAAAGAGTAAACACTGATCAGTGGTACGATGTTTTTTCCCCCAAAATTTCTTGTTCCCCGCTAAAACCTCATTTTCCCTTAAACCATCAGAAAGTCGTTTATTCAAGATAAAGCTGTACAGTTTATACAAATGTTTAGTAAAGAAATCCACGATAGTTATCTGGTGATTCAGTTACCCCTTTTTTTGTAAGGCTGTAAGATGGCCCTTGTCCGTCATCAGGAAAAAACCCCCTCAAAGATATGGTTGAAAAATTTTAAAAGGAAAGGAAATTACATTGATGCGTTTTTATAAAAATGCCGATTAGCCATCAGGACCTGCGGCTTTCTGACTTTTCAGGCTTTGAAGCACAGACAATTTCGACTCTGTTTTTGATTTCTAAAACACCCCTTTCAAAACCCGTTTTGCTTTCTTTATTAATTAAGAAAATGACCAAAGACATTTTAATGAAAATGGGGAGGCATGGCATTTAGTTGTCCCCGATTTGATCAGGTATTTTTTGCTATTCGGGGCGATGTTGTTTTTTGTCAGACGCGTTTTGGACTACAGATCGATCTTTATTACACAAAAATGCTAAAAGTTTAGATTTGGTGTTAACCCCGAAAAATCGAAGTGTTGTCTTTAGAACGGTGGTTTTTGGTGGAACGAAAAAAAGGGGGTCGGGGTGGTTGTTAGGACAGTAAAAATGTACAAATATCTGGGGGTTTTCTCACTCCGGGTTTCATTCAGTCCACATAAAAGACTTGTCTGACGTGCTCGAAAAAAGGGGCAAGCTTTCTAAGGGTTTCTTTGGTCAGGGGTTCAGCTATACTGAGGTTCTTTGGTCAGGGGTCAAGCTTTACTAAAGGGTTTCTTTGGTCCCTTGGGAACATTCACCCGATTTTTTTTAAATTGTTGCGTCAGATCCCGCCCAAAATTTGATTACGGCGCGAAATATGGGGATAGTAAATAACCATGACATTATTGAAAGGGTGATCTATCGCCTTGAAACGTTTAAAAGTGTGTTAGTCAGGAACTCCAAACATTTAGTTTATGGAGAGTTGGGCCGTTTTCCGCTTAAGGTCAATATTTTTGCCAAGTGTATAAAGTTTTGGCTGCGCATTGTTGGTATGGATGATTCGAGATATCCTAAAAAAGCGTACTCAATGCTTCTGCTTCTGCAAAGTCAGAATTATACTACATGGGCATGCAAAGTTCGGAATATGTTGTATATGTTTGGTTATGGCATTGTATGGGAAGCACAGTCTGTAGGAGATGTCAGGATGTTTATCGCACAGTTTAAACAGCGTTTAATTGACTCGTGTTCACAAGACTGGCATTCTGCCCTTGAATCACATGAATTTTATGCAGTATACTCTACATACGCTGATTCCTTGACCTTACGTCCATACTTTCGAGTTGTGACATGTCTTAACGTGCGTAAAATATTTACAAGATTTAGAATTGGCACACTGCCTTTGCGCTCACATTTTCTGAGTTATAGTATGTACAGTGTGAATGTGAACAATGCTTATTGCCCTTTTTGTGCAGAAACTCCTGAAACAGAACTGCACTTTTTGTTGGTGTGTCCAAAGTATACTGATTTACGTTCACAACTTATTCCCCCCAAATACTACAGAAAACCCTCAATGTTCAAATTGGTGTTACTGCTTTCTTGCGGAAACAAAGACATTATTTCGAAACTCTGTAATTACGTCTACAAAGCATATCTAATCAGGAAAGATGCACTTGAATGTGGAACTGTGTAACTGTATGTGCATGTTATGCGGATGTGAACTCCATTTGTATGGGTCCGTGGCCTAACAAATAAATCATTTGACTTTGACTTTGACTTTGACACACACACACAACTAAAATAAAGTGGCAGACGTTTAACAAGACATTTATTTCATTGTAAACTTTCAGACTTTCTGCGCACTTGTTTTGCACCCCCCCCACCCCCCCCCCCCCCCCCCCCCACCCTTTTACTCCTCTCTCCCCTCCTCCTCCTCCCGTAAAAGTGCCCACAAATCCAACGATTAAAACCAAAAAAGAAGAAATAAACGTCCCAGCACATTTTTAAAGAGATATTTGTGACAACACCTTAAGATTACATTAGCCGAAAATAGGAATTACCCAAAAGCAAAGCGAGTCACTGTTTCTTTTCTCTTTCTTTTTTTTTTTCTTTTTGGTGGGGGGGGGTGGGGGGGGGGGGAGGGGGGGGTCGATCCAAATCCTGATACCAATCTTGTTTGCGCAGGACACGACTGTGTAAACAAGGTTTACAGACTACTCGTACGCACATTTCACTCATTCTTCTGCTGTTCTGATAAGCGGTAGATTACATGAAAGACAGTCGAGAGAAAACAAAAAGTAAAGGTGCCCCATGTGGCCAAAAAAGCAAAGGTAAAGGTGCTTCCATAACCTATGTGGTCGTAGGGGAGCGAGGCGTCAGAGACCTCAGCTTCTCCAGGGGCCAGCATGCTGAGGGCGGCGCCCATCTCCTCTCCCTCGCTGCTTTACCTTCCCTGACCCTAAAGAGGGCAGGTACCCATTCACAGCTGGGTGAACTGGAGGGACTGTACTGAAGCAAAGGCGGGCAACCGGTCACCCATCCACTTTGGTAACCACGCTCGATGCTGCTTAACCTTGGCTTGGGGGAAAGCGAGTGCTCTGACCACAGAGCTATCCCGTAATCCTGCAAAGTCCATAGCACAGTCCTGTAACTCCGCCAGGACTCTTCTATAATAATAATAATGAATGGAATTTATATAGCGATGAATCTTGTTAATCACAGAAAGAAAGAATGGGAGGTGTGAGTCTCTCGGAGAGCTGCATGTTTGGTGGTTGGTGGTTGGTGGTGGTTGGTTGCACTAAAATTGGATAATTTCGCTGGGACGCTAATATAATCAAAGATAGAAAAGAATGAGTGAGTGGTTTGGGATGAAATTAGAATGAGCAGCGTGGTAACGACATCAATACTGGCATGATATCAAAGATGAAGCAACAGAAAATATCATTTTCACCACCACAACCGCCACGATCATCATCATCATCATCATCATCATCATCATCATCATCATCATCATCATCATCATCATCATCATCATCATTACCATCACATGCCACATGTGCGTGAATGATTTGAATGCAAACTCTTTTTTTTTTTGCCTTACAAGATTTATCATCATCACCATCATCATCATCATTACTACTATTATCATCATCATTGTCGTCGTCGGCGCCATCGTCAACGTCATCGCTGCTACTGCTTGTTGTAGTGGTGGTGGTGGTGGTGGTGGTGGTGGTGGTGGTGGTGGTGGTGGTGGTGGTGGTGGTCGTCGTCGTCGTTATCATTATCATCATCATAGTCATCATCATCTCCTTTTCCTCTTTGATTGTCACAGTCTCTTTTTCTGTCAATTTGTCTTAATCTTTTTTACCGAGCCAGAAAAAACTTCCTACTATACTGGGTTTGGCATGGCTGACATGTATGTACGTCTTGTTCCATGTTTGTCCTGTTTCCACAACGCACCACCTTTACGGCCCTATCAGCGAGAGAATCGTCAGCGCGAGTCTTAGATCTTCACACAGAGAGGGTTCTAGCACTAGCAGCTATGCATGAATGCTGGCCTGCTTACTGTTTGCTGTCGTTGTTGTTGTTGTTGTCGTCGTTGTTGTTGTTGTTGTCAAGTGTTCCGCAGCTAAAAAAAAATCCACCTAAAAATATGTACGCGCGTAAAATCTAAGCAGTAATAACAACAACAACACACACAAACACACACACACATATATCCCACCCACTCCCAACACACACATCCCACCCTACCCCGACCCCCACCCCAACACACACATACATACCCCCGCCACACACACACACACACACACACACACACACACACACACAACACACACAGAAAGAGAGAGAGAGAGACAGACAGACAGACAGACAGACAGACAGACAGAGACAAAGACAGAGAGAGAGAGAGAGAGAGAGAGAGAGAGGAGAGAGAGAGAGAGAGAGAGAGAGAGAGAGAGAGGAGGACGTGATTCACACACACACACACACACACATACCCCGCCACACACACACATACACACACTGAGAGCGGGAGAGAGAGAGGGAGAGAGGGGAGGGGGGGTGAGAGAGAGAGAGAGAGAAAGAGAGAGAGAGAGAGAGGGAGGACGTGATTCACACACACACACACACACACAGGGGGGGGGGGGGGGGGGGAGAGAGAGAAAGAGAACTCTGAACTCTGAAATTGTTTAATGTACATCGGCCTTTGGCCACAATACACATTGAGGGGCAAAATATTGAAGATGAAAAGCTGAAGATGAAAAAAATTCACATAAGTTTGGTAAGACTTTGGCATAATACCCTGGAGTGCACTCATAACTGTATACTCTTGCATAAGCATATTCCAACATCATGCCTAAATAAAGACTGTCGTATGCCAACAAATCAAAACAAAACACAGCTAAAAAACAAAAACTCAGTTCACCTTAACCACTTCCCAGGGTACCACAAAAAGACAATAGACCTATTAACAAAGTTATTGATGAAACTATACCTGATATGTTAACACCTTCTCACCTACAAAATACAAACATCAAGCACATCATAAATCATAACATTTGAAATCATTAGTGCTCATTAGGTTTTCTTGCATTTTCATAATAGTTACTATACTCACAAGTTATTGCATTCTCAAAATATTCACCACTCCAAAAAAATATATACATCAAATACAACCATGTCAGCTCTAGGCTACTGCAATGTTAACACAATGCTGTATGGGGAAAAACAAAACAAACAAAAAACCCAAAACCTACACACACAAACCTCACACACTGTGCTCTTTCATGTCATGTAACTTTTACGTCATAAAAAGTGAAAATAGGGTGTTAATCAAAACATTGCAAGATATCACTTCAGAAACAATATTCACTCATCACATGTCCTCTCAATCACATAAAATATGCAAATTTTCATCCGACAGTCCTATGCTGGACACTTCCTCAACTGCCTTCATACACACACACACCCGCACGCACGCGCGAACACACACACGCACGCATGCGCATGGGCATCCATCCGCTCTTACACTCAACCCCCTCCCCTCCAAATCACTCATACCAACACATACACACACACTCACACGCACGTACGCACGCACAAACATACACACATGTTCGCGCGTGCACGAGCTCGTGCACACACACACACACATATAAAATAAATGCTCAATGGCCGTTCTCATTAAATTATAGTAACACAACATTTAGATCAATGTTTCCACAATGAAGTTTTTTCTTCTGTTAATTGCATGGAACACGAACCTGGATAAATTGTGCGTGTGATTTGGATTTGTAGCCCTGAGTAGTGCATGAAACGGAAGCTTGGCTGATTCTTTTAGAAATTTAGCACGTAGATCCTCATACCCATCACATTTAAATATGAAATGTTGTTCATTTTCGATTTTTTCTTTGCAACATGGACACATTTTATTTTGTACAATTTCACTGTAGCGATGCACATTATTGTTTAGAGGAAGAACATTACACCTTAATTGTGTTATAGCAACTCGGAAACAGTATGTATCCATATCCAAAATATACCTTTCCTTCTCCAAAACAGCTTTAAATGTCCTATACGTTGTGTACCTGTCACGATCCCTAACAGCCCCATCCCATTCTTGCCTGAACATGTCAACAAGCCTCTGTTTGAATAAGTGTAAAAATGCTTTTATATCCCCAACACCCTGTTGCAACCAAACTATATTAAAGCCAGTGACACACAGTATCTCTCTCATTTTTGAAGCCCAACACAGCTTACCACATTTATCAAGTTCAAGTAACATTTCATAAGCTTTTCGGAAAAAGTATTCAACAGTCGATCAGATATTTACTTTGTATGCTGCAATTCAAAATTGTATGAGTAGGAAAGGTAGAAAACTGTATGTTGCTTTTGTAGATTTTAGGAAGGCTTTTGATTCAGTTTGCCATAATAAACTTTTGCAATGTCTTAAAGACCAGGGTGTTCGGGGTAGATTTTTTGCTTCACTGAGGGCTATGTATATGTCATTGTTGTCATGTGTACGTGTAAACTCTGAATTAACAGACATGTTTGAAACACCAGTTGGAGTCAGACAGGGATGTGTTTTGAGCCCTACCTTGTTTTCAATTTTCATAAATCAATTAGCAAATCACATGAATGATAAAGGTAAACATGGGATTGGAATGATACCTGATGCTATGGAATTATTCATTTTGCTATTTGCAGATGATGTAGCATTGGTGTCAGTTACTCCAGGTGGACTTCAAAACCAATTGAATATTTTAAAGAGCTGTTGTGACAATATGAATCTTTGTGTGAATATTGATAAAACTAAGGTAATGGTATTTAGAAAGAGGGGCTTTTTAGGGAAACGTGAAAAATTGTTCTTTGA
>CM054158.1:36346499-36351499 GCA_028751875.1 Rapana venosa | reverse complement strand
GGAGGAAGGTGGTGGTGGTGGAGGTAATGGTGGTGAAGATGGTGGTGGCGGCAGCGGTGGTTAGGTGGTGGTGGTGGTGATCATTATCATACGAATGTTAATTTCTTATTTTTATTTAATCTTTTTTTCATTTCGAGGATAATGGAATAAGCGCTCATGTGAGGGTTTTTTTTTACATCCAGTCCCCGTGTGCATACACGTTTGAAAATTTTGACTACTGTTGGCACACGATGATCTCCTCTTCTGAACGGCGGAGCAGGTTTTAATGTGTGCATAAGATGTTCTGCTTGCGTTCGCACACGGGACCTCGGTTTATAGTCCCATGAGAGAGAGAAGAGAGAGAGAGAGAGAGAGAGAGAGAGAGAGAGAGAGAGAGAGAGAGAGAGAGAGAGAGAGAGAGAAGGGTGTGTGTGTGTGTGTGTGTGTGTGTGTGTGTGTATGTGTGTGTGTGTGTGTGTGTGTGTGTGTGTGTGTGGGTGTTGTGTGTGCGTGCGTGCGTGTGCGTGCGCGCGCGCGCCAACTTAAAAATTTTTTAATGTCGTTTTCAAGTATTTCGCAGAAAAGGAGTGTAAGGAAGATGTTAGACTCTTACACTCCAAAATTACCTGTATTACACTTCTAAATTAGACTTTCAGGACAAAAGTGTAGCCCTAATCCCCACACCCACACCCCCAAAAAGGGGGAGGGAGGGGGGGGGGGGGAAGCACACACACACAAATACAACAACAGCGACGAATAAAAATTTTTAAGCTGGGAAGTTGAAACTCACCAAGAACAACAACAACAATAAAAAGAAAGAAGTGAAAATGTTCTTATCTGAGCGGCTGAAACTCACAACATGCAACCTATACGAGTTCACGTCCTACTGTTATCTGCAACAAAAACAACAACAACAACAATAATAACAACAACAACAACAGTCAGGGAAAATGCTCTTTTTCCGAGCCGCTGAAACGCACACTTGCAACTTATACGAGAGAGCGTCCTATTGTTATTATTTACAAACAACAACAACAACAACAACAACAATAGCAACCTGTGAAGAAGCTTATTCCACAGCGGCCGAAACTCAGACTTGCAACCTAAACGAGTTAACGTCCTATTGTTATAATGTAGGGGATAATGGGGGAAGGGATAGTCTAGTGGTTAGAACATTGCGCTCGCAATCTGACGACCCGGGTTCGATTCCCGTTCAAGGGGGATATTTTCCCCCTGGAGTTAACATCAGTGCCGACTCCACTCTCCCCAAAAGTCTTTCGGATGAGACTATAAACCGAGGCCCCGTGTGCGAACGCACGCAGAACATCTTGCGCACACGTGAAATCCTATTCCGCTGTTCGTAAGAGTAGGCCATTGTGTGCCGGTGGGAACAGATGACAAATTTACAAAACCGAATACACACGGGGACTGAATGTAAAAAAGCTCATAAGTGCTTATTCCATTATCCTCGATATAAAAGAATTAGATTAAATTAGATTAAAAATAAATGTACAGCAACAAAAACAACAACCACTGAACATGCTTTTTCGCTGAGCGGCTGAAAGCTGACACTTGCAACCTATACGAGTTAACATCATATTGTTGTTATCTATAACAACATCAACAACAACCAGTTTCCCCGAGGGGATGCCGGGGGCCCATCAGTATAAATAGCATCCCCACATTCTGGAAATAATTCTGTGCTAGAAATTTCTTCTTTTCTATCACTCTCTTTGTTTCTGCCTTGTTCCTTTTCTTCCTGTCACCTCCTTCTTGTCCATTTTCTGCCTTCTTGGTCCATTCTCCTGCCCCTTTTTTCCAGAAAGACCTTAAAAGGTAACTATTCTCTCTTCTGCCGAGGTCGGATGCGCTGGGCCTGACTTGTCAGGCGCTTAACGGCAGCGTGACGCATTTTCGCTCATATAACAGACAACAATAGTAGCTGTCTGAGCGTTCGACGAAGAAGAACAACAACAACAACCAGTAAAGAAAAATACTTTTTCCGCTGAGCACTGAAACTCAAACTTGCATCCTACACGAGTTAACGTCCTATTCTTTCTTATTTTCTACTACTGCAAGAACAACAATATCTACAACAACCAGGTATTATCTACAACAACAATAGTAACAACGCCAATATCAACAACAACCAATGAAAATACTTTTTTTCCGCTAAGCAACTAAAACTCAAACTTGCATCCTATACGAGTTAATGTCCTATTCTTATTTTCTATAACAACAACAACAACAACAATATCAATAACAACCAGTTAAAATCTTTTTTTCCCCTGAGCGGCTGAAAAAGAACACTTGCAGCCTATACCTTCGATTGAGACTATAAACCGAGGCCCCGTGTGCGAACGCATGCAGAACATCTTGCGCACACGTTAAATCCTGTTCCGCTTTTCGAAAGAGTAGGCCATTGTGTGCCGGTGGGAACAGATGACAAAATTTACAAAACCGCATACACACGGGGACTGGTTGTAAAACAGCACATGAGTGCTTATTCCATTATCCTCGATTTTTTTTTAAAGTCATCTGAGCGCTTTCTTCTTCTTCTTCTTCGTCGAACGCTCAGACAGCTACTATTGTTGTCTGTTATATGAGCGAAAATGCGTCACGCTGCCGTTAAGCGCCTGACAAGTCAAGCCCAGCGCATCCGACTTCAGCACAAGAGAGAATAGTTACCTTTTAAGTTCTTTCTGGAAAAAAGGCAGGAGAATGGACAGAAGCAGAAATAGACAAGAAAGAGGTGACATGAAAAGGAACAAGGCAGAAACAAAGAGAGTGATAGAAAAGAGGAAATTTCTAGCAAGGAATTATTTCCAGAATGTGGGGATGCTATTTATACTGATAGGCCTTTGCTTTGTTGCTTTACAAGATTCAGCGTTATATAAATTCCATACATTATTATTATTATTATTATTATTATCATTATTTATTATTATTATTATTATCATCATCTACAGCAAAAACAACAACAGCAATAACAACCAGTGACAATGCTTTTTTACCTGAGCGGCTGAAAACACACTCTTGCAACCTACACGAATTAACGTCCTATTGTTATTATCTGTAACAACAATAACAACAACAACAACCAATGACAATGCTTTTTTACATGAGCGGCTGGAACTCAAACTTGAAACCTATACGAGGTAATATCCTATTGTTATTATCTATAGCAACAACAATAACCAGTAAAAATGATTTTTTTCCCTGAGCAGCTGAAATCGCACACTTGCAACCTTTCCGAGTTAACGTCCTATTCTTATTTATTATCCACAGCACAGCAACAACAACAACCAGTGAAAATGTTTTTTGCTGAGTGCCCGCAACTGTTCACGAGTTAACGTCCTATTGTTTTGGCTACAACAACAATAATAACCAGTGAAAATACCTGCAACCTACACGAGTTAACATCCTACAGTTATTATCTACAACAGCAACAACCACAACAACAACATCAATAACAACCAGTAAGAAAATACTTTTTTTCGCTGAGCAGCAGAAACACACACTTGCGACCTACACGACTTAACTTCCTAGTGTTAATAAATAGTATCCAGGCTTCAGGCTCTTGATACTGCCTGTATTCGGTGGAGGGTAAATAAATAAATATGAATGTTGTGTGTGTATATATATATATATATATATATATATATATATATATATATATATATATATATATATATATATATATATATATTATATTTATATATATATATGTGTGGTGTGTGTGTGTGTGTGTGTGTCTGTCTGTCTGTCTGTCTGTGTGTGTGTGTCAGTGCCCCCCCCCCCCCCACCTCCTCCCCCTCCGAAGAGCCAAACTTTTACATTGGCGCCACATGTCCCTAGCAGTAAAAGTGGCCACTGGATATTTTCGGGTCTTCTAATCTCTGGCTACTGACAGACACAAGTCAGTCTACGTTTATGTTCCATTCAATCAACGAGTCGGGATTTTTCCTGTTTTCTTTTTATATAATCTTTCCCATTTGAGAGTTAGGGTAAAAATAAAATGAGTATGAAAAGGGGAGGGGGGGGGGGGGTGGATATATCTATCCAAGTAGCACCGATCTTTCACTCATTCTCACGCCTGTTTTCTGTGTGTGTGTGTGTGTGTGTGTGTGTGTGTGTGTGTGTGTGTGTGTGTGTGTGTGTGTGTTTGTGTGTGCGTGCGTGCGTGCGTGCGTGTGTGCGTGCGTGTGTGCGTGTGTGTGTGTGTGTGTGTGTGTGTGTATGTGGCTACCAGCATATGTGCACTATGTATGCGCGCATGGAATGTGTCTATGTGAATCTATGTACATGTTAGCACGTGTGGACACTTGTTAGGTGTGTTTGGGTATGTGCGTGAACGCACACGTGCATGCGTGCTTCCGTATTTGTGTGTGTCTGTGTGCGTGCGTGCGCGCGTATGTGTATGTGTGCGTGCGTGAGCGCATGTATGTCTGTGTGTGCGCGTGTGTGCTTGCGTATGAGTATGCGCACGCGCGGGCACGCGCACACGAGCGCTAGCGGTTGTGTACTCGTGAGCGCGTCTCCATGCGCGCGTGCCATGTTTGTATGTATGTCAGTCATCCCTTTGCTGCTGTTGGGCTTGGTTCAGACTCTGGGTTTGTCTGATAAACTGCCGGTGTGGATGTAGAGTGGTGTGGTGGTAGTAGTTGTGGGGACGGGATAGCTCAGTGGTCAGAGCACTCGCTTTCCCCCCCAGCCAAGGTTAAGCAGCATATGCATCGAGCGTGGTTACCGCTTGGATGGGTGACCGTTTGCGCGCCTTGGCTTCTGTACAGTCCCCTCCAGTTTACCCAGATATAAATTTAAATTTTATTCTATTATATCGAGGATAATGGAATAATCATTTACGTGCTTTTTTACATCCAGTCCCCGTGTGTATGCGGTTTTTGTCAATTCTGTCATCTGTTCCCACCGGCACACAATGGCCTACTCTTACGAAAAGCGGAACAGGATTTAACGTGTGCTCAAGATGTTCTGCGTGCGTTCGCACACGGGACCTCGGT
>CM054158.1:36336499-36341499 GCA_028751875.1 Rapana venosa | reverse complement strand
TGGAGGCCATATTGTCTCCTGAGTTGATATTTGTTTCCACTTCTTTTCACTGCAAGTCCTTGAAATTCTTCTTCGTCGAACGCTCAGAAAGCAACTATTGTTATCTGTCATATGAGCAAAAGCGCGTTGCGCTGCCGTTAAGCGCCTGACAAGTCAGGCCCAGCACATCCGACTTCGGCATGGGAGTGAACATCTTTTTAAGTCTTTCTGGAGAGAGAGAGAGAAAAAATAAAGGCAGGAGAATGGGCCAAGAAGGCAGAAAATAGACGAGAAGGAGGAGGTGACAAGAAGAAAAGGAACTAGGCAGAAACAAAGAGAGGGATAGAAAGGAGGGAATTCCAAACAAAGAATTTCCAAAAGGTGGGGATGTTATGTATACTCACAGCCCCCCCCCCCCCCCCCCCCCCCTCCGGCATCCCCACGGGAAAGTCCTTGAACTGAAACTTTGAACCGTGATCCTGTATGCAGAGCACCTTGCGTGTAACGTATTACCTTACATCCCCGTTGATTTTTTTTCTGTATATAGAAGAGTAGTCAACACAGACAGAGAAAACGATGGGAAGACAACATCAGAGAGCCTTGCGTGGAACGATTCGCTACAGAAAGCTGAAAACCGCGGGGAGTGGAGGAAGCTGGTTGCAAAATCTTCAGTGTTTCTCCCCACGGACTACAGGAATATGGGATAGTTGAAGGAAGAAGTCAAACTATATGACCAACGATGAAGTAGAAACCAGAATTGAAAACGCCAAAGGGCCATATTATGAAGAGCTCCTGACTTCAGGGGAGAAAAAAAAACGTAAATGAAAGTGGTACAGGCACGTCACACGAACATCTGGACTGGCCAAGACTGTCCTACAGGGAACAGTACAAGGAGGGAGATGAAGAAGAGGCAGACAGAGAAAACGATGGGAAGACAACATCAGACTGGCCTTGAGTGGAAGAACGACTTGCTACGGAAAGATGAAAACCGCGGGGAGTGGAGGAAGCTGGTTGCAAAATCTTTAGTGGTGCCCCAACAGTCTACTAGACTACGGGATAGGTGAAGGTGAGGTGAGGGAATCACACTATGGCTGGTGGCACAGATAAAAAACGAACATACCCAGCATGCAGACTGGGACTTGAAGAGGGATGGGCTCCACCAGATTCAACTTGACTACGACACACTTGTCAAGATTTGACCCCACCACTTCATAAAACACACGGGATGGAAGCCAAACACTCTTTTGATCAACTATTCAACTAAAGCTTCCGTCTGAGGTAATGAAAGGTAGGCTAAAGTAATAAGATAAACAAAAACATTCCCGAAGCCGAAATGCAGCTATCTTAATGGTGTAGAAAAGGAAAGCTAAGGTAATAAAATGAAAAATCTCTGAAGTCAGAATGCGGCTACCTTAATGGTGTAGAAAAGGTAAGCTAAGGTAATAAGATGAAAAAACTCTGAAGCCGAAATGCAGCTACCTTAAATTAATGGTGTAGAAAAGGTAAGCTAAGGTAATAAGATGAAAAAACTCTGAAGCCGAAATGCAGCTACCTTAAATTAATGGTGTAGAAAAGGTAAGCTAAGGTAATAAGATGAAAAAACTCTGAAGCCGAAATGCAGCTACCTTAAATTAATGGTGTAGAAAAGGTAAGCTAAGGTAATAAGATGAAAAAACTCTGAAGCCGAAATGCAGCTACCTTAAATTAATGGTGTAGAAAAGGTAAGCTAAGGTAATAAGATGAAAAAACTCTGAAACCGGAATGCGGCTACCTTAATGGTGTAGAAAAGGTAAGCTAAGGTAATAAAGATGAAAATCATCCCCGAAGTCGCAATGCGGGCTACCTTAACGGCGGGTAACAACGGTCCGCACAGGCGAAATCTCACCACTGTAATTGGCGAGTTTTGGAACTCTAACCTGAGCAACGAAAAACAAAGAAAAGATGGAAAAAGAGGAGTGTGGTTAATTTTCTTCTTCTTTTTTTTAAAAATTTCATTTCTGTTTCACAGCTAGCTATTCCAGATTGGGAGCATGGGAGGAAGGCTCAGTGTCCGTCCGCACACAAAGACACAGACTCAGGCCCATTTTCCCTTCTCCCCATGTCAGTGTTACAGAGAGGACGTGGGGGGGGAGGGGAGGGGGGCTTGGGGAGGGCGGGGGGGGGGGGGGGGGGGGGGGGGGAGGAGGAGGAAGGGGCGGGAGAAGGCGAGGATGGCAGCGACTGAACAAGCAAACCAGAGAGAAACCAAATAAATGAGAGGAAAAATGAATGAGACGGAAGGGGGAGGGAGGTAGAGAGGAGAGAGAGAGAGAGATGCGTGGAGGGAGGGAGGGGGAGAAAGAGAGAGGCGTGGAGGGAGGGAGGGGGAGAGAGAGAGAGAGAGATGCGTGGAGGGAGGGAGGGGGAGAGAGAGAGATGCGTGGAGGGAGGGAGGGGGAGAGAGGAGAGATGCGTGGAGGAGGGAGGGGGAGAGAGAGAGATGCGTGGAGGAGGGAGGGGGAGAGAGAGAGAGGCGTGGAGGGAGGGAGGGGGAGAGGGGGAGAGAGAGAGGTGCGTGGAGGGAGGGAGGGGGAGAGAGAGAGATGCGTGGAGGGAGGGAGGGGAGAGAGAGGAGAGAGATGCGTGGAGGGAGGGAGGGGAGAGAGAGAGAGAGAGAGAGAGATGCGTGGGAGGGAGGGGGGGAGGGGGAGAGAGAGAGATGCGTGGAGGGAGGGAGGGGAGAGAGAGAGAGAGAGATGCGTGGAGGGAGGGAGGGGAGGAGAGAGAGAGATGCGTGGAGGGAGGGAGGGAGAGAGAGAGGAGATGCGTGGAGGGAGGGAGGGAGGGAGAGAGAGAGAGATGCGTGGAGGGAGGGAGGGGAGGGGAGAGAGAGAGATGCGTGGAGGGAGGGAGGGGAGAGAGAGAGATGCGTGGAGGGGAGGGAGGGGGGAGGGAGGGGAGAGAGAGAGAGATGCGTGGAGGGAGGGAGGGAGAGAGAGAGAGATGCGTGGAGGGAGGGAGGGGAGGGGGAGGAAGAGAGAGATGCGTGGAGGGAGGGAGGGGAGAGAGAGAGATGCGTGGAGGGAGGAGGAGGGAGGGAGGGGGGAGAGAGAGAGAGATGCGTGGAGGGAGGGAGGGAGGGGAGAGAGAGAGAGAGAGATGCGTGGAGGGAGGGAGGGGAGAGAGAGAGAGATGCGTGGAGGGAGGGAGGGAGGTGAGAGAGAGGCGTGGGAGGGGAGGGAGGGGAGAGGGGGAGAGAGAGATGCGTGGAGGGAGGGAGGGGAGAGAGAGAGAGAGAGAGAGAGAGAGAGGCGTGGAGGGAGGGAGGGGAGAGGGGGAGAGAGAGAGGCGTGGGGAGGGGAGGGGGAGAGAGAGAGAGGCGTGGAGGGAGGGAGGGGGAGAGAGAGAGAGATGCGTGGAGGGAGGGGGGAGAGAGAGAGAGATGCGTGGAGGGAGGGAGGAGAGGAGAGAGGCGTGGAGGGGGAGGGGAGAGAGAGAGAGATGCGTGGAGGGAGGGAGGGGGAGAGAGAGAGATGCGTGGAGGAGGGAGGGGGAGAGAGGAGAGAGATGCGTGGAGGGAGGGAGGGGAGAGAGAGAGAGAGATGCGTGGAGGGAGGGAGGGAGAGAGAGAGAGGAGATGCGTGGAGGGAGGGGGGGAGAGAGAGAGATGTGTGGAGGGAGGGAGGGGAGAGAGAGAGATGCGTCTCAGGGAGGGAGGGGGAGAGAGAGAGCGTGGAGGGAGGGAGGGAGAGGATGAGAGAGAGGGCGTGGAGGGAGGGAGGGGAGAGAGAGAGATCGTGGAGGGAGGGAGGGGAGAGAGAGAGAGAGATGCGTGGAGGGAGGGAGGGGAGAGAGAGGAAGATGCGTGGAGGGAGGGAGGGGGGGGAGAGAGAGATGCGTGGAGGGGAGGGAGGGAGGGGGAGGAGAGAGATTATTTTATATCGAGGATAATGGAATAGAGAGAGATTGTGTGTGTGTGTGGTGTGTGTGTGTGTGTGTGTGTGTGTGTGTGTGTGTGCGTGCGTGCGTGCGTGCGTGCGTGCGTGCGTGCGTGTGTGTGTGTGTGTGTGTGTTATCTGTGTCTGTGTGTGAGAGAGAGAGGAGTGAGTGAGCGAATAAGTGAGAATGTGTGTGTGTGTGTGTGTTGTGTGTGTGTGTGTGTGTGTGTGTGTGTGTGTGTGTGTGTGCATGTGTATGTATGTGTGTGATGGTCATCATCCGATCCCGATGGGACGAAGAAGAAGTGTGTGTCTGTGTATCTGTGTCTGTGTGTGTGTGTGTGAGAGAGAGAGAGAGAGAGAGGAGAGAGAGAGAGAGAGAGAGAGATGAGAGGAGAAGAGTGAGTGAGCGAATAAGTGAGAATGTGCGTGTGTGAGAGAGAGAGGGGGGTGGGGGACAGACAGACATAAACAGAGAGAAATAAATTAACTTTTAAATCACATGTGTGTGTTTTATATTCTTGGGAGGGGGGAGAGGGGGCGGAGGGGGGAGGGGAGGGGAGGGGGGAGTCTTTCTCTTCTCTGTTCTTTTCGTTGCTGCCATAATCATATTTTCTTTCTTTTACTGGTTTTTGTTGTTGCTACCATAATGACAGATCGCAAGTTCCCTTACCTCAAAGAAACAAACAGACACACAGACAAACACACACACACACAGATAGGTAAAGATGTATATAGACAGATAGATAGATAGATAGATAGATAGATAGATAGATAGATAGATAGATAGATAGATAGATAGAGAGACAGACAGACAGACAGACACAGAGACAGAGACAGACACAGAGACAGAGAGATTGATTGATTGATCGATTGATTGACTGATTGATTGATTGATAATTGGTTGATTGATTGGTTAGCTGATTGATTGATTGACTGATTGGTTGGTTGATTGATTGCCGGCCCTTCAAATAGAGAGAGACAGAGAGTCAGACAGAGACAGACATACAGAGACAGACAGACAGACAGAGACAGACATACAGAGACAGACAGACACATAGAGAGAGACACAGACAGAGACAGAGACAGACAGACAGACAGAGA
>CM054158.1:36318999-36321499 GCA_028751875.1 Rapana venosa | reverse complement strand
ACCAACTGCTGATGTCAGTCAGTCACACACACCCCACCCCCGCTCCTCCTCCTCCTACCCCCCACCACTTAAGCATATATATGTCAGTCAATCAGTAAGTTGGTTTTACCACTATACACATCACTACCCCATTATAACTTCACAGATATTTTTTCCACAAGCTCTCTCTCTCTCTCTCTCTCTCTCATCTCCTCCTCTCTCTCTCTCTCTCTCTCTCTCTCATCTCTCTCTCTCCCCTCTCCCTCTCCTCACACACACACCACACACAACACACACACACACACACAAACACACGCACACACATAAATACACAAGCACACACACACACAAACACACGCACCACACACACACACACACACACGCACGCACACACACACAAACGCACGCGCGCGCACGCACACACACACACACACACACAGAGGGAGGCGGGATAGCCTAGTGGTTAGAACATTGCGCTCGCAATCTGACGACCCGGGTTCGATTCCCGTTCAAGGGGATATTTTCTCCTGGAGTTAACATCAGTGCAGACTCCACTCTCCCCAAAAGTCCTTCGGATGAGACTATAAACCGAGGCCCCGTGTGCGAACGCACGCAGGACATCTTGCGCACACGTTAAATCCTGTTCCGCTTTTCGTAAGAGTAGGCCATTGTGTGCCGGTGAGGAACGGATGACAAAATTTTACAAAACCGCATACACACGGGGACTAGATGTCAAAAAAGCACATAAGTGCTTATTCCATTATCCTCGATATAAAAGAATAAAAATAAATAATAAATAATAACACACACACACACACACACACACACACTTCCAGTACTGTCTTCGTATGTTTTACTTATTGCTTTGATGTATGTATGTTTATAACGACAGATATTTGTAAGACTACGCTTGGCCTAACATCTTTATTCTTGCGTGTTAAAGATCCTTCCTTCCTTCCTTCCTTCCTTCCTTCCTTCCTTGATTCATTCATTTATTCATTCTTTCTCTCTCTCTCTCTCTCTCTCCTCTCCTCCCTCTCTCCTCTCTCTCTCTCCCCTCCCTCTCTCTCTCTCCTCTCCTCTCCTCACTCTCTCCCCCCCCCCCCACCCCCTCCCTCTCACCCTCCCCCCTCCCCCCCCCCCCCCCCCCCCTCTCTCTCTCTCTCTCTCCCTCCTACCCGCCCGAACAGTGAGTCTGTCTACTTGTTTTTCCTTTGAAGACATTTTGGGGAAAATGCTGATAAGTGCACGTACATGTAACAATCCTGTAACTGGTGGAAAAAACGCAAGTATCTATTGTATATAAACTTTCTTTTTCTGAGCAATCATCAGAAGATAATGAAAGAGTATGGGGTTATCTCGGAAAACTGAAGGAAAGGATTGTCAGGGGCATAAGCAAAAAGGTTCCTTGGAAGTCTCTGTTGTCTGTCTGTGATGGGTGAGCACTTGACAGGGCTGTACTCTAAAGCTTCCTATCATGATTTTATATCCCGGCGGCGTCAACCAGGCCCGAGAAATACAGACACCTGCAGTGCTGGTCAGGTAATTTTGAGCAACACTCACAAACAAGATTCAGCGCTATATAAATTCCATATATTATTATTATTATTATTATTACCATTATTATCATTATTATTATTATTAAAAACTCGTATCCGTGAAGTGGGTGAAGCTCGACTGTGTGGTCCCAGTCTTCCCACTGAGCCTTTATCAAACTCATTTTGAGTAAGGGCCAGCGTAGCAGAAAGAAAGAAAGGAAAAAAAAAGAGAAAAGAAAGAAAAGAAAAGAAGAAAGAAAGAAAGAAACAAACAAACAAACAAAGAGAGAGAGAGAGAGAGAGAGAGAGAAAGACAGAAGGAGAAGGGGGGGGGGGGGGGGGGGGGGGGAGAAAGAAGAAAGAAAGAAAAGAAAGAAAGAAAGAAACAAACAAACAAAGTAAAAAAAAGAGAAAGAAAGAAAGAAAGAAAGAAAAAAGAAAGAAGAAAGAAAGAAGAGAGAGAGAGAGAGAGAAGAGAGAGAGACAGACAGAATGAAAACTTCTTTATTTCGAGGATAATGAATAAAGCACTCACGTGAATTTTTACATCCAGTCCCGCCCTAGGAATACATCTTAATAATAAAACTCAATATTCATAGAGAGAGAGGAATAAGAAAAAAGAAAGAAAAGAAAGAAAGAAAGAAAGAAAAAGAAGAAAGCAAAGGAAGAAGGAAAGGGAAGGAAGGAAGAAAGAAAGACAGACAGAAAAGAAAAAAAGAAACAAAGAAACAGAAAGAAACAAAGACAGAAAGAAAGAAAGGAATGAATGAATCCTTAAGACTCACGGGACTCGAACCCGCGACTTAGCAGCCAGGGATAATCGAACGCGCTAACTACTGTGCTGTGGCGGCTGGAAGAAGACTTGGCAAAGCTTTCGGTATGGTCCGTGTGTGTGGTTTGGATGAAAAAGGGTTTAATAACCAAAGTGAGAGAAGAGTGGATAACTATAATTTGCCAACGATTACTTTTTACAACACTTGACA
>CM054158.1:36281499-36313999 GCA_028751875.1 Rapana venosa | reverse complement strand
GTTGTGGCCATTTTTTTCACAGACTTTTTTTTCAAACGAACTGTTTCCCTTCTTTTTCTAGGATTTGTTTTTCAAAATACCTTCATGGGATGATTAAAGTATCTTTTACTTGACAACACTTGACTTGTTTTCCGACCTGTAATGTCTGTAATATTCCTTCTGTCTTTTTTTTTCAAACTGTTGGATTCCACGGCATCGTGCTATCTGTATTCAGTCAGAGCTAAAGAATCACAGAGTGGGAGAAGGGAGATGACCTGACTGGATGGACTACTGTGATTCTCTTCTGGCTGGTCTGTCAGCATCATCCATCTACTCCCTTCAACACATACAAATCTCAGCAGCTCAACTGATACGTGTAGCTATCTCCTAGGCTTTAGTCCTTGAGAAAGAACAAATCTGAGCATATCAGTCCTCTTTTGCGATCTCTTCACTGGCTGCCTGTTTCACAAAGAGTAAAGCATAAGATTGGTTCTTCTCTGTTACAAATGTCTCCACAAAGCTGCACCCTCCTATCTCTGTGTTTGTCTTCACCTACACACTCCATCTCGCTTCCTCCCGTTCTGCTACAGATACCTTATAATGCCTCTAAACACCTAGATTCAAACAGTCCACTATTTGGCCGACGCTCTTTCTGTATTTCTGTTCCATCTATTTGGAATGACTTCCCTCTCTCACTTTGCCAAAAGCTATTCTCTAATCCCCTCAGTCTCATATATCACCGGGTAACACTCGCTGACCATGCATAACATAGCACGAAATTCCATTGAACGACCTGACAATCTGAAAACTTTAAAGTTACAGATGGCTTATAATGATTCATATCAATCGCATGGGAAAGAAACGGCTCAAGTGTAAATCCATTTCAAATTCACATCCCCCTTACATTCGTTTAAATCCTAACATATTTTCGATTGAATCCAAACATATATCAATTTTGTATTAATTTATCTATAATTCATTGCAATGGCGAGGGAGAGGAGATGAGCGCCGCCCTCAATATGATGGCTGGGGTGTCTGACATATCCCTCCCCCAACGACCGCATAGGTTATGGGGACACCTTAACCATGAACGTCCATTGCATGCTAAAAATGGGTAACATTTAACAAAAATTTTAAGAAACTTCGCGTCAACCTTTCCATCAAAACGCATAGTCCATTGACGCAAACGCTGCAACAATCCTCAATGCAAAAGTTTCAAGTCTTGGAAGCGGATAAAGCTGTTTTCGCAAAATACTTTCCTTTTTATCCCCTTTTCAATGTTTGCACACTAGGGTATAATTATGGGAAGTTTGCAACTGTATTTTGGAGTCTATAAATTTCCACCTTTTCCGCACTTCCTTCCGTCCCACTTGAGATTCTTCCGCGTGAGAAGTTCGGGGTTGATCTCCCTTGGTGAGAACAGCGAGTCAGACCTCGCATTTCTTTTAGCTTATCTTCATTAGTTTATTTACTCACGAATACAGAGAGCTATGTGTGTGTGTGTGTGTGTGTGTGTGTGTGTGTGTGTGTGTGTGTGTGTGTGTGTGTGTGTGTGTGTGTGTGGTGTGTCTGTGTGTGTGTGTGTGTGTGGTGTGTGTATCTGTGTGTGTGTGTTTGTGTGTGAGAGTGAGAGAGGAGAGACTGTGTCTGTGTGTGTGTTCAATAGTCTATCCACACTTAATGATTTTAGGAGAGGGGAGGGGGGGGGGGTATGCGTGTGTGACTGTGTGTTCAATAGTCTATCCACATAATTATTTTAGTGTGTGTGTGTGTGTGTATCTGCGTGCCTGCGTGTGTGTCTGTGTGTGTCTGTGTCTATGTCTGTTTTTGTGTGTGTGTCTGTGTGTGTGTGCGTGCGTGTGTGTGTCTGTGTCTATGTCTATGTGTAGTATGTGTGTGTGGTATGTGTGTGTGTGTGTGCGTGCGTGTGTGCGTGTGTGCGTGCGTGCGTGTGTTCGTGCATGTGTGTGTGTGTGTGTCTATGTCTGTGTGTATGCGTGTGTGTGCGTGCGTGCGTGCATGTGTGTGTGTGTGTCCAGAGAGTCTGTACACGCTATTTCGCAGTACAGGCAACTAGTATGGGCGTTTATTAAAGGCAGGGCTCTCACATTGCCAAGAATGTTGGTTGCAGACCACAGTGAGCGCTTCCCGTGTGAAATCTAGCTTTTTCCCTCGCTGCCAAGATGATAGTTAGTGGTTAACTCTGATTCAGCTATTGGTCACGAAGAGGGTGGTTTCTTTTTTAGTTTGTTTCTCTGTTAAGAATATATATATATATATATATATATATATATATATATATAATATATATATATATATACACACACATATATATATATAATATATATATATATACACACACATATATATATAATATATATATATATAACACACATATATATATAATATATATATATATAGATATAGATATATATATATAATATATATATATATATATATATATATATATAATATATATATATATATATATATATAGATATATATATATACTGGATGATGATGAATGATGATAGTAACCACCAGCAGCAGCGCGGCAGGATGATGATGATGATGATGACGACGACGACGACGACGACGACCACGAAATTTTTAAAAATTTTTTTTTTTTTTTTTTTTGCTTTTAAATTTTTTTTTTTTTTTTTTATTTATTTTTAAATTTTTTTTGGGTTTTTTGGGTTTTTTTCCGGGGGCGGATTTGATTTTTGGGGGAAAGGGGAAAATTTTCGGGGCCGCGGGGGCCGAACCAACGTATTAAAACCAGAGCAAAAAGGTTTCAGGGAGGGTTTTGCAAACCCATTAACGGCCCCCTAATTTATTTTTTTAAGGAGAATGGTAAAAAAAAAAAAGAGGGGGTGTTTTTTTCGTTAAAAGTAAAATAAAAAATAATAAAAAAATAATAATGATAAAAAAAAAACATTTTAAAAATTTTAAAAACCCAAAAAAAAAAATTATATTCACACTTTTTTGGAAAAAAAAAGGGGGGGTTGGGTTAAAATTTCTAAAAATTTTAAATGTTTTTTAAATTTTTAACAAAAAAAAAAAGAAAAACTTTGAATTTAAAAAAACAACAAAAAAAAGCACACCAACAACAAACCAACAAGACCAGAAAAGGGCACAGCGGAGGGAACGAAAAAAAAAGCAAACAAAACCCCAAAAAAATACAACCACAGGGAAAAATGAAAAAAAAAAAAAAGGGGGTTTACAATTTTTAAAAGAAAAAAAAAAAAAAAAAAAAAAAAAAAAGAAGGGAAAAAATCAGCAAAGGCGCAAAACCAAACAAACTTTTTTTGGAAAAAAAGAGCAGGTCTTTTAACCAAAAAAAAAACGCAGTCAACAAACCCCAAAAACACCCAAAAAACAAAAACCAGCCAACAAAAGACACAGCCAAACCCCCCCAAAACCAGAAAACAAACGCCGCCCGAAAAGGGCGGCCGGGGGAAAAAAATTTAAACAAAAAACCCAACCCAAACACGGGGGAAAACAAGAAAAAAAAAACAGGCATTAAAAAAAATTTAAAAAAAAAAAACAAAAAAAAAAAGGGCATCAGAAAGGGGGGGGGAAAAAATTTTACAAACACACTACAAAAAAGAAGCAAAGAAAACAATGACCTAAGTGGGAAAACTTCAGGGCCCCGGTCCAACCCACAAAAAAAAAACAAAAAAAAAACCCCAAGAGAAAAAAAAAAAAAATAAAAAGGAAAAGGGCCCAAGAAGAAGGGGGGAAAAGGAGAAAAAAAGAAAGGGGAAAAAAAAAAAAGTTAAATAAATTTGGAAAAATAAAAGTAAAATAGAAAAAATAAATGGAGGCAGAAAAAATGGGGGGAAAAAAAAGGGGAATGGGGCGGAAAAAAGGGGGGAAAGGGGGAAAAAAAAACAAGGGAAAAAAAAAAGGGGCCCACCCAACAACAAAAAAAAAAAAGGAAAGAAATTGGAAGAAAAAAGAAAAAGATTGTAAAATGTTGAAAATTTGGTGGTTTTTTAAATAAAAAAAAAATTTTTAAACAAAATTTTTTTAAAAAATCAATTTTTATGCCTGTAAAAAAAAATTAAAGAAAATTTTAAATTTAATTTTTAAATGAAGATTTTTTGGTTGGGGGAGGGGTTTTAAGGGGGGGTTTTCGGAAAAAGGGGGAATAGGAAAAGGGAAGGGAAAATTTTTTTGGGAAATTTTTTTTTTAAAAAAACGGGGAACCCGGACAAGGGAAATGAAAAAAAAAGGGGTAAAGAAAAAAAGAGGGAGAATTTTGGGGGTGGAAAAGGGGGGGGGAAATAAAAAAAAATTTTTAAAGGGGGGGGTTTAACAAATAATGCGGGGGAAAAGAAGGAAAAGGGTAATTAATTAAAGTTTAATTTTTAATTATTTAAAAAAAAAAGAAAAAAAAAAAAGGGAAAAAAAAAGTTAAAAAAAAACAAAAAGGGGAAAGAAAAAAAAAAACACAACCCAGAAAAAAAGGCGGGAAAGGAAGGAAAAGGGAAGGGAAGGAAAGGGGCAAGAAACCAAAATTTTTGACATTTTCCCCTAAAACATTTTTTTTTACCCCCCTACAAAGGGGCACCTTGAAATAAAAAACAAACGGAAACAACTTAAAAAAATAGGCCCCCCGGGGGCCGGGGGGGGGGCCAACCCCCTTTAACAATCTGCGGTCCCCAACCACAAAACCAAATTTTTTCCAAATTTTTTCCCCCTTTAAAATTAAATTTCCCGTAAAATTTAAAAAAAAAAAAAAAAAAAAAAAAAATGTTTTTTTTTTTTTTTAAAAAAAATACCCAAAATATTAATGGTCTTCCCTTCAAATTAAAAAATACCTGCAGGGTCAATTTAGCCCAAAAAGGAACCATTTGCAATTTTTTCAAAAAAGGAAAAAAAACCAAAAAAACCAGGTATTTTTTTAAAAATTTTGGAAAAAACCCTTAGCAAACTTTAAAGGGGGGAACACAACAGAAAAATATTCCCATTAAATCCATAAACACAATTTTAAATTAAACAATTTTTAATTATTTTTTTAAAAATTTTGAAAATTTTTTTTTGAAAGAAAAAAGGGGGGAAAAAAATAAAAAAAACCTTTTTTAAAAAGTTTTCTCCAAAGAAAGAAAAGTTTAAAAATTGCAAAAAACCCCCTTTTCCCACTTAATTAATAAAATTATTTTTGTTTTATAAAATAATTTTTTTTGGGAAAAAAAAAGGGAAAATCATTTTTTTTTTTCAAAAAAACCCTTTTAAAATCCAAAAACCCAAAATTTTAAATTTTTTTAAAAGTTTAAAAGAAGTTAAAAAAAAGTTTTGGCAGGGTTTTGATGGAAATAAAATAAAAAAAAGGGAATTTTTAAAAAAGGGAGAAGAAAAAAAAAAGATGTTCCGGTTTTCTCTTTCCCATTAAAAGTTTCCCTTTTGTTTAAAATTTTCTTAAAAACTGGGAAAAAATAAATTTAAAAAACAAACCCAAAACCCCAAAAATTCAAAACCCCGTTTTAAAAAAAGGGGAAAAAATTTTTTAAGGAAAAAGAAAAAAAAAAAAAATTTTTAAAAAAAAAAGGGGGGTGGGGGGGGGGGGGGGAGGGGGGGAAAGGAGGGTTAGGAAAGAGGAAGAAGGAAAAAGGGAAGAAGGTGGTTCTTTCGCAGCTTTGAAAACCCCAAGAAATTTTAAAATTTTAAAATGTAAATCAACAACAAAGCCAAAAATCCCCTTTAAAAATTATCCTTTTTTAAAAAAAAAACCGGAAAAGGATTTTGACGGTTAAGAATTTCCACCCCCCCTTTTCAGTTTTTTTAGTGGGGGGGGGGGTTTTTTTTTTTTTTTTTTTTATTATCTATATTAATTTAAAAACCAACAAAACCCCAATTTAAAATTTTTTTAAATTAATTAAAAATAAAAGGGTTTAATTTTATTAAAATAAAAAGTTTTTTTTATTGCGGGAAATTACCCTGCTAAACCCCGAAGGAATTCCGTACCTTCAGGTAGGGGGTTCGGCCACGTATTTTTTAAAAAATTTTTTTTTTTTTTTTTTTTTAACTTTTTTTTTTTTTTTTTTTTTTTTTTTTTGTTTTTTTTTGGTTTTTTTAAAAAATGGGGTGGTCCTTTTTTCGGGAAAAACGGGGCAAAAGCAAAAAAATTTCCCCTTTGGGTTTGAACCTCGGGTCTACCGAGAACGCGAAAAAAAAAATGTAGGTCTTGCGTCTTTTGTTCCCTTTTGGGGGCTGAGTGGCTTGAGTCTGGCTTCGTTACCGGCAAATTAGGGATTTAAGATAAAATTATGTAATTAAGGGCTGTCCATTAGGTTTTTTATGACCCTTTTTTAAACTTCTGGGTCAGTATGTCTAGCTCGGGGTGTGGGGGGTGGGGTTGGGGGGGGTTGGGATGGGGGGGGGGGGTGGTAGTTGTGTGCTGAGTCAAAGTCAAAGTAAAAGTCAAATTTTTTTTTTTTAGATGGATTTTAAAATAAGCAGTGCATTTGCTTTTTTTTTCAGGCCATCTATTAAAGGAAAAAAAAGAGGGGAAAAAAAAAGATAATAATATGAAAGACAGAGAATAAAATGTGTGTGTGTGGTTTGTGTGTGTGTGGGTGTGTGTGTGTGTGTGTGTGTGCGTGTGGGTGGTGTTTTGTGTGTGTGGTTGTGGTGTGTGTGTGTGTGTGTTTTGGTGGGGGTTTTTGTGGTGCGTGTGTTGGGTTTGTGGTGTTGTGTGTGTGGTGTGTGAAGTGTGGGGGTTGTGGGTGTGTGTGTGTGTGTGTGTGGTGTGTGTGGTTTGGTGTTTTGTGTGTGTGTTGTGTTGTGTTGGGTGTGGTGTGTGTTTTGGGGGTGGTGCGTGCTCGGTTTTGGTTGGAGAGAGACAGAGAAGAGAGAGGAGAGACTTTTGTCTGTTGGGTTAAAAGTTTCCCACTTAGGATTTTGGGGGGAGGGGGGGGGGGAATTGTGTGTGTGACTGTTGTTCAATAGTCTATCCACAAAAATTTTTTGTGTGTTTTGTGGTGTTTTTCCCTGGTGCCTGGTGTGTGTCTGTGTGTGTGTCGTTTTATGTTTGTAGTGTGGCTGTGGGTTTTTGGCGTGGTGTATGTGTTGTGTCTGTGTCTATGTCATGTGTTTTTGGGGTGTGTGCGTGCGTGTGTATGTTGGGTGGTCGGGGTGTTGGGTGTCTGTGTTATTTTTGGTATGTGTGTGGGCGCGTGGTGGCGGGCGTGGGTGTGGTGCATATTTGTGTGTGTGTGTGTGGTGTGTGGGTGTGTCCGAGGTCGTACACGCCATTTCGCGACGGGCTTTTATGGGCGTTTATTAAAAGGAGGGCTTTCCACTGCCAAGAATTTGGTTTGCAGACCACAGAGAGCTTTTCCCGTGGAAAAATTAGCTTTTTTTCCCTGTCCCAAGAGAAGTTGTGGTTAACTTGATTAGCTATGGGTCACAAGAGGGTGTGGATTTTTTAGTTTGTTTCTCTTTTAAGAATATATATACATACACGGGATGATGATGATATGATGGTGATGATATGAGGATGATGATGACGACGCCCCGGGACGACCGACGAGCGACGGTGTATATGATAGAAACCCAGCAGCAGCAGCATGATGAGATCAGGGTGCGATATGTAAAAAGCGATGGTTATGGTGGTAGTGGTGGCGATGAGGGTGATTGAAGGAGGGGGAGGGGATAAAACAACAAAATTATGATAAAAATAACAAAGAAAACGGTAATGTAATAATGCATGATAAAGAGTTTTTGGGAGAAAACTCCGATGATAAAATCAGTAATCATTTTTTTTCTTTCCCGAAATTTTTCGTAGAAAAAAAATTTTTTTTTCAGCACGATAGGACGTGTTTTCTGGGGGATGGCTGAAGCCAGCCACTGAATCAAAAATTTGTCAGAAGGATTTCGTTAGACTTAAAAACAAATTATGCAGGATTTCATCAAGTGTACGTGCCCATCCTCACTTCCCGTGAAAAACATTTCAAAAGAAAAAATTAGAAACCTGTCATTCACTTTCATACGAAAATATCAAAACCAAAGTCAAAATGGCTGTTAAAAGGGCTGGCAGGGTAAAGAAAATACCACACAGGAAAACTATATCCAGTATTATTTTACGTCTCACAGTCAAAAAGAAAAATGTAAAAAAAAAAAAAAGCATTTTGAGGTTATTCCACATTCTCGATTAAAAAAAAATAAATAAATAAATAAAAATAAATAAAAGTACTGTGCACCCCACGAGGAGCGGGAAAAAAGGACTTGCCATTTTTCCCCAAACACTGCTTTGAAAAAAAAAAAAACGAACGACAAAAGAAAATTAAGTCCACATGATTTTAACATGGTGATGGCAGAGAGCTTATTCTGGGTGACCCCATGTGCTTGAACGGGAAACCCCAAACATCAAAAAAAACGCAACAACAGTAACAGCAGCAACAAAACAACGACAAAAGCGCAGCAACAGCAGAAACAAATCACATCAGCAGCAGAGAACAACAACAAAAAAGCAAGCAACCAACCACAAAACAACGCAGCGCATCCAACAACAACCAAAACTCAAAAAGAACAGCAAATAAAAACAGCACAAAACATCGCAACAACACAGCAACAATCAACAAGAACAAGCAACAGTAACAAAGCGCAACAACATCAGCAACAAAGCCGACAAATCGCACCAACACAACATCAACAAGAAAAAACAGCAGCGCAGCAGCAAAAAACAACACACCAACAACAACACCCAAAGCAGCAGCAACAACAACCAGCAACCAACAAAACCGCAGAAATAAAAACAAAACACCCCCAGTAAACAAACAACATCAGCAAACACAGCACAGTAAAACAAAAAACACCCCAAAAACCAAAAAACAGCTTAGGGAAAGACTTTTGGTCGCTGATCAGCCTCTTTCCCTCCATCCTGACGAGGATCTTTTAAACCTTTCCCGCTTATGTAAGGTGGCCATTGTGTCCCGGGGGGAACGGTACAGAACTTAAAAAACCCGCATCCCCACGGGACTCGATGTAAAAAAAAGCAATAATGTATTCAATTATCCCGAATAAAAGAATAAGTCAAAAATCAGAACCAATAAATAAAATCAACCTTTGGGGTGATGCGCTGAATTTTTTAGGTTGTGTTTGGGGGAAAGTTTAGTTCTTTCGGGGCGCATGGGGTGTTTTCGTGAATCGGGGAATCTGGGAGCACCAGATAAACACGGAATTTTTAATTTTTATAATGAAATTAAATTTCTGAAAGCGTTAAGGCGGTTTGCAAACCTTTGGTCCCCCCACGGCCCCCGGAACAGGGGATAATAATAGATGATAGAAGTGATGATAGATAATAGATATGACAGTAGACAGACAGCAAAGAAGTTGGTAGATAGTTTTGATAGATAGTAGGTAAGAAGATAGATAGAAGTGATGATAGATGATGCGTTGAAGATAGAAAAGGTGGTAATAGATAATAATAGATAGATAATAGATAGATAGATAGATAGCTAATAGATAGATAGAGAGAAGAGGAGATAGACGGAGGGGACGGGGGCGAAACAGACAGCAGACAGACAGACAGATAGATAATGATAGATGATAGATAGAAGATAGTAATTAGAAATAGATAGATAATAAAATAAGAAAAAAGGGACAGAAGACAGAGAAAAAGTAAAAGAGAGAGAGAGAGGGGGAGGGGAGAGAGAGAGGAGAGAGAGAGAGGGAGAGAGAAGAGAGAGAGAGAGAGAGAAATTATTTTTTGCAAGAAAAATTTTTTTTCCGGGGAAAAAAAAAATTTTTAAAGCCCGGTTTTTTAATGGGAGGGAACTCTAAGGGGGAGAGAGAGGGGAAGAGAGAAAGAGAGAGGGGAGAGAGAGAAAGAAGAGAGAGGGAGGGGGAGAGAGGGGAGTTGAGATTTAGGCCCTTGGGCAAGTCTGAACTTTTTTGAACTGGAAATCTTTTTAAAAAAAAAATTATTTCCACCCTGCAATTATGGGGACACTGCTGAAAGTTTAAAACCCACCTTCACAGAAGACAGGATGAAAATTTTAAAAGGGTTTTAAACCCACTCCTCCCGCTTTCCTGTTCGGACGGAGGTCATACCCGGGATGGGCCATTAATGGAATAAAGTGACCCAACTCAAAAAATGGGGCTAAGACCCCCTTTATTTTTGCCACTTTTCCTTTCCCCTTTTTCCAAAAACTTTCCTTGCTTTTAAACCCCGCACGTACAATGGCACCATGAAAAAAAAAAAAAACTTTTTTGGTGTAAAGACTAACCCTGATTAAGCGGGGATTTTGGCAAATTTGGGAAGGGTTTTACTTTTTTTTTCTTTTTTTTTGGGGGGGGGGCAACTAATCACTAAATCTTCTTTGTCTTTGTAGCTTCCTAACCAATATACACGCAGTGGCAATATTAAGAACAAAAGGGAATCCTTGTGATGCAAATTTCCAACTTTTTCGTAACTACTTTATGTCCTTAAATTTCCCCCCACCAAAAAAAAAAGAAAAAAAAACCACACCAAACCAGGCATTTTTTTCCTTTTAAAAAATCTGAAAAAAAAAAACAGAAATTTTTTGTTGACTGCAACATTTAAAGGATACTACAGCCCCTTAAGGTATATAAGTGCATGACCCGTGAAAGCGTACTCCCTGAGCAGAGGCAGCTGCATCACCCAAACAGGGGCCCCAGTTTTCAGAAAATGATTTCTGCATGCTGACGAACGACAAAAACTGCAGCCACGTGATAAGTGTGACGGGTTTTCGCAACAACAAAATTTTTAAAAAAAAGCAAACTTTTTGCCCCCCCAAGCCGGGGGTGCCGTACAACCGTACCAATACACGCGCTGCTGCCAAAACCACACACACACCACAAAAGATGATAGATTATTAATTTTTATATTATATATAATAATATAATAAAGAGGGGAGAGTGAAAAGGAGGAAGGGGAAAAGGGGAGTTTGGATTGGAATGTTTTTTTGAAAGGCCATTCCCCCTAATAAAGGTTAGAGTACACAGGTAATATTATGAAATCACTCAAAAACACACACATAACAAATTTAAACAAAGTCCACTGATCGAATTTTGAATGCTTAAATTAATCGTACATTTCAGACATTTTTGTTCTAATGACAAAAGTAAACACAGAGAACGGGCAAGGGTATTTGTAAAATTTCAATGGTTTACCGGCCTTGTTTGAGAATGGGAAACCCAAACAGAAAGTTTTTCATCCTCTTTCCAGTTTTCACAAGGACAAGTCAAACCCAAATTTAGAATATGTTTTTGTACTTTTTTGGTGTGTACAAATTTCTAAAATGCCAAATCAAAAACCTGGCATAAAAAATTTCAAATTTTTGTTAGATCCATTTAATATTTTTTTCCTGTATGAACCCCGCAAAAGTTTATAGATGAAACCTCCACTGTTGTTAACGGGAACCCCAATTTGCCATTGCTTAAGATCATCTTTCTTTAAATGGATAAAAAAACTCTTTAACATTTTGAAACACCCCCTTTTTCCATACAACCCAAACCCATTTTCATTAATCTCAAGAAATTTGAGAGAGAGAGAGAGAGAGGAGAGAGAGAGGGGGGGAAAGAGAGGAGAAGAGAGAGAAGAAGGAGAAAAAGAGAGAGAGAGAGGAAGAGGAGGAGAGGGGGAAGAGAGAGGAGAGAGATGTGGATCCTGGTCTCGTCAGTCATTACAAATGAATTTTACCCAAGTTTTCAATTAAAAAACTTTCGAGGATATAAAAAAACAAAACAAAGCAAAACAAAAAATTAAAAAACCCGGGTTTCCAAAAACATTGATCCTTGTTTTTAAAAACGTATTGTTTTTAAAAGGGTTAGAAAAGTCACACTCCCCCCAATTTTCGTTCTTTTCTTTGGGATTTTTTGGGGGTTTTGGGTTTTGTTTTTTTTTGTGGGGTTTTTTTTTGGGGGGGGGGAGGGGTGTCAGTCTGACGGCCGCTATACCGAGTGGTAAAGCCCGTTTAACTTCAATCCCAAGGGTCATAAAGTGGGGGTTTTAAAAATTCCGGCACGTCGGGCAAATAAGGGGAGATTTTTTCGATTTTTCCATGTAACCTGCAAACAGATACCAAGCTTTAAAAATTCCCCTTTGTGTGTAAAAAAAAACATGCGAAAATAAATAATTTTCACGAAAGATTCCCTCTTCAGTAGCGTTCAGTGGGGGTTGGGGCCCCAAATATAAAATAATTAATAATAAAACAAACAACAAAACAACAACAACAACAAAAAACAACAACAACAAACAACAAACAACAAAACAACCAACAACAAAAACAACAACAAAAACAACAATATAATAATAATAATAATGTTTGGAATTTTTTTTGCGCGAATCACCCCGCAAACCCTCCCCAAGTCCCAAAGCGGGACCCTTATGGGGAGGGGATGGGGGGGGGGGGGCGGGGGGAAAACGGTGGCTACATAGCAAAAAATTCACCATTGGTGAACCTCGGGGCTCTAGCGAGGGAAGACGAAAAAAAAAATGAGGCTTCGCCCCTTGCTTTCCTTGGGGGTGGGATGGGTTGAAGTCGGCTTTTGTTTCCGGCAAAAGGGGATTTAAAATGAAAAAATATGTAATTAAGGGTTCCCTTAGGATTCCTTTAAAACCATTTAACTTTGGGGCGTATGTCTAGTTGGGTGTAGGGGTGGGGGTGGGGGGGGGGGGAAAGGGGGGTTGAGGGGGATGAGTGGGAAATGAGTGAGGAGTGTTGGAGTGTGTGCGGTGTGTGTGTGTGTGTGTGTGTGTGTGTGGTGTGTGTGTGTGTGTGGTATGGTTGTGAGTGTGTATGGGTTATTTTTTTTTATTTTTTTTATTCTTTCATTTCCAGTATAATGGAATAAGCACTTGCGTGTGGGGTGTGTGTGTGTGTGTGTGTGTGTGTGTGTTTTGGGGTGTTTTGTGTGTGGGTGTGTGGTGTAATTTCGGGTTTTGGGGTAAAAAAGGAGTGTGTGTGTTGTATGTGTGGTGGTTTTGTGTGTTATTCGGAGGGGGGGGGGGGGGTTTATACGAGGGTAAGGAATAAACCCTATGTGTTTTTTACATTAGTCCCGTATGTATGCGGTTTTTTTAAAATATTATATGCGGTTTTTTGTCTGTGTGTAGGAAGAGAGGCAAAAAACAGAAGACAGACAGACAAGTGTGTCAAGCCAAGTTAAGTAAATGTTTATTTCGAATGGGAATTGAAAAAGCAATACATTGCTTTTTTTCTCAAGCCTCTATCTAAGAAAAAACAATTTTTAATTAGTATACATTATTGAAACCCTTTACCAAAGTGTACCAATAAAAAAGACTGTGATGTAGTGGTGGTTGTAAGTTTACGGGCGGGGGTGGTAAGTGCACGTTGAATGTTGGGGGGGTGTGTGTGGTGAGTGCGTACGTGCTGCGTGTGTATTGCATTTTGTGTGTGTTTCATTCGCAGATTTTTTCCACACACATCGCCGGAAAAATAATAAATTTTAGATATATTAACAAATAAAATCTTATCGAGGGGGCCACACATTCCTTTTCAACCTGCGCAAATTTAGGTCTGTAGTCGGGGGTGTGCCGGTGGGGTGTGTTGGGGGGGTTTGTGTTTGGGTGTGTGTTGGTGGGTGGGGTTGTGTGGGTGGTGTGTTTGAGAGAGAGAGAGTGAGTGTGTGGGTGAGAGAGAGTGAGTGGTGTGTTTGGTGTGTGTTCCCTGGTGTGTTTGTGGTGGGTTTTTTGTGTGTGTGGTGTGTGGGGGGTGTGTGTGTGTGTGTGTGTGGTGGTTGTGTGGGTGTGTGTTGTTTCCCTTTTGTAATGTGGTTTTGGTTTTTGTGTTGTGGGGTTGTGGGTTTTGGTTTGTGTGCCTGTTGTTTTTTGTTTTGTTTTTTTGTTTTTTTGGGTTTTTTTTTTTTTTTCGGGGGGGTGATTGTTAAAAAGGGGGGTGTATTTTTGTTTTTTTATCCTTCCCAGGCAAAAATGACCTACCTTCAAACCAAGGGTTTTCCGTGGAGCTGGGAATTTTGGATTTCCCGCCTTTTGCCTCTCTTCTACCCACTTTCTCCTTTTCTTTTTTCCTCCCCCCTCTCCCTCCCTTTTTCCCCTTTTTCTTCTTCCTTTTCCCTCTTCCTCCCCCCCCACCCGCCTTAAAAATGCGTTTTGTCCAATTTTTTCACTACACTCATAAAACTAGGCTAAACCATAAAATTTTAGTTTTCCTTGTTTTTTCATTTTAAAAACAAAACTTTTTCAAATTAACAAACACCATCAAAAAAATTACCACCACATTTCACTAACATACCACCCCATACCACACATAACCACACACACATTCCCGACCCAAAAACTCCACACTGACACCACCCCACACACACCACAACACACACCACACACACACACAACACCACACACACATACACCAAAAACACTCACACCACACCACAAACACAAACCCCAAAAACCAAAAACCCCACACAAAACAAACACACACCACACACAAACACCAAAACACCCCACACAACACACACCACACCCCACAACCACACACACACAAAAAACACCACTTGTCAAAAATTACACAACAAGTTGGGGGAAAAAAAAAGGAAAACCGGAGGATGGCAATTAAGACCCCACCACCCCCCCCCCCCCCCCCCCCCAACCCCCCCCCCCTCCCCCCCCCCCAAACCCCACGCCCCACCCCCCAAAATCCCCGTTTTTTTAAAAATCATATTTTTTTTATTTCTTCGCCAGTCAGATATATTGGCCCCCCGCGTGGGTGGGTTATAAGAAAATGGGCTTGAGTTTAGAAATCCCCCCCTCCTTCCCATCCCACCCCCTCCAAAGAGCCTTTTTTTTTAATTGTGTCCTTGGGGGCTCTCTGTCTCTGGTCTCCTGTTCTCTGTCTCGTCTTCCTCTCCTCCTTCTCACACCCACAACCCCCACAACAACACCACAACACACACAACACACCACAACACACTACCTCTCTTCATGTTCCTCACACACACAAAATCTCTCCTCTCTCTCCTGCCCCCTTTTTCAAACACCACACACACTCCTCTCTCTCTCTCTCTTCTCCTCTTCCCTCCCACCACTTCTCTTCTCTCTCTCATCCTCTTTTCCCCCCTCCCCCTCCTTTTTCTTTCTCTTTCTCTCCCCACACACTCCCCTCTCCTCTCTTCTCTTCTCTCTCTCTCTCTTCTCCTTCTTTTTCCCATCAGAAAGGGGAAAAAACCTTGCCCCCAAACCTTTTTCCCAAAAACCCCCCTAATTATAAAAAAACCCAAACTAACCCACCCCCTTCACCCCAAAATTTTTTTAAATTTTAAAATTTTTGCCCCCCCCCATCCTTTCTTTTTCCCCAACCCCCCCCCCCAAAAATGCAACCCCTAATTTAATTTTTCATTTCCCAAGGGAACCGGTTTTTGTTTCCCCTTTTAAAAAAAAAGGGGAAATGATTTTTTCCCATTTGGGCGGAAAAGGGTTTTTTTTAAAATTTTTTTTTAGGGCTGTTTCTTCACTGAAAAAAAATTTTTCAAAATTTTTCTCCTCGGTTTTCCCCCCCTTTTCTTTCTTTCCCCTTATTCTTCCCCCTTTTCTTATTTTCTCTTCCCCCCCGCCTTTTTTTTTCCCCTTTTCTTTTTTTTTTCTCTTTTTTTTTCTTGGTCTTCCCTCCCGTTTTTCTTTTCTTTTCCCTCTCTCTCCTCTCTCTCCCTCTCTTCTCTCCTCTTTTCTCCCTCTCTTTTTTTTTCCCCCCCCTCTCTTCTCTCTCTCTCTCCTCTCTTCTCCCCCTCTCTCTCCCCTTTTCTCCTCTCTCCTTTTCTTTCTCCCTTTTTTGGCTCTTTTCTCCCCTTTTCTCTCTCTTTCCCTTCTTTCCCTCCTCCTTCTCCCTTTCTCCCCCTCTTAGATGTTTTCTATTTTTTTTTTTTTTTTTTTTTTTTTTTTTTTTTTGTGGTGGGTTTTTGTTTTTGGAAATTGGGGGTAGTGGGTTTGGGGGTTTTTGAGTTGTTGTTGTGTTTGTTGTGTTTCGGGGTGTGTTGTGTGTTTGTGTGTGTGGTGTGGGTTGTGTGGTGTGGGGGGGTGTGTGGTGTTGGGTGTGTGTTAAAGTGGGTGGTGTTTTTTTCGTGTGTGGGGTGGTGTGTGTGTTTTGGGGGTGGGGGGTGGGGGTGGTGGTCGGGTTGTTTTGTTGGGGTGTGTGTGTGTGTAAGGGTGTGGTGTGGGTTTTTTTGTTTGTGGGGTAGGTGGTGTTTTTTTTTTTTTTTTTTTTGGTAAGGTAAGTTGGGGCTTTTTTTTCCCCCCGGGGAGTTTTGTATTTTTTTTGTGTGGTTGGGGATTGTGTTTGGGGTGGTGGTGGTGGGGTGGGGGGGGTGTGTGTGTTTTGGGTGGGGGGTGTGTGTGTGGTTTAAAGTAATGCTTTGGGGTGGTGGGATCTGTTGTTTTTTTTGGGTTTTTTTTTTTTTGTTTCCGGGGTTTTCCCCCTGTCTTTTTTCCCCCTGGGTTTTTCCTTTTTCTCTTTGGTGTTGAAAAAAAATTTTGTTTTTAGGATGGTTGGGGGGGGTGAAGGGATTTGTTGGTGTTGTGGTTGTGGTAAAATTAAATTTTGGGGGTTTTTTCTCTTTTGTTTGTTTTTTGTTTTTTGGGGGCTGGGGCTTTTTTTGCTTTTTGGGGTTTTTTGCTTTTTTACTTTGTTTTTTTTTCCTTTTGGGTTTTTTTGGGGGGAAAAGGATGGGGGGGGGGTTTAGGGGGGGTTTTAAAGAACTGAAATTACCCTTTCCCCCAATAAAAAAATTTGTTTGTTTTTTTTTTTTTTTTTTTTTTTCTTTTATCTTTTTTTCTTTTTTTTTCTTTTTCTTTTTTTTCTTTTTCCTTTTGCTTTTCTTGGGATTTTTAAAGTGGGGGGGGTTAAAAAACCCCTTGGGTTTTGTAAAGAAAAGCCCAAAAACCCAAGTTAATCATTAAAAAGGTCGAATCCTTTCTCTCCCCTCCTCTCTTCTCTTCTCTCTTCCTCTCCCCTTTTATTCCTCTCCCTCCTTTTCTTCCCTCTCTCCTTTTCTTTTTGGTTTTTTCCCCTCTCTTTTTCGCCTTCCTTTTCTCTTTCTGTTGTCTTCTCTTCTACTCCTTTGGCCGTCTTTTCCCCTTCCTCTTTCCCCCTTCCCTTTCCTTTTTTTGGGTTTTTTATCTTTTTTCCGGCAGGGGCTTTCGGCCCCCGCCGGCCTTTTTCTCTCTCTTTCTCTTCTCTCTCTCCTCTCCCCCCTTTCGAAAAGACCCTTCCTTTTTCCCTTCCCGGGCCTGCGCCTTCGTCTTTTGGCCTCCTTTCCGCCTTTTATTTCAAACCCTATGGGGGGTTTCCCTTTGGGGTTCCCCTTTGTCTTTGGACCTCCTTGTTGGTCTTCTTTTCCTTTTTCTCTTCCCCCCGTTCCCGCCACTTTTTCCGGCATGGGGTTGTGCTGCCCCGCGCCGCGTTGGGGGCCTCCCTTCCTTTTTTTTTTTTTCTTTCTGGAAAACAACTGGAGAGGGGGAAAAAAATTCCAAAATTTTAAAAAAAAACAAGGCAAAAAAAAAAGGAAAAAAGGTTCTTTTTTTTTTTTTTTTTTTTGGGGGTGCCTCATCTTTTCGTCCCCTTGGTTAAACCCCCCCACTTTAAAAAAAGGGGTGTCCTTTGGGGTCCCCAACCCCCTTCAGCCCCTAGGGACCCCGACCCGGAATTTGGGGGTCATTTCTTTCTTGGGGTGTTTCACTCTCCGCCCCCCAAAAACCCCCACAACGACGTTTTGTCGTCCCCCAATGAGTGGTTTTCCCCCGGGGGTCCCCGCCCTCCCAAAGCCCCCCCCAAATCAACCCAAAACCGCCAATCCACCGGGAAGTTTGGGGAAAGTTGAGGCCCCGGAAAAAAAAACTGGGAACCAACGGGCTTTTTTTTTTTTAAGGGGAGGGGAACAAAGACAAGAGGAGACGTTAAGGGGTTTGGGAACTTTTTTTTTTTTTTTTTTTTCTTCTAAAATTTCCCGGGTCCCCCGGGGCCCCCGATGTTTCAGGTAATTTCAAACCCCCCAAACCCTCCCGGTTTGATGAACCGAGGGGGTTTTCCCCCGAGCCCCCAACACACCACCGGGGGAGGGACCGCCGGGGGCCTCCGCTTTTGGGGATTGCCCGGGTTTTTGTGTAAACCGGCAACCCTCGCCAGGCCTTTTTAAAAACTTACACATAATTTAGAAAATGGGAACATCGGGAGGCCCCCACCCAGGGGGAAAAAGGGGTTTAAAACCCCCCCAAAAAATAAAACCCCAAGGTTGGGTTTTCCCGGAAAAAGATAAAACAAGGGCCCCAAAAAAACTGAAGATCAAGTAAAAATTTTTTTTTTTTGTGTGGGGGGGGGGGCGGGGGGGGGGAAGGGGGGGGGGGGGGGAGGGGGTTGTTTTAACTATTGGGCAAGTTTATCCCTAAATACAATGGGTAAGGGGGGTTTTTCGCACCTTTTTTTGTTGCAGGCGGTAATTTTCTTAAATCCACTGGGAAAATTCCCGCTGTTTTCCAGTTTCTGCCCCCCCTTTTTCAAAAAAAATTTGGGGGAGCCGAGTTTGAAAAAAATTAAAAGGGGGCAACGAAAATTCCCTCGTAAATTTCTAACCATGGAGGGGCTGGTTGATGGGGTTTTTTACAAAAAAAATTTTGGGGTTTTTGGGTGGTTTTTTTGGGCCCCGCTCTTTTTTGGGGTTTTTTTTGGGTTTTTGAAAATAAATTTCTTTTGTTTGGGTTTTAAGTTTTTTTTTTGCTGTTTTTGGCTGAAAGCTTGTTATTTTTATTGTTGCGTTTTTTTTGTTTTCTGACATCATTCCCCAAAAAAACAAAACACAGAGTAGACTTTATCTATCTATCCATTCTTTCTTCAGTCTCCCTATTTTAGGGCGTCTGGTTCACTTAAAGGGGGGGGGGGGGAAAGCGTTAAAATTGAAGATTACTACTTACTTATTACACAAAGTAAGGGTGATGGGGATTTTTAATTTTAAAACAGAAGGAAACCCGATTTAATTTTAGGGGGGAAATGTTACCTGTTCAGGGTCCCAAAGGGTAACTAAAATGTACATTTCGGGCCCGTTCCATGGTTCCAAACCCGTTGTCGTTTTTGGTGATGGCTTCCGTTTTTCGCCCTTTTTTCGGGTACATGTCTGCACTCGGCGAACTCTCGGGAAAAAAGAAGAGTAATTAAATTTTATTTAAATTTAAATTTTAAATTTTCTCTCTCTCTCCTCTCCCTCTCCTCTCTCTCTCTTCTCCTCTCTCTCAAAAAAATTTATTTTAAAAAAACACTCCCCCCCTCCTCGTTGTTTCTCTCCTTTTCTCTCCCCCCCTCTTTCTCTCTCTCTCTCTTCTCCTCTTCTCGTTCTCTCTTCCCCCTCCAAAAATTTATTAATAACGCCACACCTCTCTGTCTCTCCTCTCAAAATTTGATTAAAAACCACACCATACTCTTCTTCACCCAAAAACCCCCCAAAAGACAACCACACAAAAACAACACAGCAACACCACCACCCAACACAAACACAAAACCCCCCCAACACCACAGACAACAAACAACCCACACACCACACACACACCCTCACCACACACCCACACACAACACCACACTAACACACACACACCATACCACACAGACACACACACACCCCACCAACAGAAAAAAACACACGACACCCACAACACACATACACGCACCCATCACACAACCCAGAACCCACCAGACACACACACGACAACACACAACCACACACAGACCACACAACCAAAAAATAAACACACACGAAAACACACCACACACACAGACACACACACCACCACACACAACACACACACCACACACACACAACACACACACCAACGTGAAGTGAAAACATGAGTTGCGACTAAAGAAAAGGGGCCCCAAATAGGACGAGTTTTTTTTTTATTTTTTTTTTTTTTTTCTTTTATATCGAGGGTAATGGAATAAGACTTATTGCTTTTTTTACATCCCGTTCCCCTTGTATCGGTTTTGTAAATTTTTTTCATCCGTTTCCCGGAACAATGGCCTACTCTTTCGAAAAACGGAACGGATTGTTAAAAGTGTGCGCAAGATGTTCTGCGGGGTCGCACAGGGGGCCCGGTTTTTATTTCATCCGAAGACTTTAAATCTGCAACAAAAACGGGCCTTTTAAGGGGGAGAAAAAGTGCGTTCTTCTCCACAGGGGGACGGCGGGGAGCCCCTAAAAATTTTCGGTAAAGGGGTTCCAAACCATGTGGTTTGGGGAGCGAGGGGGTCAGAGACCTCGTTTCCAGGGGCCCGATATTGAGGGTAGCGATGCTTTTTTTAGCCTATGGATGTCCAAGTAAGCGGCGAAATGGCGTTGGGTCGGCCCCCCACCCCACGGAAGGAGCCTTTTAACACACCGACAAGCCCGGTGGAACCCTAGGGGAAAAAGGAAGGGGGAGGGCGCCCCCAAAAACCTGGAGGGGGAAAACCCGCATATGAGCTGAGAGACTCCGCCGACATGGGAAAAGGCCCCAAAACCCCCCGCCCGAGAAGGGGAAAAAGGGGGAGGGGCGCTGTTGGGCATTTTCTCCCTAGGGGCATAAGGACTAAAGAAAAGAAAGGAAAGAAGAGTGCTTTTTCTGAATGACTATCCCTCCCCCCAACAGAGCTTAGCTATCAAAAAACAACAACAACAAAATTTTGAAGTCACCCAAACCTGTGACGGGGAAAAAATCCATGCTATATGAAAATAGACAGGAGGTAAGCTAAAATAAGTATATATATATATATTTATTAATATTTTAACTCACCTTTTTTCAATGTTGGTGTGTTGCGCGCCGCTCGTCGATGTGTGTGTGGGTGTTGGTGCGGCGTGGTGGTGCTTTGGGGTGTGCGGCTGGTGTGTGTTTGTGTGTGTGTGTGTGTGGTGTGTGGGGTGTGTGTGGTGTGTGGGTGTGTGTGTGTGTGTGTGTTGGTGTGGTGGGGGGTGGTGTGTGTTTGGTCGCTCGGGGTGGCTGGTTTGTCAGTAGGAAGTTGTCATTGCCCATTTGCAAAAAAAAAGGGGTCGATGCTGTGGAGATGCGCAATAGGAAAGGGATCTATACAACTTTACCCATCTATCGAAAACACACACACACACCACACACCACCACACACACACACACCACACACACACAACATCACACACTAATAATACATGATGCATACATAACACACTATGAGAGAGGGAGAGAGGAGAGAGAGAAGATAGTAGAAGTAAAAGAAGATGATAGTAGATAGGAGATGTAGAAAATAGATAGATGATAGATGTAGATAGAAAATTTAAAGATAGATATGGAGAAGAGATATGTAGTAGATATTGATAGGAGTACTATATCTGCCCCCCCCACTTAAAGCCTAGAGGCCCCCCTTTCTCAATACAGTGGCTTCCCCCCCCTTTTCTTACGTTTGTTATTTCGTCTGCACTCGTCAATGCCTTACGTGGAAGGCGGGTATAAAGTTACATCACTAGGTCATGTTCCCTTCTCTCTGTCTGTCTTCGTTGTCGTCTGTTTTTTTTCTTCCTTCTCTCTCTCCTCCTCTCTTCCTCTTCTCTCTCTCTCTCTCTCTCTCCCCCCAGTCTTTTTTCTCCTGCTTCTGTTTTTCCTTTTCTTTCCCCTTTTCTACGTCTGTCTGTCTCTCTCTTTCTCTCTTCTTCCTCTCTTCTCTCTCTCTCTTTTCTCCCCCTCCCTTTTTCCGTGGTCGTCTCACTGCTTCTGTTCCTCGTCTCCCCCGTCTTCTCTTGTTTTCGTCTGTCTGTTTTCCTCTCTCTCCTTTTTCCCCTCTTCCCCCTTGAGTGTTTTCTGTCGGTTTTCTCGGCCTTTGTTGCTGTTTTTTCTCTCTCTCCCCCCTCTCTCTTCTCTCTCTTCTCTCTCTTCCCCCCCTTCCCCTCCTTCTTCTCTTCTTGCTTTGGAAAACCCCTATAAATTCCACCTGTATTTCGTGAGTTTTTCTCCTCTCTCTTTAAATTTATAGTTTTACCCCTTTTATGCAAAAAGTTCACTGCAAAGAACGCTTCACGACGAAAAGGGGGCATCAAAGCTGCGCGCGCGCACGACGCCACACACACCACACACACACACACAACCCCACACACCCCAAAAAATTTTACAACACAGAGGGCGCTGTAACGCAAGCACACCACAACACAACACACACACACACATGGAAAAAAAATTTTGGCTTGACTTTACTTTTCAAAAACCACAATCCAAAACCCCAACAAAACAACACACACCACACAACACACCAACACACACCAACACACCACACACACACACACACACCCCGCATAACACAACACACACACATACACACACACACACATACACACACACATACAAACACACTCACTCACACACACACGAAACATACACACACACACACCACAACACAACACACAACACGCACTCAACACACACACACAACATCAACACACACACACATGAACGAACACACACACACACACACACCACACACACCACACACCACACACACACACACACACACACACCACCACGTTTTTTCACAAGGGAAGAGAGGTGGAATAAAAAAAGGGACAGACGACAGAGTGACGCCACTCAAAGTCTGCCATGCTGCAAACCTGTAAATGGATAGTCCCTATCATCCGCTGATATGCATCTGTCTGTCTGTCTGCCTGTCTGTCTGTCTGCCTGCCTCTCTCTCTCTCTCTCTCTCTCTCTCTCTTCCTCTCTCTCTCTCCTCTTCCTCTCTCTCCTCTCCCCTCTTTTACGTCTGTCTGTCTTTCTTCTCTCTCTCCCGATGTCTCTCTCTCTCTCGGGCCTGTTTGTTTTGCGTGTCTGTCTGTCTGACTCTCTCTGCCCCTTCTTTCTCTATTTCTCTCTCTCTCTCTCTCTCCTCCTCTCTCCCCTCTCCCCTCCTTCGCTCTCCTCTCTCTCTCTCCCTCTCTGTTTGTATCTCTGTCCGCCTCTCTGTCTGTCTGCGTGTCTGCTGTCTGTCTGACTCTCTCCCATTCTCTCGTCTGTCTGTCTCTGTCTTGTCTGTCTGCCGCCTAACTTCTTTCTCTCTCTCTTTCTCTCTGTTTCGTCTGGCTGTCTGTCTCTGTCTGTCTGTCTCTGTCTATCTCTGTCTCTCTATCTGCCTGCCTGCCTCTCTCTCTCTCTCTCTCTCTCTCTCCTCTCTTCCCCCCCCCCCCCCCCAGGTGTAACCTGTATCTCTATGGTAAATGCTTGTATGGTAACAAAAATTCCCCATTCATTCATTCATTCATACTTTCTTTCTTTCACACATTCTTTCATGGAGTGTGTGTGTGTGCGTGCGTGTGTGTGTGTGTGTATGATAGAGAGACAGACAGACAGAGACGAAGAAGGAAGAAGACTCCAGTACACTTATCCTTCTGATCCTAATGCTGTAAAGAATCCTTTTTCCCTTTAAACTGAGACAAAGGCCGAGACATGAAAAGTCCCATCATCGGTTAAAAAAAAAAAGGAAAGTGCCTGTGTGGTGCGTGCGTCGTGCGTGCGTGCGTGCGTGAGTGAGTGCATGCGTGCGTGCGTGCGTGCGTGTGGTGTGTGTTGTGTTTTGTGAGAGAGAGAGAGAGAGGAGAGAGAGAGTGAGAGAGAGAGAGAGAGAGAGAGAGAGAGAGAAGGAGAGAGAGAGAGAGAATCACCGTTGGATCGGTGGTCTAGAAACAACACACCTGCCTAGAAAGCGAAAAATCCGGGTACGACTTCAGTGGTGGTCTGCACGCTAGTCTTTTGGATGAGACAATAAACCAAGATCACATTGCAACAAGCACTTAGCGCACGTAAAAGAACCCACGTCAACAAAAGAGTTGGCCTTGACAAAATTCTGTAGAAAAAAACCCCCACTCTGATAAGAAAGAACAAATACACATCCAGACAGGAAAAAGGGACAAAAAATAATCATGGGTGGCGCTGCTCTTGTGGCGACGCACTCTCCCCTCGGCGAGAGTGACCCGAATTTTAACGCAGATAAATCTGCCGCGACCGAAAAGTGGTACGTAAATACACTTTCCTTGTTGTTGTTGCTGTTGCTGAAAGTGTTGTTGTTGGTTTCTAAACCGGAGCGCTCTTACCTGTCGTTCGTACTTGAAGCAAATTCCCCGCAGACTGAAAGCAAGACTCTTAAACTTCACGAAGACTGATAATCATCAATGTTGGCGATGGGAGACAGACGTATAACTAACTCTCTGGGAACAGGTTGAAACTTTAGCCAGCATGTAAATGTTTGGTTCGCTTTTCTTGTTCTTCTTCTTCTTCTTCTTCTTCTTCTTCTTCTTCTTCTCTTTCTTTTCTTCTTCTCTTCTTCTTCTTCTTCTTCTTCTTCGTCTTCGTCTTCTTCTTCTTCTTCTTCTCTTCGTCTTCTTTTTCTTTTTCTCCTTCTTCGTCTTCTTCTTCGTCTCCTCCTCCTCCTCTCCTCCTTCTTCTTCTATCTTCTTCTTCCCCTTTCTCCCTCTTCTTCTCCTCCTTCTTCTTTTTCTCCTTCTTCCCTCTTCTTCTCCTCCTTCTTCTTTTTCTCCTCTTTCCCTCTTCTTCTCCTCCTTCTTCTTCTTCTTCTTCTTCTTCTTCTTCTTTTCCTTCTTCTTCTAGCCTGGGTACCTGATCAAAGTTTTCCGTCAGTTAAAAAGAAAAACATGTGAAATAAAGTCTTGCGAAGGAAGATACGATGGTTGTTTTTAAAAGCAAACATGAATTATTCTTCCTTGCAGAGGAACTGTTTTTATGCTTACAGTTGTAGCAATTAAAAGGGGGAGGGGGGGGGTAGGGGGGAGGGGGGGCGGGGGCAGAAGGACGTTTTGGGTTTTGTGCTGTGTCTTGTATCTATATAGCCCCCACAAATCGTACACAAACCAGGGAGGACACTCACCCATCGGAAAGCCATTTAGACTACTTTCTGAACACCCTAGATAGATCGCGTTGTTACAATTATAAATATAGCGCGTACAAGATTTAATGCGACCTACTTTCCCTTTTAGCATTAAATATTAGGGGACGGACACAACTGGACAGTCTAAAGTAGATGATACATGCTGAGACCTAAACCATTGCGCAAAACATAATCGCCAGATAAATTCACTGCACTGTCTACAGTGACAGTCTAAAGCAGGTGATACACAACCCGAGACTTAAAACCATCGCGCAGGAGAGAAAAACCAGAGGAAAATTAATCTTTGCACTGTTCACAGCGACGGTCTAAAGCAGATGATACACGACGAGACTTAAACCATTGCGCAAGAACATAATCGCTATATGAAAACTAATCATTGCATTGCCTACAGCGGCAGTCTAAAGCAGGCGACACACACGTTGACTTGAACCATCGCACAGAAAATAATAGCTAGATGAAATCATCGCACTGTCTACAGTGACAGTCTAAAGCAGGTGATACATAACCCGAGGCTTAAACCATCGCGCAAGAGATAATAGCTGGACGGAAATTAAATTAATCACTGCACTGTTTACAACGACAGCCTAAAGCAGGTGATACATGCGAGACTTAAACCATTGCGCAGGAAATAATCGCTAGATGAAATCATTGCATTGTCAACAGTAGCTGACACTCGTCGGCTGTTCATTCACACACGCGCGCGCATGAGGCCGGTAATGTTTGAAGTTTCATTATGTGTAACAACGAATATTTGTCTTTCCTCAGAGTTTTAGGACTCATCGAGATACAGTCATAAACAAAACAGCTACAATTCATTCTTCAAAACAGCATCAAACCGACTATGATTCTGCAGCTGTTTGTCTGTGTTATCTGCTATTCTTGATCTTACTGCTTCTCTATCTTTCTTCTTTGATTGGTTTGGTTGGTTTGGCTGATTGCTGGTTGGTTGAATGTTTTGGTTGGTTGGTTTAGTTTTGGATTTGGTTGTTGGTTGGTTGGATGATTGATTGATTGATTTAATTGATTGATTGATTGTTCTCTAGATTCTATAGTCGTTTCACTTTCTGTCTCAATGTCAGAAGCCTCTCTGGTGGTGAATAACAATTGATTGATTCATTCGTCCATTCATTCATATTTAACAAGCTTCACACTTAAGGTGATTAATCCACCGCAAAGGACTGTTAACCAAAAAAGACCTTTGCTAGTGTGAGTGATTAACATACAAAGAACAACATTTCCGACGACCAAAGCCATTCTCCTGACTACTCTACAACATCTCCGCGCTGCTGCAACTTTCAGATAGTTTGGACGAGTGATGCCGGGGACCTGTCAGTAAATAAATAAGCAATTCAGAATTTTGTGCTAGAAATTCCCCTTCTCTATCCTCTCTTTGTTTCTGCTTATTCCTTTTTCTTCCTGTCACTCGCCTCCCTTCTTTGTCATCACCTTTCTGCTTCTTTTTGGGTCCATTCTCTCTCTTCATCATGCAATCGTTCTCCTTTTCTCTTTACTTTCTCCTTTTCTCATTCTTCTTATCTTCTTCTCTTCTCCGTTTCCTCTCTGTTTTTCCCCCAAAAAAGACTTCCAAAGACGAGAGTTCTCTCCCGCGTCCGAAGTCTCGGATGACGCGGGGCTCTGACTCTGACAGGTGTATCTAACTATTGATGGCAGGCGGGCATTTTTTTTTCTTCTCATATTATGACTGACAACAATAGGTGCTGTCTGGATGACCTTTTGTTCAATGAAGAAGAAAAGCGAAAGACACGAAGAAGAAAAGAAAGAAGAAGAAGAAGAAGGAAGAAGAAGAATAAGAAGAAGAAGACATCGAAGAACAAGAAGAAGAGAAGAACAAGAAGACTCAAGAAGAACAAGAAGAACAAGACCGTTCAAAGAGACGAAAGAAGAGCAAGAGCAAGACAAGAAACAAGAACTATAAACGATAGAAGAAGAACAAAAACAATAGAAGAAGAAGAAATGAAGAATAAGAAAACAACAACAACAACAACAACAACAACAACTGGCGAAGACGACTAGAACAAGAAAACATGAAGAACAAGAACAAAAAGAACAATGAAAACAAGAAGAACAAGAACAAGAAGCAAGAAAATGTCCAAAACAACGGTAGTCAGCAGCAACTCTGGTCATGTTCTTCCTCTGACTCCAACGTTTGCAGTGATCTAAGGATAGATGATCTCTAACTATAGTGGTGTGGGTAGTTCAGGACCTCACCTCAGACGACAGTTTACCTAACTTCACTCTGCATGCCCCTTCCCCCTCCACAACTATACCCCCCAACCCCCCACCCCCATCACCACCCTGCTGTCTAATTCCTTCGGTTCTCCTCCCCACAGGCCTTCGTCTGCCCAGTTAACTGATTGGATATAGTCAAACACACTGAATGGAGGATACACAGTTATGATGTTCTCTGTCTCTATGTCTGTCTGTAGTGTTTCTTTGTTTGTCTGTCGGGCAGTCAGACAGTCTGTCTAGTCTGTCTGTTTTGTTTCTCTCTCTCTCTCTCTCTCATCTCTTCTCTCTTTTCTCTCTCTCTCTCTCTCTCTCTCTCTCTCAGTATTCTCTTCTCTCCTCTCTCTCGCTCGCTCTCTTCTCCTCTTCTGTCATTGTCATTCCTCTCCTCTTCTGTTGTGTGTGTTGTCTGCGCACTTGCGCGTACGGCGCATGAGAATGCGTGTGTGTGTGCGCGCGCGCGCACGCGCGCGTGATGGTGCGTGCGTGCGGGTGGTGCGTGCGTGCAAGTGTAGTGTGTGGTTTGTCTTTCTTCTAGCTTTTCAATCTGTACTGTGTCCAGGCACGTGAGGTGTTGGAACTCTGACACACGTCCTATCACTTGTATATGAGATATCCCATACGTGTATATGACATTCTCCGTACTCGTTGTATATGAGATTTCTCCATACGAGGAGTATATGACATTCTCCATACGTGTATATAATTCACCATACGTGTATATAAAGACATTCTCCATACGTGTATATGAACATTCTCCATGACGTGTAATATTTGACATGCACCATACGTGTATATGACATATTTCTCCATACGTGTAAACATCTAGAGATTCCTCCATACGTGTAATAAAAGATTCTCCATACGTTTATATGACTCTTTCTCCATACGAGTATATGACATTCTCCATACATTCGTCGTATATACAAATCTCCATACGTGTATATGACAATCTCTCATACTCAGGTATATGAGATTTCTCCATACTGAAGTAAGAGAGATTCTCCTTACGTGTCTATGAGATTCTAAATGATCTATTTACTCACCCTGCCATAGATAAACTACATAATAGACAGACAGTACAGAACAGACCCTTACATACACACCGACAGACAGACAGCAGACAGCTCAGATCTCTGACAGACTAGATTTACTATAGACAATAATATAGATAGCACACATATAGATAGATAGATATGATAGAAAGCGATATATGGATCTATAGACAGATAATAGATCAGATAGATAGATAGATATTATAGATAGATAGATCTAAAGTCAATAGATAGATAGAAACGATAGATAGATAGATAGATAGATAGCATAGAAGATCCTCTTAATTCTTCTTTATAAAGAGGATAATGGACTATAAGTCGCTCGAGAGGGGTGCTTTTTTAATATCCATTCCCGAGTTGTAATGCGCTTGGTGTAAATTTCTTGTCATCTGGTTAATATTATATATGTTTAATAATATATATACATACATAAGTATATAATATATAAGAGAGAGAGAGAGGGGAGTAGAGTAGGGTGAGAGAGACGTACAGGGGGGAGAAGAGAGATTAGAGAGAGAGAGAGAGAGAGACAGAGAGAAAAAGAGAAAGAAGAGAGAGAGAGAGCGAGAGAGAGAGAGATAGAGAAGAGAAGAGAGAGAGAGAGAGAAACAGAGAGGAGAGAGAGAGAGAGATAGGAAGAGCAAGAGACAGAGAGAGAAGCTAGAGAGAGAGAGAGAGAAGTAGTCTGTGTTTTTTAACCTACAATTCCTCAAGCAAACAAACGCTTCGTTCACTTTATACAAAAATAAAATAATTTGGTTTCGGGGGATTAAAAGACTCTTGAACGACTATATTCATAATTTCTCTCAGACCAAGCTCAGAACCAGCCCTCATCCTTAATTCTCCTTGTTCTGTGCTTAGGCGTCCTGCATTGAACATAACCGACATACAGGTACCATTTGAAGTAAGTGCATTTCTGATGTGTGTATTTGTGTGAGTGTGAGTGTGTGTGTGTGTGTCTGTTGAGTGTGTGTTATGTTTGTGTGTGTGAGTGTGTGTGTGTGTGTGTGTGTGGTTGTGTATGTTAGTGTGTGTGAGTGAGTTAGTGTTGTGTGTGTGTGTGGTGTGTGTGTGAGTGTGTGTGTGATGTGTGTTGTGTGTTGTGTGGGTGTGTGTGTGTAGTGTGTGTGTGTGATTGTGTGGTACAATAGTGTGTGAGTGTGTGTGTGAGTGTGTGTGTGTGTGTGTGTGTGTGTGAGTGTGGTGTGAATGTCAGTGTTTATGTGAGTGTTAGTGTGTATGTTGAGTGTGGAATTCCAGTGTGTGTGTGTGTGTCGCGTGTGTGTGTGGTGTGTGTGTGTGTGTGGTGTGTGTGTGTGTGTGTGGGGTGTGTGGGTGTGTGTGTGTCTCTCATGTAGTGTGTGTGTGTGTGTGGACACAGAAAGAATAATTGTGTTTGTATGTTCGTGTGAGTGTGACATTATGCATGCGCGCGCGCGTGCCGGCTGCCTACCTACCTGCCTCTGTGGTGTGTGTGTGTGTTGTGCGTGTTGTTGTGCGTGTTTTGTGTGTATGTGTGTGTTGTGTCCTGTGTCTGTGTGTTAGTTCCTGTTGTGTGTGCCTGAGTGTTTGTCTGCCTGCGCTAGCTCTGCCGCTATGTGTGTGTGAGTTTGGTCGTTATGTTGTATGCCTGCCTGCCTGCTTGCCCGAGTGTGTTGTTGTTTGGACAGTGTGTTTGTGAGTGTGTGGTGTGTGTGTGTGTGTGTGTGGTGATGTGTGTCAGTGTGTGTTTGTGGTGTTGTGTGTGTGTGTATCTTGAGCGTGACTGCCTGGCCTGCGATGTCTGCGTGCGTGCGTAGCCGATGAGCGTGCGTCTGCGTGCGTGCGTGCGTAGCGTGCGAGTGCGTGTCGTCGTGCGTGCTGCGTGCGTGCGTGCTGCGTGCGTACGTCCTGCGTGCGTGTGTGTGTGTGTGTGAGTGTGTGTTGAGTCGGCATGAATCATCTTAGTGTTGTGTTCTAGTTTTTGAAGAATTTTTCTAACACATGCAACATTCCATACATGGTAACTCTACATATTTCTAAGTTATTTTGATGCGTGTTTTCTCTCTCTCTCTCATCCTCTCTCTTCTTCTCTCTCACTCTCTCTCTCTCTCCTCTCTCTCTCTCTCTCTCTCTCTCTCTCGACTACACACACTACCCACACACACTCCTCTCTCTCCGTCTTCTCTCTCTCTCTCTCTCTCACACACACACACACACGCACACACACACACACACACACCTCACACACACACACACTAACACACACATTCACACACATTCACAACACACACAAACACACTTTCTCCTCTAACATCAGTTTTAGGGAAAAACAGTGCTTCAAAGAAATGACTCTACCACAGAAGTTTTGATTTTGCATCCCATGAATTGAAGCCGTTGTCAAGGAGATGACTTTATCTTTAAAGTGTCATTGCAAACAGGGTTCTTTTTCTTCTTCTTTCCTTTAGTCCTTTTCTTCCTTCTTCTGGCCATTCCATCCTACCTTCTGACCTTCTTCTTCTTTTCTTCTTCTTTCTTCTTGCTTCTTTTTTTTCTTTCTTCTTTCTTCTTCTTCTTCTTTTTTTCTATCTTTTTCCTTCTTTCTTTCTTCTTCTTCTTTCTTCTCGTTTTTTCTTCTTCTTTTTTTTTTCGTCTTCTTTTTTCTTCTTCTTCTTTCTCTTCTTCCTTTCTTTTTTCTTTCTCTTCCTCCTTTCTTCTTCTTCTTTCTTCTTTCTTCTTATTCTTCTTCTTGTTTTTATTTCTCTTCTTACTTCTTCCTTTCTTCTTATTCTTCGTCGTTAGTCTTCCTTCTTTCTTTCACTTCTTTCTTCTTTTTTCTTCTCTCTTCTTTCTTCTTCATTCTTTCTTCTATCTTCTTAATCTTTCTTTCTTTCTTTTCTTTCTTCTCTTCTTCTCTCTCTTCCTTTCTTCTTCTTTCTTCTTTCTACTTTTTTCTTCTTCATTCTTCTCACTTTCTTCTTCTTCTTCTTCTTCATTTCTTTCTTCTTCTTCTTTCCTTCTTCTTTCTTCTTTCTTCTTCTTCTTCTTCTCTTCTTCTTCTTTATCCTTTCTTCATCTTCTGTCTTCTTCTTCTTTCTTCTTTCTTCTTCTTCTTATCTTCTTCTTCATACTTTCTTTCTTCTCTTCTTTTCTTCTTCCTCCTTTCTTCTTCCTTTCTTTCTTCTTTCTTCTTAATTCTTCTTCTTTTCTTTTCTTTCCTTCTTCTCATTATGCTTCTTCAGTCGAGTAGTTCATGCTGTCTTATTTTTATTCTTCTTCTTCTTTCCTCCTTTCTTCTTCTCTTTCTCTTCTTCTTTTCTTCTTTCTTCTTCTTTTTCTTACTTATTATCTATTTTATTCTTTCACGTCTTCATGTTATTCATTCGTATTCTTCTTATTTCTTCTTCTTCTTTATTCTTCTTCCTTCTTCGTTCATTATTCTTCTTATCTTATTCTCCTTTCTTCTTATTCTTTCCTATCTTTCTTCATTCTTTTCTTATTCTTTACTATCAATCTCCTTTCTTCTTCTCTTTTATATTTACTTCTTTCTTCCTCTTCCTTATCTTCTTTCTTCTTTTTCCTTTCTTCTTTTCTTCTTTTTTTCTTTCTTCTTTTCTTCTTTCTTCTTTTTTCACAGTTTATTTATTCTTTATGATTCTTTCTTCCTCTCCTTCTTCCTCTTCTTTCTTCTATCTTATTTCTTATTTCTTCTTTCATCTGTTTCTCTCCTTCTTATTCTCTTTCTCCTCTCTGTCGCTCTCTTTCCTAGTTTCTCTTCTGTTTGTTCCTTCACTATGTTGTCGTCCTTTTTTTTTTTAACTTTCTTTCTCGTTCTTATTCTATTGTCCACCTACTCACCCCCCCCCCCCCCCCCAACCCCCTTTCCCCCACCCCCAGGTTTCCTCTCTTTCTTCGCCCTTATTTCCCCAGTAATAATAATTAAAATGCATCATCATCATCATATCATCATCATAATCATAATAATCATAATAATCATACTCTATCATACCATAATAATAATAATAGTCTATTGGAATTCATATAGCGCTGATATCTGTAAAACAACAATCAAAGCACTCCAGATGACTTTTCTTTTTTTCGACGATAAAGGAACTAAGATCCCATGTTGCTTTTAATTACATCCACGTCCCTCGTGTGTATGCGCGATTTTGTAAATGTTGTCATCTGTTCCCTACCCCGCACACAAATGGCCTACTCTTAGCGAAAAGCGGAAACAGGATTTAACGTGTGCGCAGATGTTCTGCGTGCGTTTCGCTACTCACGGGGCCTCGTTTATAGTCTCATCCACTGTATGTGTTAATGCCTACTCACTCTCAAATTCGCGAATCACAGCCACATTAG
>CM054158.1:36273999-36276499 GCA_028751875.1 Rapana venosa | reverse complement strand
GCACACATACATACATTCATGGTGTGTACATATTATTTGCTTGTTGGCCAGTATCACAACAACAAAAAAGACGAGTGCAATAGCCAGCACAGCAACACACGATACATGCATGCGCGACCACTATGCTGTCACACACACGCATCTCTCTCTCATCTTCCTCATCATCACTTCTCTCTCTCTCTCTCTCTGTCTCTCTCTCTCTCTTCTCATACTACACAACAACAAACACAACACAAACACACACACACACACACACAAACTACACACACAAACACACACAGATGCCTGCAAGGTGCCAGCATATGCTACTGAGAATACGTGCGTGCACGACCATATCCCGTCACTCACACACACACACACACTCGCATACACACACAACACAACAACACACACCACGCACGCACGCACGCATGGGCGCACGCACTCACGCAAGCACACACACACACACACACACACACACCACCACCACAAACAACCAAACACAACACACCCACACACACACTACACACACACACACACACACACACACACACACACACACACACACACAACACGTTTTTAATCAGTTTTAGCAGGCCATATGGCCCATAGGAACAACAGTTAATCATATACTTTCACACACACACACACACACACACACACACACACACACACAGAACAGAGGGACGGACAGACAGAGATGCGTGCAAAGTATGCAATGGGTCAAGACAGACACTGTCTAAACCTGTGGTGTTGGTGTAGCAGTAGGCCTATGCAGTACATGCAGGAATAGATCAGCTGGTCTGTTTCTGTCTGCGTGTTATGTTGTGTTGTGTTGTGGGGTCCATCACTTCTCCCCTAAAGTCCTTCGGATGAGACTATAAACCGAGGTCCCGTGTGCGAACGCGGCGCAGAACACCTTGCGCACACGTTAAAATCCTGTTCCGCTTTTCGGAAGAGTAGGCCATTGTGTGCCGGTAGGAACGGGTGGCAAACGTTACAGAATTGCATACACACGAGGCTTTGGAGGTTAAAAAAATAAAAATAAAAAAGCACATGAGAGCTTTATTCCATTATCCTCGAAATAAACGAATAAATAAATAAATAACTGGAAACATATGAGAGCTTATTCCATTATCCTCGAAATAAACGAATAAATAAATAAATGAATGAATAAATAAATAAATGAATATATTATAATGGCGACTTGGTCAGAATGGGGCCACTTTTAGGCTTAAATCACGCCCCTACTACTGGTAACTTGAGACACAGCTAAAGCTGCCTTGCATTGTTGTGTGTGTGTGGGGGGGGGGGGGGGGGGGGGGGGGGGGGGGCCCCCCCAAAAAAAATTTTGGGGGTTTTCCGGGGGGGGGGGGTTTGGGGTTTTTCCCCCCCGGGGGGGGGGGGGGTTTTTTTTTTTTAAAAAAAAAAGGGGGGGGGGGAAAATTTTGGGGGGGGGGGGGGGGGGGGTTTTTTTTTTTTTTTTTTTTTTGGGGGGAAAAAACCCCCCCCGGGGGGGGGGGGGGGGGGGGGGGGGTTTTTTTTTTTTTAAACTTTTTTTTAAAAAAAAAAAAATTTTTTTTTAAAAAAGGGGGGGGGGGGGGGGGGGGTTTTTTGGGGGGGGGGGACCCTTTTTGGGGGGGGGGGGGGGGGGGAAAAAGGGGGGGGGGGGGTTTTTTTTTTTTAAAAGGGTTTTGGGGGTGGGGTTTTTTTTTTTTTGGGGGGGGGAAAAAAGGGGGGGGGGGGGGGGCCCCTTGGGGGGGGTTTTTCCCCCCGGGGGGGGGGGGGGGGGGGAAAAAGGGGGGGGGAAAAGGGGGGGGGGGGGGGAAAAAAAAAAAAGGGGGGGGGGGTTTTTTTTTTGGGGGGTTTTTTTGGGGGGGGGGGGAAAAAAATTTTTTTTTTGGGGGGGTTTTTTTTTTTAAAAAATTTAAAAAAATTTGGGGGGGGTTTTAATTGGGGGGTTTTTGGGGGGGGTTTGGGGTTTTTTGGGGGGGGGGGGGGGGGGGGGGGCCCGGGTTTGGGTTTTGGGGTGGGGGGGGAGGGGAGGGGGGGGGGGGGGGGGGGGGGGGGGGGGGGGGGGGGGGGGGGGGGGGGGTTTTTGTGGGGTTAAATTTTGGTGGTGGGGGGGGGTTTTTTTTGGGGGGGGGGGGGGGGGGGTTTTTGGGGGGTTTGGGGGGTTTGGGGGGTTTTTTGGGTTTGTAAAGGGGTGGGGTTTTGGGGTTTTTTTTTTTGGGGGGGGGGTTTTTTTTGGTTTTTTTTGGGGTTTTGTTTTTTGGGTTTGGGGGGGGGTTTGGGGGGGGGGGGGGTTTTGGGGGGGGGGGGGGGGTTTGTGGGGTTTGGTTTTTTTGGGGGGGGGTTGGGGGGGGGGGGTTTTTTGGTGTTTGGGTTTGTTTTTTTGGGGGGGGGGTTTTGGGGGGGTTTTTGGGGGGGGTTTTTGGGGGGGGTTTTTTTTGGGTTTTTTTTTTTGGGGGTGGGGGGGGTTTTTTTTTTTCCCCGGGGGGGGGGGGGGGGGGGGGGGGGT
>CM054158.1:36248999-36251499 GCA_028751875.1 Rapana venosa | reverse complement strand
CGCATGCACGTGACTATGTCTTGTCTATGAAAAGTGTGTGAGCAGACGCAAGTGTATGCTGCACAGATGCGTGTGTGTGTGTGTGTGTGTGTGTGTGTGGTGTGTGTGTGTGTGTGTGTGTGTGTGTGTATGCATGTAAAGTACGTACACGATTGGCTCGTATACAGGTACGCTCGTACGCATCTTCGCAGAGACACAGGTAGATACACAGATGTTAATTTATGCGCACACGCACGCACGCACACACACACACATACACACACACCGCGTATGTATGTATGTATGTATGTATGTATGTATGTATGTATGTATGTATGTATGTATGTATGTATGTATGTATGTATGTATGTATGTATGTATGTATGTATGTATGTATGTATGTATGTATGTATGAGTATGTATGTATGTATGTATGTATGTATGTATGTATGTATGTATGTATGTATGTATGTATGTATGTATGTAAAGTATGTATTTATGTATGATGTATGTATGTATGTATGTATGTAATGTTGTATTTATGCATGCATAGTATGTATATGTATGTAATGTATGTATGTATGTATGTATGTATGTATGTATGTATGTATGTATGTATGTATTATGTATTATGTATGTATGTATGTATGTATGTATGTATGTATGTATGTATGTATGTGTATGTATGTATGATGTATGTATGTATGTATGAATGAGTATGTAATGATATGTATGTATGTATGTATGATGTGTGTGTGTTGTGTGTGTGTGTGTTGTGTGTGTGTGTGTGTGTGTGTGTGTGTGTGTGTGTGTGTGTGTGTAGTGTGTGTGTGTGTGTGTGTGTGTGTTGTGTGTGTGTGTGTGTGTGTGTGTGTGTGTGTGTGTGTTTTGTGTACATAACTACACAAGCACCATTGAGTTGATTATTACTATTAATTAAAAACGCCTGTGCTCCGCTTTGTTCTGAAAATGATTTTCACTTTGCTTTCATCAACTTCTGTGTGTGTGTGTGTGTGTGTGTGTGTGTGTGTGTGTGTGTGTGTGTGTGTGTGTGTGTGTGTGTGTTTATGTGTGTGTTTATGTTTTGTGTGTGTGTGTGTGTGTGTGTGTGTGTGTGTGTGTGTGTGTGTGTGTGTGTGTGTGTGTGTGTTGTGTGTGTGTTTTTGTGTATATGTGTGTCTGCTTTTGCGAGTGTGTCTGCTTTTGTGTGTATGTGTCTGCTTTTGTGAGTGTGTCTGCTTTTGTGTGTATGTGTCTGCTTTTGTGAGTGTGTCTGCTTTTGTGAGTGTGTCTGTTTTTTGTGAGTTGTCTGCTTGTGTGCGTGTGTGTGTGTGTGTGTGTTGTGTGTGTGAGCGCGCGCGCGTGCGCGTGTGTGTGTGTATGTGTGTGTGTTGTGTGTGTGAGCGCGTGTGTGTGAGCGCGCACGCGCGCGTGTGTGTGTGTGTGTGTGGTGTGTGTTGTGTGTGTGTGTGTGTGTATGTGTGTGTGTTGTGTGTGTGAGCGCGTGTGTGTGAGTATGTGTGTGTGTATGTGTTTGTGTGTGAGTGTGTGTGTGTCTGCTTTTGTGTGTGTGTGTGTGTGTGTGTGTGTGTGGCGCGCGCGCGGGCACGCGTCTGCGCACGCGCGTGCACGCGCTTGTGTCTGTGTATTTACACGGTAGTTAACTTGTAGACTAAACACCGCAGCTGAAGTGTGTGTTAAATTCGCTGTGCACAGAGATTGTATCATCAACGACAGCTTCTTTAGCAGAAACAGTTCAGTCACACACAGACGCTATAGCCGAGTGGTTAAGACCCTTCGAGTTCAATCCAAAGGGTCCACGAATGTCTAGGGTTCCGATCTCGGCTGCTTCTGATGACTTACGGGGCGGGGAATTTTTTTTTCGACGATCTCCCAGGTCAACTTCAAGTGCAGACCTGCCAGTGCCTTGATTCGTTTCGTGTATACACACACACACACACACACACACACACACACACAACACACACACACACACACACACACACAGATGACAAAATTGACAAAACTGCAAACATACGGGGACTGGATGTAAAAAAGCTCATAAGTGCTTATTCCATTATCCTCGATATAAAAGTATAAACAGATAAACAAACACACACACACACACACACACACACACACACACACACACACACACCACACACACACACACACACACACACACGAAGTAGATCAAAATCATGTCAGCGTTCGGTGGGTTACGGAGACACAAAAAATACCCAGCATGCATACATTCCCGAAGGCGGAATGCGGGTGGATACCTTCATGGTGGGTAAAAAAAAACAAAAAAACTGTCGCATACGCAAAGCCTCGCCATTGGTGAACCTCGGAGCTCTAGCCGAGGAACGAAATAAATTAATAATAATAATAATAATAATGTATGGAATTTATATAGCGCTGAATCTTATAAAGCAACAAATCAAAGCGCTTTAAAAAAAATTATGCGTGTGTATGCGTTCGTTTTTTTAATTTTGTCATCTGTTCCCACCGGCACACAATA
>CM054158.1:36236499-36238999 GCA_028751875.1 Rapana venosa | reverse complement strand
CGCAAGATGTTTTGCGTGCGTTCGCACACGGGACCTCGGTTTATAGTCTCATCCGAAGTCTTCTGGGGAGAGTGGAGTCGGCACTGATGTTAACTCCAGGGTAAAATATCCCCTTGAACGGGAATCGAACCCGGGTCGTCAGATTACGAGCGCAATGTTCTGACCACTAGGCTATCCCGTCCCCATAGTTGCTGAGTGAGCATACAACAACGAAGAATTTATGTCTTGGGTTTGTTTGTTTTTTGCTTCCTATCTTAACATCTCACACTGGGGGGGACGGGATAGCCTTGTGGTCAGAACATTGCGCTCGCAATCTGACGACCCGGGTTCGATTCCCGCTCAAGGGGGATATTTTCCCTGGAGTTAACATCAGTGCAGACGCCACTCTCCCCAAAAGTCCTTCGGATGAGACTATAAACCGAGGCCCCGTGTGTGAACGCATGCAGAACATCTTGCGCACACGTTAAATCCTGTTCCGCTTTTCGTAAGAGTAGGCCAGTGTGTGCCGGTGAAAACAGATGACAAAATTTACAAAACCGCATACACACGGGGACTGGATGTAAAAAAAAAGCACATGAGTGCTTATTCCATTGTCCTCGATATAAAAGAATAAAATAAAATAAATAAATAAATACTTAAGAGTTGTCGGGTCGTTAGTTTTCAAAGGCCATGTCTGACCTATCAGTTACCTTCCTTTTTCCTGCCAAATTCCCTACCCCCCCCCCCCCCCCCCCCCCCCCCCCCCCTCCCTTCCCCCCCCCAATCTCCTTCCCGAATTTTCCTGCGCTATCACGGCCATTCTATGCACCCCTGTTTCTTTGTTTATTCTATTATCTATTTTTGTTTCATATATTATATTTCCGTGACTTAATGCCCCTTTATGCTTTTACGTGTTTATTTCCCTTTGTTTACTTTGTTTCTCTCGTTCACATTTTTTTTTCTCTCTTTTTACTTCTTTTGTTTTTCCTTTCTTTTTTTTTTATCTTTCTTTCTCTTGAGTGATTCTTTTTTTTTTCTATTTCTTTCTCTTTCTCTTTCTTGATTCTCTTTCTTTCTTTTCCTCTTTCTTTTCTTCTTTATTTCTCTTACTTCCTTATCATTCCTTTCTTCTTTTCTCTTTTTTTTTCTTCTTTCTTGCTTCCTCTTTCTTCATTTCTCTCTTCTTTCCCTCTTCTTTTCCTCTGTTTGGTTTTTTATTTAATCATTCCCTTCCTTCTTTCTTCATTTCTTCCTTTTTCTTCCTTTCTTTTCCTTTCTTCCTCCTTCGCTTGATTTCTGTTCTTTTTTTAATTCCAATATTCAACATCTTCGTTGTTTAATTCCGACTTTTGTCTGTTTTTTTTAATCTTACTTTCTTCCTCGTATCGCTTGTTTCTTTCTTTTTCCTCAATAGTTTGCTCCATTTGGTTCTCAATTTAGTTATCAGGCTAGTGTTAGTTTTATGCAATCTGTATTTCTTTCATTCTTTTCTTTCTTTCTTTCTTTCTTTCCTCCTTTTCTCACTTAACGTAGTCATATAGGCGTAGATTTCATGCTCGTTCATTCTCGTTTCTTCTGTCTTCTTCTTTTTCTCTTTTCCACTTACGTGCAAATCTGTTCAATCGCCGTGGCAACCTTTTTCGTGTTATGTCAATTGTTTATTGCAATCTTTACTTCTTCTTCTTGCTAAGTTGAGAGAGAGAGAGAATCAGACAGACAGACAGATACACAGACAGAGACAGAGAGATAGAGACAGAGAGACAGACAGAGACAGAGACAGACAGACAGACAAACAGAGACAGACACACAGAAACACAGACAGGGACACAGAAACAGACACACAGACAGAGACACACAGACAGAGACAGAGGGAGAGACAGACAGACAGGCAGACAGAGACAGAGACAAACAGACAGGCGAAGAGAGATTGAAGGAGGAAAAAAGGAGGGGGGGGTAGACATTTCCGTGATCTGCTGTCCCTCCTTGTTTATGGCCGAATTTTGTACACTCTCTGCAAATGAGAGAGAGAGAGAGAGAGAGAGAGAGAGAGAGAGGAAGAGAGAGAGAGAGAGAGAGAGAGGAGAGAGAGAGAGAGAGAGAGAGAGAGAGAGAGAGAGAGAGAGATGAACTCGAACTCGAACTCGAACTCGAACTTGAATGATTTATTCACAAAAAGGCCATTGGTCCATACATGAAGGGGATTGCCGAACTGCTTAGTATTTTGGATGGGGTATAAGCAATAGTAACGACAAAATGTTACCGTATAACAAAAATCAGTTACAAAAATATGACTACATATGACTATATCATAACAACATCTCTCTTATTCTGAAAGCTTTACACAAATATAAAGTGAGGCTGCGCACAACCTCAGGATGACTTGATGCCAGGAGTAAACAGAGTCTAAATAAATTAGGCTTTCTACTATATTTAACAGGGATGTAGTTCTGCCTAACATCCTCTACTACTGGACAGCACAACACAAAATGTACTTCATCCTCCTCTGCTTGCTTACATGATG
>CM054158.1:36218999-36231499 GCA_028751875.1 Rapana venosa | reverse complement strand
ACAAAGAGACAGAGAAAGACAGATACAAAGACAAAGAGACAGACACACAGAGACAATGGCACAGACAAAGGCAATACATGATGCATTTCACGTATTGAAAAGAAAAGAGCTCTTTATAAGTGGATATGACTATACGTTCTGGCATCAACCCTACTATAAACGGAACACAAAATAAAAAAGAGTCCAGAATAAACATAATAAACAACATGAAACACTAAACAACAACTAAAAAATAATAACAAGAAGTTTTCATACAAACATTCTTGCTGGAGACTTCATGAAGCATTCTTGCTGGAGAATACAGCAATATAAATTGATATCTTTAGTTGTGTCACAACATAGTGGCAGATGTTGAGAGAGACAGACAGATAGACAGAGACAGAAACAGACGGACAGACAGACATGGGTGACATACTAACGTTTAAATAAACGCGAAACACACACACACACACACACACACACACACACACACACACACACACACACATTATCTTCGATATAAAAGAATGAAAAAAATCACACACACACACACCACACACACACACACACCACCACCACCACCACACCACCACCACACAACAACAACAACAGCAACAACAACAGCAACAACAACAATCAAAACCAACAACAACACAAAACACACATTCACGACTTACCACTGTGTCGCTTTTCGAATTTCTGTCTGTCTCAGACCACGCTGACGCAAAAGGTGTCAGATCTTTCTCCGCTGTCGATCAAACTTACTTATTGGGAGATTCCAACCGCACTTTGTATCCAAAAGAATCACAGTGGTTATCCTTCAGAGAATTGCACAGTAGACTTGTATCAATTTTTAAACACAAAATCCGAGCAGTCCCTTGATTTTTGTTGAAAGTTGGTGGGCTTTTTTCCCCTCTCTCTTTTTCACCATTTACAGTTCGCAGAGAGTTATTGTCCTTTGAAAATACGAGATCGAGGCTACTTCAAAATGCGAATTGCTCTCTCCGGATTTATCGACAACAATTTTGTTTTATTAATAACGTGTGAAAGCATGACTTTCCTGTAACAAAATTATAAAAGAAAAATTCGCGTTTATACAAAAATAAGAGCTACAAAATGAGAGCGAGCGCAACAACATATGAAACAATCCTTAAGATTTCGGAAGCTGTGTTGCGTTCTGGCTCAGGGCGTTTTAAAAAAAAACCGCACAAAATATCTCTCCCCCCCCCCCCCCCCCCCCCCTCACTCCAACAGCCCTTCATTCCTTACTTCATCGGGAAATGTTCCTCTCGCAACTGCCGTCCATAACAACTACATGAAGACAGAAACACCACCCCCACCCCCACCCCCCCAAAAAAAATAATTATGACTTGGGGGAAAATTAAAAAATTGGGAGGGGGGAAAAAAAAAATGGAGATTGGAGGTGAAAGGGTTGGGAATACAAAAAAACCCCAATAAAAAAACCCGGAAGGATTTGGGGGGGGGGGGATAATGAAGAGTAGGGAGGGGGGGAAGGGAAAAAAGGGGAAAGGGGGGGGGGGGGGAAGGATGTAAAGGAAACATTGGGGGACGACTTTTTTGGGTTGTCCCCCTCGGCAATAAATTTTTGCCCACGTGCGCAGTGTGCCCCAAAACTATTTTTGCTCCGCTCAAGGGGAAAATCCAGTAAAGTGTCGCCCTGACGATGAAAGAAACACCACAACTTACAAAACACAACACAAAACCCCAACACACAAAAGGCCCACCCGCACACCACGCAAAAAAACCCAACACACCAAACACACTTTGCCGCAGCGCCCCCCACACAAACACTAAATGAATAAAATGATTTTTTTTTTTCCAGGGGTTACATATATTAAACAAAATTTTTCATCCGGGCCCTTTGGGCCCGATTAGGGATTTCCCGAGAGAGAGAGAGAGAGAGGGGAAGAGAGAGAGAGATAAAAGAGAGAGGAGAGAGAAAGAGAGAGAGGACAATGACAATGACAGGGCCCAAAAGACAAATTCTTTATTTCGAGTAATGAAAAACAAAATTTGTCCCTTTTTTTTAACACCCCAGTCCCCGCCCGTTGGGGAAAACCCCCCTTTAAATAATAATACCCCAAAATACTTAAAAAACCAGCCCTAAACAATAAAAAAAAGGGGGGAAAAACCCTTTTTCAAAACACCCCCCCCAACAACCCCCCCCCCCCCCCCCCCCCCCCAAAGAAAGGGCAAATAAAAAAAAACCCCCAAAAAAATACCCCCCCCCCCCACCCCCCCCCCCCCCCAAAAAAGCCCAAAACCAAAAACCCAAACAAACAAAAAGAAAAAAAAACCAAAAACCAACAGAAAAGAAAAAAGAGAAAAAACAAAAACCAAACAAAAACAACAAGAACAAAAACCCAGAGCCAAGAAAAAAAACCCCAAAACCCAAAATTTAATAATCAAAAGATAAACACTACACAATGTCAAATGGTACCAATTTTGTTACACATAATTTAAAAAAAATATTGAAATAGGCACTCTTTAAAACAAAAGTACAGAGGAAAGCCCAAAAAAGTATTGAAAATAAAAAAATATGAACCCTTTCCCTTTCGGGATACACAAAATAACTAAAAAGCGAGACGAAAAAAAGGTGAGAGAGAGAAAAGACAGACGGAGAGGGGTTTTGGGTGTGTTTTTTCCAAGTTAATATCCAAAAATTTTAATTTCCCCCCAAAACAGTTGCACCCAAACAACACCCCATTTTAAAAATTACTTTTTCTTTTCCCAAATTATATGCCCCAGGGATAATGAAAAAATTTTTAAAATACCCTACTCCACCCCCAATAAAAACAAAAAAAAAAAACAAAGAAAAAAATCAAAACCCTATACGTCATTGGGGGAAAAGAGTATAAAGTGAGTGGTGATTTGAGTATTGTGTGTATGAATGTGTGGTGTGTGAGTGTGTGTGTGGGTTGGGGGGGGGGGGGGGGGGGGGGGGTGGGGGGGGGGGGGGGGGGGGGGGGGGGGGGGGGGGGGGGGGGGGGGGGGTTTCAGGGAAATACAAAATAGTAAAACTAAATTTAGCACACGATCAAAAACAAACATTTTTTTAAATTAAAACTCATACCCCTTAAAATGTCATTAAAATCCCAAAATTGAATTTTCATGATATTAAAATAATTTGGAAAAAAAATCCCCCATACACTCACAAAAAAAAGAGGGGGAAAAACCCAAAAAGCCAAAAAAAGAACACACAAAATTGTAAGTAAAGAAACAAATTTTTTTTTTCAGGATAAGAATAATCCCCAAAATGTGCTTTTTTACATCCAGTCCCCGCCCGGGGGCCCAAAATTAAAATGCACTCAGTATTCATATTTTTTTCAAAAAGTAGAAGCAAAAAGGGGAAAAAAAATTTTTTTTTAAGGGAAAAGGGGAAAAAAAAGAAAAAAAAAACAAACAAACAAACAAACAAACAACCCCCCCCCGAGCAAACGAAAAAAAAAAACCCCAGAAAACCCCCCCCCCCCCCCCCCCCCCCAACCCCCCCCCCCCCCCCCCCCCCCCCCCCCCCCCCCCCCCCCCCCCCCCCCCCCCCCCCCCCCCCCCCCCCCCCCCCAAAAAAGGGGGGAAAAAAAAAGAAAAAAAAAAAAAATGAAATTTTTTTTTTTTTAAAAAAACAACAAAAAAAAAAAAAACAGGGCAAAAGTTTCCCTCCCAAACAGACAAACAAAAAAAACAAGAAAAAACAACAAGAAACAAAAGAGAAGGAAAAAAAAAAAAAATAACTTTTTGAAAAAACCCCAAAAGCCTTTCCCCCCCCCCCCCTCCACACCCAAAAACAAAATACATAACCCCCAAAACAAAAAAAAAAAAAAAAAACAAAAAAAAATCAAACCAAAAAAAAAAACAAAAAACAAAGTAAAAACAAAAGCAATAACAAAATAGAGAAGAGAGAGAGAGAGAGGAAAAGAGAGAAGAGAGAGAGAGAGAAAAGGAAAAGAGAGAGAGAAGACTTATAGATCATAAAAGAAAACAGGGTGTGGTGTGTTTTTAAGGAAAAAAACAAAAAATTAAAAATTCTCAAAACAGCACAGGAAAACCCCCAATCAATAAATTTTTTCCCCAAAATTTTTTCCCCTACAAATTGAAAAGCCATGAAAAAAAAAGGGAAAAAGGGGCCCCAAAAATCAATACACCTTACAATACGGGGGAAAAAAAAAAAATCACAAAGGTCAAAAAAATGAACCCTCAAAACAATTTTGAGAAGAAGAAGAAGGGGGGGGGGGGGGGGAAATAGAGAGAGTGGGGAAAGAGAGGGGGGATTTTTTGTGTGTGTGTGTTTGTGTGTGGGGTTTTGTTTGTGGGTTTTAAAAAATTTTAAAAATTTTTGTTTTTTAAACAAACAAAAAAAAAAAAGGACATAAAAAAAAAATACCCGAATAACCCCTTCTCAAAACAGCACATTAACACTGTCCAAAAACTCTTTTTTTAAATTTTAATCTACAGATTAAACCCCAAATTTTTTTGTTAGAAAAGATATATTTTTAAAACTTTGGAGTTAATAAAAAGAATTAATATATATTTTTTTTTTTTTTTTTTTAAAAACCCTTTCACTTTCTAAAACCCACCTTTTTTTAATACAAAGAAATTTTTAAAAAGGGGGAGAGAGAGAGAAAAAGAGAGAGAAAAGAGGGGGAGAGGCAACCCGTCCCGACATCAGACAGGTGAAGGGGAAAGGGGAAAGGGGAGATATAAAGGAAAGGAAAAGGGGAGATGGTAAAAGGGGGGATATTTCAACTTGTTTTTTAAAGGGTATGGACGTTTTTGTTTAAAGGGTTTATGTTCAAGTGAGTTGAAAATTTGAGTTTTGTAATTTTATTGATTTGATTTTTGTTTTAAAAATGAATCGGGAAGGGGGTTCCCCAGCAAAGGGGCCTTTATTTAAAGTAGGGCTTGGGTTTGAATAAAAAATCTAAACTCGGTAAAAGGGACCCAATGGGCTTTTATATAAATTTTTGGATTGGTTTGGGGAATTTGTCCCTTTTTAATATGATTTGGGAAAAGGTTTTCCCGTTTAAAGTCTTGAACATCATAAAATCCTTTGTTTTTAAATTTTTGGTTTCCCTTATTTAATTGAGTTAAATCAGCTTCAAATAAGCTTGTCTTTTTTAAAAGGAAACCCCTTTTGAAGCACGCCCGTACAGGGCTCAGTAACGGTTTCCCTATTGGGTTTTTAAATAGCAAAAATCCCACAGGGTAAAGCATAGGGCTATTGAGGATTTTATTTTTGATTGGGAAAATTTTTCCCTTTAATGAAAGTCAAAAAGTTCTTTATTTTTTGAAAGTTGTATACTCTTTGGGACAAGTAAATTTTTTATAGTTGGGGAAATGTGGGAGAACCAACTGAATTTTTATTTAAAATTTTTTACCCCCTTTAAAAACCCTTTTGGGGGAAAGGGTTTTTTCCAAAATTTAATTCCTTTTTAAATTTTGATGGGATAATTTGTGGGTTAAGTTTTGAAAGCTTTTTGTCTAGTGGAAAAAGCATGATTTTTGTTTTTTTGTGGGTGTATAGACATATTTTTTTGTTGGATCCATTCAATAAGGCTGATCCAAAAAACTTTTTTTTTTAATGCTTTTTCTAAAGGGGATAGGGGTTTTTGGGGGCTCCCTAAGAATAGTTGTGTCATCACAAAAAAGTTTGCATTTGGTTTGAAAGTGGAGAGGGAAAGGGCGTTTTTGTTTTAATGAAAAAGAATTTGGTCCCCAGTTAAGGACCCCTTTTGGGGACTCCAAAATTGAAAAAGGCCCTTGGGAGTTTGGATTTAAATTGTGCCTATTGAAAACACTGTTTGGGGCCCGTTTTCTAGTTTGGAAGCAAAACAGTTGTAAGGGATTTGTAAAAAGGAAAAGGTTTTTGTTTTTTTTTTGAGAAGTAAATTTGGGCAATTTTTGGGCCAAAAAAAAACCTTTTTTGAGAACTACAAATAGAACTCCCCCAAAAGGAATTTTTCATTAAAAATTTTTAAACCCGTTTCTACAGGGCTAATCATTTCAGTATGAACATGAGAATTTTTTCAAAAACCCAAAACTGTTTTGGTGAATTAAAATTGGTATATCTAAATGACGGAAATATTGGGTTTTGGGTTTTTGTTGTTTTCCCAAGGGGTTTTGGAAAGAAGAGAAAGGGGAGGGGAGAGGGGAGAGAAAAAGGAAGGGGTAAGGGGAGAGAAGGGGAGAAGGGGGAGAAAGAAACCCGAAAAAAGAAAAGACAGAAAAAGACAGACCCGACAGACAGAGACAGAGAGAGAAAGAGACGATTAGGACTGTCTTTGATTTCAGATGAATCCAATGGTTTTTTTAAAACCCATGTTTTAATGATGCTGAAAAAACCCCAAAAAAACCTCCGAGAGTTCTTTTTTGAAAGAACCCAAACCTTTTTTTTTCCCACGAGACACCCAGAGAGAGAAGGGGAAAAGAGGAGGAGAGAGAGAGGAAGAAAAAAGAGACAAGACAAGACAGGAACCCGAGATAGAGACAAAGAGAGAGAGGGGGCAAATAAACCCAAAAAAAGAAAAAACCCCCAAATCTTTTAAAAAAGTCCCACAACAAAACAAAAAATGACAACAAAAAACCCAACAAAAAAAAAAAAGCAAAAAAATACCCCCCCCCCCCAAAACCCCCCCCCCCCCCCCCCAAACACAAACACAAAACACACACCACACCCAAAAAACAACAACCCAAAAACAAAACAAAAAAAAAAAGCCAAAAAAAACCAAAAAACCAAAAACCCCCCTTAAAAAAAAAATCCAAACCAAAAAAAAAGAAAAACGAAAAAAGGGTCTTTTTTTAAAAAAAACTGGAAAAAAACCCCCAAATTTGGGGAAGGGTTTGGGGGTTTTTTGGTTTTTTTTGTTTGTTGGTTTTTTTTTGGGTTTGGGTTTTTTTTTTTTTTTTTTTTTGGGGGGGGGGTTGTTTTTTGTTTTTTTAGTTTTAAAACCCGGTTTTGGGTCCAATGGGACAAAAACCAAAATTTTTTCACAAAACTTCTCTGTCGTCTGTCCCTGTCTTTGTCTGTCTCTCTCCCCCTTCCCCCTCTCTTCTCCCCTACTCCCCTCTCCAACCTCCTCCTCCTCCACCTCCTCCTCCTCCTCCTCCCCCTCCCCCTCCCCCCTTCCCCCCCCCCTCCCCCCCTCTCAACCTCTCTTCTTTTTCCTCCTCCTCCTCCTCTTTCCTCCTTCTCCCCCTCCTCCCCTTCTCCTCCTCTTTTTCTTTCTCTATCGCACGCAGGCACGCACGCCAGTCCACACAAAAAATTAACAGTGATTGGAAAAGAAGGCCCCCCCGTGATAATGACACTTAACCGCATTGCATTGCTGCGCGCACGTGACTCTTTGAGTCTTATCGGGAAGTCCCGATTAATTTGGATAAAAATAAATCGCTGGCAGTTCGACAGCGGGCTTGAGTGTTGCTGATTACAAAGAATGGTCCGATCCTATCTATTGCGCAGTCTTGCGTCAGTTTTTAACATAGATGCACGAAAAGGAATGTGTTAACACCCCTCCCCCTCTGTCTGTCTGTCTGTCTGTCCCTCTGTCTCTGTCTCTGTCTCTGTCTCTCTCTCTCTCCCCTCTCTCTCTCTCTTCTCTCTCTCTCTCTCTCTTCTCTCTCTCTCTCCTCTCTCTCTCTCTCTCTCTCTCTCTCTCTCTCTCTCTCTCTCGCTCTCTCTCTCACCCACACACAGAGTATGAAAATGTTATCTCTAACCCTAGAAAAATAACGATCTCTCTCTCTCTTCTCTCTCTCTCTCTCTCTCTCCCCTTCTCTCTCTCTCTCTCTCTCTCTCTCTCTCTCTCTCTCTCTCTTTTCTGTAAGGGCTTGGGCCTGCTTTTTTGATTCCCCCTATAATTTAACCTGTGGGGTGTATCCAACAAATAAACAAACACATGATATGCAAAACAAGAAAACTAAAAAGGGCAACCTCCCGACCCCCCACTCCCCACTAAATAGAATGAAATGAAATAAAATAACAGCATACCATATTCGTAATATCTGTTTGTTTAAACTATTGATTGCTTGTCATTAGTTCGATGACTGTAAGATTAGGTTGAATGCATGCGCTTTGATTTGTCTTTGCAAAGATATAGCACTATATAAGTTCCATTTATTATTATTATTATTATTATTATTATTATTATTAAATAAATAACATAAAATAAGATAAAGAAGAAAAGAAACAAAAAAGAAAACAACAGCAAAAAAAACTGAAACAAATCAAAACATGCAATTAACCACCAAACACTTCATTACCCCCCCCCCCCCCCCCCCCCCCCCCCCCCCCCCCCCCCCCCCCCCCCCCCCCCCCCCCCCCCCCCCCCCCCCCCCCCATCCCCACCCAAATTCCATACGCATCATACATGGGGGACGGGTTAGCCTAGTGGTTAGAACATTGCGCTCGCAATCTACCAGGGTTCGATTTCCGTTCAATGGGGGATATTTTCCCCTGGAGTTCACATCAGTCCGTCATATGAGACTATAAACCGAGATCCCGTGTGCGAACGCACGCAGAACATCTTCCGAACACGTTAAATCCTGCTCCACTTTCCCGAAGAGTAGGCTATTGTGTGCGGGTGGGAACAGATGACAGAATTTACAAAACCGCATACACACAGGGACTGGATGTAAAAAAGCACATGAGTGCATATTCCATTATCCTCGATATAAAAGAATAATTTTTTTTTAATTTTAAAAACACACACACACCAAAACAAAACAAAACCAAACGAAAAGAAACAAAACAAAAAAGCCTTTAAACAAAACAGAAAAAAAAATTGTCAACCGCCGGATTGTGTTCCGTGCCGGAACCCGGGATTGAACCAGGGACCTTTAGATCTTCAGTCTAACGCTCTCCCAACTGAGCTATTCCGGCTGACAATCTTTTAACTCACTTCATTCATTATAATGGCATGTCATTAGAAATCAATCAAAGGGAAACAACAATGACTTTACCTACTTTCGTGAAGGAGGTTATTATTCCCCATTAGTGAGCAGGTAAATCTCTGTTATTGTCTTGTTCACAAAATAATTCATTAATCCCAAAAACAAAACAAAAATTAATTGAACTTTTTTTTTTCAAAGTCCACTGGAGTAAGACATCCCTCGTTTTTTATTTGTTTTGGGTTTTTTCTTTTGCTGGCTGTTTTCATTTTTCAGGCTAAGATATACAAAAATTTCTACTAAATCCCTTACATACATAAACTCAACATTATATTGCTACATAATCAGTTACAGAAATGACTTATTTCATCATTTTATAAGTACACTTCACCCATCTGCAGCACTAATTTATGACTGGTGGACTGACACTTGTCTTTTAAGAAGAAAAAAGGATAAACAGAGGATTTTAGGTATACAACACATTTTACACAAACACACAAAAGAACCCACGGCAATAAAAGAGATGTCTTTCTGCCAACATTCTGCAGAAAACAGCCACTCTCACCAAAGAACAAATTCAACACACAATCTGTTCCAACAACAACTGACTTCAAAAACTTGCTCTGGAAAGCTTAAGCTATAAAGTCAAAGTCCTTCAGATGAGACTCTAAACCAAGGCTCCATGATCCAAGCAGGCAGAACAGTGGGAGAGTAGGTCATTGTGTGCCGGTGGAAACAGATGACAAAATTTACAAAACCGCATACACACGGGGACTAGGTGTAAAAAAGCACATGAGTGCTTATTCCATTATCCTCGATATAAAAGAATAAATAAAAAATAAATAAATAAATCAGACATATATTTTCATTACTTAATTGCTTTTTTTTGTGTTTTTTTTGGTGCAGGGGGGGGGGGGGGGGGGGGGAGGGGGGGGATGTCTCAGGTCCATCTTTAAAATACTGAAAATTGAGTTCTCAAGTTTGTATTGAAGTGTGACCATTGTCTGCTGTTGGTGGGAACCAGTGACAAACTGAACATAACTGCATACACACAGGGACTGGATGTAAAAAAAAAATGTACATGAGTGCTTATTCATTATCCTCGAAATGAAATTAAAAATAAATAGATAAAGGCAAGACTGTCAGTAAACCCACACAGTCAGTAGTTCTGTAAGAACATGTGTGTGTGTGTGTGTGTGTGTGTGTGTGTGTGTAAGTAAGTCTTCAATTTTAACGTCTTTCCACTTTAAGTGATACCAGACGGCCCTAAAATAGGAGAGAGAGAGAGAGAGAGAGAGAGAGAGAGAGAGAGATAGAGATAGATAGATCTACACTGTGTGGTGGCGCATGGGTGTGTATAAGTATGTGTGTGTGTGTGTGTGTGTGTGTGTGTGTGTGTGTGTGTGTGTGTGTGTGTGTGTGTGTCTGTCTGTGTGTGTAATTAAGAGTAATAACAAGGGAAATACACAAATAGTATTCTTAACATAAACAGATCAAGAACATTTAAAAAATGAAATTCAAAGAGAACTACAACTACAATAAGTGCCCTATAGGACTTAACAATAAACCTTTAGCAATGTCAAATGTTAGCTTTACATTGTTCAAAACTTCGTCAATGGTATTCTCAGAAAAGGCAGGGAGATAAGGTTTTAAATTCTCACATTCAAGTATGATATGGGTATTTGAAATATATTCACCACATAAGCATTTAATATCCTTGATGAATTTTGTTGTGAATGCATTTAATCTTATCCTGAAAAATAATGCCTTGAGTTGTCTTTCTTTGACAGCATTTGTATGAATCTGTAAGTGATCAATGTATTCAATTACGCTCTTCCCACTATGAGTTGAATGTGAAAGCTGCTTGATTTGCCGATGCTTTTCTATAAATTTGTTTAAGGAAGCTTTTTCTAACAACTGATAACCCTCTGCAATGGATAGAGGGACATGCAGTACTATAGACCCCTTTATATTACGTGCACCTTTCTTCGCAGCCCGATCAGCCCACTCATTAGAAAATAATCCTATATGTGAAGGAATCCAGCAAAAGGAAACATGAATTCCTCTTAAACGCAGAAGATTTATGAAGTATTTGATATTTAGTATAAGTTTAGTAGATTGCTTATAAGTTATAGACTTTAAGGCATATAAAACTGATTTTGAATCCACACAAAGTAATATGTGAAAGAAACAGTATGGATGATCTAAAATGAAATTCAAAGCCATAAGAATAGAAATAAGTTCAGCTGTAAAAACAGATCGATTTTTACCAACATAATACGACTTTTCTATTTTTAGTGCTGGTATGACGAATGCTGAACCTGCTTGATGATTGTCTAAAAGTGAGCCATCTGTATAAATTTTAAGACAATGAGAGTAATTATGTTCTATATGTGAATGAACGTTAACTGCCATGATATTTGGATTCTCATTCTTTTTCATGTTGATATAATCTACATCAAAGTGTGCTTGCTTCATTTCCCAAATAGGACAGATTGAAACTGCTCTTTGTGAGTCTACATCAGATTTGAAAAATTCAGAACGCTCGTAAAGATCTGATGTGTATGTACTTATTGTCATTAAAGAGTTTATGTGTCGGGCTCTTTTGGGAAAATCTGTTTCAGACCTCATTTTTATTTCTTCTGAAGCAAAGTTATCAGGTGTTGAGCTTCTCAGAATATATTTGGCACATACAAGTTGTCGGTACTCATCAAGTGGTAACATTCCAGTTTCTTTATATGTATCAAGTGCCGAGGTATGAAATGGTACACCTAGAGCAAGTCTATATGCCTTACAATCTACACTTTGAAGCTTCTTTAATAAGTATTTAGGTGCACTAAAATAAACCAGTGTGTGTGTGTGTGTGTGTATGTGTGTTTGTGCACATGCACGGGATAGCCTAGTGGTTAGAACATTGCGCTCACAATCTGACAACCCAGGTTCGATTTCCGTTCAAGGGGGATATTTTCCCCTGGAGTTCACATCAGTGCAGACTCCACTCTCCCAAAGAGTCCTTTGTATGAGACTATAAACCGTTATCCCGTGTGCAAACGCACGCAGAACATCTTGCGAACACATTAAATCCTGTTCCACTTTTCGGAAGAGTAGGCTTTTGTGTGCGGGTGGGAACAGATGACAGAATTTACAAAACCTCATACACACAGGGACTAGATGTAAAAAAGCACATGAGTGCATATTCCATTATCCTCGATATAAAAGATTTTTTTTTTTTAATTTTAAAAACACACACACACCAAAACAAAACGAAACGAAAGGAAGCAAAACAAAACAAAAAAGGGTACAAACAAAACAGAAAAAAAAAAAATTGTCAACCGCCGGATTGTGTTCCGTGCCGGAACCCGGGATTGAACCAGGGACCTTTAGATCTTCAGTCTAACGCTCTCCCAACTGAGCTATTCCGGCTGACAATCTTTTAACTCACTTCATTCATTATAATGGCATGTCATTAGAAATCAATCAAAGGGAAACAACAATGACTTTACCTACTATCGTGAAGGAGGTTATTATTCCCCATTAGTGAGCTGGTAAATCTCTGTTATTGTCTTGTTCACAAAATAATTCATTAATCCAAAAACAAAAAAGCCACTCTGACCAAG
>CM054158.1:36206499-36216499 GCA_028751875.1 Rapana venosa | reverse complement strand
CACAGGGACTGGATGTAAAAAAGCACATAAGTGCATATTCCATTATCCTAGATATAAAAGAATTTTTTAAAATTTAATTTTAAAAACACACACACACCAAAACAAAACGAAACGAAAGGAAGCAAAACAAAACAAAAAAAGCATATAAAAAAAACAGAAAAAAAAAAAAATTGTCAACCGCCGGATTGTGTTCCGTGCCGGAACCCGGGATTGAACCAGGGACCTTTAGATCTTCAGTCTAACGCTCTCCCAACTGAGCTATTCCGGCTGACAATCTTTTGATTCATTGATTATAATGGCATGGCATTAGAAATCAATCAAAGGGAAACAACAATAACTTCCCCCACTTTTGTGAAGGAGGTTATTATTCCCCATTAGTGAACTGGTAAATCTGGGTTCCTGCTCCCTGCTATAGTAGAGCATATGACCCTCGTCAGTATGGTGTTCACTGTGCTCTTTCCATCTGACCTCACAGAGACCTACCAGATGCCAGGTGTACCTGTCCAGCTCGTATAGCAGTTCTTGGAGTTTGCCTGTTTGGGCCAGACTTCTGACGTTCCATGTTGCCATGGTGATGTAGTCCCTTCCTCTGATTTTTGTTGTAGGGGTTCCAGCAGTAGCACACTTGGCGCCTCCGCCCTGGTGGCAGACGGAAGGCGTGGTCCTTGTTGACCCGAGCTGCGACCGATCCGGTATATTCTTTATTTTTGTCCATTCCATATAGCGTGTCTTGGGCAAAAGTAGCCTGGCCATCTCTCTCCAGGCGTGATTTTTGGGTTGGGTTGACTCCCCACATGTCACAGGTGGTACCATGTGGGGAGTCAACCCAACCCAAAAAAACACACAATTTCCTCCAACGCATCATGACTGACGCCTTTGAAGACCACACAGGCACAGTCAGCATTGGAGGTCGAACAATCACCAACCTCAGGTTTGCCGATGACATTGACGGTCTGGCAGGAAATGAAGAGGAACTGGCCAACCTAGTGAAGCAACTGGACGAAATATCCTCACGATACGGCATGGAAATCAGCGCCGAGAAAACCTAGCTCATGTCAAACAGTGCCCAGCCAATCACCACCAAGATCACTCTCAGCAGAAAAGAACTGGAGACAGTTGACCATTTCAAGTACCTTGGAGCCATCATAAGTGAGGAGGGATCGAAGACCGAAATCCTAGCAAGAGCGGCACAAACAGCAGCAGCAATGGCAAGACTGAAGACCATATGGAGAGACAGAAACATCCCTTTCGGAACCAAGGTAAAGTTACTAAACGCGCTAGTCACCTCAATCATGCTTTACGCATGTGAGGCATGGACACTGAACGCAGACCTACAAAGGAGGATCCAAGCAGTAGAAATGAGATGCCTCAGAAGGCTCCTTGGCATCTCATACAAGGACCATGTCACCAACAATGAAGTCCGCAGAATGATCACTCAACAAGTGCGGGACTATGAAGACCTACTGACCACGGCAAAAAAGAGGAAACTCAGATGGTATGGGCACGTAACACGCTCAGAAGGACTTGCAAAGACCATCCTGCAAGGAACAGTCCAGGGGAAGAGAAGACGGGGCAGACAGAGGAGAAAGTGGGCGGACGACATCCGTGATTGGACAGGGGAGGACTTCAGTGTCACCCAGGCACTCGCCCACGACCGCGCTAAGTGGAGCCAGCTGGTCCACCATTCGTCCACATGCAGGGCCCCTACGACCCTGGCGGGTTATTGGACCAGTGAACAGTGAAATCTCCGTTATTGTCTTGTTCACAAAATAATTTTTTTTTTTTTAATTAATTGATTTTTTTTTTCAAAGTCCACTGGAGTAAGACATCCCTCGTTTTTTATTTGTTTTGGGTTTTTTCTTTTGTTCACTGTTTTCATTTTTCAGGCCTAAGATTAAAAAAAAATTTCTACTAAACCCTTTACATACACAAACTCAACATTATATTGCTACATAATCAGTTACAGAAATGACTAATTTCATCATTTTATAAGTACACTTCACCCATCTGCAGCACTAATGTATGACTGGCGGCCTGACACTTGTCTTTTAAGAAGAAAATATGATAAACAGAGGATTTTAGGTATACAACACATTTTACACAAACACACAAAAGAACCCACGGCAATAAAAGAGATGTCTTTCTGCCAACATTCTGCAGAAAACAGCCACTCTCACCAAAGAACAAATTGAACACACAATCTGTTCCAACAACAACTGACTTCAAAAACTTGCTCTGGAAAGCTTAAGCTATAAAGTCAAAGTCCTTCAGATGAGACTCTAAACCAAGGCTCCATGTTCCAAGCAGGCAGAACAGTGGGAGAGTAGGTCATTGTGTGCCGGTGGAAACAGATGACAAAATTTACAAAACCGCATACACACGGGGACTGGGGTAAAAAAGCACATGAGTGCTTATTCCATTATCCTCGATATAAAAGAATAAATAAAAAATAAATAAATAAATCAGATATATATTTTCATTACTTAATTGCTTTTTTTTTTTTTTTTTTTGGGTGGGGGGATGTCTCAGGTCCATCTTTAAAATACTGAAAATTGAGTTCTCAAGTTTGTATTGAAGTGTGACCATTGTCTGCTGTTGGTGGGAACCAGTGACAAACTGAACATAACTACATACACACAGGGACTGGATGTAAAAAAAAAAAGAAATGTACATGAGTGCTTATTCATTATCTCGAAATGAAATTTAAAAATAATAGATAAAGACAAGACTGTCAGTAAACCCACACAGTCAGTAGTTCTGTAAGAACATGTGTGTGTGTGTGTGTGTGTGTGTGTGTGTGTGTGTGTGTGTGTGTGTGTGTGTGTGTGTGTGTGTGTGTGTGTGTGTGTGTGTGTGTGTGTGTGTGTGTGTGTGTGTGTGTGTGTGTGTGTGTGTGTATGTGTGTTTGTGCACATGCACGGGATAGCCTAGTGGTTAGAACATTGCGGTCACAATCTGACAACCCAGGTTCGATTCCCGTTCAAGGGGGATATTTCCCCTGGATTTCACATCAGTGCAGACTCCACACTCCCCAAAAGTCCTTCGGAGGAGGCTTTAAACCGAGATCTTGTATGCGAACGCACCCAGAACATCTTGCGAACACATTAAATCCTGTTCCACTTTTCGGAAGAATCGGCCCTTCTGTGCGGGTGGGAACAGATGACAAAATTTACAAAACCGCATACACACAGGGACTGGATGTAAAAAAGCACATGAGTGCATATTCCATTATCCTAGATATAAAAGAATTTTTAAAAATTTAATTTTAAAAACACACACACACCAAAACAAAAACGAAACGAAAGGAAGCAAAACAAAACAAAAAAAGCATACAAACAAAACAGAAAAAAAAAATTGTCAACCGCCGGATTGTGTTCCGTGCCGGAACCCGGGATTGAACCAGGGACCTTTAGATCTTCAGTCTAACGCTCTCCCAACTGAGCTATTCCGGCTGACAATCTTTTGACTCGTTTCATTGATTACAATGGCATGGCATTAGAAATCAATCAAAGGGAAACAACAATGACTTCCCCCACTTTTGTAAAGGAGGTTATTATTCCCCATTAGTGAACTGGTAAATCTGGGTTCCTGCTCCCTGCTATAGTAGAGCATATGACCCTCGTCAGTATGGTGTTCACTGTGCTCTTTCCATCTGACCTCACAGAGACCTACCAGATGCCAGGTGTACCTGTCCAGCTCGTATAGCAGTTCTTGGAGTTTGCCTGTTTGGGCCAGACTTCTGACGTTCCATGTTGCCATGGTGATGTAGTCCCTTCCTCTGATTTTTGTTGTAGGGGTTCCAGCAGTAGCACACTTGGCGCCTCCGCCCTGGTGGCAGACGGAAGGCGTGGTCCTTGTTGACCCGAGCTGCGACCGATCCGGTATATTCTTTATTTTTGTCCATTCCATATAGCGTGTCTTGGGCAAAGTAGCCTGGCCATCTCTCTCCAGGCGTGATTTTTGGGTTGGGTTGACTCCCCACATGTCACAGTGTGGTACCATGTGGGGAGTCAACCCAACCATAAAAAACACACAATTTCCTCCAACGCATCATGACTGACACCTTTGAAGACCACAAGGCACAGTCAGCATTGGAGGTCGAACAATCACCAACCTCAGGTTTGCCGATGACATTGACGGTCTGGCAGGAAATGAAGAGGAACTGGCCAACCTAGTGAAGCAACTGGACGAAATATCCTCACGATACGCAATGGAAATCAGCGCCGAGAAAACCTAGCTCATGTCAAACAGTGCCCAGCCAATCACCACCAAGATCACTCTCAGCAGAAAAGAACTGGAGACAGTTGACCATTTCAAGTACCTTGGAGCCATCATAAGTGAGGAGGGATCGAAGACCGAAATCCTAGCAAGAGCGGCACAAACAGCAGCAGCAATGGCAAGACTGAAGACCATATGGAGAGACAGAAACATCCCTCTCGGAACCAAGGTAAAGTTACTAAACACGCTAGTCACCTCAATCATGCTTTACGCATGTGAGGCATGGACACTGAACGCAGACCTACAAAGGAGGATCCAAGCAGTAGAAATGAGATGCCTCAGAAGGCTCCTTGGCATCTCATACAAGGACCATGTCACCAACAATGAAGTCCGCAGAATGATCACTCAACAAGTGCGGGACTATGAAGACCTACTGACCACGGCAAAAAAGAGGAAACTCAGATGGTATGGGCACGTAACACGCTCAGAAGGGCTTGCAAAGACCATCCTGCAAGGAACAGTCCAGGGGAAGAGAAGACGGGGCAGACAGAGGAGAAAGTGGGCCGAAGACATCCGTGATTGGACAGGGGAGGACTTCAGTGTCACCCAGGCACTCGCCCACGACTGCGCTAAGTGCAGCCAGCTGGTCCACCATTCGTCCACCATGCAGGGCCCCTACGACCCTGGCGGGTTACGGGACCAGTGAACAGTGAAATCTCCGTTATTGTCTTGTTCACAAAATATTTTTTTTTTTTATTAATTGATTTTTTTTTTCAAAGTCCACTGGAGTAAGACATCCCTCGTTTTTTATTTGTTTTGGGTTTTTTCTTTTGTTCACTGTTTTCATTTTTCAGGCCTAAGATTACAAAAAATTTCTACTAAACCCTTTACATACATAAACTCAACATTATATTGCTACATAATCAGTTACAGAAATGACTAATTTCATCATTTTATAAGTACACTTCACCCATCTGCAGCACTAATTTATGACTGGTGGCCTGACCCTTGTCTTTTAAGAAAAAAAAATGATAAACAGAGGATTTTAGGTATACAACACATTTTACACAAACACACAAAAGAACCCACGGCAATAACAGAGATGTCTTTCTGCCAACATTCTGCAGAAAACAGCCACTCTGACCAAAGAACAAATTGAACACACAATCTGTTCCAACAACGACTCACTTCAAAAACTTGCTTTGGAAAGCTTAAGCTATAAAGTCAAAGTCCTTTGGATGAGACTCTAAATCGAACGCACCCAGAACATCTTCCACACACATTAAATCCTGTTCCGCTTCGGAAGAGTATGTCATTGTGTGCCCATGGAAACAGATGACAAAATTTACAAAACTGCATACATGCGGGGACTGGATGTAAAAAAGCACATGAGTGCTTATTCCATTATCCTCGATATAAAAGAATAAATTAAAAAAAAAATAATAAATCAGATATATATTTTCATTACTTAATTCCTTTTGGGGGGAGGGGGGGGGGGGGGGGGGGTCTCAGGTCCATCTTTAAAATACTGAAAGTTGAGTTCTCAAGTTTGTATTGAAGTGTGACCATTGTCTGCCTTGGTGGGAACCCGTCACAAAATGAACACAACTGCATACACACAGGGACTGGATGTAAAAGAAAGAAATGTACATTAGTGCTTATTCATTATCCTCGAAATAAAATTAAAAATAAATAGATAAAAGACAAGAGACTGTCAGTAAACCCACACAGTCAGTAGTTCTGTAAGAACATGTGTGTGTGTGTGTGTGTGTGTGTGTGTGTGTGTGTGTGTGTGTGTGTGTGTGTGTGTGTGTGTGTGTTGTGTGTGTGTGTGTGTTTGTGTGCACATGCACGGGATAGCCTAGTGGTTAGAACATTGCGCTGACAATCTGACAACCCAGGTTCGATTCCCGTTCAAGGAGGATATTTTCCCCTGGAGTTCACATCAGTGCAGACTCCACTCACCCAAAAAGTCCTTCATATGAGACTATAAACCGTGATCCCGTGTGCGAACGCACGCAGAACATCTTGCGAACACATTAAATCCTGTTCCACTTTTCGGAAGAGTAGGCTATTGTGTGCGGGTGGGAACAGATGACAAAATTTACAAAACCGCATACACACAGGGACTGGATGTAAAAAAGCACATGAGTGCATATTCCATTATCCTAGATATAAAAGAATTTTTAAACATTTAATTTTAAAAACACACACACACCAAAATGAAACGAAACGAAAGGAAGCAAAACAAAACAAAAAAAGCATACAAACAAAACAGAAAAAAAAAAATTTGTCAACCACGGTTCCGTGCCGGAACCCGGGATTGAACCAGGGACCTTTAGATCTTCAGTCTAACACTCTCCCAACTGAGCTATTCCGGCTGACAATCTCTTAACTCACTTCATTGATTATAATGGCATGTCATTAGAAATCAATCAAAGGGAAACAACAATGACTTTACCTACTTTTGTGAAGGAGGTTATTAATCCCCATTAATGAGCTGGTAAATCTCTGTTATTGTCTTGTTCACAAATAATTCATTCTTCATTTTAAAATACAAAAATTTTAATTGAACATTTTGTTTTCAAAGTCCACTGGAGTAAGACATCCCTCGTTTTTTATTTGTTTTGGGGTGGGTTTTTTTGTTCACTGTTTTCATTTTTCAGGCTAAGATATAAAATTTTAAAAATTTCTACTAAATCCCTTACACACATAAACTCAACATTATATTGCTACATAATCAGTTACAGAAATGACTAATTTCATCATTTTATAAGTACACTTCACCCATCTGCAGCACTAATTTATGACTGGTGGCCTGACACTTGTCTTTTAAAAAGAAAAAATGATAAACAGAGGATTTTAGGTATACAACACATTTTACACAAACACACAAAAGAACACACGGCAATAAAAGAGATGTCTTTCTGCCAACATTCTGCAGAAAACAGCCACTCTGACCAAAGAACAAATTGAACACACAATCTGTTCCAACAACAACTGACTTCAAAAACTTGCTCTGGAAAGCTTAAGCTATAAAGTCAAAGTCCTTCAGATGAGACTCTAAACCAAGGCTCCATGTTCCAAGCAGGCAGAACAGTGGGAGAGTAGGTCATTGTGTGCCGGTGGAAACAGATGACAAAATTTACAAAACCGCATACACATGGGGACTGGATGTAAAAAAGCACATGAGTGTTTATTCCATTATCCTCGATATAAAAGAACAAATAAAAAATAAATAAATAAATCAGACATATATTTTCATTACTTAATTGCTTTTTTTTTTTTTTTTTTTTGGTGGGGGGGATGTCTCAGGTCCATCTTTAAAATACTGAAAATTGAGTTCTCAAGTTTGTATTGAAGTGTGACCATTGTCTGCTGTTGGTGGGAACCAGTGACAAACTGAACATAACTGCATACACACAGGGACTGGATGTAAAAAAAAAAGAAATGTACATGAGTGCTTATTCATTATCCTCGAAATAAAAGTTTTTAAAAATAGATAAAGACAAGACTGTCAGTAAGACCACACAGTCAGTAGTTCTGTAAGAACATGTGTGTGTGTGTGTGTGTGTGTGTGTGTGTGTGTGTGTGTGTGTGTGTGTGTGTGTGTGTGTGTGTGTGTGTGTGTTGTGTGTGTGTGTGTGTGTGTGTTTGTGTGCACATGCACGGGATAGCCTAGTGGTTAGAACATTGCGCTCACAATCTGACAACCCAGGTTCAATTCCCATTCAAGGAGGATATTTTCCCCTGGAGTTCACATCAGTGCAGACTCCACTCACCCAAAAAGTCCTTCATATGAGACTATAAACCGTGATCCCGTGTGCGAATGCTTGCAGAACATCTTGCGAACACATTAAATCCTGTTCCACTTTTCGGAAGAGTAGGCTATTGTGTGCGGGTGGGAACAGATGACAAAATTTACAAAACCGCATACACACAGGGACTGGATGTAAAAAAGCACATGAGTGCATATTCCATTATCCTCGATATAAAAGAATTTTTTTTTAATTTAATTTTAAAAACACACACACACCAAAACAAAACGAAACGAAAGGAAGCAAAACAAAACAAAAAAGCGTACAAACAAAACAGGAAAAAAAAAAAATTGTCAACCACCGGATTGTGTTCCGTGCCGGAACCCGGGATTGAACCAGGGACCTTTAGATCTTCAGTCTAACGCTCTCCCAACTGAGCTATTCCGGCTGACAATCTTTTAACTCACTTCATTGATTATAATGACATGTCATTAGAAATCAATCAAAGGGAAACAACAATGACTTTACCTACTTTCGTGAAGGAGGTTATTATTCCCCATTAGTGAGCTGGTAAATCTCTGTTATTGTCTTGTTCACAAAATAATTCATAAATCCACAACAACAACAAAATTTAATTGAACTTTTTTTTTTCAAAGTCCACTTGAGTAAGACATCCCTCGTTTTTTATTTGTTTTGGGTTTTTTCTTTTGTTCACTGTTTTTATTTTTCAGGCCTAAGATATAAAAATAAATTTCTACTAAATCACTTACATACATAAACTCAACATTATATTGCTACATAATCAGTTACAGAAATGACTAATTTCATCATTTTATAAATACACTTCACCCATCTGCAGCACTAATTTATGACTGGTGGCCTGATACTTGTCTTTTAAGAAGAAAAAATGATAAACAGAGGATTTTAGGTATACAACACATTTTACACAAACACACAAAAGAACCCACGGCAATAAAAGAGATGTCTTTCTGCCAACATTCTGCAGAAAACAGCCACTCTCACCAAAGAACAAATTGAACACACAATCTGTTCCAACAACAACTCACTTCAAAAACTTGCTTTGGAAAGCTTAAGCTATAAAGTCAAAGTCTTTCAGATGAGACTCTAAACCAAGGCTCCATGTTCCAAGCAGGCAGAACAGTGGGAGAGTAGGTCATTGTGTGCCGGTGGAAACAGATGACAAAATTTACAAAACCGCATACACACGGGGACTTGGGTAAAAAAGCACATGAGTGCTTATTCCATTATCCTCGATATAAAAGAATGAATAAAAAATAAATAGATAAATCAGATATATATTTTCATTACTTAATTGCTTTTTTTTTTTTTTTTTGGTGGGGGGGATGTCTCAGGTCCATCTTTAAAATACTGAAAATTGAGTTCTCAAGTTTGTATTGAAGTGTGACCATTGTCTGCTGTTGGTGGGAACCAGTGACAAACTGAACACAACTGCATACACACAGGGACTGGATGTAAAAAAAAAAAAAAAGAAATGTACATGAGTGCTTATTCATTATCCTCGAATTAAAATTAAAAATAAATAGATAAAGACAAGACTGTCAGTAAACCCACACAGTCAGTAGTTCTGTAAGAACATGTGTGTGTGTGTGTGTGTGTTTGTGTGTGTGTGTGTGTGTGTGTGTGTGTGTGTTTGTGTGCACATGCACGGGATAGCCTAGTGGTTAGAACATTGCGCTCACAATCTGACAACCCAGGTTCCATTCCCGTTCAAGGGGGATTTTTCCCTGGAGTTCACATCAGTGCAGACTCCACACTCCCCAAAAGTCCTTCATATGAGACTATAAACCGAGATCCCGTGTGCGAACGCACCCAGAACATCTTCCGAACACGTTAAATCCTGTTCCACTTTTCGGAAGAGTAGGCAATTGTGTGCGGGTGGGAACAGATGACAGAATTTACAAAACCTCATACACACAGGGACTGGATGTAAAAAATAAAAAAAAGAAATGTACATGAGTGCTTATTCATTATCCTCGAAATAA
>CM054158.1:36173999-36193999 GCA_028751875.1 Rapana venosa | reverse complement strand
TGTGTGTGTGTGTGTGTGTGTGTGTTTTTGTGGAGTGTGTGTGGTTTTTTGCGTGTGGCATGCGCGCGCACATGTGTGTGTGTGTGTGTGTTTGAGTGTGTTTGTGTGAGTGTGGGAAAAGATGACAGAATTTACAAAACCGCATACACCCAGGGACTGGATGTAAAAAAGCACATAAGTGCTTATTCCATTATCCTCGATATAAAAGAATGAAATTAAAAAAATTTAAATTAAGTGTGTGTGTGTGCATGCATGGTGTGTGCATGCATGCATGTGCATGCATGTGTGGGTATGGGTGTGTGTGTGTATGGCCCTGTGTGCATGTGTGCATGCGTGTGTGGGTGGGTGTGAGTACAAGCCACATAGCACCATACAAAGGTAGAGAGTGACCAAGAAAAAAAATGTTGTGCCAGAACGATGGATTGAACCAAGGACCTTTAGATCTTCAGTCTAATGCTCTCCCAACTGAGCTATTCCTGCTGACAATGAACAAGGGCAATTTAAAAATCTTATTAGCAAGTCATTAGAAAAAAGTGTAAGTGAATTAGTTGTATTGTCCCCCTTGTTTTTGTGTCATAGAGATTGCACATCAATTGATTAGTTTTGTTTGGAAGGGGGAAAGGGGTTAGTTTTGGGTTTTCTTTTTTTTTCTTTTTTTTGGTCATTAATAAATGAATCATGTAGTTTTCATTGTACATTTTAATCCTGATTTCCTGAAAGAAACAAACATTTTTCATTGTGTATCTTTCTGTCACTCAAAAGAATTAATGGGAATAAATCCAATATAGTGACTGCCATTGCTAACTGAACCAGATAAGTTGTAATCCTTGTTAGGCCTGTTCCCTTTAGAGAAAAGAAATAAGCAAACAAAACAAAAAGTGGGAGTGGAGGGGGGTGCTGGGATTAATTTGATTCACCCCCTTGCAGTAAACTGTAAATTTTCTGGGGGTGATTCGAGCCTTCCCTTTCTCTAAGTTTGCCCCCCCAAAAAATCAACTAAAGTCAAAACCTTCAGATGAACTAAAAACCACGATCCATGTAAAAATAACACAGAACATCTTGCACACTGTTAAAAACCTGTTCCACCATTTGGAAGGGGGCCATTTCAGTAGGAAAGGATGAAAAAATGATTTTTTTTTTTTTTAATTTTTGGAAAAGTATGCATGCACAAAAGTGTGGTGTTAACACCATCCGAAGTCGAATTGGTCCAAAATGATGGAAGGGGGGGGGGGGGGGGGGGGGGGGGGGGGGGGGGGGGGGGGGTGGATAGGCAAAATGTAACAATTCTTTGGTGAACCTTGGAGCTTAGCTGGGGAAAAGGGGGTTAGGGGGGGGGGGGGGGGGAGTAGTGTGTTTGTGTTGTTGGTCTGTGTGCATGGCTGTTGTTACAGGAAAGTTGGGGGATTGAATCGCGCGCAAATGTGTGGTGTCGGGGATGAATGGTATGCTTGTGTGTTGTGCATGCGCGCCGTGCGTGCATGTGGTGTGTGTGTGTGTGTGTGTGGGGGGGGGTGGAAAAAACCCCATAGACCCCAAAAAAGGTATGGGACGACAACAAAAAAAAATTGTCAACCCCCGGATTGGGTTCCGGCCGGAACCCCGGGGTTGAACCAGGGGCCTTTTAGTTTCAGTTAAAAGCTCTCCCCAAAATGAGCATTCCGGTGACCAATGAACAAAGGCAATTTAAAAATCTTATTAGCAAGTTATTAGAAAAAAAGTGTAAGGGAAGTAACAATAGTAACATAGTTGTTTTAATAGTTAGTGGTATTATCCCCTTTGTTTCTGTTTCATAGACATTGCACATAAATTAATTAGTTTTGTTTGGGAGGGAGGGAGGGGGGAGGGGGGTTTTTTCGTTTTTTTTTTGTTTTTGTCTTTAATAAATGAATCATGTAGTTTTCATTCTACATTTTAATCATGATTTCCTGAAAGAAACAAAACAAACATTTTTGATTGTTTATCTTTTCTGTCACTCAAAAGAATTAATGGGAATAAATCCTTATAGTTACTGACATTGCTAACTGAACCATTTAAGTTGTAATCCTTGTTAGGCCTGTTCCCTTTGGAGAAAAGAAATAACCAAACACAACAAACAGTGGGGGGAGGGGTGGGGATAGCTGTGGATTAATTTGCATTCACCTGCTAGCATGTAAACTGTAAAGTTCTGGGTTTGATTCCAGCTTTGCCCTTTCTCTCTAGTTTGACCCCCCCAAAAATCGAACTGAATGACAAAGTCCTGAACCTTTGAACCTGAAGTCTTTGAACCTTCTTCACTAATAATAGCTCCAAGGTACTTGAAGTGATCTACCACCTCAAGTTCTTTTCCACTGAGATCTTGGTAGTGATTGGCTGGGCACTGTTTGTCATGAGTTTTGCCTACCCAGCACTGATCTCCATTCGGTATCTGGAGGATGTTTCGTCCAGGTGGTACACTAGGCTGGCTAGTTCCTGTTTGTTTCTTGCCAGTCCATCGTTGTCATTGGCAAACCTGAGGTTGGTGATTGTCTGTCCTCTAATACTGACTGTGCCAGTGTGATCTTCTAAGGCAACAGTCATTATGCACTCAAGGAAGACATTGAAGAGTGTCGGTGATAGGAGACAGCCTTGACGGACTCCCACTGCAGTATGGAACCATTTTCCAAACCTGCCTTGAACAAGCACTGGGCTGGTGGCTTTTGCTATAGCTCTTTGATGGCCTGGTCTATAATACGTCATGCCATACAGGGTCAAATGCCTTTTTGAAGTCTATGAAGATGTGGTACAGTTTCTGTTGGTGCTGGCTGTATTTCTCATACAGAACTCGCAGGTTGAATATTTGTACTGTGGTACTTCTGTTTCTTGTGGTACAGCTCAGGGATAGCTCAGTGGTCAGAGCACTCGCTTTCCCCCAGCCAAGTTAAGCAGCGTCCAGCGTGGTTACCAGTTGGATGGGTGACCGTTTGCGCGCCTTGGCTTCAGTACAGTTCCCCCAGTTCACCCAGCTGTAAATGGGTACCTGCCCACTTTAGGGTCAGGGAAGGTAAAGCAGCGAGGGAGAGGAGATGGGCGCCGCCCTCAATATGCTGGCCCTAGAGAAGTGAGGTCTCTGACGCCTCGCTCCCCTACGACCTTATAGGTTATGGGACTCCTTTACCGTTACCTTTTTTTTAAACTTTTGTTTGGGTGGAAACCTGCCTGTTCTTTGGTGATGATCTTTTCTGCCTGTGACTTTAGTCTGTTCAAGATTACTTTTAACATCACTGGCATGGCTTATGAGGCTGATCGTTCAATAGTTCTGGCATTGCTGTAGATTGCCTTTCTTGGGGAGCATAATGATGAGTGATTGGGTCCAAGGTGTTGGCCTTTCTCTGGTCTGCCAGATCTTGTTGCAAATTCTCGTGAGGATATTGATCACTGTTGTTCCCCGTGTTTAATCAGCTCTGCTGGGACGTTGTCAATGTCCACAGCTTTCCAATTTTTCAGTGATTTGATTGCTGCCTCAACTTCTTCACAAAGGATAGGGAAGTCATCATCCTCTGAAGAGTCCTGACTTCTAAGAACACTGGGGTCACCTTGTGTCTGATGGTTGTAGAGCTCTGAACAGTATTCTGTCCATCTGCTAATGATATATTTTTCTTCTGAGAGGCAGTACTCGTCCTTGTCTTCGATATTGGTAACTCTTGCCTGCTTCTGCTGTGTGAGCTCTTTCACAATTTGATAGGCTCTTCTGCTGTTGTTCTTAGATAAATTTTCCTCGATGTCTGAGCATTGTTTCTCAATTCATTCTTATTTGGCCCTTTTCATGTCTTTCTTGATCTTCCTGCTGATCTCTCTATTTTTTTCTATATGACTCTTATATTCATACCACACATACTAAGGCATCCACAGAAAGACTATCCTCTGACTCAAAACTCATGTGGTTTTGACCAAATTTGGTCAGTTTGAAATTTTAAAAATTTTCAGAAAACACTGTACCCCCTCTGTTGTCTGCTAGCTTCCTTGCCGCAGCATGCACAGGGTCAACGCTGTAGGAATACAAGCAATCCTCATTGGATGATTATTTCCAAATTTCTCGTGACTACCTGATATTGCTCTATGTCCTCAATCCCCCCAAAAAAGTACACAGTGCATTTTTTCATACTTTAAAAAAATCTTTGAAAATCACTAATTTTTTCCGACTTGCACTCTAAAAAAGTGTACATGACCTGCAAGCCAATACAGGTGTGTACCGGACCATTCATTAATAGAAATGACCTTACCTGCCTCTTCATACAACATTATCTTAGTCATTAAAAGAAAATTAATCATCTTATATGCGTTTTCTAAAAAAATTATGTTACTCATAAAAAGAAATAATCCAAAGTGCATCTTCATACAGTTTTGATTTTTTAAACATAAAAAAAGTGTAAAGCACGTTTTCGTTCTATTTTTTATCTATATTTTTTATTCATTTAAATATATGATTTGAAGTATGTCTTCACTCAATGTTTTCACTTATTTCAAGAAATAATCTTAAATGTGTCTCAATACAACATTATTCTATTTATGAAAAGAAATAATCTCATGTCCATACAACAGTATTCCATGTATGAAAAGACATACTCTCATGTGCGCTTTATGCACAATCACTTACCCAATTGAGAGTCATAATCTCCATTAGACTAGCCTACATAACATAATATACTTGTATTAGGGATGCGACAAAAAGAGTTAAATATCATATGGCAATAGACAATTATTGTTTCATGCCATTTTATCTGTGTACAAAATTCTTGCACACATTAACACAGAATGTTAGTCTGATTTTAGCACCTTAATTATTAGTTATGTGCATGTGCATTGTTCTTGTATTTAACCTCTGCTCACTATAAATGATATTAGAGGGGGGGGGGGGACCTATAGCAAAAAGAAGATATGTGGAGAAAGAGTCATGTAACAGAATGGTATTAAAACATCAATATAATGCCTTAAATGCAAAATTAATAGGGAAAACAATATCAAAGAACTTCAAAGAACCGCGAAAACTGGGCTATGTACAAGAGACTTTGAAATAGCAACAAGAATGTTTTTATCGGACAAAATTACATCTAAATTTTCTTTAGAAGCATTTTAGTCTAAAAAGTTTTTGGGTAAGAAACCAGAAACTTCTGACAAAACAATAAACAGTGTTTCAGAGAAAATAGTTCACCACAAATGCACTTAACATTTTTACAAAACTTTGTTCTGAGAGCATTAAGTCCTATTCTGTAAGAAATGGTGGTAGGCCTAATCAGTCTTGCACAGAATATCGAAGAATACGATGTTGTTGTTTGTTTTTGTTTTTGTTTGGGGTTTTTTGGGGGGTGGGGGTGGGGTTGGTGTGTGTGTTGTTGCTGTTTATATGGGGTTTTTTGGTTGTTGTTGGGTGTTTTTATACTTTTATGAGATACAAGTTGGATCATGAAGTTGCTTTAAAGAAGTTTTCTCCAACAAAAGGTAGGATTCCTTGACTGAAGGACGTACAAAAACTTCAGAAGACTGTTCTAAATTTTGTGGGCCTTTTCCCTGCTTTATCAACTTTTTCATTACCATAAAGTCCAACAAAAACTGACATCTGTGCGTGCGTGCATGCGTGCGTGCATACGTGCATGTGTGTGTGACAGATTCAGAATCAGACATTTTTTATTGCCTTAAAAGTCACATGGACTTATTTGACACAACCAAATAAACTTTTCATAATTTAATACAAGGTAGTATTCATTGGTCGGGGTGTCTGAAATGATGGGCACGAAAACATCATGTTGCATTCTATGTTATTCAAATATTTTTCTCTTTATTCAAAACAGGTACAAACATAATTAATTATTTCGGCTTGATCATCATCTGTTACCATAATCTCGCTTAATGATAGGCTGTTCTGCTGTTGTTCTTAGACAAATTTTCTTGGATGCCTGAGCATTGTTTCTCAATCCATTCTTATATATAATAATATATAATAATATATAATTATATATATATATATATATATATATATATATATATATATATATATATTATATATATATATTAATATATAATATATATATTGTGTGTGTGTGTGTGTGTGTGTGTGTGTGTGTGTGTGCACTTGCCACAATATAGACTGGAAGTTAGACTCAGCCCCCACCACCTACCCCTCGGAAAAAAATATCAATAAAAATAAAGAAATTAAAGAAAATAGAAAAAGAAGTAAGACCAAAAAAAAAAAAATTAAAAGAAAGGAAAAAAAAGACAAAAAAAAATTGTCAACCGCCGGATTGTGTTCCGTGCCGGAACCCGGGATTGAACCAGGGACCTTTAGATCTTCAGTCTAACGCTCTCCCAACTGAGCTATTCCGGCTGACAATGATGAAAGTCAATTAAGTACTTATAACAGTATGTCAACAAGAAATCGATCTACGGGAAGTAATTCTAATATTTCCACTGTAGTCAAAGACGTTGTTACTCCCCTTCTTATTGATAACTAAACAGGATAGGCCTACCCATCATTTATTAATTTAATTTATATGTATGATTTTTGTTTCTCTATAGCTCAAAAGAGTTAATGGGAATAAACTATTGTGAATCTATCAGCCATCTAGGCCTTGGTCTGTTTTATATAACTAGAGAGAGAGGGAGAGAGACGTGTGTGTGTGTGTGAGTGTGTGCTCGCGCGCGCGCGCGCGCGCCGTACACAACACCCTGACACTAGGCCTACTGCATTAATTTTAAAATCATGTGTGAATGCAAACTAGGCATAGCTTAACATCCATATAGCCTATAGGGCCTAGCCGAAGCTGATGCTGACAGCAATTTCTGAAGTCGACTGGACTGGGCTCCTGTCCACACACAATAGGCCTAGTAGCCTAGATGCTTCAGTCTAGTTGGTGCACCCAAACTGCTAGGCTAGGTAGCCTAGCCTACGAGTCTGGAAGAAAAGAGGAGGGAGCAGACGAACTCCTGCAGCGCGCCACAAAAGCGAAGGTACTTTATCAAAGTTATTAATTACCGTAGTAATTTACACAAAACAAACGTGAACAGATAATCGCTGGACACGAGGAAGAGTTTAAAAAAAAAAAAAAACTTTTTGTAAGAGTTCTTTGCTAGCAGGCAACGATTTCAAGGATGGTCAGTCTTGTATTAGGGGGCCTACTTTTAGTGTAATAATTAGTTTGGCGCGGTTCGACCTCCATTAAATTAGGCACCGTGCCGTCCATTTTTTCTTTTCGCATCCGTCATGGCCCAGGAAAACCAAAACCTGTTTAATCAGCTGTCATCTCATTTGAAATAATTGGGTGATGTGATGGTCATAAGAAGTGTTAAGCTTATCGTAACATAAGCAATGTTAAGAAAAAGAAAAAACAGTGAGCCTAACCGTTGGTTACTGTGTCAGTGTGTAATTTGGCGCACACAGTGCAGGCCTATACTGTGTAAAAATTAAAATGAAGGATTCATACGAATTTCATAACGTGTGCGAAAAGGCCTGTGGTCCCTGTGACGGTGTGTGTGTGTGTGCGCGCGCGCGTGCGCGCACGCGCGTGCAGTTTCAGATTTATCCTTATTCAACAACAAAAACCACCAAAAGCAACATTAACAACAACAGTAGCAATCATAACATTGTGATATAAATTCTAATCTGAAATGCATTGCAACAACCAGATTTTTTAGTTTCAGTATTTGTAGCAGACATCAGTACAAATCTGGAGAGAGAGAGAGAGAGAGAGTAGGAAATCTGTAGGCTGCTGCAGTTCCTATACTAGGCCTAGTTACAGCCTTAGCAGTGCAAGTTAATAGATCTATGTGCTGGGTACATTCATCATTTCATGTCCTTCATGAATACATTATTCACTGGATTAAAAAAAAAAAGTCTTATACATAATATTCCTCAAGATGAGTTTGGATATGATTTTTGTTTTAAATTTGTTTTTATTTTACTGAATATATTTTTGACTAGTGTATCAGTTTATGTTTCTATTTTGCTTTTGAACATTGTTTTTTTTTCCAGTTTTGAGGGATGTACCTGCAGTGCAGATCTAGACTATGGGGTATGGTCTGGACAGCTTGCTCTGAACTAAAGTCATGGTCCCTGGAATCACTGGTAGTCTGACTGTATCTCATTTTGCAGAGTTTTTGGGTCATTCTGAATTGAGACTTGTTTTTAAGATGGCAATTGAGGTACATAATTTATCAAAGTAACTCTTTTCATATATATATATATATATATATATATATATATATGAATATATATATATATATATATAAAATGTGTATTATATATATATATATGTATCTATATGTATGTGTGTATATATATAATGTGTGTGTGTATAATATATATATTATATATGTGTGTGTATATATATATATATATATGATTCAGGTCAATGAGTTGTGAAGACAGTGTGCACTAATTACAGCATTGGACTTGAAATACAGAGTTATGAATCTCATTGATGATCACTTACGAATTACATAATTTCTGTGTTTTACCTAAGCTGTTGAGGCATAGAAAAATAAAATCACATGAATAATGAATTGGTCAAAGCACACTTGCACTCACACACACACACACAACAGATGACAACATTTACAAAACCGCATACTTATGGGAACTGGATGTTTAAAAAAAATCACACGAGTGCTTATTTCATTATTCTTAAAATAAAATAATATAATATACTCACACACACAGAGGTTGATCCTCTGGGTTCCAAAGCAACAACAACAAAAATCACTTTTTTAAAATAACAAAATAACCAACCCCCCCCCCCCCCCCCCCCCCCCCCCAAAAAAAAAAAAGACTTAGTAGAAAATTTTCAGTATATATAAAGGGTTTCCGTTAGAGAAAAAGTAGGTTCCAGGTAGATCCATACATTTTGAAAAACTGCTAAAGACATTTACATATCTGCTGCCAACTTTTTTTTTTTTATTTGAATGCCTATAGTTCATCTGCTGAAACTCTGAATAATTTTCTTTTTAAAATCAGAAATCATTGGAAGAACACCCCCACCCCCACCCCACCCCCCAAAAAACCCCCAAACAAACAAACAACAAAAACAAGAAACCCTATTATATTTTGAGCATGGCACCTGTAGGGAATTCTTGAATATATTAAATGTGACATGCATGAATTTATTGTAATTATAATTGCTTATTTGATGACATAAAATTTATCAGTCAGGGAACAGAATGAATTTTTTTAAATTTAATTTTGAAGGTTTTAAAAAGAAAAATGTCATTTCAGAACAAACCAATTGATTTAAGTGAAAGTTCACAGACATGTAATTACCCTTTGTTTCAGGCTTGATGGCCTCCATGTTGAAGGTGGTTGAAAAGACTGCTGAAGCTGAGATGGAGGTGACAGCTGTGAGAGTGATCCCCAAAATTCATACAACAGTGGGTTCTAGCGCTGCTGATTTATGGTAATTATAATATATTTGAAATGATCATTCACATACGCATGCATGCACGCACAAACACACACACTCGCATGCACATGTAATGCATGCATGCACAGACACTCACACGCACAAATTATGATGCATAAAAATTAAGTAATTTTGTGTGTGTGTGTGTGTTTGAGCCTGTGTGTGTGTGCGTGTCCGTGTGTGCGTGTGTGCATGCATGTGGTGCACAGTTGAATTAACAGTTTAACAATTTGATAAAGGATGTTTTTTATTTGGGTCATTATCTCGATGTTAGTTCTCAGTTATTCTCATGATGGTCAGAACTTTTATGATGGATATGTTCCATGTGCATGCACACACGCATGCACACACACATGCGCGCGCGAGAGTCTGGTGGTTAGAGCGTTTCGCATTGCACTCACGATATGCTGACCCAGGTTCGAATCGCATTCAAAGAGATTTTTTTCAAAGGGGTTAACATCAGTGCTGACTCTACTCCCCCCAAAAGCCCTTCAGATGAGGCTATAATTTATAAACCAACATCCTGTGTGTGATTGCATGCAGAACATCATGTGTTAAAACCTGTCCTGCTTTTTGAAAGAGTAGGCCATTGTGTGCTGAGGGAAATGGATGACAAAATTAACACAACAACATGCACATGGGGACTAGATGTAAAAAAATATATAAAAAACATGAGTGCTTATTCCATTATCCTCGAAATGAAATAATAAAATTAAGAATAAATACTCACACACACTGACACAGACACCCCCCCCCCCCCCCCCCCCCAACACCACACCACACACACTCTCTCTCTCTCTCTCTCTCTCTCTCTCTCTCTCACACACACACACACACACACACACACACACACACACACACACACACACACACACACACACACACACCAAAAGAGAATATGGAAATCCTTTTGCAATGTAAGTCCCGGGAGTTAGTCATTTAAGTGACAAAATCTATCATTTTTGTGTTACCCAGGCAGAACAGGCATGGGGTCAGTAACATGAACCATATGAGACACAGAAGGATGACAGTGACCGCCCACAGCACTTGGCAGTGAGTGAGTATGTTTATCCCCGTCATGGCTAGAAAAGTGGCACAAACCTGTACGAACACGTGGGGCCATTCTGTACAGCTTTTTACCGTGAAGGATGCTGTTCTTTCTGAAAAGAAAAAAAATCACACAAAAACTACAATATTTCTAATAATGTTATGCACACCAGTCCGCTAAAGAAAAGACAGATGCTTGATTTAATTTTACACAGAAACGCATGAAACATTTATTACTGTGTGCTCCAAAATCACACACACACACACACACACACACTTACACAGAAAAAAAACAAGTTAAATAAAGAAAAAAAACCCACACTCATAAGAAAGATCCATCCCCCAAAATAGCCAGAATTTTGTGACACTGTTAGCTTCTGCTTTTGTGTGAATGAAAGTGGCAATAAAAACAAACGTCTTATTAAGTAAAAATATTACCTACTCTTCAATCACATACATTATTTGCTTTGCTCTGTTTTCCTTTACAGTATTTGTTTTGTGGCCAGATGTGGGTCTTTAAGCTGTTAAAATATCATAAATTGTATCGAAGGGGTTTTGCTGTTTCAAATGTGTCATATACCACTTGAAAATCAGAAAAATCAGTTTGATTATACATCATGACCTTCCATTGCTATGGAAACTAATTTGAAAATGGTCAACAAACTTGTTTTGAAAGAACAAAACTGAAAACATTATTGAATATATATATATATATATATATATATATATACACACACACACACATACACACATTTTTTTTAAGTGAGAGACCTTCAATACGCATGGATTCTGAGAAAATATCTGCAAAAGCCTCAGCCTTTTCTGCATTGGATGGAAATTCGTTGTTTTTTAGCTTAATCGGACAAGTTGGTAAAGTCACACCTTTTCTCATTTCATGAAATTTTTTCCACACTATTTTTAGATCTGTATGACTTGATATGTCACTGGAACAAAATGACGACCAATATTGTCGTTTTGCCTGAGCTATGACCATGTTGCTATAATTTTTTGCCTGTTTCTGTTTTTCGTGGTTTTCTGATATCTTGTTTTTTACATACATTTTAAACATTAAATGCTTGTTGGTCACTGCTTCTTCGCAAGCAGGTGTCCACCAAACATTCCCTGAACACTAATGAAAAAAAGAACGAAAACCAAAATATCATGGTTGCAGATATCCAATCACATATTGAAAATAAGTATACTGACAACTTAAAAGTATATACAGATGGGTCAGTCTTAGAAAATAATGAAGCTGGTTCAGCATTCGTCATACCAGCTCTAAAAACAGAGAAATCATACTATCTTGGTAAACATCATTCAATATTTACAGCTGAACTTATTGCAATTCTTATGGCTCTTAACTATATTCTTGATTTTGCATTTCCCATCATTCCTATCTTACTTTGTGTAGATTCTAAGTCGGTACTGTATGCTATCAAATCCCCAAATTCCAGGAAAGTATCCAGAATCATTTTTGAAATTAAATATGTCATACACCTTTTAAGTTTAAGAAGTATTCCTGTCTCCTTTTGTTGGGTACCTTCGCACGTTGGAGTTTTTTCAAATGAGTGGGCTGACAGAGCTGCAAAAAGGGGGGCAAGACATCATTTTGAATCAATAGAACTGCATGTCCCATTATCTCTACAGGAGGGATACAGTTTATTAGAACAGACGTCGTGGAGTAAGTGGAGAGAATCAGATCAATTCAAGGAACGATCTTTAAAGAATTGCCTGACTAATGGCCTTATTTCATGTTACATGACTCCTTCTCAAACACATTTAAGTATTGCAACCACAAGAAGAGTTAATGCACTATATTTTAGATTAAAATTAAATGCATTTATAACAAAATTTTGTAAAAATGTGAGGTGCCTCTGTGGGGAACATATTTCCAACACTCACATCATATTTGAGTGTTCAATTGTAAAACCTTTTTTACCACATTTTGTGAGCAGTCTGTGGAAACTGTTTTTAAAAATCCGAAATTAGCCTTTGCCATTGTTAAATGTCTATTGCACAGCCCATTGGAGTATTTGTTGTAGTTATTTTATAGATGTTTCATGTTAAAAATTTGTTGAATTTAAATGTTTACTCATGTTTAAGATTCCCCCCACCCCTTTAATTGCATGAAAATACCAACACACATGTTACCTAATCAGTCTTTTCTCTGTACATTCCCCTCTCCACTACATCCACTACATTTTCCACATCCTTTGTCTAATATCACTAAGAGTGAACAGACGTTAAATTGAAGACAACAACAACAACACACACACACACACACACACACACACACACACACACACACACACACATACACACCAAAAGAGAATATGGAAATCCTTTTGCAATGTAAGTCCCGGGAGTTAGTCATTTAAGTGACAAAATCTATCATTTTTGTGTTACCCAGGCAGAACAGGCATGGATGGGGTCAGTAACATGAACCATATGTCAAGAACAAGAGACACAGAAGGATGACAGTGACCACCCACAGCACTTGGCAGTGAGTGAGTATGTTTATCCCCGTCATGGCTAGAAAAGTGGCACAAACCTGTACAATCACGTGGAGCCATTCTGTACAGCTTTTTACCGTGAAGGATGCTGGTCTTTCTGGAAGAAAAAAAAAATCACACAAAAACTACAATATTTCTAATAATGTTATGCACACCAGTCCGCTAAAGAAAAGACAGATGCTTGATTTAATTTTACACAGAAACGCATGAAACATTTATTACTGTGTGCTCCAAAATCACACACACACACACACACACACACACACACACACACACACACACACACACACACACACACACACACACACTTACACAGAAAAAAAAAAGTTAAATAAAGAAAAAAAACCCACACTCATAAGAAAGATCCATCCCCCAAAATAGCCAGAATTTTGTGACACTGTTAGCTTCTGCTTTTGTGTGAATGAAAGTGGCAATAAAAACAAACGTCTTATTAAGTAAACATATCACTTACTCTTCAGTCACATACATTATTTGCTTTGCTCTGTTTTCCTTTACGGTATTTGTTTTGTGGCCAGATGTGGGTCTTTAAGCTGTTAAAATATCATAAATTGTATCGAAGGGGTTTTGCTGTTTCAAATGTGTCATATACCACTTGAAAATCAGAAAAATCAGTTTGATTATACATCATGACCTTCCATTGCTATGGAAACTAATTTGAAAATGGTCAACAAACTTGTTTTGAAAGAACAAAACTGAAAACATTATTGAATATATATATATATATATATATATATATATATATATACACACACACATACACACATTTTTCTTACATAAGTTTTTACAGATAATTTCCAAATTTCTACAGATTTATTTTTACATTGAACTTTTCTGATTTTCTGTGAATGTTTCTTATATGTTCCTGGATTTTTGTCACAAATCTGGCAGGATACGGAATTTCAAAATTGCTATAACTTCATGTATTCGGCAGTAAATAATGAAAACTGAGAGAATGCGTAAAGAAAAAACAAGCATGCACTTACATTGAATACAAGTAGTTCTGTAGTCCTTGAAGTTACATGAAATGTACTTTAGCTTTCCACACTCTTAACTACAGAATTTCCTGTCTCTAAGTATTTACGAAAAAATATTAAAAAAATTATCAGGCCCATATTCAGTAGCACATTAGTAATTATTTCCATCAGTGACAGCAAAAGGCAGAGATGGGTGACTTTGTTACACTTCTGGCTCATCTTCATTTCAGTTTTATAACTCAATGACTCTGCAGTCACACAGGCACTGAGAAAGAAACACTTACTTCAATATGAGTCATCCCCAGCCCCATACACATCACTAGCTTTCATTTCTTCTTCAAAGACTGTCTCACAACATTGCACGGCATACTCCTTTTGACATCCACACGACTTTGCAGAGTTGACATCATCACCTTGTCTAGTCCACCATTGGGGGGATGGAATAGCCTGGTTGTTAGAGTGATGCATTCATGATCTGCTAACCCAGGTTTGAAATCTCGTTCAAGAGAATTTTTCCTCTGGAGTTAACATCAGTACCGACTCCACTCCCCCTAAAAGTCCTTCGGATGAGACTATAATAAACCGAGGTCATGTGTGTAAATGCACATAGAACATCTTGTGCACTCTTTAAAACCTGTTCCACTTTTCGGAAGAGTAGGCCATTGTGTGCGGGTGGGAATGGATGACAGTTACAAAACTGCAATCACACGGGGACTGGATGTTTTTTTAAAAAAATTTCTTAAGTGCTTATTTCATTATTCTCAAAATAAAAGAGTAAAAATACATTTGAAAAACTGGCGGGGGGGGGGGGGGGGGGGGGGGGGGGGGTTGTCAGGAAGTCCAGGGTGTAATGTAGGAAACATGCACTGTATACAGTTTGGTCATGAGGATTTATAAGGATCTGTGTAGCTCAGTGAAGATGCTCACAGCTCTGACTACACTGCCAAACTGACATCTGTGCGTGTGTGCATGAGTGCGTATGTGTGTGTGCGACAGAATCAGAATCAGACATTTTTTATTGCCTTAAAAGTCACATGGACTTATTTGACACAACCAAATAAACTTTTCATAATTTAATACAATGTATTATTCATTGGTCGAGGTGTCTGAAATGATGTGCACGAAAACATCATGTTGCATTCTATCTTATTCAAATATTTTTATCTTTTTTCAAAACAGGTACAAACATAATTAAATATTTCGGCTTGATCATCATCTGTTACCATAATCTCGCTTAATGATAGGCTGTTCTGCTGTTGTTCTTAGACAAATTTTCTTGGATGACTGAGCATTGTTTCTCAATCCATTCTTATATACATATATATATATATATATATATGTGTGTGTGTGTGTGTGTTGTGTGTACACTTGCCACAATATAGACTGGAAGTTAGACTCAAATCAATAAAAATAAAAAACTAAAGAAAATTTAAAAAAGAAGAAGAAAAAAATAATTAAAAAATTTTAAAGAAAGAAAGAAAGTAAAAAAAAGACGAAAAAAATTGTCAACCGCCGGATTGTGTTCCGTGCCGGAACCCGGGATTGAACCAGGGACCTTTAGATCTTCAGTCTAACGCTCTCCCAACTGAGCTATTCCGGCTGACAATGAATGAGGTCACTTAAGTACTTATAACAGCATGTCAACAAGAACTCGATCTACGGGAAGCAATTGTAATATTTCCACTTCAGTCAAGGACGTTGTTACTCCCCTTCTTATTGATAACTAAAACAGGATAGGCCTACCCATCATTCATTAAATTAATTTATATGTATGATTTTTGTTTCTCTATACTGACTATAACTCAAAAGAGTTCATGGGAAAAAACTAGTGTGAATTGTGAATCTATCAGCCATCTAGGCCTTGGTCTGTTTTATATAATTATAGAGAGGGAGAGAGACTGAGGTGTGTGTGTGTGTGTGTGTGTTCGCACTACACAACACGCACTACTCAACACCCTGACACCACTGCATTAATTTTAAAATCATGTGTGAATGCAAACTAGGCCTAACTTATTAACATCCATACAGCCTATTGCCGAAGCTGATGCTGACAGCAATTTCTGAGCTGAATGGACAGGGCTGTGTCCCCACACATAGGCCTAGATGCTTCACGTCATCTTAGTTGGTGCACCCAAACTGCTTGGTAGCCTAGCCTAGAGTCTGGAAGAAAAGAGGAGGGAGCAGACGAACTCCTGCAGCGCGCTACAAAAGCGAAGGTACTTTATCAAAGTTATTAATTACCGTAGTAATTTACTCAAAACAAACGTGAACAGATAATCGCTGGACACGAGGAAGAGTTTCTAAAAAAAAAACTTTTTGTAAGAGTTCTTTGCTAGCAGGCAACGATTTCAAGGATGGTCAGTCTTGTATTGCTTTTAGTGTCATAATTAGTTTGGCGCGGTTCGACCTCCATTAAATTCCATTTTTTCTTTTCGCATCTGTCATGGCCCAGGAAAACCAAAACCTGTTTAATCAGCTGTCATCTCATTTGAAATGATTGGATGGTGTGATGGTCATAAGAAGTGTTAAGCTTATCGTAACATAGTGCAAGCGATGTTAAGAAAAAGAAAAAACAGTTAGCCTAGCCGTTGGTTACTGTGTCAGTGTGTAATTTGGCGCACACAGTGAAGGCCTATACAGTGTAAAAAATTAAAATGAAGAAGGGATTCATACGAATTTCATAATGTGTGCAAAAAGGCCTGTGGTCCCTGTGATGGTGTGTGTGTGTGCGCGAGCTCCCAAGCAATTTCAGATTTATCGTTATTCAACAACAAAAACCACCAAAAGCAACATTAACAACAACAGTAGCAATCATAACATTGTGATATAAATTCTAATCTGAAATGCATTTTAACAACCAGATTTTTTAGTTTTAGTATTTGTAGCAGACATCAGTACAGTAACCTAGAAGTAAATCTGGAGAGAGAGAGAGAGAGAGACATGACATGACATAACAAATTCTTTTATTTCAAGGATAATGAATAAGCACCCATGTGCTTTTTTACATCCAGTCCCCGCCCTTAAGGATATATATGATAATAAAATAAAATAAAGCCTATAGCAATACACTTACACAGTGTAGGGGGGAAAATCTACACAAAAATCCCCACAAAAATCACTGAAGAGAAAGAAAAAAAAAGTACTAACAAGTAAGGAAGAAAGCAAAACAGAAAACACAGAAACAACCCAAAAAATAGCAAGAACCAAGAGCAAAACAAAAGCGGCAACAACAACAAGGGGAGAGGTGACACCCAGTAGTTCCCCCTCAACAACAACAACAACAAACAAGAACAACCCCAAACCAAAACAGAACCAAACAAAGCAGAACCTCCATAAAATTAAAGGAGAACAAACCACCTAAAAGTCATTTTTCAATAACACAATAGCCATATACAAGTAAAACATTCACAATTATACAGAGAGAGAGAGAGAGAGAGAGAGAGAGAGAGAGAATAGGAAATCTGTAGGCTGCTGCAGTTCCTATACTAGGCCTAGTTACAGCCTTAGCAGTGCAAGTTAACAGATCTATGTGCTGGGTACATTCATCAGTTCATATCATTCATGAATACATTATTCATTGGATTTTTTAAAAATTACAAATCTGAGACATAATATTCCTCAAGATGAGTTTGATATGATTTTTGTTTTAAATTCTTTTTGATTTTACTGAATATATTTTTGACTAGTGTATCAGTTTATGTTTTTATTTTGCTTTTGAACATTGTTTTTGCAGTTTTGAGGGATGAACCTGCAGTGCAGATCTAGACTATGGGGTATGGTCTGGACAGCTTGCTCTGAACTAAAGTCATGGTCCCTGGAATTGCTGGTAGTATGACTGTATCTCATTTTGCAGAATGAGTTTTTTGGTCATTCTGAATTGAGACTTGTTTTTAAGATGGCAATTGAGTTACATAGTTCATCAAAGTAACTCTTTTCATGTATAAATATAAAAATGTATTATATATATATAATTATATATATGTGTATATATATATATATATATATATATATATATATATATATATATTATAGATAGATAGATAGATAGGTAGATATTATATATAATATGATTCAGGTCAATGAGTTGTGAAGACAGTGTGCACACAGGGAAGCGCCTTTACAGCAGTCGGTAATTACAGCATTGGACTTGAAATATGGAGTTATGAATCTCATTGATGATCACTTACGAATTACATAATTTCTGTGTTTTACCTAAGCTGTTGATGAGGCATAGAAAAATAAAATCACATGAATAATGAATTGGTCAAAGCACACTCGCACTCACACACACACACACAACAGATGACAACATTTACAAAACCGCATACTTATGGGAACTGGATGTTTAAAAAAAATCACACGAGTGCTTATTTCATTATTCTTAAAATAAAATAATATAATATACTCACACACACAGAGGTTGATCCTCTGGGTTCCAAAGCAACAACAACAAAAATCACTTTTTTTAAAATAACAAAATAACCAACCCCCCCCCCCCCCCCCCCCCCAAAAAAAAAAGACTTAGTAGAAAATTTTCAGTATATATAAAGGGTTTCCGTTAGAGAAAAAGTATGTTCCAGGCAGATCCATACATTTTGACAAACTGCTAAAGACATTTACATATCTGCTGCCAACTTTTTTTTTTTATTTGAATGTCTAGACTAGTTCATCTGCTGAAACTCTGAATAATTTTCTTTTTAAAATCAGAAATCATTGGAAGAACACCCCCACCCCCACCCCACCCCCCAAAAAACCCCCAAACAAACAAACAACAAAAACAAGAAACCCTATTATATTTTGAGCATGGCACCTGTAGGGAATTCTTGAATATATTAAATGTGACGTGCATGAATTTATTGTAATAATTATAATTGCTTATTTGATGACATAAAATTTATCAGTCATGGAACAGAATGAAAATTTTCAAAAATGATCAAGGTTTAAAAAAAAAAAAGTCATTTCAGAACAAACCAATCGATTTAATTGAAAGTTGACAGACATGTAATTAACCTTTGTTTCAGACTTCATTACCTCCATGTTGAAGCTGTTTGAAAAGACTGCTGAAGCTGAGATGGAGTTGACAGCTGTGAGAGTGATCCCCAAAATTCATAGTGGGTAATTATAATATGTTTGAAATGTTCACTTACATACACACGCATGCATATATGCACAAACATACACACACTCACACGCACATGTAACACATGCATGCATGCACAGACACACACACAAATTGTGATGCATTAAAATTGAGTTATATTGTGTGTGTGTTTGAGCCTGTGTGCGTGTCCATGTGTGCATGCATGCATGCATGTGGTGCGCAATTGAATTAACAGTTTAACAATTTGATGAAGCATGTTTTTTATTTGGGTCATTATCTCACAGAGCTTTGATGTTAGTTCTCAATTATTCTCATGATGATCAGAACTTTTAATTATGGATATGTGCACACATGCACACACGCATGCACACACACACACACACACATGCGCACGCACACATGCACGCACGCAAGAGTCTTGTGGTTCGAGCGTTTCGCATTGCACTCATGATATGCTGACCCAGGTTCGAATCCCATTCAAAGAGATTTTTTCCAAGGGGTTAACATCAGTGCTGAGTCCACTCCCCCCAAAAGCCCTTCAGATGAGGCTCTGATTTATAAACCAACATCCTGTGTGTGATTACATGCAGAACATCTTGTGCACATGTTAAAACCTATCCTGCTTTTTGAAAGAGTAGGCCATTGTGTGCTGGTGGAAATGGATGACAAAATTGACACAACAACATGCACATGGGGACTAGATGTTTAAAGAAAACAACAAATACATGAGTGCTTATTCCATTATCCTCGAAATAAAATTATAAAATAAAGAATAAACACTCACACACAGACACCCCCCCCTCCCCCAACACCATGCCACACCACACACACTCTCTCTCTCTCTCTCTCTCTCCTCTCTCCTCTCTCTCTCTCTCCTCTCTCTCCTCTCTCTCTCCCACAACGCCCAAAAAAGAAAATGGAGATCATTTTCAATTAAATC
>CM054158.1:36157392-36173499 GCA_028751875.1 Rapana venosa | reverse complement strand
CATTGTGAACAAGACACACAAAAAACAGATTTCAATTATCTCATTACTTTTTGAGAACACACTCGAGTCTCCGGTGATCAGGACCGCGTTTTTAGCCAGGTTCTTTTTAACGGCGCAGCGGGAAAACTACGCTGGGATTTAAACCCAGATTTTTTGCACCAGCGTCACAAACATCAAACAAATACACAGTAAAAAATAAGGGGAGACGAAAAATTAGACAGAATGAAGAGAGAAAAACCAGAAAGAGAGGGGGGGGAAGGAAAAAAAGGGGGAGGGGAGGAGAGAGGGGGAGGGAGAAAGAGAGGGGGGGAGAGAGAGAGAGAGAGAATCTTTCCATGCAGAACCTGATTACTTGCAGCAGTTTTCACTCTCTCTCTTTGAGTCTTATTCCTTTCATGTGATTTGTTGAGGCTTTTGGCACCGCCAGACCCATACGAGACTTCAACTCGGCACATCACACAGTATGCTTTGCCGCAGATTCTCAGCTTTTCCAAGCACAACGAAAACATTTCATTTTTTGGCTCCTGTTCAGCCAATCCCATCACCATTCGTTTGCCACTCCAGCATAAAAAAAATCTTCTGTCGGAGAATTTTGCAGAACTATGTCTGCTTGCTTTGGATGTTGTTTTTTTTCTTATTTTTTTTTTTTTGCTCTTGTTCAAATTCGATCACGTTGACCCAGAGAAAAAAACAGGGTGAATGCTTGAAAGGTTGGTGGAAGGGACCTACTCATGCAAACTCTTGGTGGGATGAAGGCCAAGCGAACGACCAAAACAAACAAAAACTAAAGGGCGGTTTTCTTTGGGGCACAAGCTTTTTTTGGTTTTGTGTTTTGTTCCCGGATCTCCGCAATATTCCATGCCTGTGAAAACCTGTTTCTGTTTCAGAAAAATCTCAGAGGTGCTGGTGGAAAATGGATGACAAAACCGCATCACACGGGGACGGGTGAAAAAAAGCAAAAAGTGCTTATTCGTTATCCTCAAAAAAAAGATCAAAATTGAGAGAAAAAACAAGTGCAGGCAATCAAGTTTTTTAAAAAAAATCAAGTGAAAAATTTCAACAAAGATTTTAAAAAACAAAACAAACCAACAAAAAAACAAAGCCAAAAACATTTAAAACTGAAAGAAAATTTTATTCGAACATTTGTTAGTAAGGCCCTTTACCTTTGGCCTCCCTGACTTGAGATTCAGCTCCTGAGGGGTCTGGAAAATAATAATTGAAGCCCACTCTCTGTGATGCCCATCTTAACAGACAGAAAATTTTTCATCTTTTAAACAGTGTCTAGCATTCACAAAATAAAATAATTTTGTGGCCTACCAAAGCAGAAACTGAAAGATAATAAAGAAAGGGGAAAGAAATAGCATGGAATTAGTTGTAAAAAAAAAACCACTTTAAAATACCATAAATGAAAAAAAAAAGGGCCCGCTAAAAAATCTTGCTTTACCCAGCAAAAAAATTTTTTTAATAATCTAACGACTTTAAAGGGTATTCAGCAGCCTTTTTGAGTTTTTATGGGCAATTACTGAAAAGCCGAAAAAAAGGGGGCAAAACATTTTCTCATTGGGTGCGGCTCACCAAATATGCCCTTGGCTGGCACTGCAAGAAACATACACCATTACCAATTTTTTTAACTGTCGGGGTTCTTTTGAAATGCACAAGTCTGAAACACAAGGTCTGACTATTTAGAACCTCTCCCAAAAATTTACATTCATTCGTTTTTCCCCAAAAAAAGGGAAAAAAAGGGAAAGGGCGGGGAATCAAACCCAAAAACCTTCCCGTTTATTTGTTGGTAGATAAATCCTAAACAGTCCTGCCTTTCCTTCATACTTTAAAAAAATCAAAAATGAAAAAATCAAAGATAACAAAATAACAAAACATATCAAAAATCCAGATTTAAAAACAAACAATTTTTTTGGCCCCACATGCCCCCCTAAAACACCAGGGTTTTCTTTTTGGTTTTTTCTTCCCTACATGATAATGGTTTTGCTTAAAATTCATGAAGAGCTTCACGGCAAAAGAACTTCAAGAAAGAAAAGGTGCATGCTCAAACATGCCAAACCCACACATGTGCTTGAGCTTTTTCAACAAATAATTTATTGACTGCAAAAAGCGCACTGTCAGAGACAAAAAAAAAAATAAAAAAACGGGTTTTTTGTTTCCAAACAAAACTGAACTGTTTTAAACTTGTAAAATTCAAAAAAATTTTTTTTTTCTTAGAGCGCAACCCCCCCCAACCCCACACACACACACCTCCCCAATTTTTATAGAAAACCAAATTGCATTTGAAATCCCCAAAAAGTGTGGGAAATGTTCAGGTGGGAATGCCAGCATCGCATCTGAGCCCTTATCAAAAACCTTTTAAAATAACAGGAGTTTCCCCTGGTTTTCCCCCCGGGTGTGGGAAAACCCATTCAAAATTTTAAAAACAAATGATGATGGATTTATTCAAATGTGTGTTGTGTTTTGGGGTGTGTGTTTTTGTGTGTGCGTGGGGGCGTGCAGCGTGTGGTGTGTGTGTGTGGTCTTGTTGACTGGGTTTTAAATTAGATATAAATGCTTTTATTTGTGTTTTCCTGTTTCAATAAAAATTCAAATTAGTTTGTATCGTTTTTTTCTTCCTCTTCTTTTTTATATCAGTGTGATTAATCAAATGATAATGAAATTTGTGAGTTGTGTGTGTTTTGTTGTGTGTGTGGGGGGGGGGGGTTTGGTGCATGTGGTTTTGGTGTTGGTTTATTTATTTTATTTATTTTTACCACTTAAGTCACGAGATTTCCTGCGTGAAAATTTTGGGCTGCCTCTCCGGGGAGAGCGCGTCGCCACAAAAACAGCAGCGCCCCCTTTTTTTTTTTTTGGGGGGGGGGGGTCTGCACTTATTTTTTTCCCACAAGGGCTTTTTTTTTAAGAATTTTCCCGGGGACAACTCTCTTTTTTGCCGTGGTTTTTACGTGCCTGAAAAAGTTGTGTAACACACGGGACCCGGTTATCGTCTCATCCGAAAGACTACGCCCCAAACCCCACCATGGCTAAGGATGGGGAAAAGTTTCGGCCAAAAAGGGGTTCGAACCACCCACACAAATTCCCCAAATTTTCGTTTTTCTAGCAGGCGCTTACCCTAGACCACCGACCATCTTATTATGGTTTTTTTGACTAGATTTTAAATTGGATTTATATGCAAAGGCATGTGTTTTTTCTTTTTTAAGAAGTATTATTCAACAAAAAAGCTAAGTTATGCCAGCACCTTGTAATTTTTTTCTTCTCTTTTATTTTGGTGTTTTTCGTTGGGGACCCTTGTAAAAAAGCTCTACTTTAAAAAAAAAAGTTTTTTTTTTCCATTTTTAATTTCATTAATGATGTGACGAACTAATGGCAATTTCCCCCACACAGCTTTTTTGTTTTCATAATAGTTAAAAATTCAGTTAGGGGACAAATGTTACTTTTCCTTCTCTCTGACAAGGGGTGAAAGGGGGAGCTGGCCCCCCAAGGGCCTCCCTCCTTCGGGGGGCACAGGCTGTGGGCATGTGGGCCCAGAGCTTAGCATTTTCGCTGACTACACAAATCCTTATAACCCTCCACAAAAAACTGTAACATGATGTTTCCTCTTACACCCTGGACTTCCTGAAAACCCCCCCCCCCCCTCCCCCCCCAATTTTAAAAATAAATTTTATTTCTCTTTTTTTCAAAAAAAAGAAATAACACTAAAGTATTTTTTTTTTACATCCACCCTGTGTGCATGCATTTTTGTAATGAACCCATTCCCCCCGGCCACATGGCCTACCTCCAAAAAGGGGAACAGGTTTTAACAATGCAAAGATGTTCTGTGTGCATTTACCACGGGCCCATTTATAGTTTTCATCGAAGACTTTGGGGGGTGGAGTGGCACTGAGTTAACCCCAAGGGGAAAAAATCTCTTGAGCGAGATCGAACCCGGGTCAGCGGGTCAGGAATGCATCCTCTAACCACCGGGGCTTTTCCCATCCCCCCAAAGGGGGGAACCAGACAAGGGATGTTTTCAACTCCGGAAGGCACTGGTTCAAAAGGAAAAATTCCGTGAAAAGTGGAACATCTTAAAAAGAAGAAAAAGCTATGTTGTATGGGGCTGGGGAACTAATTTAAGAATGTTTTTTTCAATGCCTGTTTTTGACTGCAGAGTCATTGAGTTAAAAACGAAATGAAATGGCCAGAAAAGTGAAAACAAATCAACCACTCTGCCTTTGCTGTCAGAGGGGAAATAATTTACTAATGTGTACGGAATAGGGGCCTATAAATTTTTATATTTTTTTGTAAATACTTAGAGACAGGAAATTTTGATTTAAGAGTGTGGAAACTAAAGTACATTTTAGTAACTTAAAGGGACTACAAAACTACTTGTATTCAATTAAAGCTGTTGTTTTCTTTACGCATTCTCCAGTTTTTATTTTTTACTGCCGAATAATGAAGTATAAAATTTTTTAAATTTTGTATCCCCAATTTGTGACAAAAATCCGGAAAAATAAAAACCAAAACACAAAAATCAGAAAAAATTTAATGTAAAAATAAATCTGGGAGAAATCTGGAAATTACTGTAAAAAATTAGTTGTATGTTTGTCAAACTCTCTCTCTCCATTTTTTTATTCCCTTTTATTTTTAAACTTTTCTTTTTATTTTTTTTATAATAATAATATATATTATAATAATAAAATAAATATAATTTTATATAATTAATATATATATATTATAAGATGTATAAATTTCCATTTATTCAATAATGTTTTCAGTTTTGTTCTTTCAAAACAAGTTGTTTCTTGACCATTTTCAAATTAGTTTCCATAGCAATGGAAGGTCATAATGCATAATCAAACTGATTTTTCTGATTTTCAGTTAGTATATGACACATTTGAAACAGCAAAACCCCTTCGATACAATTTATGATATTTTATCAGTTTTCAGACCCATGTCTGGCCACAAAACAAATACCGTAAAGGAAAACAGAGCAAAGCAATAATGTATGTGACTGAAGAGTAAGTGATATGTTTACCTTATAAGACGTTTGTTTTTATTGCCACTTTCATTCACACAAAAGCAGAAGCTAACAGTGTCACAAAACTCTGGCTATTTTGGTGGATGGATCTTTCTTATGAGTGTGTGTGTGTGTGTGTGTGTGTGTTTAAATCTTTTTTCTGTGTGTGTGTGTGTGTGTGTTTAAATCTTTTTTCTGTATGTGTGTGTTTGTGATTTTGGAGCATACAGTAAAAAATGATTTATGCGTTTCTGTGTAAAATCAAATTAAGCATCAGTCTTTTCTTTAGTGGACTGGTGTGCATAACATTATTAGAAATATGGTAGTTTTTGTGTGATTTTTTTTCTCCAGAAAGAACAGCATCCTTCACGGTAAAAAGCTGTACAGAATGGCCCCACGTGTTCGTACAGGTTCGTGCCACTCTTCTAGACATGACGGCCTTCCATCCACAACCACTCTGAACTTCCATCTATATTTTCAGCATTCTTTTCTGAAAAAGTCTATAACATTCGCTCCAAACTGGATCAGACTCCTTTCCAGCCTACACTTCCTGATCCCCAATTCTCTGGCACTCCTCTCCTTTTCTTTCATCCGACAAGTGAGAAAGAAATCATGTCAATTCTGAAAGAAATGACTATAAAATCATGTGATCTTTATCCCATACCTGCTTCTCTTTTCACACAGTGCCTACCACAACTCATACCCGCTATCACGAAAATAGTAAACTCATCTCTTGTTTCAGGAAATGTTCCATCAGCTCCCCAAAACTGCCATAGTCACAACCTCTACTCAAAAAGCAGCCCTTTGAACCCAAAACATTTCTGAAGAATTATAGACCTGTTTCCAATCAACCTTTTATTTCTAAAGTCCTTGAAAAAGTAGTTCTCAAACACCTCAACAACCACCTTCTCTCCAACATCTTTTTCCTGAGTTTCATTTCTGCCTATCGCGTCAACCACAGCACTGAAACCACCCTAGTACACACTTCAAACACGCTTCTAAAACGCTTCTGACTCAGGGAAAATTCCCTTCTCACTCTACTCGACTTATCACAGCCTTCGATATATAGACCACTCAATTCTTCTCTCCCGTCTTCAAAAAACGTTCGGTGTTACTGGCATAGCCCCACCTGGTTTAATTCATACCTTACTGACCAATTCCAGACAGTTGGCAGTAAACAAGATTCAATCAATACCTGCCAAACTGGAATGCGGAGTCCCACAGGGATCAGTTCTAGGCCCTGTTCTTTTAAACTCTTTACACTGCCCACTGTCACTTTATAAAAAACCGCCATCAAATCAACCATCATTTTTACGCAGATGACTCTCAGATTCAAAGCAGTGTTACTCCTGAAAATCTGCCTTCTCTCCTGAAAAATATGGCCCGCTGCTTTGAAGATATTCAAAACGGATGACACAGAACAAATTACAGCTAAATGCAGATAAAACCGAAGCCATGCTCGTAGGGACCAAACACAAACTCTCTTCCATTACAACAGCTTCAATAGAACTTGGCAATACATCAGTCCCTCTATCCACTGCTGTGAAGTATCTAGGTGTTGTTATCAACAACACACTCTCTATGAAAAAATTCATCACTCAGACCTGTCAGTCGTGCTACTATCAATTACGGCGTATTAGTGCAATTCGAAAATACCTGTCCACTGTCTTAGCTGGCCGAAGTCCGTTGGGTCGGATTCGGCCCGAAACAACCACCGAAGAAGATCACAAACTATGGTATAGTGGCGACGACTCCAAACACCAACACGGAGTAGGATTTCTTGTCAACAAGAAGAGGACTAACAGTGTCATCAGCTGTACCCCAATCTCAAGTAGACTGATCTCCATGCGTGTCGCAGCAAAACCACACAACATGACCATCATACAAGTCTATGCACCAACATCAGACTACGATGATGAAGCAATTGAGTTTTTTCTACGAGGATTTGGAGAGCGCCATCAAATCAACTCCAAAGAAGGACTTTCTCGTGTCCAGGGCGACTGGAATGGCCAAGATCGACTGACGCTTGTGACCAATGGCCAGGGACAATAGGCCCCGTTTTTGGGCGTGGACGAAACCAAGACAGAGGTCTCAGACTTTTGGAATTCGCAAGCAGCCACAATCTTACTGTCGCCAACACCCTTAACCCCCACAAGACATCAAGAAGAACGACGTGGCACTCACCAAATGGAAAGACACATAACCAGATTGACTACATCTTGGCCCCCAAACGATTTTTAAATCAGCTATCAACAAAGCCCAAAACAAGAAATTTCCCTGGGGCGATATTGGCAGAGACCACGACATGGTACTCATGACCCTACAGATCAAGCTGAAGACCAAGAACCAGAAAAGAAATCCCCGTTTGCGGTTCAACAGGAAAAGCTGAAGGGCCCCGAAGTCCTGAAATCTTTAAAGCTGAGATAGGGGGCAGATTTGCAGCATTGAATTTTCCTCCAAGACGACATCAACAACCTCACTGAGACCCTTTAGCAGACCATTCAGGAGACAGCGCTGGGGACCCCTTGGGGAAAAAAAGGAAAAAAAAACCAACCGTGGGTTTTCCAACGATATCCTGGACCGTACGATCAACGTAGGGAGCTAAAGCCATGAAGAAACAAAAACCCAGAAACGGCCGAAGAGTATAGAACAGTTCAACAGGTCAATCAAGAAGAAGATGACTGAGGCCATGGGGAACTGGATGTCAGAACAATGCTCCAAGGTTGAGAAGGCAATGGCGAAAGGAGACAGCAAGGAGGCGTACCAGACCATCAAGGTACTAACCAAGTCCCCGCAGCCAAAGACCTCCGTTATTGAAGACAAAAAGGGGTCGTCCTTACAGAGAGCGCCACTATCATTAAGAGAATGACAGAATATTGCAGCGACCTGTACACTACAAGCTAAGGCTGATCCAAACAAACTTCACAAGCAAGATCCCAGACCATCAGATCCTGAAAGCACACAGGTGCTGGAGGAAAAGGTAGAAGAAGCAGTAAGATCCTTGAAAGGAGGCAAGTCACCAGGGATTGACAACATCCCGGCTGAGCTCATCCAAGAACGGAGGCCCAGAGATGATCAAAGCATTAACAATCATCCCGCCAACGCATCTGGACCAGCAAAGATGGCCTGAACAGTGGACCCAATCCATCATAGTTCCACTTCCAAAGAAGGGGAACCTGAAGAAGTGCCAAAATTACAGAACAATCAGTCTGATAAGCCATCCAAGCAAAGTTATGCTACGCATTGCCTTGAACAACTGAAACCACAAGCAGAAGAAATCCTATCAAAGAACAGGCAGGATTCAGAACCAGGTCGAAGCACTGTCGAGCAGATCTTCAACATCAGAATGCCCATAGAGAAGCATCTCCAACATCAACTACAGCTCTACAACAACTTCTTGACTTCAAAAAGGCCTTCGACCGAGTGTGGCAAGAAGCTCTGTGGCAAGTCATGAGAGGGCTATAACTTCAATGAGGACCTGATTCAAGTCATCCAGGCGCTGTATGACAGCTCCCCCAGTGCAGTCCTCATGGGTGGAGAAAATTTGGGGAGTTCTTCCGGACTTCAGTTGGAGTTCGACAAAGGGTGCCCGCTATCCCCCGTTCTTTTCAACGGTTTTCCCGGAGAACATCATGCAGGAGGCCCTCCTTTTACTTCAAAACCACAATCCCCAAAAAAAGGGGGAAGGCCAGTCTGCAATCTTCGATTTTGCAGACGATATTTATCTCATGGGCCGCAGTGAAGAAGAACTCCAGGATCTCACCACCGAAATGGAAAACATCAGCCAATGCCCAGGTATGGAGATCAGCACGAAAAGAGCAAGATCCTAGTGAACAGTACCAAAACCGACCACTCCCACCAGCATCAAGATGAGTGGCGAGACACTAGAGGAGGGGGAAACTTTCAGTACCTTGGGCAGTCATCACCAAAGAAGGGACGAGCACACAAGAGTGAGATCAGACTTGTTTTGGCACTCTCCTCCATGACTAAGCTGGCGAAAGTGTGGAGAAACCACAACATCAGAACCCACACTAAGGGCAGACTCTACAAGGCCTCGTCACATCCATTGCCTTGTACAGCTGTGAAGCATGGACACTTACTGCCGATTTAGAACGTCGCATTCAAGCCTTTGAGATGAAGTGCCTCAGGGGGATCCTGAACAACACCTACAGAGACCGTAAAAACCCAAAGACTACGTCTGGGAGCAGATCGACACGGCTGGCAAACAAGAACCCTTGCAATAAGTCAAACGGAGGAAACTGAAATGGTTTGGCCACACAACAAGGCATAACAGCCTGTCAAAGACAGTCCTGCAGGGAATGGTGGAAGGAGCAAGGAGGCAGGGACGACCACGCAAAAGCTGGATATCCAACATCAAGGAGTGGACCGGCCTCACTGTACCAAACCTCCTGAAAGCAGCCCAGGACAGAACCATTTGGCGGTCCACTTGCAGCGTCCGTGCGGGTACCCCAACGGTCGTCCCGACCAAGGGATGAGTGAGTGAAGTGAAGTGTCCACTGATGCAACAGCCAAACTTGTCACTTCTCTCATTCTTTCACGTCTGGACTATTGTAATTCTCTTTTGTCTGGTCTGCCAGCATCATCTATCCACTCCCTTCAACGTATACAAAACTCTGCAGCTCGACTAGTTCTCAGAAAGAAAAAATCTGAGCACATTACCCCTCTCTTGGGATCTCTCCACTGGCTGCCTGTGCCACAGAGAGTAGATTATAAGATCAGTACCCTCTGTTACAAATGTCTCCACCAAACAGCACCCTCCTACCTCTGTGAATGTCTTAACCTGTACACTCCTTCACGTTCTCTCCGCTCTACTGCAGATACCTTGTGCCTACGAATACCTAGATTCAACCAATCCACTGTTGGCCACCGCTCTTTCTCTATTTCGGGTCCATCGACCTGGAATGAGCTCCCTCTCTCTCTTCGCCAGAAACCTAGTTATGACACTTTTAAATCCAGCCTCAAGACATATTTATTTCAAACCTAAGATTTTCCCCCTCCTGTTTCATATCAGAGCTATCCCACCCTCACTAACACATGTCCTATCACCCTGCTAAAGTATAGGACCTAAGTGAGTGTGTGTGTGTGTGCTTTTGTACAAATTTGACTATTGAAATTTTATTTCATAGATTTTGTCTGCAGCGCACTATGTTTGTAAATATCTGTTTGTTTAAACTATTGATCATTTATCATTGATTGCATGACTGTGTAAGATTAGGTTGAATGCATGCGCTTTGATTTGTCTTTTCAAGATATAGCGCTATATAAGTTCCATGTATTATTATTATTATTTATAAACACACTCACTCACTGCCAAGTGTTGTGGGCGGTCACTGTTGTCCTTCTGTGTTTCTTGCTCTTTAGATATGGTTCATGTTACTGACCCCATGCCTGTTCTGCCTGGGCAACACAAAAATGATAAGATTTTGTCACTCCCCATTGCAAACTGATCTCCATATTCTCTTTTGGTGTGTGTGTGTGTGTGTGTTAGTTCGTTGTGTGTTTGTGTGTTGTGTGTGTGTGTGTGGTGTGTGGTTGTGTGTGGGTAGAAAGAGAGAGTAAGAGAGGAGAGAGGGGAGAGTAGAGGAGTGAAGAGAAGAGAAGAAGAGAGAGAGAGAGAGAAGAGATGAGAGATAGAGAGAGAGTAAGAGAGAGGAGAGAGAACACGGAATAGTTTTAATGATTAGATATCTGTGGATAAGTCCAGGGCTTCTTTACAACCAGGGTCCTCAAAGAAAAAAAAGAACGAAGTTACTAAAAACAAAAGCGTTATATACAACATGAAGAAATGCATAGGCATTATGACACAATGAAGTTTGAATTATTATTTTCTTGACATAAACTTGGAATCACGAATAGTTAAGACTTGCAGTCAGACTACTCACATTAACAGATTCAATTATATAGCTGAAAAGCCTGACCACTCAATACAAAGTTGACTATACTTCATTCTATACAACTATCAAAATTTTCCCGTCAGCACAATAAAGATAGTACATTCACACTTAACTACAGACAATCGTCATACGACACGCACGGGACCACATATCATTTTCTCAATGACCAAAAGATGAAGCAATCAGTCCAGTCTTTTAAATTTTTTATTTTAAAAGTCTGGTTGGCGATGAAAATGGAAATGAATCTTTAGCATCAGTTATTGCAAAATGAAAGATTAGCATGCTGTAATAGTCTCTCTTTCCAGTCATTCAGTTAACAAACACAACACACACATAACACAACGATATAGGCAGCAGTACTGACCAAACCAACACATACTAGACACAACCGCTACACACACGAAGCATTGGCAGGATGATGATGAGAGGAGAGTGTGTCTGGTGATCTGTGTGTGTGTGTGTAGTGTGTTTGTGTGGTGTGGTTTGGTGTGTGTGTGGTGTGTGTGTTTTACTTATTTTAGTATTGCATTTTGTAGAGAATGGAATAAAGCACATCATGTGTTGTTTATTTTGACATCTATTCCCCAAGTGCATAATACGCCCGTTTTGTCATTTGTCATCCAGTTATATCCCACCAAGCCACACAATGGCCTCACTCTTTCAAAAGCAGACCTAGGTTTTAACATGTAACAATGATTTCTGCATTGCAATCACAGAACACAGTACGTTGGTTTTTATAATTATAGCCGTCGATCTGAAGGGCTTTTGGGGAGGATAGAGTCAAGCACTATGTTAATACCCTTGAAAAACTCTCTCTGAAGGGATCAATACGCAGTTCAAGACAGGATAAATCGTGAGTGCAATGATGCGAAGACGCCATCGACCACCAGGTTCTCACCTGTGTTGTGCATAGCATGTGTGTATGCATACATGCATGTGTGTGCGTAGTGTGTGGGCATGGAACATTAATCCATCATAAACAGTTTCTGATATATCATGGAAATAATTGAGAACATCAAAAGCTCTGGTGAGATAATGACCCAAGATAAAGAAACATGCTTCATCAATGTTTAAAAGCTAGTTAATTCAATTGTGCACCACATCAATGCCATTCATGGATAACGCACACAGCTCAAACTCATTTAATCACGACACAATACTATCAATTTTTAATCTCAACAATTTGTGTGTGTATGTGGCATGTGCATTTTACATGTGCGTGCGAGTGTGTGTATGTTTGTGCGTACAATGCATGTGATTAGTATGTAATGATCATTTCAATATATTAAGAATTACCAAAAACATCAGGTGAGAAGGCAGCCACATGAGAACCACCCTGTAGTATGAATTTTGGATCACTCTCACAACTGTCAACTCGCTATCTCAGCTTCAGACAGATCTTTTCCAAACACTCAACATGGAGAGTAATAGAATCTGAAACAAATGATAACAATTAATAATAATAATATGAATGAAATTTATCTTCATAGTCCCCAAATCTTGTAAAGAACAAACAAATCGGAAGATAGCTGCTTGCACTCAGATGCATTATAACAAAGCCTCATGGCAACTTTCGCTCAAATTATAATTAAAAGAAAACATATTTTCAAATTTATAGCACGTGTATGTATACACACACACACACACGAAGAATATGACACACACATCACCGCGAATCACACTTAGGAATGAAGAATGGCTTTGAAAAGTAGAGACAGATAGTGAGGGGAATGTGCAGGTAGAAATACGGTGTGATTTTGAGGCTGTGATTTGAAGGTATCAAGTGAAGAGTTTTTGCAAAGTGAAAGAGTGGGAGTGCATTCGCACTAGTGACTGGGACCAGAAACAGAAAAAAGAATCGATCAGGCCGCAACAGTGGTTGTTTGAATCTGGGTGTATTATCGAATAAGCACAAAGATCTTGGCGCTGAACAAGAGAACGGGGATGGAAGTGTATGCAGGGGAAGAACAGTTAACCAAGAATAGATGGTGGCAGATTTTGTGAGACATTTATACAGAGGGTAAATGATCTTATACTTCAGTCTTTGTGAGTACTGGCAGCACAGGTGAAGAGATCCGCAGAAGAGAGTGATGTTCGGAAAATCTATTTCTTTCTAGGCACCGGAAGGTGCGAAGCCAGGTGTGGACGAGATTTTGTATGGCGTTTGAGAATTTGATGATGAGTAGCGGTAAGGTGCCAGCCAGTAAAGAGAATTACAGTAGATCTGAAACGAGTGAAGAATGAAGAGATGTGACGAGCGTTGGAGTTGGGGCATCAGTGGCATATTACTATGCGAATCGCACTTATGATCGCCGTAATTGGATAGTACAAGACTGCAGGTCGTGGAGTGAATGAATTTTTTTCGATATGAGATGTGTTGTCAAGACTACGACCTAAGATACTTCACGAGAGTGGACAGAAGAAGCTGACGTCACCATGTTGAATAAATTAAAATAAGCTTGCCGAAATTTGTATTGATGTTGTTGTGATGGAGGAAAGTTATGTTGGCATCCCATGAGCATAAGGCTTTTCTGTTTTATCATGTCTTCATACTTTCTTGTCAAATCGAATGGTTGTTCTGAGATGAATTTTTTTTAAACCTCGAAATTAAAAAACAATACCTCTGTTGTCCCCAGTGACTGATAAAACTTATTATGTCATCAAGATAAGCAATTATTAATTAAAAATAAATTCTAAGCATGTTTAACATATATTTGCAAGAATTTCCTACAGGTGCCATGCTCATAATATCATACATATCAATCATAATAGGTTTGTTTTGTTTTTTTTGGGGGGGTGGGGGATTACTTCCAATGATATTTTCTATTTACAAAAAGAAAATAAATGTCAGAATGGGTTGGTTCAGTAGATGGAATCTATACGACATTCAATTATTAAAATAGATTGTCAGCAGCAGATATTATAATGTCTTTAGCGAGTATTGCGTCAGAAAAAGTAGGGGATTCTGCCTGAACTGCTTTTCTCTAAATGGACAGGAAACATCTTTAAATTCTTATCCAAAGGATATATATATAATATTTATTTATCTGTACTGTCTTTTTCTTTTTGTTTTTAAAAAAATTTTAAAGTGAGATTTTGGGTTGTCTTGGAGGGAACCCAAGGATCAACCTGTGTGTGATGTAGTGTGGTGTGTGTGTGTGTGTGGTGTGTGATTTGTGTGTGTGTGTATGTGTGTGTGTGTGATTTATTTATTTTAGAGGATAATGAAATAAGCGTACTCATGTGGAATTTTTTTACATCCAGATCCCCATAATATCATTTTGTAAGATTTTGTCATCTGGTTTGTGTGGTGTAGTGTGTGTGTGAGTGCTGGTGTGTGTTGTGTGTGTGTGTGTGTGTGTGTGTGTGTGTTAGTGTGTGTGTACTTTAGTACGGCATTTCATTATTCATGTGGATTTTATTTTCTGATTGCCTCATCACAACAGCTAGGAAACCAACAGAAACTATGTAATTTAAAAGTTGATCATCATATGAGATCATAAACTCCATATTTCAAGTCCAATGTCTGTAATGTAACTTGCGACTGCTTAAAAGGAGCTGTTCCGCATGTGTGCACACTGTCTTCAGCGATACTCATTGATCTGAATCCATATATTATATAAATATTTCTAACCTATCTACCATTTAATCTATCTATCTATCTAATCTATATATATATAATGTATAAGTAATTTACAACACACACATATATAATATAATTAATTATTATAATAATATATAATAAAATAAAAAAATAGATTATAATATATAATAATATTTAAAATAACATACATATTATATAGAATTATATATAATAATTAATAAACAGTGAATTTTATATATGATTGAGCAATGAGAAAAGATTTACTTTGATGAATTATTAACTTAATTGCCAATGCTTTAAATAAAACAGTTCTGCAAATTCAGATATGACCTATACCGCTAAAACTCTGCAAGAATTGAGATACAGTCAGTACTATCCTAGATATAAAACGTCTATCACAAACAAATTCCAGGGACGGCAATGACTTTAGTTCAAGAGGCAGCTGTCCAGGACGGCAGTAATACGCGCCGATAAAGTCTAGGAATTCTGCACATGCATGGTACATTCCCTCAAAAACTGAAAAAAACAATGTTCAAAAGCAAAATAAAAACATAAACTGATACACTAGTCAAAAATATATTCAGTAACATTAAGTAAAATCAAAAAGAATTTAAAACAAAAATCAGATCAAACTCATCTTGAGGAATATTATGTATAAGACAATTTTTAAAAAATCCAGTGAATAATGTATTCATGAACAATATGAAATGATGAATGTACCCAGCACATAGATCTGTTAACTTGCACTGTAACTAGGCCTAGTAGCAGCAGCCTACAGATTTCCTACTCTCTCCAGATTTGCTTCTAGGTTTACTGTACTGGTGTCTGCTACAAATACTGAAACTGTCAACAATATGGTTGTTAAAATGCATTTCAGATTAGAATTTATATCCCAATGTTATGATTGCTTCTGTGTGTGTGTGTGTGTGTGTGTCTTCAATTTTAGGTCTGAAGACACACACACACACAGAAGCAATCATAACGTTAGAATTTATATCACAATGTTATGATTGCTTCTGTGTGTGTGTGTGTGTGTGTGTGTGTGTGTCGTTGTTGTTGCTTTTGGTGGTTTTTGTTGTTGAATATGGATATGTCTGAAATTGCGCGTGCGCGCACGCACACACACACACACACACACACCGTCACAGGGACCACAGGCCTTTTCGCACACGTTATGAAATTCGTATGAATCCCTTCTTCATTTTAATTTTTACACTGTAGGCCTATAGGCCTGCACTGTGTTCGCCAAATTACACACAGTAACGAACAGCTAATGTTTTTCTTTTTCTTATCATCACTTGCACACTATGTTAAGATAAGCTTAACACTTCTTATGACCATCACACCATCCAATTATTTCAAATGAGATGACAGCTGATTAAACAGGTTTCAGTTTTCCTTGACCATATGAAAAGAAAAAATGGACAGCACGGTGCCTAATTTAGGCCTAATGGAGGTCGAACCACCACGCCAAACTAATTATGACACTAAAAGTAATAAAAGACTGACCATCCTTGAAATCGTTGCCTGCTAGCAAAGAACTCTTACAAAAAGTTTTTTTTGTGGAAACTCTTCCTCATGTCCAGCGA
>CM054158.1:36104892-36152392 GCA_028751875.1 Rapana venosa | reverse complement strand
AGTGACCAATATTCCTAAAAACAGGGATAGTGATTAAAGATCTGTCTGAAAGGTGAGAGAGTGTGTGTCTGTTTGTGTGTGTGATGTGTGGTGTTGGTGTGTGTGTGTGAGTGTTTATTCTTTATTTTATTATTTCATTTCGAGGATAATGGAATAAGCACTCATGTGTTTGTTGTTGTTTTTTTAAACCCATGTGCATGTTGTTGTGTCAATTTTGTCATCCATTTCCCTCAGCACACAATGGCCTACTCTTTCAAAAAGCAGGACAGGTTTGAACATGTGCACAAGATGTTCTGCATGCAATCACACACAGGATGTTGGTTTATAAATTATAGCCTCATCTGAAGGGCTTTTGGGGGAGTAGAGTCAGCACTGATGTTAACCCCTTGGAAAAAATCTCTTTGGATGGGATTCGTACCTGGGTCAGCATATCGTGAGTGCAATGCGAAACGCTCTAACCACCAGACTCTCGCGCATGCATGTGTGTGTGCATGCGTGTGTGCATGCACATGGAACATATCATAAAAGTTCTGACCATCATGAGAATAACTGAGAACTAACATCGAGATAATGACCCAAATAAAAAACATGCTTTATCAAATTGTTAAACTGTTAATTCAATTGTGCACCACATGCATGCATGCACGCACGCATGGACACGCACACAGGCTCAAACACGCACACAATTACTCAATTTTTATGCATCATAATTTGTGTGTGTGTCCATGCATGCATGCCTTACATGTGCGTGTGAGCGTGTGTATTTTTGTGCGAGCATGCATGCGTGTGTATGTGAGTGAACATTTCAAATATATTATAATTACCCACTATAAATTTTGGGGATCACTCTCACAGCTTTCAACTCCATTTCAGCTTCAGCAGTCTTTTCAAACAGCTTCAACATGGAGGTAATGAAGTCTGAAACAATGGTTAATTACATGTCTGTCAACTTTCTGTCAAATCAATTGGTTTGTTCTGAAATGACTTTTTTTTTTAAACCTTGATCATTTTTGAAAATTTTCATTCTGTTCCATGACTGATAAATTGTATGTCATGAAATAAGCAATTATAATTATTAAAATAAATTCATGCATGTCACGTTTAACATATTCAAGAATTCCCTACAGGTGCCTGCTCAAAATATCATAGGGTTTGTTGTTGTTTGTTTGTTTGTGGGGGGGGGGGGGGGGGTTCTTCCAATGATTTCTGATTTTAAAAAGAAAATTATTCAGAATTTCAGCAGATGAACTAGTCTAGACATTCAAATAAAAAAAAAATGTAGGCAGCAGATATGTAAATGTCTTTAGCAGTTCATCAAAAAGTATGGATCTGCCTTGGAACATACTTTTTCTCTAACGGAAACCTTTTACAGATTCTTTAATCCAAAAGATATATATATATCCCCCGTGAGGTTCCCGGGGTATGCTTGCAAAGCGAACATTGCAAGAATAGGGCCTCTGCCATCCAACCAGGCATGTCGTAAAAGGCGACTAAGGTGGACAAGGGAGCTGAAGTCAGAGGTGATGGGCCTAGCGGCGCTCCCGAGACAACCACATCACCATGCAACTATCGCCAAAATGACACTTCGAGATCAGATTAACAGGAATGGTGCTCGCCCTGTGGGGATCCCCAAGCAGGTGCAGTCCCGGGCTCCGCGCCTCAACGGAGTCCACCCAAGCGACTGGAGGGTCCCTTCATTGTCTGTGGAGCCAGGGGACGGGGAGGACATGCGGACTGGCCCCAAGCCAAGCAAGACAAGGAGACCCCTACCATCAACATCATGCAGTGGACGCTGAAGGGGTCGCAACAAGACAACAGAGCTCCAACACTTCCTACACGCTAACAACATCCACGTGTGTTGTATGCAAGAGACACACCTGCAGAGGGAAGCCACTAAAGATCCGCGGCTATCAGGTGTTTCGCAGTGATCGACAGGGTAGAAGGTGGGAGTACTGACACTAGTGAGGAACAACCTGAACGCTAGTGAAACAAAGAGTACATGGAGGAAGCAGAGTACCAGACAGTGAAGATCACCACCAAGGACAGTAGCTTTCTGTCGTCAACTAACTATGCCCTGATGATAAGAATCTAGCCCTAGATACCATCCAGGTCCCAGACAAACAGCTTCCTCATCACTGGCGACTTCAACAGCAGGTCCAGAGTTGGGGATACAACCACCTTGACAAGCGAGGAGAAGAAGTAGAGGCATGGCCAGGATGAACACCGCCTAATCCTCGTCAACGACCCACACCGACCCTCTCCTTTACTCGCGCCGCTGCGAAGACCTCCACCACCCGGACCTGGCTCTCTGACTGATGACATCCACCAGAGGTCGGGAGAACAGTCAAGATAAAGCTCGGGGAAGTGACCACCGCCCCTTTCATCTCACAATCAGTGGAGAAGCAGAAACAGGGCACAGACCCAACCAAGATGGAACTATAAGAAGGCAAATGGGGACTCTTTGCATCAGGACTAATGAATGACTAACAACATTCAAGTGAGGGACGAAACATCAAAACGTAGTGAAGGAATTCAACAAAAGCATCTTCATGCAGCCAGGGAATGCATACCAAGGGGGAGCAAGAAAAGACTAACCCATACTGGACGGACCAGCTTCAACAGGCACACGATGCAGTCACGAAGCACAGAGAAGAAGTAGAGAAACAACCCGAATCAGGAGAACCACATCAGACTCCAGAGAGCACGGCAAAATACCTGAGAACTAAACTAGAAAGCAAGAGACGGAGCGTGGAGAGAGAAAACATCAAGCCTCAAAATGGAAAAAGACACAAAAAGCTCTGGAGACTAACACAGGCCTGAACGATGAAGGTACAAAGGGGCAGAAGATACATAGAAGAAGACGGCAGAACTGACGGGGAGAAGAGGGCAGCAACACCTTTGCCAAGAAGTACGCCAAGAAAGCAAAAACAACATACAAAACCTACAGAAAGAAGTGGAGAAAGGAAGAAAGAGACAGGAGAAAAAAACTGTGAACAGGGTCATGAGGCAATGGAACACAAGATCACCATGCCAGAACTCCTAAAAGCCATCATGAAACTGAAGAAGAAGAAGTCACCAGGACCTGACAACATCACCAACGAGATGATACAACACCAAGGCAAACTGCTCTCCAGAAGCTCTTGGACATCTTCAACTTGAGCTGGAACAGTGGTCAGGTCCCCAATGTTGGAAAGAGGCCATCATGATCCCAGTACTGAAAAAGGGCAAGAACAAGAGCAAGGCCATCAGCTATCGCCCAATCAGCTCACGAGTTGCCTCTGTAAAGACCATGGAGCGCATCGTCAACCTGCGCCTGCAACTCTACTGGAGACGGGAAAGCACCCTAGTCCTGAACAAGCCGGATTCCGTCAGTACAAAAGCACTGAAGATCAAACAACTCATCTTACTCAAGTTATAGAGGATGCTTTTCAGGCCAAGAAGATGCCCCTGGCAATCTTCATAGATCTACAGAAGGCCTTCGACAAGGTCTGGAAAGATGGACCTTGTGAAGCTTCTACGCAGTGGCATTACCGGCAATATGTACCAGTGGACAAAATCCTACCTTCACAACGACGAGCCAGAGTGATGGTGGACTGCCGCTGTGGCCGGAAGGTTACTCCTGCGGCAAGGAGTACCTCAGGGAGGAGTACTCTCACCAACCCTGTTCGTGCTCTTCATTAACGATATTGTGTCAGAGCTTCCCAGGGAGTCCACGCAGCGCTTTATGCAGACGACTGGTGCTCTGGTGCACGGAGGAGTACGCTTCAACAGCAAACTACCGCATGCAGATGGCCTGGATAAAGTTTCCGCATGGGCCGACAAGTGGTGTGTGTCCATTAACCGGGACAAGACCACAGGCACCCTCTTTACGCTCTCCCCAAAAGCAAGCCCTGGACGCCTACCCTTGGCAACACGACCCTCAAGATGGAAGACCAACAGACATACCTTGGGGTCACATATGACAAGAAGCTGACCTGGAAAACAACACATCACCCGGGGCAGAAGGAAAAGCAAGGCGTAAGCTCAACATCATGCGCAAACTTGCAGGGACACAGTGGGGAGCCAATGAACATATCCTGAAATCAGTCTACCAGAGCACTGTACGACCCCATCTTGAGTACGGATCAAAATCTTGGATGGACAGCTGCCAAGACACATGGGGACACCCTGGACAAGGTACAAAAACCAAGCCTTGAGAATCATCACAGGCGCGATGAAATCCACCCCATAGAGAAGATGGAGCAGGTGACTGGCATAGCTCCTCTCATCACCAGAAGGAAAAGAAGACGTTGCAACAGGCTCCCAAGTAACCAGTGCACCAAAGACATCCAATGAGCAAAAGACTGGAGAAGCTGTCCTCTGGAAGACTAAACCGCTCCAGTTTTGCAGTCGAAGCTCGTGCACTGCAGAGAGAGCACCAAGACAAACTGCCAGCAGTACAGCCCATCACCTTCTCCCTTGATGATCCTCCATGGCAAGAAAGGACAGGAAAAGTGACAGTCAGAATGACAGTTCCAGGAATCACGAGAAAAACTGAACAGAGCGACATTGTCAAAAGAACTCTGACAGCAGCCATGATAGAAGATCAATCCCCTCACGAGGCATGGCTCCACATCTACACAGACGGCTCTGCAACAGATGCCACCAGATGTGGAGGAGCTGGGGGCCTACATTGGTATCCCAGCAGAGAATGGCAGACTCGGTCAATAGCAACCGGGTCTACTGCACCAACTACAAGGCCGAAGTGGAAGCGATCATCCTTGCAGCAAAAAACCATCGCAGCAGAGTGGATCACAACACTCGGGTCGTCTTTCTGACCGACGCTCTGTCTGTGCTGCAAGCCTTCAACAGCGGCCAGCTTCCACAACTAGAGATGGCACTACATAACATCCAGTGTCTTCGCACCGTGCTGCAGTGGACCCCCTCACACTGTGGCATCGAGGGCAATGAGCAAGCTGACAGAATGGCCAAGATAGGCGCGAGATGAACAGCCCGAAAACCCTGTCTGCCTTGCAGAGAGCAAGACCATCATTAAGGCTCTCTACAGGAAAACGCCACCACCAGACAGCTACCACAGCCTCACCAGACAAGCCCAGGTGACCATCTTCCGATTAAGAACAGGCCATGCAGGCTGAACCAACATCTGCACAGGAAGATGAAAGTGGTACCTCCCCCATGTGCTCATGTGGGGAAGCTGAGCAAGACACTCGCCACATCCTGCAGGACTGCAGGGCCTTCAGGCAGCTGAGAGAGGAAATGTGGCGAACCCATTACCCCTAGAAGAAAAACTGTACGGGCCGGTGGATGCCCTACAGACGACTGCTACATTCCTTAGGCGAACTGGTCTCTTGGTGTAAAACAATAAGGCATCGAAAAGAAGAAGAAGAAGATATATTATATATATATATATATATTTATATATATATATTTATAAATTTTTTTTTTTTTTTTTTTTTTTTTCTACTAAGTCATTTTTCTTTTCGGGTTGTTTTTTTTTGTTATTAAAAAAAAGTGATTTTTTGGGGGGGTTGCTTTGGAACCCAGAGGATCAACCTCTGTGTGTGTGTGTGTGTATTTTATTTTATTTTGAGGATAATGAAATAAGCACTCATGTGATTTTTTTAAAAAACATCCAGTCTCTATAAGTATGCGGTTTTGTAAATGTTGTCATCTGTTGTGTGTGTGTGAGTGCAAGTGTCTATCTATCTATCTATCTATCTATCTTTTTCCTAGTCTGACGACCGTGGGGGCACCCTCAAAGACTCAACAACCAGTTCCCTCCATTCCTCTCTCTGTTCTGCCTTTCTCAGGGTTTTGTTGAGTTCTAGGCCTGTCCATTCGCTGATGTTATCCTCCCAGCTCTTCCTTGGTCTGCCTCTTCTTCTTCATCCTTGGACAGTGCCTTGTAAAACTGCGAGTAAAGTGCGAGTGTGCTTTGACCAATTCATTATTCATGTGATTTTATTTTTCTATGCCTCATCAATAGCTTAGGTAAAACACAGAAATTATGTAATTTGTAAGTGATCATCAATGGGATTCATAACTCCATATTTCAAGTCAAATGCTGTAATTACTGACTGCTTGAAAAGGCGCGTCCCTGTGTGCACACTGTCTTCACAACTCATTGACCTGAATCATATTATATATATTTATATATATATATATATATATATATTATATATATATATTATATATATATTTTATATATATATATATTATTTTATATATAACATTAATAATTATATATATATATTATATATATAATAATATATATTAATATATATTAATACATTTTTATATTTATACATGAAAAGAGTTACTTTGATGAATTATGTAACTCAATTGCCATCTTTAAAACAAGTCTCAAGTCAGAATGACCCCAAAACTCTGCAAAATGAGATACAGTCATACTACCAGCAATTCCAGGGACTATGACTTTAGTTCAGAACAAGCTGTCCAGACCATACCCCATAGTCTAGATCTGCACTGCAGGTACATCCCTCAAAACTGGAAAAAACAATGTTCAAAAGCAAAATAAAAACATAAACTGATACACTAGTCAAAAATATATTCAGTAACATTAAATAAAATCAAAAAGAATTTAAAACAAAAATCAGATCAAACTCATCTTGAGGAATATTATGTATAAGACATAATTTTTTTTTAATCCAGTGAATAATGTATTCATGAAGGATATGAAATGATGAATGTACCCAGCACATAGATCTGTTAACTTGCACTGTAACTAGGCCTAGTAGCAGCAGCCTACAGATTTCCTACTCTCTCTCCAGATTTGCTTCTAGGTTTACTGTACTGATGTCTGCTACAAATACTGAAACTGTCAAACATCTGGTTGTTAAAATGCATTTCAGATTAGAATTTATATCACAATGTTATGATTGCTACTGTGTGTGTGTGTGTGTGTGTGTGTGTGTGTGTGTGTGTGTGTGTGTGTGTGTGTGTATGTGTGTTGTTGTTAATGTTGCTTTTTGTTGTTGAATAACGATAGGTCTGAAATTGCACGCGCGCACACACACACCCCACAGGGACCACAGGCCTTTTCGAACACATTATGAAACTCGTATGAATCCTTCTTCATTTAAATTTTTACACAGTATAGGCCTGCACTGTGTTCGCCAAATTACACACTGACACAGTAAGCAACGGTTAACTGTTTTTCTTTTTCTTATCATCACTTGCACACTACGTTAGATAAGGGGCATGGCTATTTACCGCATATCACTAAATATCACCGCATATCAGTAAATATCACCGCATATCACTAAATATCACCGCACATCGCTAAATATCATGGCACATCGCTAAATAACATAGGCTATTTACCGCATATCACTAAATACCATCGCATATCACTAAATATCACAGCATATCACTAAATATCACCGCACATCGCTAAATATCATCGCACATCGCTAAATATCATCGCACATCGCTAAAAATATCACCGCACATCGCTTATCGGGTGTGTGTGTGTGACCTTGTGTGTGTGTGTGTGTGTGTGTGTGTCTGACTCTCTCTCTCTCTCTGTCTCTGTGTGTGTGTGTCTCTCTGTCCCTGTCTCTCTCTGCCTCTCTCTCTGTCTCCTGTTACATTTGTAAATGACGAAAGAAACAGAAATGCCTTCCAAAAGTTATTTATTAAAACAGAATTCAATTAAATTAGAAACAAATTCTTATTCTAATAGAATTGCTCCTAGTTGGAACAAATTGACATAAACAACTAAAAGTAAAAGGGCAAAAAATGTTAATCTTTTCAAAGACCTTTCTGGAAAGGAAAAGGAAATCATGGACAAACATTTGAATGTGATGAGTGATGATTATCACTAAATTTGAATTACAAACACAATCCATGTCTTAGAAAAAAACAGCAACTTAAAAGCTCCAAAGAAGCAACAAAATAACAACATAAACACAACTGAGAAGAAAATCATTGATAAGAGAAAAGACTAGGGCACCTAAAAAAGACATGAGGCTTACTTAGCCTTAAATTCAAGTGCAAGTTCAGATGTAACAGTCACAAAAATGTGTACAACAAGTCGAAATGGGTGGGACAGACTTAGTATAAAAGTTTAAAAGCACATCTATAGGCTATTAGTTAGTTAGTTAGTTAATCTTGTTTATAATGTTGTTTATAGCCCAGTCGACCCCAGAGGGCCAAAAACATTTACAATTTCAATGTCCACAAAAACAAGGGTCTAGTCACACTCTCCAGTCAGATCTAGTCAAAACCAAACAATTTCCTACCTGAAACAGAAAATTGTACATAATCAAACAAATCCCCCTTAGCCAAAAAGCCCAAGATACGCCAAGGCGCCGTACCATTCCGTACAATTTATCACCTTTGAGATTCAAAAAAAGCAATGAGAAATAGAACTATTAACACATAAAAAGCAAAGCATAAACAATGCAACCTATGGCAAAGCTAGTAGAGCAAAAGATACTATAGGCTATTTTACTTAACAACACAGATATGAAAATAAACACATTGAAAAAATAGTGAAGTAGGTTGCTAAAACGGGACAGTATAAACACAAATTGGGCTTGAGCACTCACCCATAGGACTAGAAATGAACTGACAAATACAACATCTGTTTAAATCAACTTTGTATAAAATGTGCATTAAAAACATGCCTCTTAGTCTTAAACAGCATTTACTCTTCCTACAAAAAGAAAAGCCAGAGTCAGGCCTGTCGGTTCAAGGCACTACAATGTGAAGAGATAACATCAACCCAGAGCACTTTCACACAGGCTGAAAAGAGTTGAATATCCAGTTAGATATTGGGCAAGTATTTCATGATCTGACATTGACCAAAGATAACACTTTGTTTACATGCCCAAATACATGCCTGACTTATGATTATCGCGTCTTGAAGATGTACTGATGGAGACTAGACTGGGATAGCTTTAAATACAAGCTTTAAACACAAACTGGGCTTGAGCACTCTCCCATATGACTAGAAATGAACTGACAAACACAACATTATTACATTTTGCTTTGACTGTGAACAGCCATCTCAAGACGTCCCACATGTCCACAAAAAACTTGTATGAAGTGCATTGAAGTTCATAGGAAGTGTCTCTGGATGTGCAGGAAATCTTGGTACTCTAATCTAATCTTGACCATGGCCGATAGGTCTTGGCTTGTGTGTGTTAAGCCTTCCCTATTTTTGTTCAGCCTAAAGGTGAGTGCCCATTTTGTTCACTATGTCGAAGTCTGCTAATGATTCTTCCTCGAGAACTCCTCAAAGTCCGGATTCTGTTCTCCCACTCTCGATAACCATTCAAAGCGGTACCGTACTGGATTCGGAAAAGAACCATTCAAAGCGGTACCGTACTGGATTCGGAAAAGAAACTTCTTGTGTACAAGACAAACCATCTGCGGTGACATTTAGTGATATTTAGCGATGTGCGGTGATATTTAGTGATGTGCGGTTGATATTTAGTGATATTTAGTGACGTGCCGTGATGATTTAGCGATGTGCGGGTGATATTTAGCATATGCGGTAATTATGCCACCCTTGACAAAGTTATCACCTTCGTGCTGGTGTCCATTTGCTTTGCTTTGTGATAGCAGAGCTGGAAATTTGTGGTAAATGAAATCCAAATTTTAAAACCAGAAAGTCCTATTAAATGGTAACTGTGTCTACATTAGGTATCATCTATTCTGTGTGCTGTTGTATCCCCAAGCTTTCCAACAGACAGACCAGACAACTGACCCTTTCCTTTTTTGCTAACTGTTCATACTAATCTTGCGCTGTTGCACTAATCCTGGCCAGTCATGTGGACACAAAGGCAGGTAGATAGTTTGGTGCATGCTGACACGATGGCAAATTCTTTTCTTAGAGGGGTTGGGGTGTGGTTGGTAGAATTTAAGGAAAGAGGTGCTAGGAAGGGGGAGGGGTAGGATAGTTGGGAGTGGGGGAAGAGGTAGGATTGAATGTGTGTGAGTGGACAGGGATAGTTGTGGTTTTATTTTTCGTTTTAAAAAAAAAAAAAGGGAAGGTACTAGATGAAGAACTCTGTTTGTGTGTGTGTGTGTGTGTGTGTGTGTGTGTGTGTGTGTGTGTGTGTTTGAGAATGGTAGTGTTTTGTGTGTGTGAATGATTGTGTGTGTGTTTGGAGATGGTAGTGTGTGTGTGTGTGAGAATGGTAGTGTTTTGTGTGTGAATGATAGTGTGTGTGTTTGAGAATGGTAGTGTATGTGTGTGTGTGTGAAAATGGTAGTGTGTGTGAATGATGTGTGTGTGTGTGTGTGTGTTTTGTGTGTGAGAATGGTTAGAGTGTGATCTTCAGTTTAACGTCTATTCACATTTAGTGATTTTAGACGGTGAATGGTAGAGTATGTGTGTGTGAATGATAGTGTGTGTGTTTGAGAATGGTAATGTATGATGGTGTGTGTGGTGAGAATGATGGTGTGTGGTGATAATGACTGTGTGTGTGTGTGGTGTGGGGGGGGGGGGGGGGGTGAGGATGAGTGAGAGAGAGGGAATGATGGTGTGTATGTGGGTGGGTGTGAATGATGGTGTGTGTGTGTGGGAATAATTTATACTGCGGGCAAATCAAATGGATGGTATATCACTGGTATTTCATCACAGTTATTGCTGTTGTTAAACCAACAAACAGTTGCAATGTTTGATTTGGCAACTGGTCTGTTTGATTTTTTTCCCCTAAAAAGCTTTATTTTGATGTTGAGAATTTCCAGCTAAAAATGATCTGGTCCTGTGGTAATACAGAATAGCCCAACATTTCTGTTTGTTCAGCAGGCAACAGTGTACTGCAATTTATTCTGACAATGATTTCATGAGATTTAATGCAAGGAATGCTATTATTTGCAGATTGCTGAGAAAAATGCAAGGCTTACATAATTGTGTGGAAAGTTTGTGGGGAGAAGGGGCCTTTTAAAAAAAATGTTTTTAACAAATACACTGTGTATAGTTTGTTTTATTTTGTTTTTAAATGTTTGTTTTCTTCATGAAATCATATGACAGAAAAGAAAGCTGAATATGTGATTGCATTGATTACGCAAAAAATGTTTTCTTGATGTTGGTGCAGATCTGTGTATTGATCTTGTGTGGAAGATGATGGGGAGTTTACACAACATATGTGAACAAAAAGTTTGCTTGTAAGTCAAGATGGATAGAGTGTGCCTGTGGGATTTTGTTTTTCTTTTCTACTTTGTTATTTACTGATATTTTTTGGGGAAAGATAATTGAGATGAAATTTTAATTGAGGAAAGAATGTAACATGTTCTGTTACAGTGTGGGAGAGTGTGTGGGGAGAAATTATGTTTACTTTTTTTTTAATGTTGTGTTCATTTTAAACACATGAAATGTGAAAGCAAAGTTTCATGTACAGCCTTGGTAATGGGTAAAAGAATGGTCTTGATGTTTTGGCCAGATTTGTATTGATCTTTGCTGGAAGATGGATGGAGATTTGACAAATATTATGTGACCAACGCAAAATTATGGTATATGATTTAATGGGTTTTGGACAGTGTGTGCCCATGTTTTTTTTTTTTTTTTTTTATTTGGGCTTTTAAAATTTTTAGATAATGGGATAAAATAATGTGAAATGAAGAAAATGTAGCATGTTTACAATGATGTGGAGAAAGTGCGTGGGAGAGGTTTTTGTTTTGTTTTAATTTTGTTTTTATGTTGTTGTTGGAGATTTTACAGCCCTCACATGTATGGGCAGATTAATGCTGTACAAAGTTATTTTTGTGATAGTGTGTTGTTTCTGCTTTTTCAATTGTAGGGACAGAGTGTGCTGTGGTTTCTTTGGTCAGTTTTTGTTTTTTTTTCTTCTTTTTAAAATGTTTTTTTTAGATGAGATCAGATGTAATTGAAGAAAAATATAGACTGTTCTACAATGAGATGTGTGGAAAAAGTTGGGAGAAGGGCTTTTTTTCTTTTTCAATAAGTACTTGTGTTTTTTGTTTTTATGTTGGGTTTTGGTGAAAACACATGAAATGTGAAGAAAGAAGCATTATTATAGTGTAAAGTATAGTGGATGTGTGATAGTGCCTGTGTGTTTCTTGCTTTTTATTGGTTGCAAAAACCAGACAGGGCAAATGTAACTGATGATAAAAATGCAGGAGTTCTATTGTGTGGAAAGTGTGTGGCAAGAACAGGCCTTTTTTTTCCAATGAAATAAAAATGTGTATATTTGTTTTATTTTGCTTTTAAATGAGTTTTTTTCTTTATAATACATGAAATGTAAAGAAAAAAAGGAAAGTCATTATGTGATTGATTGATAATGTGAAAGATACTTTTCATTGAGATGGTGGCTAGATTTGTTATTGATCTTCTGTGGGAAGATTGTGGCAAATTTTATACCAGCATATGTGAGCTGAAAAAAACTATGGTATATGTAGTCTAGTAATGGACAGAGTGTGCCTGTGGTTTCTTTTTCTTTCTTTTTGTTTGGATGTTTTTGTTTTTAAAATTGATAATGAGATCAAATGAAATTAAGAAAATGTAAATGTTCTACAATGATATGGAAGAAATGTGTGGGGAGAGTGTTTTGTTTGTTTTTAATGGGTTTTTTTGTTGGTTTTAGCATCACAATCTTTTAAGAATGTTATGATGATTAATGCTTTATAAATTTAGTGGTGTGTGATATGTGCCTGTGTGTTTGTTGCTTTTTGTGGTTGCAAAAAACCAGCAAATGTTAATGTAAATGATAGTTGGAAAGTGTTTTAGGGAGAAGCACCTTTTTAAAAAAACAAGTACATATAAAATAGGTATATTTTTTTTTTGTTTTAAATGTTTTTCTTCTGAAAATCATGAAATGTGAAAGGAAACAGAAAGTTCATGTGATTAGCATTGATTACGCGAAAGATATTTTTCATTTTTGGTGGCAGATTGTTATGATCTTTCATGGAGTTGATGGCAATTTTCACAACATATACGCCACAAAAATGTGTTTTCTGATTTGTCTAGTAGTGACAGAGTGTACCTGTGTTTTCTTTTCCTTTTGAAATTTTAAATTGAGGAAAACGTAGCATGTTCTACAATGATGTGGAAGAAAGTGTGGGAGAGAGGTTTTGTTTTGTTTCATTGTTTTTAATGTTTTAAAAATTTTTTTTATAGAGATTTTACAGCTTCACATCTTTTAAGAATGTATATGACAGATTAATGCTGTATAAGTACAGTGGTGTGTGATATGTGCCTTTTGTGTTTCTTGCTTTTTGTGGTTGCAAAAAACCAGGGGTGAAATGAAATTGTAGAAAAATGCAGAGCTTATATAATTATGTGGAAAGTGTGTGGGGGAAGGGGTTTTTTAAAAAAACCAAATACATATACACAAAGGTATATTTTGTTTTATTTTTTTTTGAAATGTTTGGCTTTTTTCATAAAATCACATGAACTGTGAAAGAAAAAAGAAAGCTTATGTGATAGCATTGAGATTTGAAAGATTTTTTTCATTGATGTTGGTGGCAGATCTGTGTATTGATCTTCTGCTGGAAGATGTTGGTAGATTTTACATCAACATATGTGAGCAAAAGAAAAGATGTGCTATATGATTTTGTCTAGTAGTGGACAGTGTGTGCCTGTGGTTTCTTTTTCTTTAGGGAATTTTTTTGTTTTTTGCCTTTTAAAAATATTTAAGATAATGAGATCAATCTAAATTGAAGAAACAATGTAGATATTCTTCAATGTGGACAAGTGCGTGGGAGAGTTTTTAAAATTTTTTTTTTTTTGGAGGATTTTACAGCATTCGACATCTTTTAAGAATGTATATGACAGATTAATGCTGTATTAGTGTAATGGTGTGTGATATGTGCCTGTCTGTTGCTTTTTCTGGTTGCAAATTACCACCACAGAAATGAATTGTCGAGAAAAAAAGCAAGAGCTTACATAATTGTGTGGAAAGTGTGTGGGGAAGAAGGGGTTTTTTAACCTCAAAATATACATACATAGGTATATTTTGTTTTTTTTTTTTTAAATGTTTGTTTTTTTGAAACATCACACAGATGTGAACGGGAAAAAAAGAAAGCTGTTACGTGATTAGCATTGATATGCAAAAGATATTTTTCATTGATGTTGGTGGCAGATCTGTGTATTGATCTTCTGCTGGAAGATTGATGGCAGATTTTACACCAACATATGTGACCAGAAAATTCTGGTATATAAGTCTAGTAGTGGACAGAGTGTCTGTGTTTTCTTTTCCTTTTGGTTTTTTGTTTGTTTGGGGGTTGTTTTCGTGTAAATTTTATATAATACGTTCAAATGTAAATTGAAGAAAATGTAGCATGTTCTACAATGATGTGGAAAAAAGTGTGTGGGGAGAGGTTTTCTGTTTATTTTTGTTTTTATGTTTATTTGGTCGAAGATTTTTACACCATCACATCTTCTGAGAATGTATTTACAGATTAACGCTGTATTTGTATAGTGGTGTGTGATATGTGCCTGTGTGTTTCTTGCTTTTTGTGGTTGCAAAAAACCAGCAACAGAGATGACATGTAAATGATAATGCAAGAGCTTACATAATTGTGTGGAAAGTGTGTGGGGAGAAGGGGCTTTTAATCAAAAAATTTTTTTTACCAAGTACATAGGGGACCGGTAGTCAGTTTGTCGGACTGCTTTCCCAGTTAGCAGGTTACGTTTACGTTTGGTTTTCCCTTTTCAGTACAGTTCCCCAGTTTAAATGGGTACTGCCCTTTTAGGTCAGGGAAGGTAAGCGATGAGGAGAGAGATTGGGTCATTATGTTGGCCCTAGAGAAGTGCTGGTCTTGACACTCGCTTCCTACGACTTATTGGTTATGGGATTTTACCATTACCATAAGTATTTTTTTGGTTTTTAACTGTTGTGGTAGGGTTTTTTCTCTTTATTCTTTTGGTTTTTTCTTGATGTGGTGGCGATCTGTGTATTTTTCAGCTGGAGATTGATGGCAATTTTACACAATATGCGAGCAAAGGAACTTAGGTTTATAGATTGAGTGTGGGACAGGTGTTGGGGCTGTGGTTCTTTTTGTTTTTTTGTTATTTTGGGGAGGTTATTTTCGTGAAATTTTAGTAATGAATCAATTTAAATGAAGGAAAGAGCATGTTCTACAATGAGTGAAGTAGTGGTGTGGGAGGGGTTTTCTGTTGTTTTTTTTTGTTTTATGATCTTTGGTCAGAGATTTTACGCATACACTTTAGAGGATGACATGATTAATGATACAAGGTATATGTGTGTGTGAATGTCTGTGTGGTTCTTGCTTTTGTGGTTTAACAAAAAAACGGAGATGAATTTGATGCAAGGGGTTACTAAATGTGGGAAAGGTGTGTGGTCGGAGAAGAGGCTTTTTTTCTTTTTACCAAGTGCCATCATAGGGTGGTTACTGTTTGGTTTTTTTTGAAACCATGAATGTGAAAGAAGCTGGTTATGTGATTAACATTGTAATGAAATAGTTTTCTTGATGTTGGTCAGATCTGTGTATTGATCTTTCTGTGGAGTAGATGGCAGATTTTCACCACATATGTTAGCAAAGAAACTATGGTATTGATTTTAATCTAGTGTGGACAAGTTGTGGTGTTTTCTTTTTTGGTGTTTTTTTTTGTTTTTTTGTAAATTTTAGATATGGTCAATGTAATTGGAAACATGGTGCATTCTCTACAATGATGTAGAAGAAAGTGCTTGGGGAGTGGTCTATTGCTGTTTAAATTTTTTATGGGTTTTTTCGTTGGAGATTTTACAGTTTCACATTTTTTGAGAATGTATATGACAGATTAATGCTGTACAAGTATAGTGGCGTGTGTATATATGCTGTGTGTTTATTGCTTTTTGTGGTTGCAAAAAACAGCACAGAGATGAAATATAAATTGCTGAGAAAAATGCAAGTGTTTACATACTTGTGTGGAAAGTGTTTGGGGAGAAGGGGCCTGTTTTTTTTTAAACTAATCATATACAAACATACATATTGTTTTATTTTTGTTTTTAAATGTTTGTTTTCTTTGTAAAACATTCGCATTTTTACATATGACGTGTCATATATTTAGATTCATATAATTATTCATGTAGTATTCTTGTTTTAATCTTAATGTGGAAATGTTCCATTATTGTCACTGAATTTTTACATATATTTTTCTTACAATAAAAGAATAGCCCTATCATGAAAACTCTGTATGTGTGAGTGTGTGTGTGTGAGAGGGAGTGTGTACATGTGTGTGCATATTTGATCTTCCGCATGTGTATGTATACACAAAGGAAATTACAGCAGTGCTAGGTCTACCAGGGAGATGGTACAAAATCCTCGTCCTTAGTTCACCAGATGCTACCACCACCAAGATTTGATCCCACGAGTTCATGGACCCGTGGGATTGTAGTCAACTGGTCTTAACCATTCGGCTATGGTGTCCGTCATGATTATAGTTATCTTGATGTAACTGAAAGCCACTTTATACCACTTTAAACGTCACAGCAGATTTCTCTGCCTGAAATTATGGCTGCTTTTTCTGGTGGTGGTTTTGAATTCGGCAGTTACACAGGTGACATTCAGCTTCCCTCCACAAAGATTCTGGTTGAAGCAGCCACCGTGGTGCAGTGGTTAGTACTTTGGGTTATGACTGGAAGGTCGCGGGTTCTAATCCCATAAGAGTCATGGTGATGTTTCGGACTCTGGCCAGCTCTTACCCAGTGTGGGTGTGCTGTGGGCTCATTGAGAAGACTGGGACCACACAGTCGAGCTTCATCCACTTTATGGATGTGATTTTGAGAGTGTACCTGTCCAACACTGCAGGTGCTTGTATCTCTCGGGCCTGGTTGATGCTGGTATATATATATTATATCTATATTATATTTTATTATTGTTTATATATTTGGTGATTATATATATTTTATCATATATCTTATTAATATCATTAGGGGGCTAGTCCTTATACATTGTTGCCTACCATTGATGTGTGTGTTTATACTATTTGGTGTGAGAATTCCACATGCAATATTTGATACACATATATCTTTATATAAATCATTGGAGGGGAAGGGGACAGGATAGCCTAGTGGATAGAGCATGGCACTCACCATGTGATGGCCTAGGTTCGAATCAACACTGAGGCGCCCGTTCAAGAGGGTTTTTTCCCCTGGAGTTAACATCAGTCCTATGAGGTCCCATGTTCAAATGTATGCAGAAGACCATGCACACTTGTTAAAACCTGTTCTGCCTTACGGAAGAGTAGACCATTTATGCTGGGAAGAATGGATGACAAGAAATGTATTTTTTGTATAAAGGCAATCACTCTTTTGTCATGTTTAGACATCATCCCAGAAGTTAGAATGCAGCTACCTTAATGATGGGGAAAAATGGTCGCATAATTATGCAAAAATATCACCATTCATGAACCTTGGAATTTAGCTGAGGAATGAAAAAGAATTGATTCAATCATTCTGACCTTTAGGGCTTGGGTTCTGGGAAGTTTTATTTAATTTGACCCAGTTTCCTTGTCATTGACAAATTTGTTATAACAACTCTGTGTCTTTTGATCAGAGATGTCTATCATGTTTCTGACATAATCAGAAATACTCAAAGACACTATGTATATGAAGAGTCCAACACAATCTACTGTGAGAGTACTGTGTAATTAGTTGTGGGATATATATATATATATATATAATATATATATATATTATATATATATATATATATATATATATATTGTAATATTGCATGTGAATGTATACATCACCAAATAGTGAATACACATTGAACAAAAAACCAAAAAACGCAGGGATAAGTACCAATATATATTTACTCTCTTCAAACTTCAAACTGATAAGGGCAGACTGAGATAAGCAGGTCACATATACAAACACACAAACACATCTGATCACAACAGCTCTTCAAGGCAAGGTTGAGGGCAAAAGGAAAAGAGCAGCCAACATCCTAGATTGCCAACATCACTGAGGTTGGGGGTATAGGAGTACTACAGGAGATCATAGAACTCGGCACAGAGAGAGAGAGAGATGGACAGCCCTGTTGGCATTGTGTGGAGCTCCTACTGACGATGCCAGCGATGTAGACAGGCAACAGAAATGCAGTTTCTTCAAAATGGACTAGCACACAAAGATTGTCAACCGGCGAAGCTTACACTAGCTGTCCCCAGTTTTCAACAACCATCAACAACAACAAAATAAAAACCCGTACATTTTCTACCATGTTGGTACACGTATCAAAACAATATTGCAAAACCATGACAAAAAAAAGAGGAGAGGGAAATGAAATGTAAAAATTGCACACAACAACCCACACTCGCAAAAACTTTGTAATGATGTATTAAATGTATTTTTTTAAAAAAAGATTGTTTATAACATATGAAACAATTGTTGACTTTTCTGGTGAGCAAAGATTTTGTGGTTTATTTTATATATATATATATATATATATATATATATTTATATTTATATATATATATATATATATATATATTCAGCCATGATATTCTAGCCTTATATTTCAGCCAAACATTTTAACCCATAACACTTCACTCAGCCAAATTATCTTGTAGCCAAAACATTGCAGCCGTAATACTCCCTCAAACACTTTTATACATACTATTTCAGGCACAACACTTCACACCTATCATTTCAAACACACACACTAGCCGTGCCTGTGGCATCTGCAGCTCATCAGAGTCCCTGTATTCCGAAGAGGAGGACAGATGTTCTCAGTCAACAGTGTAGCTGCCCTGTGCGATCAGCGTCTGCCACACCTTTCCTGTCGGCCATTCGTAATCGTCCAGAGAGCTCTCCTTCATATCCACGCTGTACCTGGGGCCTGTGGCAAAACAGTGGACAGACCCAACACATGAAAATATAATTATATCAAACGGTTTTCACAGTTTTTAAAAATGAAATTGGGTTTGTTTGTTGTTGTTGTTGTGTGACAGCTGTGTGTGACAATGTTCTTCAGTGTGTGTGTTGTGTGTGTGTGTGTGTGTGTGTGTGTGTGAAGGGTTTGTGTCCAGATGTAGCACGGGAAGAAAAGAATAACACAGCTTTCTTGTTCCTGGGCTACAGCTCCAAGGTTCATCAACTGTGAGATTTTTGTGTTTGGACTTTTTTTTTTCTTTTTCCTTTTCCACACACCATGAAGCTATTCGCATTTGAACTTCAGGGATACAGTTGGGAATTGAACCTATTTTCTCATGCTCTTTCTACTTTTCAACTGTGCAGTTTGTTTTGATGTGCACAAATCCACAAGTGCATGGGTCTGACTGGTTTAAAAAGAGTCTCCTCCGAAAGACTCAACTTTCAATCAGATTTTCCTGTCACACTGGGAAGAAAGGGTAAGGCAGGGAGTCCAAACCAGAATCTTACTGTTTACTGGTTAGGTGAACATCTAAGCTGCCCTGTCACCTTTTGGAGAGACCACACAAAAACAGATTTTTTTTTGTTCTTTACTAGAGGTCTGAAGTTCACCAATGGTGAGATTCTGTTGTGCGCGAGTGTTTTTACCCACCATGAAGGTGGTTGCACTCTGACTAAAGGGATAAATGAAAGAATGAATCAAATTTTGAAAGCAAAGACATTACACCTTTCACTGCCACGCCCTTTCTGCAACCCGGGGACACCTCTTTGCTGATGTATTTTGGGTCACAGAGAGCAACACTACAAGGCAGCACAAAAGCTACATCACAATAAATCAAAATAATGCAGTAAGACAAACTTAGCCTATATGGGTATGCAAAAAACATAAAATTGCATAATTATATACAAACTTTAAAAGATTCATAAGCGTTCCCCTGATTCCTGGATCCCTTGTCTTTGACAAGAAGGGACTTTACTGAACAAAGATCAACATTAATTTTAGCGTAGCACAGAGCTAAAAAGCTGTCTGAAATGGAAAGCTAAATGTGTAAGATTTTACCCCAGATTTTGAGGTCACAATCAAGATACATAATAATAATAATAATAATAATAATGTATGGAATTTATATAGCGCTGAAACTTGTAAAGCAACAAATCAAAGTGCTCATCAGTAGTTATCAGGGGATTCTTGTGTGTTCCTGGTCTAGAGCTCCAAGGTTCACCAATAGTGAGATTTTGCATATGCAACCATTTTTACCCCCCATGAAGGTAGCCGCATTCCGACTTCAGGGATGTATGCTGGATATGTTCGTGTTTCCGTAACCCACCGAAAGCTGATATGAATTATGGGAATCTTTAACGTGCGTGTTTGGTCTTCTGCATGTGTATATATGCGAAGGAAATCAAGGCACTGGCAGGTCTGCACTTCGAAGTTGACATGGGAGATCGAAAAGTTCCTCACCCTTAATTCACCAGATGCCGCCGAGATTCAAACCCACGACTTCATGGGCCTGTGGGATTGAAGTCAGACGGTCTTAACCACTCGGCTACAGCGTCCGCCATACATAGACATGATTTTTATCATCGCCCATTTCGAATGTTATTGATAAACATCCACACATAAAAGACATTTCAATGCATAATATACGTCGTTCCACTTTATGTGAAGACATTTACCGCAATTTACATTAAAATTGTATTACAAGCACATGCGGATGCACACACACACACACACACTGCATGCTCGCGCGCGCGCGCACACACACACACACACAATAAATAAATGGTGAAAAACGGTGTGGTGGTTCGATCCTCGTTTGTTCCCCAAACTTTTCCCCATCCACTAGACCGTAAGTGGTGGTCTGGGTTCTAGTCTTTCGGATGAGACACTAAACCGAGGTCCAATGTGTAACACACATTTAGCGCATGTAAAAGAATCCAGGCCAACAAGAGAGTTGTCCTTGGCAAAAATTATGTAGTAAAGAGTCACACTGATAGGGAAACAAATACGCATGCAGACAGGAAAAGAAAAAAAAAGTCGGTAGCGCTGCTCTTGTGGCGACACGCCGTCCCCTGGGAGAGAAGCCAGAATTTCATGCAGAGAAATCTGCCGTGACTTAAAGTGCTACACAATACAACACACACACATGCACACACACACACACACACACACGCACACACACACACACACACACGCACACACACACACACACACGGATCGGTGGTCTAGATGTAATGCACCTGCCTACATAGCGAACAGTCCGGGTTCGATCCCTGTTTGTGCCCGAAACTCTCCCCCCCCCCCCCCCCCCCACACTAGACCGTATGAAGTGGTCTGGATAATAGTCTTTTGGATGAGACGATAAACCAACATCCCGTATGCAACACGCATTAAGTACACGTAAAAGAACCCATGGCTGCAAAAGAGGTATCCCTGACAAAATTGCGTAGATCTATAGAAAAAAACCCAGCCCACTCTGATAGGGAAACAAATTCACATGCAGACAAAAAAAGAAAAAATGGGGGCATTGTTCTTGTGGCGACGTGCTCTTTCCCGGGAAGAGCAGCCCGAATTTCACAGAGAAATCTACAGTGACTTAAAGTGATATGTACACAACACACACCACACCACACACACACAAAGTAAACTACTCCCAAACCTTAGGTGGCATATAGCAGCCTTTCTTCATGATGCAGGGTGTTTTAAAATGTTGATGAAGATGATCCAGGTACTCCGTCATTCTGTCAACACACACAGAGAGAAAAAAATCAACAAACAATTCAAGGAACGCTCGGGTAACCCAACGACTGCGCTGACCATTCAAGCCGTCTCCTGCATCCTTTTATCATGGAGCATATGGGCACAACTATTTCAGAGCACATCTATTTAACTTGTCTATTTTGCAGACAACATCACTGAATGGACCGGGAAAGAGCTTCTCCACAACCCGGGCACTTGCCCCAAACCACCGCAAATGGAGCCAACTGGTGCAACATTCGTCACTGCAGTGCCCCTACGACCCCTGAGGGGTTACGGGAGCAGAGGAGATGAGATGAGATTATTTTGCAACAATATTTTACACTATTTGTTCTTTCTTTACTTCCACTCAGTTTTTGGTGACGGCATTGGTAGGCCACAGGAATATCTTATTATTCCGCGAGAGCAGTAACACCTCTATTTCAGAGAGGTGTTCCGTTTCTCCTTATGTTACCAGGGATGGTTAAGAACATCACATCACGAACTACATGTGCCTAACTTAGGGAGCGTTGAAATATGCGGTGACCCTGTGTCATTGGGCCCCTATGGTGCCAACGTGGGAGAGACTCGCGCCTACCATGTTCTCTAAATCAAGCTCCGCTAGGACTGCAAGAAATCAACAGCAAAGCAAAATCACCAACAGCGGACCTCTGATGATGACGGCTTATCCAGAAGTCCACACTCCAGTGAAAATGGAACAAATCCAATAGACCTTACACCCACAGGGCTTTCCATGCTATTACATAAAAGCTTACACCCATATATATATATATATGTGGTAGTGGTTCTCATGATCTGCACAAGTCTGTAAGCATACAAGTTGACTGTTTAAGACTCTTTGTAAAAGATTCAGTTCGATCTGCCCGTCAAACTGGGAAGAAAAGGTAACGCTGTCAATCGAACGCAGAAGTTCACAGTTTACTTGTTGAAGTAGGTGAGCAGCGGAAACTGACTCTCCACAATCCTTCTTGTCCCGGTTTCTATGTCTTTGTTTCTAGCTTATCTTTCTCAGGAAGGTAGTGGCGTTTGTCTTGCGGCTACAGCATCGAGTTCCTGATCTGACTACTACTTTTCTTGTTTAGTTTCTTGGCTGCATTGAAGATTCATCCATCATGAGATTTTTGCGTATGGGAACCATTTTTGCAGCAACATACTCTGGGGACAATTCTAAAAACAACATAAGTCATATTAGACACCCGTGCGCATGTGGTTTTTATGTACATAATTTCTCAACCGTTCGTACCGGCACAACTCTTCCAAATGGCCGAACGGGTTTTTAACATGTGTACAAGTCTTCTGAACATGAGGACGTCCATCCATAATTTCATCCGGGGGATTGAATTCGACACTGATGATAAACTCCAAGGGGAGAAAAATCCCTTGAACAGGCGTCTCGATGTTGGCTCAAACCGGGCCGTCAAATCCCTAGCCCATCACTCTAACCACTAGGCTACCCCCCACCCCACCTCAACTAGACGGTAACTAAAGATGCAGGTTTGAGACACTGCTGAGGCCTCCCACGTGAAAGCTGTCCCCTGGCACTGACTCCTCCACTTTCACACAAGTCCTTCAGATGAGACTATAAACCAAGGCCAGGTCCCGTGTGCGAACGCCTGCACAACATCTTCTGGACACGTTAAAACTCTATCCACTGTTCACAGACAAGTGAACCAGCTACAGCCGGTGGCATGGATGAAGATATGAACATGCCCAGCATGCTTCCTGGCAAGGGATAGGCTTCGCCAGGTTCACCTTGTCCACGATACACTGTACTGCCTGAAAACTTCAGTGCAGTGCCCGAGCGACTCCTCAAGGATACTCCTCAAGGAGTTAAGGGAGATGTCAATAATTATCTAAATTTTAAATGTCAAAGAAAAAATCCATAATATTTGTACTGGTCTGGTTACCACATTCATGATGTGTATGACAACTGATTCGCAGACGTCTAAGCAGGCATATGTGCACATTAGGTTCTTAGTCATATACACAGGCGTATGTGCATACACATAATTATGCGCCGCGCGCTGCACACACAAACACATACAAGACACACGTACACACCCCACTCTCTCCTTCCCCCCTTCTCGCCCCACCCTCCAAAAAGATACATGCATACTCCATACCCTCAGTCCTTCGCATTTACACACACACACACACACACACAGAAACTGACCTGTTGTGCAGAGAAGCAGACACAGCGATGTAGTCGAAGAGGGAGAGATGTTGATCAACTCACACAGCCCCACCCCACCCCGTGAGGACACACTGGCACTGACCACCACACACACACACACACACACACACATACAGAACTGTGATGAACTCAGAAACAATCTCAAAACCAGAGACAAAGAACACAAAATGTATAGATAAACTAAGCCACATAATCGCAACTGATATTATTATACCAAGCAGATAACATAAGATACATATTCGTAAATGTTTTGGAAAAAAAACCCTAAAAGAGAAGAAGAATGCAACATGTTCTTAGTGTACATCATTTTGAGCCAACAGATCCATTCCAAACAGATCCAAACTGATGTTTGTTTTGTTATGGTTTGTTGTGTCAAACACGTCTATGTGACTTTTATGGCAATACAATAGTCCAAATCTCAATCTGAATCACTCACCACACCACACCATCCACATCACAACACAACACACACCACCCCCATCCCCATCCACCCCCCACACACATACACGCAGCACAACCCTGCCCCCCCCCCCCCCCCCCCCCACACACACACTCACAGAGAACATTACAAACTAACCTCCAACTTGTTGGCCATGAGAATAACGGCCACACACTCGCTGACACCGCCCAGGCGACAGGCGTCAATCTGACAGAACTGCATAGCACCAGCCTGCAGGAACTGCTTGAACAGGATGCGGTTCTGGCACTGCTCTCCTGTAGCCACTCCAATCCCCAGGGGATTCAGAGCCTGGCGAGAGAGAACGCGGGACAGGTAAGGTGTTCCCGTAACCTATACGGTCATTAGGGAGCGAGATCTCAGAGACCTCAACTTCTCAAGGGGCCAGCATATTGAGGGCGGCGTCTATCTCCCCTCCCTCGCTGCTTTTACCTTCCCCGACCCTAAAGAGGGCAGGCGCCCATTGACAGCTGGGTGAACTGGGGGAACTGTACTGAAGCCAAGGCGCACGAACGGTCACTCATCCAAGAGGTGACCACGCTCAACGCTGGGGAGAGCGGGTGCTCTGACCACTGAGCTACCCCGTCCCCGGGGGAAAAAGAATGAGTATGCACACTGATTCATGTATAGACCGTTGTAATGTTGTCAACTGTCACAAACTTGTGGACTTTATGACACGAAGACGGATTGCAGCCTGAACGCTTTGTACAAATAAACTGACAGATTTTTGTCCTAGGTGGCATAAGTAACGCGAGTCTAAATTGACTAGGGTTACGTTTTGTTTTGTTTGGTTTATTCGTTGTTGTTGTTGTTGTTGTTGTTTGTTTGTTGTTCTTCAGCTACAGCTCCGAGGTTCACCAATGGTGAGATTTTGCATACGTGACCGTTTTTAGCCATCATTAAGGTAGCCGCATTCCACATTCAGGAATCATATTTAAGCACGAAACTAATGTGCATGCGTTTGTTTTTTTAGAAAATGTTGTCATCCATTCCTACCGGCACGCAATGGCCTACTCTCCTCAAAGGCAGAACAGGATTTTGATGTATGCGCAAGAGGTCCTGTGTGTGTTCTCAAAAGGGAACTTCAGTTTATAACCTCATCCAACCAAAGGACTTTCGGGGGAGTGGAGTTGGTACTAATGTTAACTCCAGGGTAAAAAAATCCCCTTGAACAGGTGTCTCGGTGGTGGCTCGAACCCGGGCCATCAGATTGCCAGCTCAACGCTCTAACACTAGGCTATCCCACCCCTCGGCGTATGTATAAGACATTAATAATAATAATGTATGGAATTTATATAGGGCTGAATCTTGTAAAGTAAACAAATCAAAGCGCTTGCATTCAAATCATTCACACGCATGCAACCATCCACAAATATCAAGATAAACAAATATCAAATTTATATACACAACACACTTAGGGTGGGGGTGGTGGAGAGAGAGAGAGAGAGAGGGGGAGGGAGAGAGAGAGAGGGAGAGACAAAGAGAGAGAGACATTGAAGGTATTATGCATCATCATCATCATCATTTATCATCATCATCTCATCATCATGGATCGGTGGTCTAGAGGTAAGGTAGCTGCCTAGAAAGCGAAAAGTCCGCGAAACTTTTCCCCCCATCCTTTAGACCATGAGTGGTGGTCTGGGTGCTAGTCTTTCGGATGACGCCATAAACTGAGGTCCTGTGTGTTACACATAATTACTTAGCTTACGTAAAAGAAACCACCGAAACATGAGAGTTGTCCGTGGCAAAATTATGTAGAAAAAAGCCACTCTGATAGGGAAGCAAATACAGTTGCAGACAGGAAAAGAAAAAAAAATAACGGGTGGCGCTGCTCTTGTGGCGACGCGCTCTCCCCGGGGAGAGCAGCCCAAATTTCACGCAGAGAAATCTGCTGTGACTTAGAAAGGTGTAAAATAGAAAATACAACAAAATAATAAAAAATATCATCATCATCATCACTACTACCATCATCATCATCACCACCACCATAAATAGAAAATCACACAAATAATAAACAACACCATCATCATCATCATCACCTACCCACCATCATCATCATCACCACCACCATTCATCTCATCACCAACCACCACAACCCAACCACCACCACCATCGTCATCATCACCACCACAACCAACACCACCACCATCGTCATCATCATCACCCCCACCACTATCATCACCCCCCCACCATCGTCGTCATCATCACCCTACATCACTATCACCCCAACATCCACCACACATCATCACCACCACAACCAACACCACCACCATCGTCATCATCATCACCCCCACCACTATCATCACCACCACCACCATCGTCGTCGTCATCACCCCCACCACTATCACCCCCACCACCATCATCATCATCACCACCACAACCAACCACCACCACCATCGTCGTCATCATCACCCCCACCACTATCATCACCACCACCACCATCGTCGTCATCATCACCCCCACCACTATCATCACCACTACCACCATCGTCATCACCACCACCACCATCCTCCTCCTCACATCAACCACAACCATCGTCATTATCATCACCCCCCCACCAACCACCCAACCACCACCACCACACCACCCACCATGACCATGACCCTGACCTGACCCTGACCTGCGCAATCCGTTGGTGACCCAGGACGTCATCCGGTGAGGTGGGTTCCTCAATCCAGTCGATTCTGTAGTCTGCCAACTGCTTCATCCAGTCTATGGCCTCCTCCACCTCCCACCTCTGATTGGCGTCACTAGCTGTGTTGAGGCAGATATCGAGATATACGAGGGGAGAGGAGGTGGGGTGGGAATGGGGGGGTGGGGTGGGAAGGGAGGTGGGGTTGAGGATGTGTGTTTTGGTGTCTATTCAGTTTTCTGTTTGTTTGTTGTTGTTGTTATGATGATGGTATGAGTATGTGTGTTGTGTGTGTGGTGTGTGTGTGTGTGTGTATGTGTGTGTGTGTGTGTGGATGGGTGTGGGTGGGTGGAGTGTGTGTGTGTGTGTTTGGAGATTCGAGCTTGTATGTTTGTCTATATGTTTGATGTCAGAGTGGTTGGTTGTTTGATGTGGGTGTGAGGGTTGGTGTGTGTGTGTGGTGTGTGTGTGTGTGTGTGTGGTGTGTGTGTGTGTGTGTGTGTGTGTGTGTGTGTATGTATGTGTGGTGCAATTCAAGCCTTTGATAATTTATCCATGAATATGTTTTATGTGATAAAAATCCCTACTCAGGGCAAGAACCGGTGAAAAAAAGTATATCAATACTTATATATAACCCTTGGGAAACAAAAGTTTCCCCCCTCTTCCCTCCCCCTCTCTCTCCCTCACTCACTCTCTCCCTCCCTCTCTTCTTTCCCCCCTCTCTATCTCCCTAACTATCTACTCTCTCTCTCCCCCCCCTCTCTCTCTCTCCCTCTCTTCCTCCATCTCTCCCTCTCTCTCTCTCTCTCTCGCTCCCTCCTCTCTCCTTTTCTTCACCCCCCTCTCTCTCTCCTTTTCTCCTCCATATTTATCTCTCCCCTCTCTCTCCTCCTCAGTCTCTCTCTCTCTCTCTCGCTCTCTCCCTTTCTTCACCCCCCTCTCTCTCTCTCTCCTTCTCTCCTCCATATCTATCTCTCCCCCCTCTCTCCCCTCCATACCTCTACCCCTTCCCTCTCTCTCTCCCTTTTCTTCACCCCCCCCCCCTCTCTCTCCTTCTCTCCTCCTATTTATCTCTCCCCTCTCTCTCTCTCCCCCTCCCTCCCTCTCTCTCTCTCTCGCTCTCTCCCTTTTCTTCACCCCCCCTCTCTCTCTCTCTCCTCCATATCTATCTCTCCCCCCTCTCTCTCTCCCCCCTCCTCTACCCTCCCTCTACCCCTCTCCTCTCTCTCTCTCCGCTCTCTCCCTTTCTTCACCCCCTCCACCCCTCTCCTTCTCTCCTCCATATCTATCTCTCCCCCCTCTCTCTCCCCCTCCCTCCCTCCCCCCCTCTCTCTCTCTCTCTCTCGGAGCCAGACTGACCGACTGACCAACACATTGTCAGGACCAATGGTTTCTCGCAGAATACGACAGCGTCTCTTGTCGTCATCAAGGTCAGCGCCCACTTTGGCCTTAAACCTGCACATCAATTCGTTTATTTTGTTATTTTTTCCCCTCCTCTGTCTCTCTTCACTTTTTGAAAGAGAGAGAGAGAGGGAGAGAGAGAGTGAGAGGGAGGTAGGGAGAGAGAGAGGGGGGGGGGGAGTGAGGGGGAGATAGAGAGAAAGAGAGGGGGAGAAAGAGATGGGGAAAGAGAAGAGAGAAGAGAGGGGGGCAGGGAGAGAGAGAGAGGGGGGGGCAGGGAGAGAGAAGGGGAGGGAGAGAGAGGAGGAGGGAGAGGGAGAGAGAGGGAGGAGGGAGAGGAGAGAGGGGAGGGAGGGAGAGGAGGGGAAGGGAGGAGAGAGAGGGGGAGGGGGAGGGGGAGAGGGAGCGAGAGGGAGAGAAGAGAGAGAAAGAGTGAGGGAGAGAGAGGTGGAGGGAGAGAGGGAGAGGGAGAGAGAAAGAGAGACAAAGAGACAGAAAGAGTGAGGGAGAGAGAGAGGGGGGGAGGAGAGAGAGAGAGGGAGGGAGGCAGAGAGAGGGAAAGAGTGAGGGAGAGAGAGGAAAGAGAGAGAGACAAGAGACAGAGTGAGGGAGAGAGAGAGGGGGGGGGAGGAGAGGGAGAGAGAGAGAGAGAGTGGGAGGGAGAGACAGACAGACAGACAGACAGACCGACAATCAGACTGACAGACAGAAGAGGCTATTTACTCTCTTTTGTACAAGACAGCTACAGGCCACACATTTCGCAAACGATAATTATACAGGCACGTGTGAAAGGGGCATACCCAAAGTCGTAACGAGTATAATCATTTGAAGAAAAAAAAAGAGGACAACTCACACACAGACAACTTTTTCTTTCGCTCCTTGGCTAGGGATCCGGGGTTCACCCCCTGTCCGCTCACCATTTTAGGCAGCCGTGTTTCAAATTCGGGGATGATGTCTAAACATGACACACGTGTGTATGGTGCTTTTTTGTGTCATCCGTTCCTACCGGCTCACAATGGCCTACTCTTTCGAAAGGCGGAACGGGTTTTTAATGTGTGCGCAAGATGTCGCTGCGTGTGTTCGTGAGGTCTCGGTTTATAGTCTCATCCGAAGGACTAGACAACATTTTACACCCTCAAACTGGTATCAACTAAAAACAGCCATTGTTCCTCGCGCTCATGCAATAGTTTGATTTAGCCACGTGATGAAAACTCATTTGAAACTGATGGTACTCAAAGATTTTTCTTAGATCAATAAAAAAAAGGAACTTTTTTTCTTCAAAAAGACTGCTGCTGCTGCTGCTGCTGCTGCCACAATGAATGTCTCGTTAATTAAACTGAGATATGAATTATCACTATCACGACACATTGTAGTCCACCAGGCCCAGAAGCTGTGTCAGTTGCTGATGTCAGCAAAGTGCCAAAGCCTACATGGTGTTATGTTTTGAAATGCTATGTTGAGACTGTCTTCAGCCTTGACAAGCTTCTAGCACGAAAACCTGTGAGGATTCCGGGGACCTGTCAGCATAAATGGCATCACCCCCCACCTTCTGAAAATTCTGTGCTAGAGATTCCCTCTTGTCTTTCCCTCTCTCTTTTTTTCTGCCTTGTTCGGTTTTCTTCCTGTCACCTTCTTGTCTATTTTCTGCCTTCTTGGTCCATTCTCCTAACTTTTTTCCCCCAGACTGACTTAAAAGATAACAAAAGTCTCCCATTCCGAAGTGGGCTGGGCCTGACTTGTCAGGCGCTTAACGGCAGCGCAACGCATTTTTGCTCATATGACAGTCAGCAACAGCTGCTGTGTGAGCGTTCGACGAAGAAGAAGAAGAAGACGAAGAAGAAGAAGACGGAGAAGAAGAAGATGGAGAAGAAGAAGAAGACGAAGAAGAAGAAGACGGAAGAAGAAGAAGAAGAAGAAGAAGAAGAAGAAGACGATGAAGAAGAAGAAGAAGAGAAGAAGAAGAAGAAGAAGAAGAAGAAGAAGAAGCCATCTCCTTTTTTTCCCATTAATATTAACACAGGCTGGCACGCTTCCATCACCATAAACACAGACATGCTTTGCAAAACGGACACCTACCTTGTAATACCCTCCGCCATGGCTTCTTTGCACAGCTGCAAAACACAAAACAACGCTCAAAATTATACCCATGTTACACTTACGTTGCATCAACATTTTTTTCCCTAGGAGCTTTTACAGGTTCTGCACACGGATGTAATCTGCTACTGTGGTCCCATCAGAAGAGATGAGCTCTTACAAATAAGAACACAGACACTTCGTCATCTGAAACTTCCTTCATCTGAAGGAGGGTGGCAGGATGGTTAAGACGTTCGCCTGCCAACAAGTAAACCGTGAGGTTGTGGGTTCAATTTCCAGCCTCGCCCTTTCTTCCCAGTCTGACAAAAAAGAAATCGAACTGAATGTCAAAGTCCTTCGGATGAGACTGTAAACCGAGGCCCCGTGTGCGAACGCAAGCAGAACATCTTGCGCACACGTTAAATCCTGCTCCGCTTTTCGAAAGAGTAGGCCATTGACAAAACTGCATACACACGGGGACTGGATGTAAAAAAAAGCACATGAGTGCTTGTTCCATTATCCTCGATATAAAAGAATAAATAAATAAATAAATAAAACTCAACTCAACTGTCCCATCACCGCTGTCGTGGTTAGGAGCTCCATGCTTGCCACCAGGTTCACCATCTCTCTCTGTCTCTGCAGGATGCATCCATTTCTTACACCTAAGACGGTACGCAGAATTCCATATAAAGTTTTCGGACTCGAGGCAGGGTTGAGGGGGGAGGGGGGGGGTGGTAGTCCTTATCTCTGTCAATCCAGACCAGTTTTTGACGAACGCTAAAGCCGAGTGGTTAAAGACCGTTCGACTTCAATCCTATGGATCCATGAAGTCGTGGGTTCGAATCTCGGCTACGGCGTCTGGTGAATTAAGGGTGGGGATTTTTAAAATCTCCCAAGTCAATTTCAAGCGCAGACCTGCCAGTGCCTTAACAGTAAATACCTTTTGTGTATATATACACATAAAAGAAAAAAGGTAAAGGAGTCCCATAACCCATAAGGTCGTAGGGGAGCGAGCCGTCAGAGACCTCACTTCTTTAGGGGCCAGCATAATGAGGGTGGCGCCCATCTCCTCTCCCTCACTGCTGTACCTTCCCTGTCCCTAAAGAGGGCAGGTACCCATTTACAGCTGGGTGAACTGTACTGAAGCCAAGGCGCGCAAACGGTCACCCATCCAACTGGTAACCACGCTCGACGCTGCTTAACTTGGCTGGGGGAAAGCGAGTGCTCGACCACTGAGCTATCCCGTCCCCACCATGCAGAAGATCAAATATGCTCGTTAAAGATCCCGTCGTTCATGTCAGTGTTCGATGAGTTAAGGAAACATGAACATACCCAGCATGCAGCCTGTACAATGAAATGAGCTGCTCTGATGTCAAAATGAGTCGAGAGAGGCCAGCAGGCAGACCTCCTGCAGAGTCAAAGTCAAAGTCAAAAACACTTTAATCATCCCATGAAGGGCAATTACAAAGAGTGACAAGCGCGGCAGAAGACCAGGCACTACACACCCCACCCGGTAAGGGAACGCAGAGAAGAGGACAGAAGACCAGTTTAGGACAACCCATTAGCTAAAAACAAAATAATCAACAAACATTTTATCACATAAACTAACACACATCAGTATCATACAGTTTCTGACCAACTCTTTTCTATACTTAACTGGAGTGTGTGTTTTTACTCTGTTTTCTTTTTCCCCACCTTTTTTGATTTTGAGGATAATGGAATAAGCACTCATGTGCTTTTTTATATCCAGTCCCGTGTGTATGCAGTTTTCTAAATATTTTGTCATCCGTTCGCACCGGCACACAATGGCCTACTTTTCCGAAAGCGGAACGGTTTTAACGTGTGCGCAAGATGTATCTGCGTGCGTTCGCACACGGGACCTCGGTTTATAATCTCATCGGACTTTTGGAAAAAATACCTCTTCTTCCCACCTACCCCCCAAAAAAAAAATACAAAATATAAAATAATTATAACTACTACATCATCATTCACCACCACATCATCGTCATCCCACCACACAACCAACCACCACCATCATCGTCATCATCACCACCACAACCAACCACCACCACCATCGTCATCATCATCACCCCCACCACTATCATCACCACCACCATCGTCATCATCATCACCACTATCATCACCATCACCGCCATCAACATCACCACCACCATCATCACCACCACAACAAACCACCACCATCGTCATCATCATCACCCCCACCACTATCATCACCACCACCACCATCGTCGTCGTCATCACCCCCACCACTATCACCCCCACCACCATCATCATCATCACCACCACAACCAACCACCACCACCATCGTCGTCATCATCACCCCCACCACTATCATCACCACCACCACCATCGTCGTCATCATCACCCCCACCACTATCATCACCACTACCACCATCGTCATCACCACCACCACCATCCTCCTCCTCACATCAACCACAACCATCGTCATTATATCCATCACCCAACCCCACCAACCACCCAACCCCAACCACCACACCATCCCACCATGCCTTACCACTGACCTGACCCTGACCTGCCAATCGTTGGTGACCAGGACGTATCCGGTTCGAGGTGGGTTCCTCAATCCAGTGGTTCTGTATTCTGCCAACTGCTTCATCCAGTCTATGCCTCCTCCACTCCCACCTCTGATTGCGTCCACTAGCTTGTGTTGAGGCGAGAGTATCGGATTACTGAGGGGAGAGAGGTGGGGTGGGAATGGGGGGGGGTGGGTGTGAGGGAGTGGGGGGGGTAGGAAGATGTTTTTGGTGTCTAATCATTATCTGTTTTTTTGTTGTTTTTGTTATGTGATGGTATGAGTATGTGTGTGTGTGTGTGGTGTGTGTGTGTGTGTGTGAGTGTAGTGTTGTTGTGGTGTGTGGTGGTGTGGATGTGTGTGTGTAGTTGTGAGAGTCGGAGCTGTGTGATGTGTAGTTATGTGTTGAAATGTCAAGCCTGTATGGTTTTTATGATGGTTGTATGGTGGTGTGTTGTGTGTGTGTGTGTGTGTGTGTGTGTGTGTGTGGTGTGGTGTGTGTGTGTGTGTGTGGTGTGTGTATGTATGTGTGGTGCAATTCAAGCCTTTGATAATTATCCATGAATATGTTTTATTGTATAAAAATCCCTACTCAGGGCAAGAACCGGTTGAAAAAAGTATATCAATACTTATATATAACCCTTGGGAACTAAAAGTTTACATACTCTTCCCTCCTCTCCTCTACACTCTTCCTCTCCCCTCCCCCTCCCCCTCCACTCACTCTCTTCTTTTCCCCCCTCTCTATCTCCCTAACTATCTACTCTCTCTCTCCCCCCCCTCTCTCTCTCTCCCTCTCTTCCTCCATCTCTCCCTCTCTCTCTCTCTCTCTCGCTCCCATCCTCTCTCCTTTTCTTCACCCCCCCTCTCTCTCTCCTTTTCTCCTCCATATTTATCTCTCCCCTCTCTCTCCTCCTCAGTCTCTCTCTCTCTCTCTCGCTCTCTCCCTTCTCTTCACCCCCCCTCTCTCTCTCTCTCTTCTCTCTCCTCATTATCTACTCTCCCCCCTCTCATCCCCTCCATACCTCTACCCCTTCCCTCTCTCTCTCCCTTTTCTTCACCCCCCCCCCCCTCTCTCTCCTTCTCTCCTCCTTATTTATCTCTCCCCTCTCTCTCTCTCCCCCTCCCTCCCTCTCTCTCTCTCATCGCTCTCTCCCTTTTCTTCACCCCCCCTCTCTCTCTTCTCTCCTCCATATCTATCTCTCCCCCCTCTCTCTCCCCCCCCTCCTCCCTCTACCCCTCCTCTACCTCCTCCTCTCTCTCTCTCTCGCTCTCTCCCTTTCTTCACCCCCCTCCACCCCTCTCCTTCTCTCCTCCATATCTATCTCTCCCCCCTCTCTCTCCCCCTCCCTCCCTCCCCCCCTCTCTCTCTCTCTCTCCGAGCGCCAGACTGACCGACTGACCAACACATTGTCAGGACCAATGGTTTCTCGCAGAATACGACAGCGCTCTTGTCGTCATCAAGGTCAGCGCCCACTTTGGCCTTAAACCTGCACATCAATTCGTTTATTTTGTTATTTTTTTCCCCTCCTCTGTCTCTCTTCACTTTTGAAAGAGAGAGAGAGAGGAGAGAGAGAGTGAGAGGGAGGTAGGAGAGAGAGAGGAGGGGGGGGGAGTGAGGGGAGATAGAGAGAAAGAGAGGGGGAGAAAGAGATGGGAAAGAGAAAGAGAGGAGAGAGGGGGGCAGGGAGAGAGAGAGAGGGGGGGGCAGGGAGAGAGAAGGGGAGGGAGAGAGAGGAGGAGGGAGGGGAGAGAGGGGAGGGAGGAGGAGAGAGAGGGGGAGGGAGAGAGAGGGGGAAGGGAGAGAGAGAGAGGGGGAGGGGGAGGGGAGAGGGAGCGAGAGGGAGAGAAGAGAGAGAAAGAGTGAGGGAGAGAGAGTGGAGGGAGAGGGGAGAGGGAGAGAGAAAGAGAGACAAAGAGACAGAAAGAGTGAGGGACAGAGAGAGGAGGGAGGAGAGAGAGAGAGGGAGGGAGGCAGAGAGAGGGAAAGAGTGAGGGAGAGAGAGAGAAAGAGCGAGAGACAAGAGACAGAGTGAGGGAGAGAGAGAGGGGGGGGGAGAGAGAGGGGGAGAGAGAGAGAGTGGGAGGGAGAGGAAGGACAGACAGACAGACAGACGACATCAGACTGACAGACAGAAGAGGCTATTACTCTCTTTTGTACAAGACAGCTACAGGCCACAATCATTTCGCAAACGATATTATACAGCACGTGTGAAAGGGGCATACCAAAGTCGTAACGAGTATATATTATAGAAAAAAAAAGGGGACAACTCACACACAGACAACTTTTTCTTTCGCTCCTTGGCTAGGGATCCGGGGTTCACCCCCTGTCCGCTCACCTTTAGCAGCCGTGTTTCAAATTCGGGGATGATGTCTAAACATGACACACGTGTGTATGGTGCTTTTTTGTGTCATCCGTTCCTACCGGCTCACAATGGCCTACTCTTTTCGAAAGGCGGAACGGGTTTTTAATGTGTGCGCAAGATGGTCGCTGCGTGTGTTCGTGAGGTCTCGGTTTATAGTCTCATCCGAAGGACTAGACAACATTTTACACCCTCAAACTGGTATCAACTAAAAACAGCCATTGTTCCTCGCGCTCATGCAATAGTTTGATTTAGCCACGTGATGAAAACTCATTTGAAACTGATGGTACTCAAAGATTTTTCTTAGATCAATAAAAAAAAGGAACTTTTTTTCTTCAAAAAGACTGCTGCTGCTGCTGCTGCTGCTGCCACAATGAATGTCTCGTTAATTAAACTGAGATAGTAAAATTTTCACTATTCACGACACATTGTGTCCACCAGGCCCAGAAGCTGTGTCAGTTGCTGATGTCAGCAAAGTGCCAAAGCCTACATGGTGTTATGTTTTGAAATGCTATGTTGAGACTGTCTTCAGCCTTGACAAGCTTCTAGCACGAAAACCTGTGAGGATTCCGGGGACCTGTCAGCATAAATCCACCCACCCCCCACCTTCTGAAAATTCTGTGCTAGAAATTCCCTCTTGTCTTTCCCTCTCTCTTTTTTTCTGCCTTGTTCGGTTTTCTTCCTGTCACCTTCTTGTCTATTTTCTGCCTTCTTGGTCCATTCTCCTAACTTTTTTTCCCCCAGACTGACTTAAAAGATAACAAAAGTCTCCCATTCCGAAGTGGGCTGGGCCTGACTTGTCAGGCGCTTAACGGCAGCGCAACGCATTTTTGCTCAATATGACAGTCAGCAACAGCTGCTGTGTGAGCGTTCGACGAAGAAGAAGAAGAAGACGAAGAAGAAGAAGACGGAGAAGAAGAAGATGAAGAGAAGAAGAAGAAGACGAAGAAGAAGACGACGGAAGAAGAAGAAGAAGAAGAAGAAGAAGAAGACGATGAAGAAGAAGAAGAAGAAGAAGAAGAAGAAGAAGAAGAAGAAGCCATCTCCTTTTTTTCCCCATTAATATTAACACAGGCTGGCACGCTTCCATCACCATAAACACAGACATGCTTTGCAAAATGGACACCTACCTTGTAATACCCTCTGCCATGGCTTCTTTGCACAGCTGCAAAACACAAAACAACGCTCAAATTATACCCATGTTACACTTACGTTGCATCAAACATTTTTTGCCCTAGGAGCTTTTACAGGTTCTGCACACGGATGTAATCTGCTACTGTGGTCCCATCAGAAGAGATGAGCTCTTACAAATAAGAACACAGACACTTCGTCATCTGAAACTTCCTTCATCTGAAGGAGGGTGGCAGGATGGTTAAGACGTTCGCCTGCCAACAAGTAAACCTAAGGTTGTGGGTTCGATTTCCAGCCTCGCCCTTTCTTCCCAGTTTGACCACCAAAAAAAATCGAACTGAATGTCAAAGTCCTTCGGATGAGACTGTAAACCGAGGCCCCGTGTGCGAACGCAAGCAGAACATCTTGCGCACACGTTAAATCCTGCTCCGCTTTTCGAAAGAGTAGGCCATTGACAAAATTGACAAAACTGCATACACACGGGGACTGGATGTAAAAAAAAAAGCACATGAGTGCTTGTTCCATTATCCTCGATATAAAAGAATAAATAAATATATAAACTCAACTCAACTGTCCCCATCACCGCTGTCGTGGTTAGGAGCTCCACGCTATGCCACCAGGCTTCACCATCTCTCTGTCTCTGCAGGATGCATCCATTTCTTACACTAAGACGGAACGCAGAATTCCATATAAAAGTTTTCGGACTCAGGCAGGGAGTTGATGGGGAGAGGGGGGGGGTGGTAGTCCTTATCTCTGTCAATCCAGACCAGTTTTTGACGAACGCTAAAGCCGAGTGGTTAAGACCGTTCGACTTCAATCCTATGGATCCATGAGTCGTGGGTTCGAATCTCGGCTACGGCGTCTGGTGAATAAGGGTGGGGATTTTTAAAATCTCCAAGTCAATTTCAAGCGCAGACCTGCCAGTGCCTTAACAGTAAATACCTTTGTGTATATATACACATAAAAGAAAAAAGGTAAAGGAGTCCCATAACCATAAGGTCGTAGGGGAGCGAGCCGTCAGAGACCTCACTTCTTTAGGGGCCAGCATAATGAGGTGGCGCCCATCTCCTCTCCCTCACTGCTGTACTTCCCATGTCCCTAAAGAGGGCAGGTACCCATTTACAGCTGGTGAACTGTACTGAAGCCAAGGCGCGAAACGGTCACCCATCCAACTGGTAACCACGCTCGACGCTGCTTAACTTGGCTGGGGGAAAGCGAGTGCTCCGACCACTGAGCTATCCGTCCCACCATGCAGAAGATCAAATATGCTCGTTAAAGATCCCGTCGTTCATGTCAGTGTTCGATGAGTTAAGGAAACATGAACATACCCAGCATGCAGCTGTACAATGAAATGAGTGCTCTGATGTCAAAATGAGTCGAGAGAGGCCAGCAGGCAGACCTCCTGCAGAGTCAAAGTCAAAGTCAAAAACACTTTATCATCCCATGAGGGCAATTACAAAGAGTGACAAGCGCGGCAGAAGACCAGGCACTACCTACACCCACCCGGTAAGGGAACGCAGAGAAGAGGACAGAAGACCAGTTAGGACAACCCATTAGCTAAAAACAAAATAATCAACAAACATTTTATCACATAACTAACACACATCAGTATCATACAGTTTCTGACCAACTCTTTTCTATACTTAACTGGAGTGTGTGTTTTTACTCTGTTTTCTTTTTCCCCACCTTTTTGATTTTGAGGATAATGGAATAAGCACTCATGTGCTTTTTTATATCCCATCCCGTGTGTATGCAGTTTTTCTAAATATTTTGTCATCCGTTCGCACCGGCACACAATGGCCTACTTTTCCGAAAAGCGGAACGGTTTTAACGTGTGAGCAAGATGTTCTGCGTGCGTTCGCACACGGGACCTCGGTTTATAATCTCATCAGGACTTTTGGAAGAGTGAAGTCGGCACTGATGTTAAATCTGGTGTGTGTGTGTGTGTGTGTGTGTGTGTGTGTGTGTGTTGTGTGTGTGTGTGTGTGTGTGTGTGTGTGTGTGTGTGTGTGTGTGTATGTGTGTGACGGGGGAGCTTGTGCCCATACTGATCCTCACAACATCTGATTCAGGTCAAGAAATTACGGACACTTCGAACAAGGCAGCCGAGTGGTTAGATGACTGCGTTCGCGATGTGACGGCCCCAGTTCGAACCCGGCTTCAAGCCAGCACCGTTCAAGGATTTTCCCCCCTGGAGTTAACATCAGTTCTGAATCCATTCCCTGAAAGTTCTTTGGTGAGGCTATTAACTGATGTCCCACGTGCAAACGCACGCAGAACATCTTGCACACACGTTTAAAAACCCGTTCCACTTTTCAAAGGTAGGCTTTTGTGTGCCGGTGGAAGGGATGACAGAATCTACTAAATTGCATGTTCCACGTGTTAGACACCATCCACAGAAGTCGGAGTGTGCACTTAAGTGGGTAAAAAGGTTCGCACACAGACAAAGTCTCACTATTGTAAACTCGGAGCTCTAGCCCAGGAACAAAAAGGATGTTGATGTGTTTGTCGTGTGTCCGACGTGACTCCAAAACAGCAGAGGTGGCAGCTGTGTTTCGGAAATTGGGCAGAATTTGTTTTATTGTGGAGATGCCTTGCCCACAGTACATCCCCACTCTCGCGGCCAAGTAGGCATAAGACAGTCAGCGTTGATGATGTCTTCCAAAGGCCACCAGCCCCCAGGCTGCAGCACATAAGGACTGTGCGGCAGCCTCCTAGTCAGCGAGTTATAGTCCGATCAGTAAAGACTAGTGTAAAGTGGAATTCCATGAGTGGAAAGCCACTGTCATACACTCCACTTTGCTGTTGAACCCCCAGGTCAATGTTTAATCAAGAACTGTGTAAAGGCCCAGGGCGCTGACGAATACAAAAGGATACTTTCTATGCACCATCCAACAGCTACAAAAGATAAAAGGTACAAGCATCTCTACTCTGAAATCGTCTAACTAACAGCAAAAGTGAAGTTGTATGTCTTTACAGCTTAGATCCAATAACAAAACCTCTCACTTTGCTGTTGGCGCCTTGCATCATATGGTTTAATCAAGAGCTGAGTGTCTGACAAGTTAGTGATTGAATGTTCAAACCAGGTTGCTGAGACATCGAGGTGTGCGATGTCGAAACTCCTTACCGTTAGATTTCTGTCTTCGTAGCAAGCCACCACAGGATGTAGTGTAACTAGGGAACCAGTTACCTCCATTTCTTTCTCTGGTCCACAGAAGTTAATCCATTCTTATATGTCCCAGAAGATAAAATCCATTTATTATCATGTACCAGCAGTAAATTACATCCATTTTCTTTCATCTTTTACACAGAAGTTTAATCCATTACTATTCAATTTAACAGAAGTTAAATCCATTTACTATATCTTTAAAAGAGATAAAACCATTTCTTGTTTTCTCGTTCACAGAAGATTATCTATTCAATTTCTGTACACGAAGATAAATCCATTTTCTTTATCTTTACAAGTAGATATATCCATTTTCTTTCTCTCTCGCATAGAAAATAAATCTTTTTTCTGTCCTCTGAATACAGAAGTAAGTACATTTTCTTTCTCTTTACACAGAAGATGTTCATATTCATTTCTGTTGCACAGAAGATATATACTTTTCTTTTCTTTAAAGAAGATAAACTCATTACTTTCTCTGCACACAGATATTAAATCCATTTTTTTATCTGTATATCAGAAGATAAATTCATGTTCTTTCTCTTTACACAGAAGATAAATTTGTTTTCCTCTTTACACAGAATATATATCTATTTTCTTTTCTCTGTACACAAAAGATGAATTTATGTTCTCTTATCTGTACACAGAAGATAAATCCATTTTCTTTTCTCTTTACACAGAATATATATCTATTTTCTTTTCTCTGTACACAAAAGAGGAATGTATTTTCTCTTATCTGTACACAGAAGATAAATACATTTTGTTTCTCCTGTACACATAAGATAAATCCATTTTCTTTATAATTTCTCTGTACACAGAAGATAAATCCATTTTGTTTCTCTTTATACAAAAGATAAATCCTTTTTTTTCTCCTCTTTATACAGAAGATAAATCCATTTTCTTTAGAATTTCTCCGTACACGGAAGATAAATCCATTTTGTTTCCCCTGTGCACAGAAGATAAATACTTTTTCTTTTTACAGAAGATAAATCCATTTTCTTTATAATTTCTTCGTACACAGAAGATAAAATCCATTTTCTTTTCTCTTTACACAGAATATATGTCTGTTTTCTTTTCTCTGTACACAAAAGAGGAATTTATGTTCTCTTATCTGCACACAGAAAATAAATCCATTTTCTTTCTCTGTACTCAGAAGATAAATGCATCATATTCTCTGTTCACAAGGAGATACATTCTTTTTCTTTAATCTCTTTCTCTTTATACAGATGAGAAAACAAAATAAACTGTATGATTATGGGATGGTATGGCAGCTGAATGTCTGACTATGTGTATCTATGAAAAGGTGGGTACATCTGTACACTGATATGACATGTAAAAACACTTGTATATGCACATACACAGGAATGCAGTGCTGGCAAAGACGTGCTCACGCACGCACGCACGCGCGCGCGCGTAGGCACACGCACATACACAGTATATCATCCACAAGACTGAACCAAAGAATAAAGCCAAAGACATAGGTACAATGGACAGCCCTTAGCAATACTGACCTCTCTTCTCCTTTCCAGCTTGCGCTTTTTTCAGCATGTCTGGAAAACAGACAAAAAACAAACAATTCATAACATGAAATATAGTAAAGGTAAAACCTATAACCTATATGGTCGTAAGGGAGTCAGGTATCAGAGACCTCAACTTCTCAAGGGGCCAGCATATTGAGGGCAGCGCCCATCTCCTCTCCCTCGCTGCTTTACCTTCCCTGACCGTAAAGAGGCAGGTACCCATTTACAACTGGGTGAACTGGGGGACTGTACTGAAACCAAGGCGCGCAAACGGTCACCCATCCAAGTGGTAACCACGCTCGATGCTGCTTAACCTTAGCTGGGGGAAAGCAAGCGCTTTGACCACTGAGCTATCCCGTCCCCTTAAACATAAAATACACTGGAAAGAAAAGTCAGCTCTGTTCACTCGTTAGCTGGGATAGCTTAGTGGTTAGAACACAGAACTCGCAATGTGACAGCACAGCACGAGTTCGAACCACCACCACTGTTCAAGGGGATTTCTTTTCTGGAGTTAACATCGGTACTGACTCTACTCCTCAAAAGTTCTTCAGATGAGACTATAAAACGAGTCCCTGCACGACCGCACGCAGAACTTCATGTGCACATGTTAAAACCTGTTCCACTTTCGGGAGCAGTAGGCCACTGCATGCCGGTAGGAATTGATGACTGCATGCCGGTAGGAATTGATGAAAGTATTCTAAAATGCAATTTGGCGTGGTGTTTAGACATCATATCATAGGTCGGAATGCGGCTGGTTTAAAAGGTGGGCAAAGGGTCGCATACGCAAAATCTAACTACTGCTGAACTTCGGAGCTGAAGTCGAGAAACACCAAAAACAACAAAATCCATAGTATTAATCATCAAGCTCACACATAAAAGCTTACACACACTTAAAAAACCCCAACTGGAGAGGAGCCAGCTCTGGCTGTGCGTGGATGTTACGAACATACCAAGCATGCCTCCTGCTACTTGGAGAAGGATGGGCTCCACCAGGCTTAACTTTGTCACAACACACTGCCTGAAAACCGAGTACAGTGCCCCAATGACTTCCAAAGAAGCGGAGACAGAAGTCACTACAAGTCATTAACCTCTTCCAGGCCCCTTCACGGACTTTTCCGTGTACTCCCGGTTGTTGTTGTTGTTGTTGGTGGTGGTGGTGGTGGTGGTGCGGTTGGCAGTGGTTGTGGTGGTAGTGTTATTGTTATTGGTGGTGTTGTTGCTGTTGGTAGTGGTGGTGATTTACGTGTTGGGTGGTTGATTGTTGTTGGTTTTTTTGTTGTTGGTAGTGGTTCTGGTGATGGTGATGTTACTGTTGGTGGTGTGTGGTATGTTGTTGTTGGTAGTAGTGGTGATGTTTACTGTTGTTGGTCGTGGTGTTATTGTTGTTGTTGGTAGTTGGATTGGTGATGTTACTGTTGTTGTTTTTTATTGTTGGTTAGTGGTGTGTGGTTTGTGTGTTGGTTATTTGTTGTGGTGTTTTGGTGGTGTGGTGTGGTGATGTTACTGTTGTGTTGTTGGTGTTATTATTGTTGTAGTTGGTGGTGTTGTTAAGTTGTGTGTTGGGTATGGTTGTAGTTGGTAGGTGGGGTGGTGGTTTTAATGTTGGGTTTTTGTTATTGTTGGTAGTGGTGGTGGGTTATGTTGTTGGGTCGGGGTTATTGATTGTGTGTTGTCTTGTAGTTTGGTGGTGGTGATGTTATGTTGTTGTTGTTGGTGTTAATTGTTTGGTATGTGGTGGATGTTACTGTTGTGGTCGTGGGTTATTGTTGTGGTAGTGTCTGGTGATGTGATGTTACTGTTTTGTGTTATTTCCGTTGATTGGTTGTATTATGTGCGTGGTTTTATTTGGGTTGTGTTGCTATTTGTGTCTGGTGGAAAATTACTTTGTTGGTAGTGGTTCTGGGGTGGTGATGTTACTGTTGTTGGTAGTGTTCTGGTGGTGGATGTTACTGTTGTAGTAGTTCGTATGGTGATGTTATGTTGTGTTGGTGTTTTTATTGTATAGGGTGATGTTACTGTTGTTGGTCGTGGTGTATTGAATTGTTGTTGTTGCTATTGTAGGTCGGTGGTGATTTCACTGTTGTTGGTCGTGTGTTATTTTGGTGTTGTGTTGCTATTGGTAGTTCCCTGGGGGTGATGTTTGAATAATACAGTCCGGGCGGTGGTGGTGAATTTGTTGAGTGGTGTATAAGCTGTGTGGTATGTTGCGTTGTCCGGGGGGAATAGTGGGTTTGGGACTACTCAGCAGTTGTTATTGGAAGTTGTTATTAGGCGTCCTCCAGCTTAACCCGCTCGGCCATGGGAACCCACACAAGATGAATGTCAGTGCGAGATTCAAGTGTAAAAAAGGGAAGGTGTTCCATAACTATAATAGTGGGGGGAGGCGTCAGAGACCTTACTTTCTAGGGCCGCATATGAGGGCAGCGCCATCTCCTCTCCCTCGTGCTTTAACCTTCCCTGACCCTAAAGAGGGCAATACCCTTACACCGGGTGAACTGGGGGAACGTATGAAGCCAAGGCGCGAAACGGTACCATCAAGTGGTAACACCTCGAACTGCTTAACATTGGTGGGTAAAGCGAAAGTCCACCGATATCCGTCCATTCAGATCAGTTTTATAACAATAATTATAACTAAGTCTTACCTCCCGCCCTCACCGTGAGTACGTCTTTTCTGAAACACAAAAATACACATACACAGAACGCGCGCACCCACCACACAAAAACTACACCACCACAACAAACACCAGCACCTCCAAATACCACCCATTCACCCACACACAAACAAATATTTGTGTGTATATTTTTTTTGTAAACACACCCCACACAAAAACACACACAACAACACACATAAATAGCAAACCAATTAACAACAGGCAGAACAACACACAACACTGCCCACACAAACACACAACATAATACCACCCGCAGGCGCGTGCACAACCATCAACAACCTACACCCACCACAACAACACCAACATACAACCCAACCCCGTAAACACAACACCCGAAACGTCCCCAACACACAAAACACAACCATACACAAACCACCAAACACCATAACCAAAGCCAAACACAACCAACAAGTCCCCCCAACCCACCAAACACCACCCCAACAACCCTAAAAAACACAATAAAACAACACACCTCCACCATAACAACCCATCACCACCACAACTCAACATCGCACAGACAGTCACTCACATAAACACACGAAAATAACAGGACGCAACAGCACACCGTATGCTACGGCGCGCGCACCCCCGCAAGGCGCCACCACACTCGAGTTAACATCAGTGCTAATCCTCACTCCCCCAAAAAGTTCTTCGGATGACAAAACCGAAAATTCCGTGTGCAGACATTCTGACTCCTAAACCCGTCCGCTTTCGAAGATAGGCTTTGTGTGGGTGGGAAATGGTGTTCAAAATTTACAAACTGCATGAACAAAGCAACTCCTGGAAATGCACATGAGCGTTATCCATATTTCGTATAAAGAATGAAAAACATACAAAACACACATCTTCCCCCCCCACACACACACACTACTTCCCCTCCACAAACAATTCCCCCCACCCCCCCACACACGCACAAATCACACAAACAACTCACACACATACACACACCAAACCCACACACATAGCACTCCCCCTACTACCCCCATCCCCCCCACATATCACTCCCCCTCACTCACACAAACACACTACACACATACTCACATACCATCCCACACACATACCACTCCCTCATTACCCCCTTTTCCCCCCCCCCCCACACAGACACACACACAGAACCACACACACAAAAACACACCACACACCGACACACACAACACCCGAATAAGCCCCCCCCCAGTCCCCTATGACATGTATCTGAAGTCAATGGTTGACACCACTTTTCTGGTTCCTGCGACACAAGCCCAACAATCTTCATTTTCCAACCAACCAAAAACCCAAATTTTTAACCGATTATCAACCAACCAAAGCATTAAAAAAACCCAACAAATCAACCAACCAAATTACCAACAATTTTCAACCCCCCCAACCAACCCCAATTTTTCAACCAGCCAAAACCCAACCCAAATTTGTTATCCAACCCAAACCAAATATAAAAAAAAAAAAAACCCAACATCCAACCAATTAAAAAAAAACCAATCATAACCTCCCCAACAGCCAATTAACCCCAAACCCAAACCCAAAAAAATTAAACAAAACCAAACAAAGTCAATTAATCAATACTCGATTCCAAAAAAAAATGGCCATAATAAAAAAAAAAGAATAAACTTCATAAACAGTCAGCCTTCCAGCCATAAAGTAAACCCATCAATTATTCTACTAATTCTTCTTCGTGGGAGCGCCTCGACAGGTTTGTCTGTCATACCAGCGAAAATATATCTAGTTGTAAATGATCATACAAAGATGAGAGCGTGCTACAAGCATACTCGATGTACCTTAACATTTTTAGTTGCTCTCTCCACTCTCTACAGAAATGGTCATTCTTTTCCTTCTGATTCACGGCAGACCCAGATAAGATGGCCATGCACAGGGAATTAAAAAATCACTTGCATTCATGGACTTACTATAGGCATTAGTTTGCAATATCATACTGTTGAATTAAAAAATCACTTGCATTCATGGACTTGTTATAGGCATTAGTTTGCAATATCATACTGTTGCGGAGATGTACGTGCACATATGCATGGCACATGTGAGCATGCACATACACATGCCTGTACACACACATACACAAGGGCACCACACACACACATGGGCACGTGCGCACAAACACACACACATAATAATATATGTATATATATATATATAATATATATAATATATATATATATATAATATATATATAATATATATAATATATATATATTATATATATATATATGTTATATATATGTATGTATGTATGTATGCATGTATATATGTGCGTGTATCTGATTATGTGTGTGTGTTTGTGAGATTGAGATGTTGTGTATGCTACCGACTTCAGAGATAAAACACACAGATAAAAGATGTATAACTGATGAGAAATCAGAACTCACCATGTCCACAAGAAGTTTCCATAAAGGCTGAAACATAGCATAAAATACCGTTAAATGTTTATTTTTTAAATAACGAAGGGGTGAGGGGAGGGCACTCGAAATAATAATAATAATAATAATAATAAATGGAACTTATATAGCGCTATATCTTGCAAAGACAAATCAAAGCGCATGCACAAACAGTCAATATTGAAACTAAGATCAGTAACAGGGGAGATCAAAGAAAATCACCGTTTTTGCCCGCCACGAAGGTAGCCGCATTCCGACTTCAGGGATGATGTCTAAACACAACACCCGTGTGCACGCGATTTTTTAAACAAAAATTGTCACTCATTCCTAGCACACAAAATGGCTTAGTTTCGGAAGGAGGGAACATTTTTTTTAAACGTTTGCAAAGCAGCCGAGGAGAGGAGATGGGCGCCGCCCTCAATACGCTGGCCCTAGAGAAGTAAGGTCTCTGACGCCTCGCTCCCCTACGACCTTAATATAGGTTATGGGACACCTTTACCGTTACCTTTTGCAAAAGATGTTATGCGAGCGTTCACACACAGGCCTCAGTTTATAGTCTCATCTGAAGGACATTTGGGGCACTGGAGTCAGTACTGATGTTAACTCCGGGGTAAAATTCCCTAAAACAGGCGCCTAAGCCGTGGCTGGATCCCGGACCGTCAGATCACGAGGACAACGTTCTAACCACTAGGCTATCCCCGCCCCGGTGACCGTAGATAAAGCACCTACCTCAAAAAGGAAAGGTAGATTTGATCACGATTACGACCTAATTTATTAAAAATGTACATAGGTGAGGCTGTCGTTTTTTGGGGGGTTGTTTTTCCTTTCAATGCGACTAAAAATTGGGAATAATGTACAAAAGCAGACCCTATATTAAAAAAAAAAGAGAAATAAAGTAATCATAGCTGCAAGCCTTAAATTGTCAGTGTCATTTAAAATGCAAGTGAAATTAAAAAAAAAACGTTTACAAAAAAACACAAGAGGAAAGAATATTTTTACAAAAAAGAGGCACGAGGAAAACTCTTTTCCTCCTTTCCCTGGCCCCAGGTTCACAAATGGCGAATTTTTGCATAAATCAAAATTTTGTCATCCAGTTCCTACCGCACGAAGGCCTACTTCTTCCAAACAGGGCGGAACAGATTTCTAACGTTTGCACACGGGCCTCGGTTTTAAAATCTCATCCGAAGGACTTTGGGGGTGAGTCTGACTGATGTTAAAAAAGGAAAAGATGTTCCCATAACCAGCGGTCGTGGGACCAGGTGTCAGAGACCCACTTGTCTAGGGGACCAGCATTTTGGGCGGCGCCCTCTCCTCTCCTTCGATGCTTACCTTCCCTGTCCCATTAAGGGAAGAATGTATTACCAAACGGAAGGCCAAATCGTAATTCTT
>CM054158.1:36055165-36104392 GCA_028751875.1 Rapana venosa | reverse complement strand
TTATTAAACAACAAATCACAAACACACCCAAAACACACAAACACACACACACACACACACACCAACACACACACACAGGTTGATCCTCTGGGTTCCAAAGCAACCCAAAAAATCACTTTTTAAAATTTTTTTAAAAAACAAAAAAGAAAAATGACAGTAGAGAAAAAAAAAAGAAAATATATATATATATATCCTTTGGATTAAAGAATCTTTAAAGAGTTTCCGTTAGAGAAAAAGCACGTTCCAGGCAGATACATACTTTTTGACGAACTGCTAAAGACATTTACATATCTGCTGCTGACATTTTTTAAAAATTTGAATGTCTATAGTTCATCTACTGAAATTCTGAATTATTTTCTTTTTAAAATAAAAAATCATTGGAAGAACCCCCCACCCACCCCAAAAAACAAACAAACCCTATGAATGTATGATATTTTGAGCAGGCACCTGTAGGAAATTCTTGAATATGTTAAACATGCATGAATTTATTTTAATTATAATTGCTTATTTGATTACATAAAATTTATCAGTCAGGGAACAGAATGAATTTTTTTTAAATTTCAAGGTTTAAAAAAAAATTCATTTCAGAACAAACCAATTGATTTAACAGAAAGTTGACAGACATGTAATTAACCATTGTTTCAGACTTCATTACCTCCATGTTGAAGCTGTTTGAAAAGACTGCTGAAGCTGAGATGGAGTTGACAGTTGTGAGAGTGATCCCCAAAATTCATACTACAGGGGGTTCTAGTGGTGCTGATTTATGGTAATTATAATATATTTGAAATGATCATTCACATACTAACACATGCATGTACGCACAAACGTACACACACTCGCACGCACATGTAACACATGCACATGCACACACAAATTGTGATGCATTAAAATTGAATAGTATTGTGTGTGTGTGTGTTTGAGCCTGTGTGCGTGTCCGTCCATGCATGCATGTGGTGCACAATTGAATTAACAGTTTAACAATTTGATGAAGCATGTTTTTTATTTGGGTCATTATCTCACAGAGCTTTGATGTTCTCAATTATTCTCATGATAATCAGAACTGTTATGATGGATATGTTCCATGCACACACACGCACACACATGCATGTATGCATACACACATGCATGCACACACAGGAGAACCTGGTGGTTAGAGCGTTTCGCATTGCACTCACGATATGCTGAACCAGGTTTGAATCCCATTCAAAGAGATTTTTTCCAAGGGGTTAACATCAGTGCTGACTCTACTCCCCCCAAAAGCCCTTCAGATGAGGCTATAATTTATAAAAACCAACGTCCTGTGTGTGATTGCATGCAGAACATCTTGTGCACATGTTAAAACCTGTCCTGCTTTTTGAAAGAGTAGGCCATTGTGTGCCGGTGGGAATGGATGACAAAATTGACAAAACGGCATGCACATGGGGACTAGATGTAAAATAAAAAACAACACATGAGTGCTTATTCCATTATCCTCAAAATGCAATAATAAAATAAAGAAAACACACACACACACACACACCAACACCACACCACACCAAACACACACACACCACACACACAGACACAGACACACTCTCTCTCTCACCTGCATGCTTGTGTGTGTGCGTGTGTCAGTATGTGTGTGTCAGTACGTGCATGTGTGTGTGTGTGTTGTGTTTGTAAACTGATGACTGGAAAGAGAACTATTACATCATGTACTTTCATTGCAATAACTGATGTAAAGATGAGTCATTTCCATTTTCATCGCAGACTTTAAAATAAAAATTTAAAAGATGGACTGATTGCTTCATTTGGTCATTGAAATGTATGGGTGTGCGAGTGTGGATTGTGGTAGTGTGAATGTATCTTTATGTGTGAGGGAAATTTTGATGTGTATAGACATGAAGTTAGTCAATTTGTATTGAGTGGCTGGTTTAGTATATAATTGAATGTTAATGTGAGTAGTTGACTGCAAGTCTTAACTAAGTGATTAAGTTTATTGTCAGCTTCATTGTGTATATGCTATGCATTTCTTCATGTTTGTTTGCCTTTTGTTTTTTGTCTTTTCTTTTTTTTTTTTGGGACCTGGTGTAAAGAACCCTGTTATCCATACCTATTAAATATCGAGTTCTCTCTCTCTCTCTCTCTCTCCCCTCTCTCTCTCACTCTCTCCTCCTCTCTCTCTCTCTCCTCTCTCTCCTCACACTTCTCTCTACACTCTCTCATCCTCCCCATCATCACCCCACCACCGCACACACACACACACACACACACACACACACACACACACACCAAAAGAGAATATGGAGATCAGTTTGCAATGGGGAGTGACAAAATCTTATCATTTTTGTGTTGCCCAGGCAGAACAGGCATGGGGTCAGTAACATGAACCATATCTAAAGAGCAAGAAACACAGAAGGACGACAGTGACCGCCCACAACACTTGGCAGTGAGTGAGTGTGTTTATAAATAATAATAATAATACATGGAACTTATATAGCGCTATATCTTGAAAAGACAAATCAAAGCGCATGCATTCAACCTAATCTTACACAATCATGCAATCAATGATAAATGATCAATAGTTTAAACAAACAGATATTTACAAACATAGTGCGCTGCAGACAAAATCTATGAAATAAAATTTCAATAGTCAAATTTGTACAAAAGCACACACACACACACTCACTTAGGTCCTATACTTTAGCAGGGTGATAGGACATGTGTTAGTGAGGGTGGGATAGCTCTGATATGAAACAGGAGGGGGGAAATCTTAGGTTTGAAATAAATTATGTCTTGAGGCTGGATTTAAAAGTGTCATAGCTAGGTTTCTGGCGAAGAGAGAGAGGGAGCTCATTCCAGGTCGATGGACCCGAAATAGAGAAAGAGCGGTGGCCAACAGTGGATTGGTTGAATCTAGGTATTCATAGGCACAGGGTATCTGCAGTAGAGGGGAGAGAACGTGAAGGAGTGTACAGTTAAGACATTCACAGAGGTAGGAGGGTGCTGTTTGGTGGAGACATTGTAACAGAGGGTACTAAATCTTATAATCTACTCTCTGTGGCACAGGCAGCCAGTGGAGAGATCCCAAGAGAGGGGTAATGTGCTCAATTTTTTCTTTCTGAGAACTAGTCGAGCTGCAGAGTTTTGTATACGTTGAAGGGAGTGGTAGATGACTGCTGGCAGACCAGACAAAAGGAATTACAATAGTCCAGACGTGAAAGAATGAGAGAAGTGACAAGTTTGGCTGTTGCATCTTGGACACTTCACTTCACTCACTCATCCCTTGCCCGGGACGACCGTTGGGGACCCGCACGGACCTGCAAGGGACCGCCAAATGGTTCTGTCCTGGGCTGCTTTCAGGAGGTTTGGTACAGTGAGGCCGGTCCACTCCTTGATGTTGATATCCACTTTTGCGTGGTCGTCCCGCCTCCTTGCTCCTTCCACCATTCCCTGCAGGACTGTCTTTGACGGGCTGTTATGCCTTGTTGTGTGGCCAAACCATTTCAGTTTCCCCCGTTTGACTGTATCTAGCAATGGTTCTTGTTTGCAGCCAGTGCCTCGATCTGCTGCCAGATGTAGTCATTGGTTTTACGGTCTCTGTAGGTGATGTTCGGGATCCGCCTGAGGCACTTCATCTCAAAGGCTTGAATGCGACTTCTAAATCGGCGTAAGTGTCCATGCTTCACAGCTGTACAAGGCAATGGTTTGTGACGAGTGCCTTGTAGAGTCTGACCTTAGTGTGGGTTTCTGATGTTTGGTTTCTCCACACTTTCGCCAGCTTAGTCATGGGAGAGTGCCACAGCAAGTCTAAATTTTCACCTCTTGGTGCTCGTACCTTCTTTGGTGATGACTGCTCCAAGGTACTTGAAAGTTTCCACCTCTCTCTAGTGTCTCGCCACTCATTTTGATCTGGTGGGAGTGGTCGGTGTGGTACTGTTTCACTAGGATCTTGCTCTTTTCCGTCTGATCTCCATACCTGGGCATTGGCTGATGTTTCCAGTCTGGTGGTGAGATCCTGGAGTTCTTCTTCATCGGCCCATAAGATAAATATCGCTGCGAATCGAAGATTGCAGACTGGCCTTCCTCCTATTGTGATTGTGGTCTTGAAGTCAAGGGGGGCCTCCTGAAATGATGTTCTCCAGGAACACGTTGAAAAGAACGGGGGATACGGGCAGCCTTTTTCGAACTCCAACTGAAGTCCGGGAAAAACTCCCCGATTCTCCACCCATGAGGACTGCACTGTGGGAGCTGTCATACAGCGCCGGATGATTGAATCAGGTCCTCATTGAAGTTATAGTCTCTCATGACTTGCCACAGAGCTTCTTGCCACACTCGGTCGAAGGCCTTCTTGAAGTCAATGAATTGTTGTAGAGCTGTAGTTGATGTTGGGGATGCTTCTCTATGAGCATTCTGATGTTGAAGATCTGCTCGACAGTGCTTCGACCTGGTCTGAATCCTGCCTGTTCTTCTGATAGGATTTCTTCTGCTTGTGGTTTTCGTCTTTCAAAGGGAATGCGTAGCATAACTTTGCTTGGATGGCTTATCAGACTGATTGTTCTGTAATTTTGGCCCCTTCTTCAGGGCTCCCTTCTTTGGAAGTGGAACTAGATGGATTGGGGCCACTGTTCAGGCCACTCTTTGCTGGTCCAGATGCGTGGCAGATATTGTTAAGCCTTGATCATCTCTGGGCCTACCTTCTTGATGAGCTCAGCCGGGATGTTGTCAATCCCTGGGACTGCCTCCTTTTAAGGATCTTAAATGCTTCTTCTAACCTCTTCCTTTCCAGCACCTGTGTGCTTTCAGGATCTGATGGTCTGGGATCTTGCTCGTGAAATTTGTTCGGAATCAGCCTTCAGCTTGTAGTTGTACAGGTCGCTGCAATATTCTGTCCATCTCTTAATGATAGTGGCGCTCTCTGTAAGGACTGACCCCTCCTTTTTCTTCAATAACGGAGGTCTTTGGCTGCTGGGACTTGGTTAGTACCTTATGGTCTGGTACCCTCCTTGCTGTCTCCTTTCGCCATTGCCTTTCAACCTTGGAGCATTGTTCTGACATCCATTCCCCATGGCCTCAGTCTTCTTCTTCTTGATTGACCTGTTGACTGTTCTATAAATCTTCGGCCGTTTCTGGGTTTTTGTTCTTTCTCTGGCTTTAGCTCCCTACGTTGATCGCAAAAGGTCCAGGATATCGTTGGTAACCCACGGTTGGTTCTTTTTTCTTTCTTCCCAAGGATCTCCAGCGCTGTCCCCTGAATGGTCTTGCTGAAGGTCTCAGTGAGGTTGTTGATGTCATCTTGGAGGAAATTTAATGCTGCAAATCTGCCCCCTATCTCAGCTTTAAAGATTTCAGCGACTTCGGGGTCCTTCAGCTTTTCCATGTTGAACCGCAAACGGGGATTTTTCTTCTGGTTCTTGGGCTTCAGCTTGATCTGTAGGTCATGAGTACCATGTCTGGTCACTGCCAATTTTCAGCGCCAGGGAAAGTTCTTTCTGGGCTTTGTTGATGCTCGACTTAAATCGTTTGGGGCCCAAAATGTAGTCAATCTGTTATGTGTCTTTCCATTTGGTGAGTGCCACATCGTTCTTCTTGATGTCTTGTGGGGGGATAGGGGGTTTGGGGACGGGAAGATTGTGGCTGCTTGCGAATTCCCAAAAGTCTGGGGACCTCTGTCTTGGTTTCGCCACGCCAAAACGGCCTAAATTTCCCTGGCCATTGGTCATAAGCTCAGGTCCGATCTTGGCATTCCAGTCGCCCTGGATCACGAGAAAGTCCTTCTTTGGAGTTGATTTGATGGCCTCTCCAAATCCCGTAAAACACTCAATTGCTTCATCATCGTAGTCTGATGTTTGGGGCAATAGCTTGTATGATGGTCATGTTGTGTGGTTTTTGCTGCGACACGCATGGAGATCAGTCTACTTGAGATTGGGGGACAGCTGATACACTGTTTTTCCTCTTCTTGTTGACAAGAAATCCTACTCCGTGTTGGTGTTTGGGAGTCGCCACTATACCATAGTTTGTGATCTTCTTCGGTGGTTGTTTCGCCGAATCCGACCCAACGGACTTCGGCCAGCTAAGACAGTGGACAGGTATTTTCGAATTGCACTAATACGCCGTAATTGATAGTAGCACGACTGACAGGTCTGAGTGATGAATTTTTTCATAGAGAGTGTGTTGTTGATAACAACACCTAGATACTTCACAGCAGTGGATAGAGGGACTGATGTATTGCCAAGTTCTATTGAAGCTGTTGTAATGGAAGAGAGTTTGTGTTTGGTCCCTACGAGCATGGCTTCGGTTTTATCTGCTTTTAGCTGTAATTTGTTCTGTGTCATCCAGTTTTGAATATCTTCAAAGCAGCGGGCCATATTTGTCAGGAGAGAAGGCAGATTTTCAGGAGTAACACTGCTTTGAATCTGAGAGTCATCTGCGTAAAAATGATGGTTGATTTGATGGCGGTTTTTTATATGTGACAGTGGGGCAGTGTAAAGAGTGAAAAGAACAGGGCCTAGAACTGATCCCTGTGGGACTCCGCATTCCAGTTTGGCAGGTATTGATTGAATCTTGTTTACTGCAACTGACTGGAATTGGTCAGTAAGGTATGAATTAAACCAGGTGAGGGCTATGCCAGTAACACCGAACGTTTTTTGAAGACGGGAGAGAAGAATTGAGTGGTCTATAGTATCGAAGGCTGCTGATAAGTCGAGTAGAGTGAGAAGGGAGATTTTCCCTGAGTCAGAAGCGTGTAGAAGCGTGTTTGAAGTGTGTACTAGGGTGGTTTCAGTGCTGTGGTTGACGCGATAGGCAGACTGAAACTCAGGAAGAAGATTGTTGGAGAGAAGGTGGTTGTTGAGGTGTTTGAGAACTACTTTTTCAAGGACTTTAGAAATAAAAGGTTGATTGGAAACAGGTCTATAATTCTTCAGAATGTTAGGGTCAAGGTCATGCTTTTTGAGTAGAGGTGTGACTATGGCAGTTTTGAGAGCTGATGGAACATTTCCTGAAACAAGAGATGAGTTTACTATTTTCGTGATAGCGGGTATGAGTTGTGGTAGGCACTGTGTGAAAAGAGAAGCAGGTATGGGATCAAAGATCACATGATTTTATAGTCATTTCTTTCAGAATTGTCATGATTTTTTTCTCACTTGTCGGATGAAAGAAAAGGAGAGGAGTGCCAGAGAATGGGGATCAGGAAGGTCAGGCTGGAAAGGAGTCTGATCCAGTTTGGAGCGAATGTTATAGACTTTTTCAGAAAAGAATCTGAAAAATAGAGGAATCAGATGGTTGTGGAGGAAGGCTTTATGTCAGAAGAGTGCACAACCTTACAAAACCGTGGGGGGATTTTTACACTTTTTAAAAACCGTAAGGGTCTTTCTTTCTGGAAAAAAAAATCACCCAAAAAAACCCTATTTCAATAAGTTAGACCCCACCACTAAAAAAAAGATGAGCTTAATTGATTTTACACAGAAACCAAAATCATTTTTTTTCTGTATGCTCCAAAATCACAAACACACACATACAGAAAAAAAAAAAAAAACCACAAAACCCCACAACCCACACACACTCATAAGAAAGATCCCCACCAAAATAGCCAAGTTTTTGTGACCGTTAGCTTCTGCTTTGGTAATAAAGGGCAATAAAAAAAAAACGCTTATAAGTAAACATATCATTACTTTTTTATCACATACATTTTTGCTTTGCTCTGTTTTCCTTTTCGGAGTTTTTGTGGCCAGACATGGGCGAAAACTGAAAAAAAACATAAAAATTTTATCGAAGGGGTTTTGCTGTTTCAAATGTTCAAACTAACAAAATCAGAAAAAACATTTGATTAGCATTTTGACCTTCCAATGCATGGAAAAAATTTGAAAATGGTCAAAAACAACTTGTTTTTTAAAAAACAAAACGAAAACATTATTAATATATAAAAATTAAAAATAAAAAATATATAAAAAATAATATAAAAAATATAAATTATTATTATAAAATATATAATATATATATAAAAAACATAAATATTTAAAAAAAATAAAAAAGAAAGAGAGAAGTTAACACAAAACACACAAAGTTTTACGAAATTTTCCCAATTTTTTTCAGATTTAATTTTACATTGCTTTTTGATTTTTTGGAATTGGCTTAATATTTTCCCGGATTTTTTTCACAAATCTGGAGGGTACAGAAATTTTAAAATTTCTATACTTCATTTATTGGCATAAAAATGAAAACTGAGAGAAGCGTAAAGAAAAAAAAACCCTGCCTTAATTGAAAACGTATTTTTGTAGTCCTTGAAGTTCATAAAAGTACTTTACTTTCCACTCTTAACTACAAAAAATTTTCCGTCTTTATTTACAAAAAAAATATTAAAAAAATTTATCAGCCCATATTTATAGCACATTTTAAAATTTTTTTCCCAGTGACAGCAAAAGGAAGATGGTGACTTTTTACACTTCGGCTCATCTTCTTTTAGTTTTTAAATCAAAACCGCATCAAACAGGCACTGAGAAAGAAACACTTTCTTTAAAATTTGCCCCCAGCCCCAACACACACTACTTTTATTTTTTCTTCAAAGACTGTCTCCAACATTGCACCATACTCCTTTTGACATCCCCTGCCCTTTTCCGAGTTGAAAAAAATCCCCTTGTCTGTCCACCTTGGGGGGGAGGAAATTTTCCTCGGGGAGTTAACTCAGTGCCAACCCCACTCCCCCAAAAGTCCTTCGGATGAGACTATAAACTGGGGCCTTTTTGGTAAATCACAAAACATCTTGCACTTTTTTTAAAACCGTTCCGCTTTTTGGAAGAGTAGGCCTTTTGTCCGGGGGGAAGGGATGACAGTTAAAAAACTGCATGCACACAGGGACTGATGAAAAAAAAAAGTACTTGGGGGCTTTTTTTATTATTTTTGAAATAAAAAAGTAAATAAAATATTTTTTAAAAATTGGGGGGGAGGGTGGTTGTGTCAGGAATCCGTAAAACTGGGAAAACATCCGTAACAGTTTGTTGTGGGGGTTTTATAAGGACTTCTTTAGCCAGCGAAGATCCCCAAAAAGCTCTGGCCAACTGCCCCACAGCCTTGCACACCCCGGGAGGGGGCGGGGGGCCAGCCTCCCCTTCATCACTGTACAAGAAAGGAAAATGAAACACTGTCATAACTAAACTTTTAACTATTAGGAAAACACCAAAAGCGTGGGGTTGTAAATTTGCCATTATTCATCACAAAATTTATAAATTAAAAATAAATAAACATTTTTTGTAAAGTAGAGCGTTAAAAGGGGTCACCAACGCAAACACAAAAAACCTAACAAGAGAAGAAAAAAAACAAAAGGGGCCCGGCAAATTAACTTTTTTGTTGAAAAATACTTCTTACAAAAAAACAAAACAGCCTTTGCATATAAATCCAATTTCAATCTATCAAAAAACTCATAATAAAGGATGGGTGGCTAGAGGTAACGCCCTGTCTAAAAAAAAAAATCGATTTGGAAGTGTGGGTTTCAAATCCCTTTGGGGGCCCGAAACTTTTCCCCCATCCTTTAAACCCAGGTGGTGGTCTGGGCCTATCTTTGGGATGAGACATAAACCGGGGTCCCTGTGTTACAAAAACTTTTTTCAGCGCACGTAAAAGAACCCCCAAGAAAGATTGTCCCGGGCAAAATTTTTAGAAAAAACCCCTATAGGGAAACAAATAAGCTGAAACCCCCCCCCCCCCCCCAAAAAAAAAAAAAAAGGTGGCGCGCTGGGGCGACCGCTCTCCCCGGAAGGCGCCCGAATTTCCCCGGAGAAATCTCGTACTTAATGGTATAAATAAATAAAAAAATAACACAAAAAACAACACACAACAACCCTGCACCACCAACACACACACAACAAAATTTAACACAAAACACACAAAAAATGACAAAAAAAAACAACGATACAAAAAAATTAAAATTTTTTTTTTCAAACACAAATACAAGCATTTATATCTAATTCAATCCTCAACAAACCCCCACAAAAACCACCAAAACCCCCCGACCCACGGACACACACAAACACAACACAACAACACAAAAAACCCCTATTTTTAACCCTATATTGTTAAACAAAAGAAAACTTACCAAAAACAAGGGGAAAAACCATGCGACCCGGTTAAAATTTGAAAGGGCAATCGTTTTAAAAACAAAAAAAAATTTTAAAAAAAAAAATTTTTTTTAAAAAAAAACAAAAAAAATTTTTTTTTGGGGGGGGGGGGGAAAAAAAAAAAAAAAAAAAAAAAAAAAAAAAAAAAAAAAACAAAAAAAAAAATTACCTTTTTTTTTATTTTAAAAAAAAAATTATTAAAACCAACCATTTTTTCAAAAAAAGAAAATTTCCCAAAAACACCCCAAACCCAAATTTAAAAAAAAAACAAAATAAAAAAAAAAAAAACCCAAAAAAAAACAGGGGGAAAACCAAAAATTTTTTTAAAAAAAAAATTTTTTTAAAAATTTTTTTTAAAAAAAAAAAAAAATTTTTAATTAAAAAAAAAAAAAAAATTTTTAAAACCCCCCAAAAACCCAAAAAACCCACCAAACACAAAAAAAAACACAACAAAACAAATTTTTAAAAAACCACCAAAAAATAAAAAACTTTACCACACACACAAAAAAACCCGAACCCCACAACAAGGGGAAAAAAAAACACTCAAAAAAACCAAAAAAAGGTGTTTCAAATGCTAATTTTTTGTCACATCAAAAATTTGGGGGGGTGTTTGTGTGGGGGTTTGGGGGGGTTGCGACTCTAAGAAAAAAAAATTTTTTTAGAATTTACAAGTTGAACACCTTTTCATTTTCCTTTTGGGAAGCAAAAACCTTTTTTTTTTTATTTTTTTTGTCTCTGCAGGCCCCTGCATCAAAAAATTATTATTGAATAACTCAAGCCATGGTGTGTTTTGTGCATTTTTTGATCATGCACCTTTTCTTTTTTGAATGATTCTATCTGTCCGTAAAGACTTTCTGAATTTGAAGCAAAACCTTTATCAGCTAGGAAGAAAACACAAAAGACCCATGGCTGTTGTAGGGGGGGCAGTGGGGAAACCTTTGCTTGTGTTGTTAAACTGGCATTTTTGATCTGTTTTGTTTTTTTGTTAAATTTTTGATTTTATAAATTTTTAAAATTTTTGTAATGATGAAGGGAAACGGCAGACTTTTTAGCATTTATCTCCCAACAAAAAAAACGGTAAGGTTCGGGGTTTGTTCCCACCTTTGGGGCCCTTTTTTCCATTTGAGGGAAAATCGAACAATGTAAGTTTTTTTGCAAGGATCAAACGTCAGACCCTTGTTTACAACTTGGCATTTCAAAAAAACCCCACGACAGTTAAAATTGGTAAGTTGAAAGTCTTCTCTGCAGGACACAGCCAAGGGCATTTTGGTGAGCCGCGACCCCAAATGAGAAAATATTTTTGCCCCTTTCTTTCCCGGGCTTTTCAGTAACGCCCATCAAAAACCTAAAAATGAAGCTCATATACCCTAAAAGTCTTTAAATTTATAAAATTTTTTATCAATGGATAAAGCAAAGATTTAATAGCGGCCTTTTTTTTTTCATTTATGTTTTAAAATTTGTGTTTTTTTAAAACATCATTCCATGCATATTTTCTTCCCTCTTTCAATTATTTTCAGTTGCTGCTTTGGGGCCCACAAAAAATTATTTTTTCTTGTGAATCAGTAGACACGCTAATAGAAAATTGTCTGTCTGAAGATGGACATCACAGAGAGTGGACTTCAATTCATTTTTGCCACCCCTCTCGGAGCTAAATCCAAATTTCAGGGCGGGCCCCAAAGGTAAGGTCCTTCAAAAATGTCTAGAAAATTGGTCTTTCATTTTCTAAATGTTTTAAGGGCTTTTTTTTTGTTGGTTTGTTTTTGTTTTTAAAATCTTTGTTGAACTTTTTCACAAATTTTTTTAAAAAAACTTACTTCCCATTTTTTTCCCTCTCTAAATTTCGCTCTTTTTTTTTTGGGATAACGAATAACACTTGTGTGCTTTTATCCCCCCATCCCGTGGCATCGGTTTTGTCATCCATCCCCCCCACACTCTAGCATCTCTTCTGAAACAGAAAACAGGTTTCACACGGGCACTATTCGGGAGATCCGGGAATAAAAACACAAACCCAAAAAAGCATCGTGCCCAATGAACCAGCCCTTTATTTTTAATTTTTTTTTGGTCGTTCGCTTCGGGGCCTTCACCCACCAAGAACAAGATGGGTCCCTTCCCACACCTTTCAAAAATTCACCAATTTTTTTTGCTCTGGGTCAACGGATCAATTTGAACAAAGCAAAGAAAAAAAAAAAAAGAAAAAAAAACAACACCCAAACAGCAGACATATTTTCTGCAAAATTCCCCGAAAAAAAAATTTTTTTTTTTTATGCTGGAGTGGCAAACAATGGGATGGGATTGGCTAAACGGGAACCCAAAAAAATGAAATTTTTTCGTTTTGCTTGGAAAAGTGAAACGCGGCAAAGCTACTGGTAGTGCCGATTGAAGTCCCGTAGGGGTCTGGGGGTGCCAGAACCTCAAAAAAACACATGAAAGGAATAAACCAAAGAGAAGAGTGAAAACGCTGCAAGTAACAGGTTCTGCTGGAAAGATTCTCTCTCTCCTCCCCCCCTCTCTTTTTCCCCCCCCCTTCTCCCCCCCCTCTCCCTCCCTCCCCCCCCTCTCTCTCCCTCCCCCCCCTCCCCCCTTTTTTTTCGGTTTTTCTCTCTCTCATTCGTCTCAATTTTTTCGTCCCCCTTATTGTACGTGAATTTGTTTTGATCTTTTGTGACCTGGTGCAAAAATCAGGGGTAGTCCCCACTTATTTCCTGCCGCGCGTTAAAAGGGAAACCGGTTTAAAGCCCGGCATGTCCCTGGAATAAACGTGGTATCTCAAAAAGTAATAAAAAAGAAATCTGTTTTTGGGTGTTTTGTTCAAAAATAAATTCCTTTTACCTTACACTTCAAACTTGAATTTTGACCCTTATCCATGATTTTTCGCTGCAGTGTCGCATTTCTTGATTGATCCCCCATTTTTTTTTTTTTGGTCCTTGTCTTTCTCTGTTATTTTTTGTATTTGGATTATTTACATGTTTGATGTTCCATTTTTTTTCTTTTTTGCCCATCTTTCCTCTACCCCAACCCCCCCCCTTCACCCTATCTGTACCTGATTGTTTTTTTTACGGATTGATGTATTTATAAAACGTTTTTATTTTTTTTTTTTTTTTTTTTTTTGGGGGGGGGTGTGGACATTCATGTTCTTCATCCCCCCCCCCCCCACACCCCCTCCCTCTTTTTTCCCCTCTTTCAATCTGTTCCTTCCTTTAAATTATTAGTGTTTTGTGTTAAGTACTTCCTTTTTTCCCATTATTACTTGGGTTAAACCTCCTTTGGGGTTTGAAGAATGACGATACAAGTTTTCTAAGAAGTTTATTTTATGCCAAAATTGCTTATTTTATCAAAAACCCCAAACATTAAAGAACAGTTTTTTTTTTTACGGGCTATAATCGCTAAAAAACCTGACCCGCCCCCAAAAGGGGGCCCGACCCCCGGATCCCCCAAACATTTTAGGGAAAAATATTTTTCCCCCCAATCCCATCCTGGGGTTTTACATATTTGGGATGATCTTCTCATGTGTTTTCACGAGACCTCGGTTTATAGCTCATTTGAAGGATCACACTTAATACTCAATGTATATTATCTTGGAATGACTTAAAAAATGGACGGGGGAAAAACTTTTCACTGGTGTTTCTCCAGCCCTGGAAGGTAAAAGGAATGGGGGCAAATTCAATCCCTTTGGGGGTTTTTAGCACTTATTATTTTTTTGTGTCAAGTCAAGGATGCCAGATGTGTCTGGGAAGAAATTTTGGGGGTTTTTTTTATTTTTATATCATTTTTATTTTTATTTTTTTAAACAGATTTCTTGCACTGGTATTGAAGCAGGTTTTAATTATCTGCAATGCTTCTGCGGAAGAGGGGAACTTCTACACAAGATCCTGTTCATATAACTTTATGAATTATACTGTCTTGCCATTTCATTTTTATATCAAACATGTTAATTCTCTTTCTACAAATAGCAGTTATAGGGGTTTTAAAAAAAACTAAAAGACCAAAAAAAAACCACACCCAATGCCCATCTATTTTTATCTTTTTTTACCTTCTATATCAAAAGGGTATGGAATAAACCCTTAGTGCTTTTTTAAACCAGTCCCCCTGGTATGTGGATTTGGAATTTGTCATCTTTCCCCCGGGCAAACAAATGGCCTACCTTTTGAAAAAAGGGGAAAAGGGTTTTAAAATTCGCAAGATTTCTTCATGTTTTTGCACACGGGGCCTCGTTTCTATCTCCCAAGGGCTTTAGGGGGGAGGAAAATTGCACGATGTTTAATCCAGGGGGAAAAATCCCCTTGAAAGGGGTCCACCCCGGGCGTCAGATTGCGAGCGCAATGTTCTGACCCTAGGCTTCCCCATCCCCTTTGGTGTGGTTTTCATAAACGCAAAGCAAAAAAAGTCCATGTTTATTTTGCTCTATAAGATTTCGTTTCAAAGTGGGGTTGTCTTAATTTAATGAAAAAGTGCGTATTTCCTAACTCTAAAATGTTGTTCTTTTAGGGTTTCGTCTGCATTCCCCCTTCCCCCACCCCCACCCTAAAAACACCACACACACACACACACCACCACACAAAGGAGCATATTTTTATGAATACCTGAATTTATACCCACCCCAACGGAAATAAAAGCACACTCCACCATAAATAAGTCACTTGCCCTGACCGCTTTTCCTAGGATCATTTGGGGAGGTTTTGGGAGAGGGGGGTCGTGTTGTTTATTTTGGAGAATTTTAATAAAAAAAATAATTTAAAGTATGGAATTTATAAGTGCTAATCTTGTAAAGCAACAAATCAAAAAGCTCGGATGACATTTTTTTTTTTTTTTTTATATCAAGGATAAAGGGGGTAAGCACTTTCTTTCCTCCCCTTTTGCGGTTTGTAAATTTTTTGCTTTCCCCCCGGACACAATGGCCCACTCTTTCGAAAAGCGGAACGGATTTAACGGCCAAGATGTTTTTTATTTTTGCACGTGGGGCCTGTTTAAGTCTCATTTGAAGGACTTTGACATTCATTCATTTTTTTTTTAAACTGGGAAGAAAGGGCGAGGCTGGGATCGAAACCCGAACCTATGGTTTCTTGTTGGGAGGCAAGCTTAAACCTCCTGCCCCCTTCCCCCCCTAAAGCTTTCTTTTCCTTGTCCAAAGTTTCAAGGGTTAAATTTTTTTAAAAAAAATTTTTTTTCTTTAAAATAAGTGAAAAACACCCAAGCCTTCCTCTTACCTCCTTTAGATGAAGCAAATTTTTTCTTTCTCATTTTACCCTTTTCTGGTGTCTAGTATTTCATTTGTATAACTTTTAAAATCACTTTTTCATTTTCTATCCTTTTTTTTAAGGGGGGGGGTTGGGGGGGGGGGGCGGGGGGGGGGGGGGGGGGGGGGGGGGGTTGGGGGGGGGGGGGGTTTTCTGTATTTAATAACCTTTTTATTTTCAGATAAATAACATGTCAACAATAAGAAGACCTTTTGGGCAAGTGACTCTATGTGGGGGAGGGTCAATATATATATTCGGTTGTAGCACGATATACATATTTTTTATATTAAATATATAATTTTTATGTCACAAAAAATTTTATATCAGATGCACAACCTGAAAATTTTTTCGAAAACTGACAGGGGTGGAGGGTACTTTTACGACTTTCCTTCTGTGGATCCCCCCATTTGTGGGGAAAAAACTTCAGCGTGTTGCCCATGGAATAAAAGGGGGGGGGGGGGGGGGGGGGGGGGGGGGGGGGGGGGTTTAAATCCCGTTTTCCCCCCAAAATTTTAGGCAGGGTTCCATAAGTAATGAAATTTTAGTGTGGCGTACTTTCTTCAGAGCCTAAGCACTTACAAACTGACACTTGCAGATTATCCCTTAAGAAAAAAAAGATTAATGCATGCGACAACCGCACGCGCCCTTTACCCTTACCCATTCTCCCCACTGGGACCCTTCATTGTTAACCAGCCCCCGCATGAAAACACCCACCCCTGTTTCCACCCAGTACCAAAAAGCGCAGCCAAAAAAACGCAAGCACACGCACACCATCCCAACTGCAGGCGCCTACAACAAACACCACACGCAATATGCATCACCCACACACAACACCAAAATAATTTAAAAATTACATATTTAAGAAAAAAGGGGTTTTTTAAGGTTGGGGGTTGAAAAGGGTGAAAATTTTTGCTTGCCCGATTTGGTATGGGAGGAAATTCCAAAAGAAGGGGTTGAAAAAAGAAAGAGCCTCAATTTTGAAAGGGAAACAAAAAAGTGTGTATCACCGTGTTTGTTCCAACAGAAATAAATTGCACATTCAAATTCACAAGAGAAAGAGGGGGGGTGGGGGGGTTAGTGGCAAAAGTCGGAGGGGACACCCTATTAGTGAACACAGTGTTGACTCCCTCGCCCAAAATCATTTCGTAACAAAAAACAGGGCCTGGGCAAAACCCCGCACAAACAAAGAACATAAGAAAAAGATACCAAACAGCACTTGTACTTGAGAGGGGTGGGGTCCTCCAGGTTCAAATTCCTAAAGGGCAAGGCCTAAAAATTTTGTGCAGAGCGTTGAAATTTTTAAGAAATTAATGGGAAGAAAGAAAACTGTTTTGAGGAGGGAATATTTCAGCTCAAGATTTTAACATTATATTCCCATTTCTATATAAACACATGTTTGGGGGGGGGGGGGGGAAATTTTGGTTTTTACAAAATTATGTTTACCACACATGTACACACACACAAAACATGCTTCACAATTAAACACAAACATTATGTCGTCTGATGCTTTCCCCTACACCTCGTCTTATGAACCACCTGTTCATAAGTTTTAAAAATAAATTTAATTTTGAAAAAAGGGTTTTCAACATTGTGCATTTAAATTCTATGCTAATTGGAACAAGAAGAATCAGTAGAAACTGTCTAACAGTAGTTGCTCTGACAAAAACTGTTTCTACATTTCTGACCCAAGGGTCTCTCTCTCTCTTTCATGTGCATATTTACGCACGCAATCACATAAAAACACACACACACAAACACCATCTCTCTCTCTATCTCTCTCTCTCTCTCACACGCATGTTCATATTGACATATTGTTTATACATATTTCTTAATTAATGAATGACTTCATTAACACAATGCACAACTTACAGCAAAAACAAATTTTACAGCTTGCATCGTGCTCAGCCAATAGAAAGCATGTCTAAAAATTACAATGACAAAAATAAACCACTATGTTAGTTTTCACTAGAAGAGTACACACACACTCTCTATCTCTTCCCCCCCCCCCCCCCTCTCTCTCTCTCTCATCTCTTTCTCTCTCACACACACACATATAATTATGCACATCTACACATGCATGCATGCACACACACACACTCTCTCACTCACACACCACACACAAGCATCTCACAACACAAACACACAGTCAAGCGCTCATTCACTCACTCTGAACACACACACACAAGTACACACACATACACACATCATTCATACATTTTCATTTTATGGAAAAGACCTCATACCTCAACAACACATTGCATAACTCACAGCAAAACAAAAACAATAATGATGGTGATAACGATGTCGTTGTATGTGTACACCCTTCAAGAGCACTGGTTCAATTGTGAACCAAAAACCAGACCCTTCACCAGTTCACTAGATCATGAGTAGTGGTCTGGATGCTAGTCTTTTGGATGAGACACTAATCCATGGTCCTGTGCCCAGCATACTGATGATAAATGTAAAAGAATCCACGGCAGCAAGTGACCTGCCTTTGTCAACATTTCTTTAAAAGGAAGCTTCTTTCATGGACAAAGACACCCCCAAAACGGTTTTAAAAAAAGAAAAAAACAACACTACAAAATGGGGTGGTGGTTGAGGTGCTAATGTGGTGAATGCACTTTCCCCATGGGGGTGGGCAGCCTGAATTGAATGCAGAAAGATCTGCTGTGAATAGTGCCAGTTGCATATGACACAATGCAATACACAACAAATACATTACAGTAAATTCAGTACAGACTGTTCACTGCAATACATTTCAATGCCACAAAAAAAAATCATAATAATAAAATATATATATATATATATATATATATATATATATATATATATACAATTAAGTCAATAGAAACAAGTTAAACTAAAATTTGAGATGACAAAATTGTACAAGAATCATTTGTTTTTTACTAAAAGTTAAACACATGAAAGCATGCATGTACGCACACACACCTGAATTCCATTAAAAAATTTGGCACAATTTATTGTTATGCATTTCATGTCAGTCCTTTGAATTTTTTACTCAACATTTCATTATCAGGAAGTCAGCCTATCAATAAAAGTGCAGACCTGCCAATGCCGTGGCTTTATAGACGATTTAGTTTCACTGTAACACGTCTCAACATGTGTGTCCCAATCCCAAAAAAAAGAAAAGAAAATGTGATATTTCTCATGAGATTTATATCACATATATAAAATTTTAAAAACCACGGGGAAACAAGGCAAAAATAAATATAACACACATACTCACACAATCTCACACCCCGTCCCCACCACCACACACACACACACTCACACACTGATGCACATATTGTGCATCAGCCCTATCCTCTTCCCCTCCTCCACCCCCACTCCCCTTTTACCACACTCCCACTTGTGTTACTCTTCTTCTGCTACTTCACTTATTGTGTGCAGGTACATTATTAAGTACAGGTAACTTGAGGTCGTACCATGCATGAATTCATTCTTATAACTGCATTTGCAAAGATATGCAGACAAGGACTAAGAGTCCATGTGAAACATTGTTACTGCCAAATCTGCAAGTGACGGGTGACTCATAGATCAATGATACCTTTACCAGCAACACATACTGTGGTGCTAGCAAATTTTCAGTGATATATTAGTAACCCACACTGACACAGGTTTGCAAGCAGCCCAAAGTTCCAGCCCAGCCAACATGACAGGTCAGTGCGTGACCTTTTTCATGCTTTCAAAAGTCCAGACAACACAACAGCAAAGGTTATTTCAGGACTTGACTTATTTTCAGAACACATTTTCTGTTCTGTCAGCACTGATGTGCTTTTGGGACTGTAACACATCAACATGCGTCTCCCAATCCAAAAAAAAGAAGAAAAAAACGAAATGAAAAGATTAGACTTAAATGCAGACCTGCCAATGCCATGGCATTGTAACCAAATTAGTTTCACTGCAACACGTCTCAACATGTGTGTACGTGTTTTTAAAAAAACAACAACAAACAAACAGGAAAAGATTAGATTTATGTGCAGGCCTGCCAATGCCATGGCTTCATAGACGAATTAGTTTCCGTTCAGAACTCTTTCAGTTCTGACAGTAAGAAATGGCCTTTCTGGACTGTGATATTTCTCATGAGATTTCATAACACATTTTTTTAAAAACGGCAAAAATAAATATAACACACATACTCACACCCCGTCCCCACCACCACACACACACACACTCACACACTGATCCACATATTGTGCATCAGCCCTATCCTCTTCCCCTCCTCCACCCCCACTCCCCTTTTACCCACACTCCCACTTGTGTATACTCTTCTTCTCTACATCACTTATTGTAGTCAGGTACGTGATTATTAAGTACAGGTAACTTGAGGTCGTACCATGCATGAATTCATTCTTATAACTGCATTTGCAAAGATATGCAACAAGGACTAAGAGTCCATTTGAAAACATTTTACTGCTAAATGTGCTCGTGACGGTGACTCATAGATCAATGATACCTTTATTACCAGCACACATACTGTAGTGCTAGCAAATTTCAGTGAATATATAGTAATTCCCACTAACCTGACACAGGGTTGCAAGCAGCCCAAAGTTCCAGCCCACCAACATACAGGTCAGAGCGTGACCTTTTTCATGCTTCAAAAGTCCAACAACACAACAGCCAAAGGTTATTTCAGGACTTGACTTATTTTCAGAACACATTTTTTCTGTCAGCCTTTTTTTTTTGGGTTGTAAAACCCTAAAATGCCCTTTCCCCAAAAAAAAAAAAAACAAAAAAAAAAAGAAAAAAAAATTGACTTTTAAAAGGCCCCAAGCCAGGAAAAACCAATTATTTCATGAAAATTTTTAACATTTTCCCCGTTTGGGAAAAAAAAAAATGGATAAATTTTTGGGGTTTTTTCCCAAAGCCCGGTTCATAAAAAAGTTTTCCCTTTAACCCCCGGCGTAAAATGGCCTTTTAATGGTTTTTTAAAAAGAAACAAAAATTTTTTAAAAAAAAAAAAAAAGGAAAAACAAATTTTTCCCCCCTTAAACCCCCCCCCCCACCAAACCCCACACCCCACATAAAAAGAAAAAAAATTTTTAAGTACCCCTTTTTACCCCCCCCCCCTTTAAAAACCCCCCCCTTTTTACTCCTTCTACTTTCCTTTGGGGAGGAAAAAAAGAAGGTTAAATTATGTCCCGATGAATTTCATCTTATAACGATTTGCAAAAATTCAGGGAAAAAAAGAAAACCTTGAACTTTTTTATCCAAAAGTCATACTTAAAAAAAGGAAAAATTTACCCACCCAATACGGGGGCAAACAAAAAAATAAACCCCCCAAAAAAAATTTGCAAGCCCCAAATTCCCCCCCCCCCTCCCTCAGTGGGGACCTTTTTCTCTTCAAAAAAGAAAACAAAAGAAAGGTTATTTAGGTTGCATTTTTTAAAAAAAACCCCTTTTTTTCTGTGCAAAGATGGCTTTTTAGCAAAAATTTTTTATGAAATTTGTAACCCCGACACATTTCAAGACCCAAATTCCGCCCACCCCCAAAAAAGGGGTGCTGACCCCTTTTTCCCCCCCTTCAAAAGTCAAACCAAACAGCCCAAAAAATTTTTTTCCTTTTTTTTTTAAAAAATTTCGGCCCCAGTTTTTTGGATTTTCCTAAAAGGCCCCCTAAAAAAAAAGAAAAAAAAAGAAAAAAAATTAATTAAAAAAGACCCCAAACCGGTTTTAACCCAAGGGCCCCCCACCCCCCCAAAATGTGCCTTTTTTTAAAAAAAAAAAAAAGAAAGATTAGAATTATCAGGCCCTTTCCCCGGTCTAAAAGGAAAAGTTTTTGGGGGAAAAAAATTTTTTTTAAAAAAATGGCCCTTTTGAACGGAAATTTTTCCCGAACTAACATATTTTTTAAAAAAAAAAAAAGGAAAAAAAAAAAAACACAAATTCCCCCCTCCCCAAACACAAAACCCCCCACACTGATACTTTGGCTGCCCTTCCCTTCCCTCCTCCCCCCAAAAAAAAAAACAAATAGTTTTTATTTCTTGCATTTACAAATTAGTCAGGTTACATTTTTAAAGGGTTTTAGGTAAAATCAAAAAAATTATTTTTTTCGCCTTTTCAAAAATGGCCCAAGGGTGGTCCGTAAACTTTTCGTGTCAAATAGGGTACCTTTTGACTGATATTTCCAGGAAACCCCTAAATTTTTTAAAAAAAGGATATATTTTAACCCACATCACATTTTCCCCCCAAAACCACCCAAACCCCAAAACAGGGGCATCGGCCTTTTTCCCTCTTCAAAATAAAAACCAAAAAACCCGGTTATTTTAGGCTTTACTTATTTTCAGCAAAATTTTTTTTGTCAGACTGAGTCTTTTTGGAAAAACAAATTTTTTCAAAATATTGAACCCCCCCAAAAAAAGATAAAGGGGGAAAACCCCCAAAATTCCAGAAAGGGGCCAAATCAGTCTACCTTTTTTTGTTCAAAATTTTTAAAAAAACCCCAAAACCAACCAAAAAATTTGGAAAGCTTTTTTAGGGAAAAAAATTTTAGATGTAACCCTTTGCTTTTGGGGAAAACCAAAAAATTTTTTTTGGGAAAAAAAAAAAACAATTTTGGGGTTTTTTTGGGGAAAACCCCCAAAAAAAAAACCCCAAAGGGTTTTGGGGTTTTAAAAAAAAAAAGTAGCCCTTTTAAAAAACAGCAAAAGAAATTTTTTAAATTTTTTTTAAAAATTTTTGGTGTTTTTTGGGATTAAAAAAAATTTTAAAAAAAAAAAAAAAAAAAAAATAAATTTTCCAAACCCCGCCCCAACCCCCCCAAAAAACCTTCCCAAAAAGGGCCTTTTTAAAAATTTTAAAATAAAGGGCCCCCAAGAAGGGGTTTTTAAAATTTTTGTTAATTTAAACCTTTTCTGTTTTTTAAAAGCCCTAAAATTTTTTTTTTTTTTTTTTTTTTTTTTTTTTTTTTTTTTTTTTTTTTTTTTTTTTTTTTTTTTTTTTTTTTTTTTTTTTTTTTTTTTTTTTTTTTTAAAAAAAAAAAAAAAAAAAAAAAAAAAAAAAAAAAAAAAAAAAAAAAAAAAAAAAAAAAAAAAAAAAAAAAAAAAAAAAAAAAAAAAAAAAAAAAATAAAACATCCACACCCGTCCCCACCCCACACACACTCACACACTGTCCACATATTGTGATCAGCCCTATCCTCTTCCCTCTCCACCCCACTCCCCTTTACCACACTCCCATTGTTTATCTTCTTTCTACTTCACTTATTGAGTGCAGGTACATTATTAAGTACAGGTAATGAGTCTACTGCATAATTCTTTTATAACCATTGCAAGTATGCAGACAAGGATAAAGCCATGTGAAACTTGTTACTGCAAATTGCAAGTGACGGGTACTCATAGATCAATTACCTTTACAGCAACACATTGTGGGTAGCAAATTTCATGATTTTTAACCCACACTGACACAGGTTGCAAGCACCCAAATTCCCGCCAGCCAACATACAGGTCAGGCTGACCTTTTTATGCTTTCAAAGTCCAGACAACACAACAGCAAAGGTTTTCAGGCTTGATAAATTTCGAACACATTTTCTGTTCTGCAATGATGGTGCTTTTTGGACTAGCAATTTCGTATAATTAGTACCCACACGACACAGGTTGCACGCCCAATTGCCCGCACATACGGTCAGTGCGTGCTTTTTCATGCTTCAAAACAGACAACCAACAGCAAGGTTATTTCGGACTTGACTATTTAGAACACATTTTCTGTCGTCAGCATGTGTGCTTTTTGGGCTAACAAATTTCATAAAAAAGAAAACATGAAAGTTGCAAGCAGCCCAATCAGCCGCCAAAGACAGGCAGTCTCCTTTTCTGTTTAAAAAGAAAAAAAGAAGGTAAACAGGCTTGAATTATTTTCAGAACTTTTCGTTCTGTCAGAGATGCTTTTGACTGTAAATCCATGGTTCATCAAAAAAAAAAAAAAAAACAAAAAAAATTAACTAACACCACAATCCATGCAAATTTTACCAATCTTTCCTCAAACACTTCAACCCTTGTGTCCTTTTTGGGAAAAAATGAAAGTAATTAGTCAGGTAATAGGCTATGAATTATTTCCAAACTCTTCAAATTGCGAAGAAAATCCTTGAACTGGAATTTCGAGATTCATAACATATTTTAAAAACAGAAAAAGGTAAAAATAAATTAACACACTAAAACCCGTTCCCCCCACCCCAAACCACCCCAACATACATAGTGCTGCCCTTCTCTTTCTCCCCCACCCTTTTCAACTACTTTTTAAACCTTTCTGTCTTCACTATGAGTGCAGAATTTAGTGGTATATATACCTCATGAACTTTAAAGCAGCAAGTTCAGCAGACTAAGGTCAGGGGAAATTTTATGCCAAATGGCAAGTTACGGTGATATAGCATTCTTTCGCACACTATGTGGGCAGCAATTTTCAGTGATATATAGTAACCACACGACACAGGTTTGCAAGCACCCAATTCCAGCCCAGCCAACAGACGGTCAGTGCGTGACCTTTTTATGTTAAAAGTCCAGAAACACAACAGCAAAGGTTTTTAGGCTGATTATTTTCGAAAACATTTCTGTTCTTCACATATTTTTTTGGGACTAACAAATTTCAGTGATAAGTAACCAAAAATGAAAGTTTGCAAGCGCCAATCCAGCCCCCAACATGACGGCCCTTTCGTGTTTTATGTTAAATTTTCCGCAACACAAGCAAGGTTATTGATGACTTTTTCAGACCTTTCGTTCTGTCAAACCTGATGTGTTTTTGGACTGAAATTTTTAAAAATTACCACAAAAAAAAAAAACAAAAAATATTAACCCCAACGCACATTTACCTTTTTCCTCTACAAAAAAAAAATAAAAATTATTTCGGACTCTTTTCAACATTTTGTACTTAGGACTGATGTCTTTTACTGTAAATCCTCTCTCTTTTCCCCAAAAAAAAAAAGAAAAAAAAAAAAATTAACAAATACCTCCCTCCCCCCACCAAACCCCCCAACAGGTCAATGTTTTCTTTTAAAAAAAAAAAAATTGAAATTTTGCTCCATGATGGCTTTGACGAATTTTCTTAAGAACCTTCATTGAAGAAGAGGCCAAGACTGTATTATTTCTCCCAAATGAAGATTCTAACATATTTTAAAAAAACAAGGAAAAAAAAAAAAAAAAAAAAATTAAAAGTTCCCCCCCAATCCAAGGTCAATTTTCATGCCTTCCTTTTCCTTTAAAAAAAATTATACACTATTTTAAAATTTTCTTCTCTCCCTTTGAGTGTTTTCAGGTTACAATTTGAAAAGGAAATAAATTTAAACCCCCCAAAACCCCCAAATAAATCTGGAACATTTTCTCCAACCCCCTAAACAAGTATTTCGACACATATTTCAGAATTTTAGTATATTCTTTAGTAAACACACACTTCAAGCAGAAAAAATTAGCCAACAACATAACATTGTACCTTTTCATCCTTCAAACCAAAAAAAAAAAATTTATTAGGAACTTGAATTATTTTAAACCTTTGTTCGTCAGAACCTTTGCTTTTTATAGCAAAATTTTTTAAAAAGAAAACCCCCCAAGAACCATTCAACCCCAAAGTCCCAACCCACAAACAATACATCCAATTTTCTAACCCTTTTCCCCTCTTCAAATCCAGCCCCAAACACACAATTTTAACTCTTTTCGACCCATTTTTCGTCCTATTTTTTGGGACTGTAACACATTCCCTTCCATCCCCAAAAAAAGAAAAAAACAATGAAAAGTTACTAAGCAATGCAATGTGGCATGTAGAATTTTAAAAAAAAACATCTCGTGTGTCGTTTTTGGAAAGAAAAAAATGAAAGGTTTGGCGCCCAATCAGCCAAGAAAGAAAGTTTGTCGACTTTTCAGTTCGTCAGAAAACCTTTATGAACTTGTGATATTTCTCATAGTTTCAAATATTTTTAAAAAAGAAAAAGAAAATAATAAACCAACCTACACCCGCCCCACACCCACCCAACATACAGAATTGTGCCCCTTTCTTCCTCCTCCACCCCACCCTTTTCCACACCCCCCTTTTTCCTTCTTCGCCTTCTTTTGATGAGTAATTATTAGTACAGTAAATTGAGGCGTACCAGCATGATCATTCTTTATGCTTTCAAAGAACAGGGCTAATCCTGGAAACAACTGAAAGTGAAGTGACGGGGACCATAATCAATGAACCTTAACAACACATCTGTGTCAGAATTTATTTTTTGTACCACACACACAGGTTTGCAAAGAAGTTCAGCCCGCCAACAGAGTCAGTCTTTCCTTTTTCTGTTTTAAAAGAAAAACAAGAAGTATTTCAGGACTTTTGACTTATTTTCAGACTTTCGTTCGTCAGATGATGTGCTTTTGGCTAGAAATTTCCAGTGATATATATAACCCCACTACACATTTGCAAGACCCAATTCCCCCACCCAACTGACTCATGGTACCTTTTCATCTTTCAAAAGTCAGACAACAACAGCAAAGGTATTTCGGACTTATTATTTTAAACATTTTCTGTTCTGCGCACTGATTGTTTTTAAATGCGTTTAGAAAAATAACCAATGAAGTTAGACAAATCAGCCGCCCAGCAGGCATGCGATTTTCTCCTTCAAAGTCCGAAAAAAAAAAAGAATATTCAGGACTTTGACTTATTTCGAACACTTTCGTCTGTCAGAGATGGCTTTTTGGATAGAATTTTCATAATATTTAAACCAAGAAAGTTGAACAAACCCAAGTCCACCACCACAACACCACTACCCAGTTTAAAGTCCACCCAAAGATTTTCCTTACTTTTTCAACACTTTTCTTCTTGCACTTCTTTTGGACGTAACCATAACTGGTTTCCCAATCCAAAAAAAAAGAAAAAAAAGAAAATTGACTAAATGTGCAAGCTGCATGTAAGAATTTTACGCAACATTAATGTGTGTCTTTTGGAAAGAAAAAAAAGAAAATAGAATATGTGCGCCTGCCAAAACCATGGCCAAACGAATTATTTCCGTTTTAGAACCTTTCTTCTCAGAAGAAAGGGCTTTTGACTGGAATTTTCATGAATTTATAAAATTTAAAAACAGGAAAAAAGGAAAATTAACCAACTACTCACACCCCTTTCCCCACCAACAACACATCAACACTGTCCACATATTGGCATCATATTTCCCCCTACCCCATCCCCTTTCACCCCACTGGTATCTCTTTTCATCTTAAAGTCAGACAAAAGAATAATTGAGTCGACATCAGAATATTTTTTAAATGCTTTGCAAAATAAGCGACAAAAAACATGTAAAAACTGAAAATGTGCAATGACGGGACTTGCATGAACCTTTCCGCAACACTCTGTGGGTAGAAAATTAAATGAATATGTAACCAATGCCAGGTTCAAGAGAAATTCCAGCCCAGCCATACAGGTTATGCCGTGATTTTTCATGTTTCAATTTAAAAAAAAAAGAAATATTTCAGACTACCTAAAACAATTTCTTTCGTGCATAGTCTTTTACCCAATTTTCAATATTTGTACCACACACGGTTTAAGCAAAAGTACAGAACTGAAGGTCATGCTGACTTTTTATGCTTCAAGTAGACAAACAACAGAAAGTTATTTCAGAGGACATTTTGAAATTTGCTTCAGCACACTTTTGGCTGAAACATAATGTCCCAATGCAAAAAAAAAGAAAAAAGGGGGATTTTAGCTTAAAGCAGACCCAAGCAATTATTGAGATTTTTCAGCACCCGTCTCACATGTGTGTTTTTGGGAAGAAAAAAATGAAATAATTTGGCGAAAACCCCAACATGCTCATGCGATTTTAGTTTCGTCAGAAAAAAATTTCAGGTTCTTTCTAGAAAATTTTTTGCTGTGATATTCTTTTGGATTCATAACATATTAAAAAAAAAAAGAAAAAAAACAAATAAAGTAACAAACAACTCCAATCCTGGATTAACCATTTTCCTCCACCCTCCCTTTCCTTTGGGAAAAAAAAAAATTTAATTTTATGATGCAGGTTTACATTATTGTTAAACCTTATTGTCGTAAATGGCTTTTAATTATTTTTCTGAAATTCAACTTTTAAAAACAAGAAAAAGAAAACTAAATTAACAACTACTCAGTCCCCCAAAAACCACCACACACTACTTGTCTGTATCTTTTTACCCACTCCCTTTTCACACCCAAGTTCCCCGCACTTCATTTTGGCGGACTTTGTCGTTTAATGTCCGAAAACAAAAGATTTCAAGATTTAAATAATTTTAGAACATTTTCTGCCTGTCCAAAGGGACTATGTTGCCCTTTTGGGCTAGCAATTTCAGTGATTATTAGTAACCCACACTGACACAGTTGAAAGCCCAAACCGCCAGCCAAAGCTTTGGGTTTTTTTAAAACCCGCCAAAAAGTTTTAGATTGACTTATTTCAACAATTTTTTAAGATTTTTGGAACAAATTTAATATAAAACCCACACACCTTCAAACGCCCAATTCAGCCACCCTCTCTACCCTTTTTTTAAACCACACCAAAGAACTTTTGTTTTTTAAACATTTTTTGTACAGAACTTTTGGGCGTACACATAACATTTTTCCCTCAAAAAAAAGAAAAAAACAAAAAAATGTTATGCAATGCATGCGGCTTACAATATTACACACACAACTGTGGTTCTTTGAAAAAAAAATGAAAATTAAAGGGAGCCCAATCCGCCAACATAGTTTGTTAGAACTTTTCATCTTCAAAAGCCAAAAAGATATTTCATGAATTTCAAACAAATTTTTCAGAAAAAGGTAATTCACAACCCCCGTCCCACCAAAAAAAAAAACAATGAAAATTGGAATAATTTCCCCCCCCCATCCCTTTACCAATTGTTACTTTCCCCACTTCAATTGTCGGTTTTAAAAAAAATTGGGTTAATATGTTCACTTAAAAGTTGCAAGATAGCCGTAGATTTCTTGAAATTAAAACCCTGTAAATTTACTTCCAGATCAATACTAAAAATAAGTTGGAAAAAGAAAAAAAACACAATCACAAACCGCCCAAACCCCCCAATCAAGGGTACTTCTTCCTTTTAAATTCCCAACCACCCTTTTCCTCTTTTTGACCTTCTTCTGGCCCCCTAGGTTTGGACACAAATTAGAAAAACCGACGGTTTTCCACCAATTTGCGCAAAAGGGACTTTCCCTGGTTTTAAAAAAAAAAAAATATTACCCTTAAAAATTTTCAGAACTTGTTTGTTTAGTTTTGTGTTTTGGAAAAATTTGGAAAAAACCAGAAACCCAAAAAACCCCACCAAACCCACAAACAAGGATTGTTTTCCAAATTTTTCCGCACACCAAAGGTTTTAGGAATTATTTTTCAAAAATTTTTTCCCTTAGGGGTCATTTTAAATTTCAAGAAAACCAAAAATGTTAAAAAATTGGCACAAGGCAAATTTCCTTTAAAAAAGAAAAAAAGAAATTACGGGCTACTTATCAGAACTTTTTGCCTAGAAACTCTTGGAAAAAAATAAATTAAGTAAATAAACGTTTGCATTTAAAATTCAGCCGCCAAAAGATCCTTTTACTTTTTCATCTTTTAAAAAGAAACACAAAACCCCCCCCAAAATAATTCAATTGATTTTAACACTTTTTTCTCACCATTTTTTACGTCCCTACTCTTCCATAAAAAAGAAAAAAAAACAAAGAAAATTTAGCTTAAATGCAGAAAACCGCAAGGCCATGAAAGGAAATTGTTTTCCGGGCAACAGTCTCAACATTGTGTGTTTTAAAAAAAATGAAAATTGAAAGGGAGGTTGCAAGCCAGGTTCCCAACAATTTTCCGACTTTCTTCGTCAGAAAATTAAAAAAAGAACTTTAAATTTCTTGAGATTTCATAACATATTTTTAAAAAAACAAGGAAAAAAAAGGAAAAACTAAATATAACACACATACTCACACCCCGTCCCCACCACCACACACACACACACTCACACACTGATCCACATATTGTGCATCAGCCCTATCCTCTTCCCCTCCTCCACCCCCACTCCCCTTTTACCACACTCCCACTTGTGTTACTCTTCTTCTGCTACTTCACTTATTGAGTGCAGGTACATTATTAAGTACAGGTAACTTGAGGTCGTACATGCATGAATTCATTCTTATAACGCATTTGCAAAAAATGACAGACAAGGACTAAGATCCATGTGAACATTGTTACTGCCAAATGTGCAAGTGACGTGACTCATAGATCAATGATACTTACCAGCAACCATCGTGGTGCTAGAAATTTTCAGTGATAATTTAGTAACCCACACTGCACAGTTTGCAAGCAGCCCAAAGTTCCCCGCCAACATGACAGGTCAGTGGTGACCTTTTTCATGCTTTAAAGTCCAACCAACACAACAGCAAAGGGTTTTTTCAGGACTTGACTTATTTTCAAAACATTTTCTGTTGTCAGCACTGATGTGCTTTTTGGGACTAGCAAATTTCAGTGATATATTATAACCCACACTGACACGTTTGCAAGCAGCCAAATTTCCCGCCAGCCACTGAAGGGCAGTGCGTGAATTTTCATGCTTTCAAAAGCCCGACAACACAACAGCAAAGGTTATTCAGGACTTGACTTATTTTCGAACACATTTTCTGTTTTTGTCAAACACTGATGTGCTTTTTGCGTAACACATCAACATGGTTCTCCAATCCAAAAAAAAAAAGAAAAAATAAAAATGAAAAGATTTTGACTTAAATGCAGACCTGCCAATCATGGCATTTGGTAACCGAATTAGTTTCACTGCAACACGTCTCAAATGTGGTCCCTGTTTTGGGAAAGAAAAAAAAAATGAAAGATTAGAATTAGTGCAGGCCTGCCAATGCCATGGCTTTCATAGACGAATTAGTTCCGTTTAGAACTTTCAGTTCTGTCAGTAAGAAAGGCCTTTATGAACTGTGTATTCTCATGATTTTCATAAATATTTTTAAAAAAAACAAGGAAAAAAAGGAAAACTAAATATAACACACTACTCAACCCGTCCCCACACCCACACAAACACTAACACTGTCCCTAATTTTGGGATTCAGCCCCAAACCTCTTCCCCCTCCCCAACCACTCCCTTTTACCACACTCCCTTTTGTACCTTCTTTTTTGCTACTTCACTTATTGAGTGCAGGTACATTATAAGTAAGGAATTTAGGTCTACCCTGATGAATTCATTCTTATAACTGCATTTCAAAGTATTTAGACAAGGACTTAAAAGTCATTTGAACATTGTTTTCGCCAAATGTGCAAGTACGGGTGACTCATAGATCAATGATACCTTTACCACAACACTACTGTGTGCTAGCAATTTTCAGTGATATAAATTTGTAACCCACACTGACACAGGTTTGCAAGCAGCCCAAGTTCCACCCAGCCAACATGACAGGTCAGTGCCTGACCTTTTTATGCTTTTAAAGTCCAGTACAAACAACAGCAAGGTTATTTCAGGACTTGACTTATTTTCAGAACCATTTCTGTTCGTCAGCACTGATTGCTTTTTGGACTAGCAAATTTTCATGTTATTGTAACCCACATGACACAGGTTTGCAACGCCCAAAATTTAGCCCAGCCAACATAACAGGTCAGTGCGTGACCTTTTTCAAGCTTTCAAAAGTCCGACAACACAAAGCAAAGGTTATTTAGGATTGACTATTTTTAGAACACCCTTTTCTGTTCTGCCAGCATGATGTGCTTTTTGGGACAGTTCGGGGAATTATAACCCATGCGTTTCACAAAGTTCCAGACAACAAATCACACCAGCAAAAGTAACAAACAAGGAAAGTTTTAACTTAATTTCAGAACACATTTTCTGTTCTGTCAGCACTGATTGCTTTTTGGACTGAAACTCAACATGGTTCCAAAAAAAAAAAAAAAAAAAAATGAAAAGATAACTTAAATGCAGCTGCCAATGCCAGGCATTTAACCAATTGTTCACTGCAAATTCAAAGTTCCTGTTTAAAAAAAAAAAAAGAAAAAGATTTTGGTGCCATTGGTATAGCAATTGTTTGGAAACTTTATTCTTCAGAAATGCAAACGATATTTCTGGATAACATATTTTTAAAAAAAAAGGGAAAAAAGGGAAAAAAACAAAACACACAATCTCACACCCGTCCCCCCACCACAACCACACACCCACACACTGATCCACATATGTGCATCAGCCCATCCTCTTCCCCTCCTCAACCCCACTCCCCTTTTACACACTCCCACTTGTGTTACTCTTTTTCTGCATTCACTTATTGAGTGCAGGTAATATTAAGTACAGGTACTTGAGGTCGTTCCATGCATGAATTATTCTTATAACTGCATTTGCAAAGATATGCAGACAGGACTAAGAGTCCAGTGAAACATTGTTAATGCCAAATGTGCAATGACGGGGGATCATAACAATGATACCTTTACAGCAACACATACTGTGGTGCTAGCACATTTTCAGTGATATATTAGTAACCACACACTGACACAGGTTTGCAAGCAGCCCAAATTCCAGCCCCCAACATGACAGGTGGTGCGTGACCTTTTTATGCTTTCAAAAGTCCAGAAAAAAACACAAAGGTTTATTTCAGGACTTGACTTATTTTCAGAAACATTTTTGTTTGTCCAGCACTGATGTGCTTTTTGGACTGCAAATTTCAGGATATATTGTAACCACACTGACACAGGTTGCAAGCAGCCAAAGTTTTTAGCCCAGCCAACTTGACGGTCGTGGTGACCTTTTTTCATGCTTTCAAAAGTCCAGGACAACACAACAGCAAAGGTATTTCAGGTTGACTATTTCAGAACACATTTCGTTCTGTCAGCACTGATGTGCTTTTTGGGACTTTCAAATGCGTTTCCATCCAAAAAAAAGAAAAAAACAAATGAAAAGAATTAGACTTAATGGCCTGCCTGCCAGGGTTTAACAATTTTTTCATGCAACACTTCAACAGTTTCGGTTTTTAGAAAAAATAAAGAAAAGATTAGAATATGTGCAGCCCAATAGGCTTCTAGCGAATAGTTCCGTCATCTCATTTTCAGCTAAAAGCCATAACAACCGGAAATTCAACAATTTTAAAAAACAGAAAAAAAAAAAAAAATAAACCCCCCTCACCCGTCCCCCTACCACACATCACCCACCCCTATCCACAAAAACACCCATTTCCCCTCCCCCCCCACCCCCTTTCCACACTCCCACTTTGTACCATCTTATTCTATCATTTTGGTCAGGAACATTAAAACAGTAATTGAGGTGTCATTGAGAATTATTCTTAAACTGCATTTGCAAAAATTGCAGAAGTATCCATGGATTAAACATTTTAATCAATGTGCAAATACGGGGACTCAATCAATGACCTTTACAGCAACACATACTTGTCAGCAAATTTTAATATTATAACCCCACTGGACACATTTAACCCCCCAAAGTGTCCCCCACCACCATGACAGGTCAGTCTACCTTTTCATGCATTTCAAAAGGCCCGACAAAAACAGCAAGATTCAGGCTTGACTATTTCGACCATTTTTCTGTCTAGCATACTTTGCTTTTTGGGCTAGAAATTTCAGTGATTATTAGTAACCCACATGACACAGGTTTGCAAACAGCCCAAAGTTCCAGCCCCCCTAAACATGACAGGTCAGTGCGTGACCTTTTCATGCTTTCAAAGTCCAGAAACACAACGCCCAAAAGGGTTTTTTCAGGACTTGACTTATTTCAGAAACCCTTTCTGTTCTGTCGCACGATTTTGCTTTTTGGACGTAACACATAACAGGTTAATCCAAAAAAAAAAAGAAAAAAAGACAAGTGAGGGTTTTCTTAAATGCGACGCCAAAGCAGGCATTTAACCGAATTTTTCACTGCAACACTTTCTCAACAATTTTTGGTGTCCTTGTTTTTAAAAAAAAAAAAACATGAAAAGATAAATATTTCAGGCCTGCCAATGCCATGGAAAATTCATAGAAAGAAATTAGTTTCCTTAGAATTTCAGTTCTGTCAGGAGAAATTGGCCTTTATGGGAACTGTGATATTTCTCATGAGATTTCATAACATATTTTAAAAAAACAAGGAAAAAAGAAAAATATAACACACATACTCACACCCCGTCCCCACCACCAAACACACCAACTCCACTTGAAATAGGATCACCTATCTCTTCCCTCTCACACCCACTTCCCTTTAACCCCCTTTTCACCCCCTTGTGTTACTCTTCTTGCTACTTCAAATTATGAGTGCAGGTACATATTAAGTACAGGTAACTGAGGTCCGTACCTGCATGAATTCAATTTATAACTGATTTGCAAAAGTATGCCCGACAAGACTAAGGTCCATGTGAAACATTTACTCCAAATGTGCAAATGCGGGTGATATAGATCAATGATACTTTTACCAGCAACACATAATGGGTGCAGCAAATTTAGTGATATATATAGTAACCACACTGACAACAGGTTTGCAAGCGCCCAAAGTTCCAGCCCCGCCAACATGACCCGGTCAGTGCGTGACCTTTTTCATGCTTTAAAAGTCAAGACAACACAACAGCAAAGGTTATTTCAGGATTGACTTATTTTTAGAACAATTTTCTGTTTTGTCGCCTGTGTGTTTTTTGGGGCTGAAATTTTTGGATATATTAGTAACCCCCCAAAGACACAGGGTTTCAAGCAGCCCAAAGTTCCAGCCCCAACATGACCAGTGCGTGACCTTTTTTATGCTTTCAAAAGTCCCGACAACACAACCAAAGGTTATTTCAGGACTTGACTTTTTTTCAGAAAACATTTCTGTTCTTAGCAAGAGTGCTTTTTGGGACAGCAAATTTTCATGATATTTAGTAACCCACACTGCACAGGGGTTTTCAAGCAGCCCAAAGTTTTAGCCCAGCCCAAAATACAGTCAGTGCGGACCTTTTTCATGCTTTCAAAAATCCAGACAACACAACAGAAAGGTTATTTCAGGGCTTGATTATTTTTAGAAACATTTTCTGTTCTGTCGCCTGATGTGCTTTTTGGGAAAAACCACAAATTTCCCCCCAAAAAAAAAAAAAAAAAAAAAATGAAAAAAGACAAATTCAGCCGCCAATGCCGGCATGGGAAAAAATTTTTTCATGCAAAAGTTTAAATTTTTTTTCGTGGGGGAAAAAAAATGAAAGATTAGAATTTGTAGGGAAAGGGGTTCAAGGGCGAATTTTTTCCCCCTAAACTTTTCGTTTGTCAAGAAAAGGCTTTTGAAATGTAATTTTTCCCTGGTTTTTAAAAAAAAAAAAAAAAAGGAAAAAAAAAAAAAAATAAAAATTAACCCCCCCCCAAAACCCCAAACCTCCAAGAAAATTGAACGAAATTTTTTCCCCCCCCCCACCCTTTTTAAAATCCCACTTTTTGTTCTTTTTTGAAATTGAGTAGGAATTTTTGTGGTAATTTAGGCTTCATGAGAATTATTCTTAAACTCTTTCAAATTGCAGAAAGGGAAAAGGCCTTTTAACTTTTTATAAATTCATGAGGTTTATAACAAAAATTTAAAAAAACGGGGAAAAAGAATATTTTAACCCAACTCACACCGCCCAAACCACCCCCCAAACAACACACTCCCAGCTTTAAATCCCAAAAAAACACAACCAAATTATTTTGGACATTATTTTCACCCTTTCTTTTCACATATGTGCTTTTTGTTTATTTTAAATAAAAAAAACAGGTTTCCCCATCAAAAAGAAAAAAAAAAAAAACAAAACCCCCCCAACCAAAACCAATTTTAAACCAAATTTTGGGTTTCCCTTTTTAAAAAAAATTTTTACCCAACCATGTTTAAAATTTTTTCGTTTTTTTAGTAAAAAAAAAGGGGTTTCCAAAAATTCCAAAAGGAAAAAATTTAAAATTTCCTTTTAAAAGTTAAACCCCCAAAAAACCCGGGGGACAAATTATTATTTTCAAACCATCCCCTTTTTTCATTTGGGTTTTTTTTTACTACCATTTCAGGGGCCCCCCAACTGACAAGGTTTTTTTAAAGCCAAAAGTTTTAAAAAACCCAAAAAAAAACGTTATTTCTGCTTTTCTGTTTTTAAAAAAAGGGGCCAGACAAAAAGCAAATAACAGGTTTTCGACCCAAATTCCCCCGAACAAATCGTTCTACCTTTTTTGCTTTTAAAAAAGAAAAAACAACACAAAAATTTTTCAACAAAAACCATTTTTGTTTTAGATATTTCTTTTTATAAACAAATTTTCATAAAAAAAAAAAAACATGAAATTTTTTAAAAAATAAAAAAAAAAGGAAAAAAAAAGGAAAAAAAAATTTTAAAACCCTCTCCCCCCCGTACCCCAAAACCACACCCCCATCCCCTATTGTGCAAATATTTTTTTCCCCCCATCCCCCACCCCCTATTTTTTCCCTTTTTGCAAAAGATAGGTCATTTTAAACAGGGAAATTATGTCATGCGAATTTATTCTTTTAACTTTTCAAAATAGGAAAAAAAAAAATTGTAAATTTTTCCAATGGCAAAGGGGGGTTTTAAGACAAAAATCCACCCAAACATACGGGTTTCTGCTTTTTTAGTTTTAAGTAACCCACAAAGCAAGGTTTAAACCCCAAAAGTTCCCCCCAATGCGTCATGGTGCCCTTTTTTTGCCAAAAAAAAGACCACAAAAGCAAGGTTTTTTCAGGGCCCATTTTTTTGCACTTTTCTGGTCAGACTGACTTTTTTGGCTCAAAATTTTTTGGAAAAGAAACAGACAATTTCAAGACCCCAAAAACCGCCCGAACATGAAGTCATTTTGGGGAACTTTTCAGTTTAAAAGCCAAAAAACAAAAGCAAAGGTTTTTCAGCGCCCCAATTTTTTTTTTCGCACATGAGGTTTTGGGCTGAAATTTTTTTTATTTGTCCCCCCCCTGACAAAATTTGCAAGACCAAAGCCGCCCAGCCAAATTTCAGGAGGGGTCCTTTTTCATTTTCCCCCAAAAACAAAACAAAAAATTTTTTTTTCCCCAAGATTTTTTTCCCCTTTTTTTAAAAAAAAAAAAAAAACAAAAAATTTTTTTCCCCCCCCTTTTTTTCCCGTCCGGGCCAAAATTTAAATTCCCCCCTTTTTAAAATTAAACCAAATTCTCCCTCCAAAAAAAAAAAAAAAAAAAAACAAAAAAAGTTCTTAAAGGTGCCCTGGTTGAAGAAAAATTTTTTTAAAAAATTCCTGGGTTTTTGTTTTAAAGAAAAAAAAATTTTTAGAATTTTCATCCCAAGAGGTTATGAAAAAAAAAAAAAAAAAAAAAAAAAAAAAAAAAAAAAAAAAAAAAAAAAAAAAAAAAAAAAAAAAAAAAAAAAAAAAAAAAAAAAAAAAAAAAAAAAAAAAAAAAAAAAAAAAAAAAAAAAAAAAAAAAAAAAAAAAAAAAAAAAAAAAAAAAAAAAAAAAAAAAAAAAAAAAAAAAAAAAAAAAAAAAAAAAAAAAAAAAAAAAAAAAAAAAAAAAAAAAAAAAAAAAAAAAAAAAAAAAAAAAAAAAAAAAAAAAAAAAAAAAAAAAAAAAAAAAAAAAAAAAAAAAAAAAAAAAAAAAAAAAAAAAAAAAAAAAAAAAAAAAAAAAAAAAAAAAAAAAAAAAAAAAAAAAAAAAAAAAAAAAAAAAAAAAAAAAAAAAAAAAAAAAAAAAAAAAAAAAAAAAAAAAAAAAAAAAAAAAAAAAAAAAAAAAAAAAAAAAAAAAAAAAAAAAAAAAAAAAAAAAAAAAAAAAAAAAAAAAAAAAAAAAAAAAAAAAAAAAAAAAAAAAAAAAAAAAAAAAAAAAAAACTGTGATATTTCTCTTAGATTCATAACATTTTTTAAAAAAACAGGAAAAAAGGAAAAACTAAATAACACACTACTCACACCCGTCCCCCACCACCAAACACACACACACTCACACATGATCCAATATTGTGCATCACCATTCTCTTCCCTCCCCACCCCACTCCCCTTTTACCACACCCACTTGTTTTACTCTTTCTTCTGCTAAATTCACTTATTGAGTGCAGGTAATTATTAAGTACAGGTAACTGAGGTCGTCCCATGCATGAATTATTTTATAAATGATTTGCAAAGATAGCAGACAAGGACTAAGGTTTCCTGTGAAACATTGTTACTGCAAATGTGCAAATGACTGTGACTCATAGATCAATGATACCTTTACCAGCAACACATACTTGGTGCTAGCAAATTTTAGTGATATATAGTAACCCACACTGACACAGGTTTGCAAGCAGCCCAAAGTTCCAGCCCAGCCAACATGACAGGTCAGTGCGTGACCTTTTTCATGCTTTCAAAAGTCCAGACAACACAACAGCAAAGGTTTTTTCAGGACTTGACTTATTTTCAGAATCACATTTTCTGTTCTGTCAGCACTGATGCTTTTGACTGCATTTTGCCCTACATGGAGCTCAACAACATCATCATGCGTCTTCACCAAAATACCACGGACAAACAAGAAAAAGGAGCAAGGATTAACACATCAAACTCCCCACCAAAAAAAAAAAAAAAAATGAAAAGATTAGACTTAAATGCAGACCTGCCAATGCCATGGCATTGTAACCGAATTAGTTTCACTGCAACACGTCTCAACATGTGTGTCCGTGTTTTGGGAAAGAAAAAAAAATGAAAAGATTAGAATTATGTGCAGGCCTGCCAATGCCATGGCTTCATAGACGAATTAGTTTCCGTTCAGAACTCTTTCAGTTCTGTCAGTAAGAAATGGCCTTTATGAACTGTGATATTTCTCATGAGATTTCATAACATATTTTTAAAAAAACAAGGAAAAAAAAGGAAAAACTAAATATAACACACATACTCACACCCCGTCCCCACCACCACACACACACACACTCACACACTGATCCACATATTGTGCATCAGCCCTATCCTCTTCCCCTCCTCCACCCCCACTCCCCTTTTACCACACTCCCACTTGTGTTACTCTTCTTCTGCTACTTCACTTATTGAGTGCAGGTACATTATTAAGTACAGGTAACTTGAGGTCGTACCATGCATGAATTCATTCTTATAACTGCATTTGCAAAGATATGCAGACAAGGACTAAGAGTCCATGTGAAACATTGTTACTGCCAAATGTGCAAGTGACGGGTGACTCATAGATCAATGATACCTTTACCAGCAAACAATACTGTGGTGCTAGCAAATTTTCAGTGATATATTAGTAACCCACACTGACACAGGTTTGCAAGCAGCCCAAAGTTCCAGCCCAGCCAACATGACAGGTCAGTGCGTGACCTTTTTCATGCTTTCAAAAGTCCAGACAACACAACAGCAAAGGTTATTTCAGGACTTGACTTATTTTCAGAACACATTTTCTGTTCTGTCAGCACTGATGTGCTTTTTGGGACTAGCAAATTTTCAGTGATATATTAGTAACCCACACTGACACAGGTTTGCAAGCAGCCCAAAGTTCCAGCCCAGCCAACATGACAGGTCAGTGCGTGACCTTTTTCATGCTTTCAAAAGTCCAGACAACACAACAGCAAAGGTTATTTCAGGACTTGACTTATTTTCAGAACACATTTTCTGTTCTGTCAGCACTGATGTGCTTTTTGGGACTAGCAAATTTTCAGTGACATATTAGTACCCAATGACAAAAAAAAAGAAAGAAAAAACACATGGAAGACTTGACTTAAATGCAGACTGCCAATGCCATGGCTTGTAACCGAATTAGTTTCACTGCAACACATCTCAACATGTGTGTCCAGTGTTTGGTGATAAAAAAAAAAATGAAAAGATTAGAATTAAGTGCAGCCTGCCAACTGCATGGCTTCATAGGCTGAATTCAGTTTCCGTTCAGAACTCTTTCAGTTCTGTCAGTAAGATTGGCTTTTTTGAACTGTGTTTTCACATGAGATTTTATAAACATATTTAAAAAAACAAGGAAAAAAAGAAACTAATAACACACATACTCACACCCTCCCCCACCACCACAACACTAACATGTCCACTATTGTGCATTAGTCCCATCCTCTTCCCCTCCTCACCCCATCCCTTTTACCAAAAACTCCACTTGAACGTGAGCTAGCTCTTTGCTGCATTACTTTCCGTTATTGAGTTGCAGGTTTACATATTAAGTCCAGTTTAAATTGAGGGTTATATTTCATGCATGATATTATTCTTATAACTACATTTTGCAAGTATATGCAGACGACTAGGATCATGTGAAATTGTTACTCCACATGTCAAGTGCGGGACCAAGTCATGACCTTCCAGCAACATAAAGTGGCTACCAAAAATTTTTCCCTGTATTTAGTAACCCACTACACAGGTTTCAAGAAGCCAAATTTCAGACAAACCAACTGAAGTCAGTTTCGTGGCTTTTTCATGCTAAAATGGCCAACAAAAACACAAAAATTCAGGGTTACTTATTTTAGAAAACATTTCTTTTGTCAGCAATGTGGTTTTGCACTGAACCCCTCAACATGGTTTCCTTTTTAAAGAAAAAAAAAAGAAAAGTAAAACAAATGCAAAGATTTTCAAATTGACTGATTCAGAATTTTCGTTTTGTAAACTGAAATTTTTACTGAACTTTCACATGGTCTAATTTTTAAAAAAAAAAAAAAAAACAAAAAGAAAAATTTAATTCTTCACCTCCAACCATGCCATTACCGAATTGTTTACCAAAATCTTTCCTCCAATCCATTTTAAAAAAAAAACAGTTTGAATTTGTTCCCTGCCTTCACTATGCATTTTGGAAAATTTATGTAAAAGGCTTTGAGGGATCATGAATTATTCTTATTTTAAAAAACAAGGAAAAAAGGAAAACTAAATATACAACATAATCAAGTCCCACCACCAACACAACTTTCACAAATTTATCCACATATTTCAACCCACCTCCTCCTTCACCCCAACCCTTTTACCACAACTCCCCAATGGTTACCTTCTTTCTGCTATTCACAGAGTCGACATAAAGTACAGTTTAAACTTGAGTTACCACAAATTCTTTTAACTTTTCTTTGCAAAGATTTCAGAAAATTAGACCATTTAACATTGACGCCCCCAATTGCCCCTGACGGGGTTTACTCATTTTCAAAATTTTCCCGAAAACAACCAGCAAATTTTTTAGTGATATATTAGTAACCCACACTGACACAGGTTTGCAAGCAGCCCAAAGTACCAGCCCAAAGTTCCAGCCCAGCCAACATGACAGGTCAGTGCGTGACCTTTTTCATGCTTTCAAAAGTCCAGAAAACAGCAAAGGTTATTTCAGGACGTGACTTATTTTCAGAACACATTTTCTGTTCTGTCAGCACTGATGTGCTTTTGGGACTGTAACACATCAACATGTGTGTCCCAATAAATAAATAAAAAAGAAAGGAAAGGGAAAAAAAAGGGGGAAAAAGATGAAAAGATTAGAATATGTGCAAGCCTGCCATGTCAGTAGGCTCATAGACGAATTAGTTTCCCGTTCAAAACTCATTTTCAGATCTGTCAGTAAGAAATTGGCTGTGTGGGCTGTAATATATCTCCATAGGAGATCTCATCTCATATAAACAATACAAACAACACAAAATAAAGAAAAAGGTTAAATAAATGCGACATACATAATCAACATACTATCTCATGCTCGTCACCAATACATTCACACACACACTCTCTCCGTCTCCTTCCTAAAGCACCCTCTCTCTCTCTCTCAGGGTCAACTATGTTCTATAGCACTTGCGAAGTGAAGTGATGGATCACTAAGGGGGGTGGACAGATCACTAATGGGTTGATGACAAAAGAAACGGATAACAAAAGGGAAAGAATCACAAGGGGTGAAACGGATCACTAAAAGGGGGAGGACGGATCACTAAGGGTGACGGATCACTAGGGGGTGGACGGAATCACTAAGGGGTGGACCGGATCACTAAGGGGGTGGATGACTAAAGGGACGGAAACTAAAGGGACGGATCACTAAAGGGACGGATCACTAAGGGGTGGATGGGATCCACCAGTGCTGCACTGCATTACTCATGCCTGTTATATATCACTTCAATCTGATGTTACGTATTGCACTTCATTCTGGTGGTCCTGTGATGCACTTCATTCCTGTGCGACTGCAACTTCATTCTGCTTGTCATGTGATTCATCCCTTCATTCTGAGTCCTGTGATGTACTTCATCTGACGTCCTGTGATATATGCACTTCAATCTGATATCCTGTGATCACTTCCTTCTGATGTCACCATGATGCGTACTTAATCAGATATGCATGTGATTCACTTCAATCTGATGTCCCGTGATGCGGTACTTCATTCAGAATCTGTACACACTTCATGCTGAAGTCCTCTACTCACAACATTCTTTGCTGTACCTTGGTCTAATTAGCTTGTGCTGTACCTTGTCTAAAATCTTGTGTTTACCTCGACCTAATATCTTTGTGCTGTAACCTGGTCCTAGTAAAGTTGTGCAGTACATTATTCTGTCTTGTTATTCCGTTCTAATGACCTGTAATCCACTTCTTTTCATGTCTTCTGGTGAACTTCATTCGTCCCATTATGCACTTTTCCACTCCGATAATCTCGGTTTACCCTTGATCCTGGCAGTCCACTTTTTCTGTATCCCTGTGTTCAGGGCCCAATTTCAATATCCAAACGATCACTCATGAACGGGTGTCTTGTTCCACTCCTGTCATGTAAAACAAAATAAAGGAACCTCAGTGTAATGGTAGATGGTTTTTGTTGTTTGTTTTTTTGGGTTGTTTTTTTTTTTGGAGGGGTGCGGTTTTAAAACAGCACTAAAGTGGATTGTGTGACTACACACACACACACATACCCAGCCAGTGAAATCATTCACTAGTTGAAGCCCTTTTTTTCACAAGAGATTTAACTTATTTTCTTAGGCATTCAAATCATTTTAAAAATGAAATATACCTTTAAGCAGATCCAAAGTCAAAACCATCATTTTAAATATACTTAATGCAATTTATCTAAGTTCACAATCATTTTAAACATAAACCTTTATGTAGTTTCTCTAGTAAAACAAATATCTTTTAAATACCGTTATGTAATTTCTCATAGTCACACAGGTTGCAACCCCTAAAATTGAGGGAATTATTTTGTCACATATTGACCTTGAAACAACTGAATTATCATACATTTGCAGATTTTGTTATGCTTTAAATATGTGGTCATAGTCATCAACCAAACATACCAAATGGTATCTTAATCTCGAAAAGTTCGTGGTGAAATAGAGTGGGGTTTTGTCTAAGCAAAGGAACCCTTTTTCTGATTAATTGGAAGACTTTCGAAACTTTCAGAATTAAAAAGCTTTTTTCCAAAGTAAAAAATGACCCTTTTCATTTTAAAAGCAAAATTTAAACAAATCTGAGGAAATTATACATGTATAGGCCTGCAGTTTTGCCTGTGCATTGGGGGGAGCTGATTTAATTCAGACTGGAACCCATAAAATTTAAAGGGAAATAGCACCACTAAAAATTCAATGAGTTTAATGAATAAACAAAGATTTTAAAACTTGGCCTAAAGGAACCCCATCGCAAAATTATCAAAGATACATTATATGGGAAAAAAAAAAATTCAAATGAAAAAAGCATGTGTGCATGCGTTTGTGGGTTGTGGACAACGACCAAGCATAGGTTTGCAGACAAAAAAGGAATAACTCTCATGTGCATAAATTCCCCAGATGTCATGTATAAATCGCCATCATGAAAAAATTTATAACCGTAAAGATTTAAAAAAACAAAAAAGCCAGGAAAAAAATCTGTGCATAAATCTGGGTAACTGATGAAACAATTTGAAAAAAGCTTTGGCTACACACCAGTTTTAATCTGTTTAATTTGGGGGTCATTGTTCTTCTTAGAGTGCTGTGGAAAAAAAATGGTATTTTCAGAGTTTTTTTTTAGCTAAAAAATGGACTGTAAATTGTTTTGGAGTTTGAGGACATAGTGCAATCCCGGGTATCATGGAAAGTGGAAAAATAATCCAAAGAGATTGCCTGTATTCTAAAAAAAGCGTTGACCTTCGCAGAATATTGCAGTACTGAAGTTTGCATCGACAAAGGACTTTTTTAAATTTCAAACCCTAAAAATTTTTTCCAAAAATAAACATGAGTTTTGAGCAGAGGCTAGTCTTTCACAAAAAGGGTTTTTATTTCTGTGATGCCTTAAAAGCGGATAAATAAGAGCACAAGAAAAACAGAAAGGGAAAGTATGTTTTTTTAATACCGGTGGCAGCCTGTATGAATAAGAACAAAAAATGGTTTTTGCTCCATTGTGATGGAGTTCATTACTTTATGGAAACAAGACCAAAATCACTAAATTTTAAATAGACGTTAAACTGAATTTCTCACAAGAGTTTGATGCTGAAACCAATTAAAGGATAACCCAAAGGCCCCTACAAATTTTGGGCTCTTTATTTGGCCCGAGTTGCTATAAACCAGTTTTAAAGGAAACAAACTTTCAGTGAAATTTGGTGCACAAGTTGGTTCTAAATGAAAAAACCTGCATTGTCTTTATGGGAGGAGCCAACAAAAAGAATACACAAAATTTTGGTTTTCCCCCTTGCGCTTTTTTTTTTAAAAATGCGGTTACCTTTGCTAAATTCAATGGGGCATAAAGTTTTACTAAAAGGTAAAAATTTTTCAAAGCTATCCTTTGAATTTAGGTATCAGCCTTTAAGTGCTGTGATGAAATGATCCACCTCCTCTCTCTCCTTCCTCCACACAAAACACCACACACACCAAAAGCAACACAGCAAAAATAAAAGGGTGCGTTTTTTTTTTTTACATTCAATTTTATTTTTGGGCCAGCAATCAATGTAGAGTTTGGCATTGTGGAAAAACATTTTTACTTCTCGGGTATACCTCCCTGAGTAAAGTTTTTTTGGGGGGTTTTGGGGTCATAAAAAATAAGTGCTCCTGAATCTTATTTTTGGGCTTAAAAATGATTTTAAATTGTGTGTGTGTAAGTTTAAGTATTTACTTGGCATTAGGGGTGCGCCGTGTGTGTGTGTGTGTGTTTCTTGAAAAATAGTTTTTTAAAAAAATTGTGTTCATATATTGGTGCGTGTGAAAGGGTCCCATGGGGCTGCGGTTGCGCGCGCCTGGGTTTGTGTGGGGGTGTTTTTTTTTTTTAAAGCTATCTGGAATGTTCACAAAAAATTTGAAATTTTTTTTTCTTGTGCCCTTTTGAGAAAATTATACATATCAATGTCCCTTCGTTTTGTAATTGCCCTTCATGGATGATTAAAGTTTTTTTGACTTGAAAATACGCTTGAATCACCCCCCTTGAATTTATATTTTAAAAAAAAATCTCTAACAAAAGTCTAATTTCAGCAGAGAAGTGGTTTTAAAACCCTCCATGGGGTCCTTTCGGTTTTTTAAAAATCAATATTTCTATATATTTTCTTTTTTTTGAAAACGGGCATTCAAATGTAGAGCTTTAAAATTTTTTGTCATTATAGCTTAAAAGGTTTGTGAACAGTTTGTCATTTGGGGGTTTTTTTTTTTTAATCTCCCAAAGCTTGTGAAATGAAAATCTTGTTTTTTTTTTTAAAAGTCAAACCCTAATGATTAATGCCTTTCACATTTTTAAACAATGTAAATGAAATAAATTTTCCTGATTTTTCCAAAAAAAAATTTTTTTTTTCAGAAATTCCTTTTTGAATATTCCCAATTTATTTTGTTAAATTATGTGATCGGTAAGTCCCGCCATTTTTTAACTGAAGGCCGTTTTAAAAATTAAAAAAATCAAATTCTCAAAAAAAAATTTGTTGGGGAAAAAAAAAAAGCAAGAAACCCTATTTGCCCCTAATTTTTGAAAGAAAAAAATTTTTTCCATTTTATTTCACCATTTTCTTTTTTAATGTTTGGTTGATGAAATACCATTCTGGGGGTTATTTTTGGGGGGGGGGGGGGGGGCAAATTTGCGAAAAACTTTTTCCAATGGGAAATTTGGGTATGAGAAAAATGCCAACCCCCACAAGTATTTTCAAAGCCAAAAAAATGTTGACTGAAACCATGTTATATTTTGACACAATAAAACTACTACAAAAAAAACTTCTTTTTGAAAACTCCATCAAGGGGCTAGTTGATAAGAAATCTTACCTCTCTTAATAAATTATATTCTTTTGTTTTTTTGCATGTTTTTTAAGCATATTACCATTCTCTCTCTCTCTCTCTCTCTCTCTCCTCTCTCTCTTCCCAAACTCCCCTCTCTCTCTCTCTCCCCCTCTCTCTCTCTCTCTCTTTCTTTCTTTCTTTCTTTCTTTTTTTCTTTTATTGCACACACACTCAATCTCTTCACTCTTTCCTTCCTCCCCTCTCTATGGACATACTTTGTTTTCATGAAAATGCACATTCACCCTCTGTTACAATCCAAACACCAGGCCTGATCTTAACGTTTTCACAAGGTTGGTCTTGGTTTTTCTGGGCAGGGGCTTTTATTACCCCCGAAACAATGACCTTACTGACTGGTGCACGTTGCAGATTGCATGCTGATACGGGCATGGTTTTCCCTACCACGGCCAAAGTGACCTACTTTTTTTGGAAAATATTTTTAGGGTTTTAAAGCAAATATTAAATGGTATTGCAAGAGAACTCGACTTGTATCAGTTTAAAAATTTTAAAATAAAATATGGAATTATATAGCACTGAAACTTTTAAAACAAAACGAAGCGCTTGCACCAAATCATTTACGTGCATGCAACTTTCCCCAAATATAATAAAAAAAAATATTTCAAATTTAGACGCGTACGTGCCACAGCGCACACACACACACACACACACGAACACACACACAAACACACTTAGGAGATGAAGGATGGGTTTAAAATTAGACGGGGTTTTGAGGGAAAGTGCAGGAAAAAAAATAAGTGTGTTTTTGGGCTGGGTTTTAAAGGATAAGTGAAAGGGTTTTTTGGGGAAGTGAAAGAGGGAGGTCATTCCCCGGGACCGACCAAAACAAAGGAAAAGCGACACCAAAATGGGTTTTTTTGAATCTGGGGGTTTAAAGCCAAAGTACTCGGCGAACGAAGGGAACGGGATGGAGTGTACAGGGAAGACGTTACAAAGAAAAGAGGGTCAGATTTTGGAGACATTGAAACAGGGGAAATTGATCTTAACTCATCTTTGTGGGCGGCAGCCAGTGAAGAGATCGCAGAAGAAGTTGTTTCAATTTTTCTTTCTTTGGGGCAGTTGAGCGCAAATTTTGTAGCTTTTAAAAAGGTGGAGGATGATGTGGGAGGCCCAAACCAAAAGAATTACGTATCAAATGTGAAAGAATGAGGTGTGACAACTTGGGGTTCATCACTGACAGATACTTGCGTTTTTGGCTTTTGCTCTAGTTGATGTACAAGATGGCAGGTCTGGGGGATGAAATTTTTTTATAGAGAGTGTGTTTGTCAAAAAACTACACCAAATAATTCACAGAGTTGGGCAAAGGGAAAGACGCATTTCCGAATTCTATTGATTTTGGATGGGAAAATTTATTTTGGGTCCCATGACATGGGTTTGGGTTTTTTCGGCATTAATTTTTAATTGTTCTATCATCCAGTTTTTTGAATGCTTGAAGGGATAGGACATTTTTCAGGGGGGAAGGGAAGTTTTCAACAGTTCACGCCTGAAGTGAATTTTCACGGCAAGACAGATGACATTGGGGTGGAGCAGTGTAAGGTAAAGAGAACAGGGCCCAGACTGATCCTTGTGGGACTCCAATTTCCCTTTTGACAGGTTTTGAATGAATTTTGTTTAAGTAACTTTCCCGGGAAACTACGTGAGGTATGAAGTAAACCAGGTGGGGCTGTGCCATTAAAACCAAACAATTTTTGGGTGAGAAAAAGTGTCGAAGGGGCAGAAAAATAAAGGAGAGTGAGGGGGACATTTTCCTGCTTAGAAGCAAGTAGAAATGTATCTAAAGTATGGACTAGGGGGGTTTCGGTTGTGGTTTGGGGGGATGGCGGATTGAAAAGGGGAAAATCATTTGGGAAAGAAAGGGGACGTTATTGTTTTGAACAACTTTTTTAATACTTTAGAGAAAAGGGTAAGTTGAGACACGTTATAATTCTTTAGAATTTTTGGGATCGAGGTCGTGCTTTTTTCAGAGAGGTGTGACTAGTGGGTTTAAAGCTGGGGGAAAAAAGTCCTTTTTATGATAATGGTACAAGTTGTGGGAAGGGATTTTGAGAAACAGGGGGAGGTATTGGTCAGGTGCATGATTTTGTCATTTCCTTCAGAATTGTCATATTTCTTTTTCACTTGGGGAAAGGAAAGAAGGGGGCCCTGAACTGGGGATCAGGAGGTGCGGCTGGAATTGGTCTGATCCCGTCTGGAGTGTATGTTGTGGACTTTTAAAAGAAAGGGAAAAAGATGGATGGAAGTTCGACAGGCTGTGTGGTAGGCAAGGATTGTTTTTGCAGACCCAAGGGAAAATGAGGGGGGGAAAAAAGATTTTATGGATGTAGTCAGAGAACGTGGAAAATAGTATTTTGTCTTCTGAAAAGGGTTAAGAGTTTGACTTTATTTGTTTTCGGGAAAGCTTTTGTTGATTTTGCTTTTTGATTTCCGCCCCTGCCGTTTAATTGCCGGCTTTGTGCTTCATATCAGGGTTTGGGGTTACCATGGCGTACAGGGTCTGTCAGGGAGGAGATGGTCAAATAGGAGGTGCATGCTCACAAACAGTTGGCGGAGAACAGTGTTATAGATTTAGAGAGGTCAGTGGGCAAGGTTTGTGAAAAACGTTCGGAAACTTGAAGAAAGTTAAGTCTAAGGCCCCTTAAATTGCACGAGTAACATATTTCTTTTGAAGTTTGTGATGTTGATTGGAAAAGAATGGTGAATGCAGAATGCATTCGTCATGACAGAAACGATTGGCAAATTTAAAAGAAACTTAAAATCACCATCTAAAAAATGGTCAAACCCAACGTGCGGTGTGTGTGTGTGGTTGCCGCGCGTGTGCGTGTTGGGGTGTGGGGCGCGTGTGCGAGCACACGGGCTTGAACACGCATGTGCGAATTTGTATACACATGCATATAGAAAAGGGGTGTACAATAGATAACATGGGAGTGGGGTTATGTATGGTTCTGTGCGAATCCTCTGTTTTTGCGACTGTTTTTGTTTGCTTGAATTTGTGTAGGTTTTTCTGACTTTGACTTTTCCGGAGGCACGGAAGGGCATTTCAGCAGAGAAGTGATTGTGGTACAGTGTGAGATGTGAATGATCGGGGCTTAACGCTGATGGCTATGGACAACGCTCATGTGAAAATCTGTTGTGCCAAGCACACTTTTTTCAGGTTTCGCTTTTCATTTATGTCGGATACTTTTTGTTATTTTAAGCGCACCTTTATTCTACTTGGGATTATCTGTCTCATTGATATTTATGTAAAAAGTGTGATGTTCATGCAGAGCAGGGTACGTCAAGTGATGCAGTCAGTATATATAGGTTCCTTTATCAAACCAAGTATAATAACCCATAAATGAAGTGCATGGACGCAATTTCCATCGTTTCTTTGAATTGCCAAGGGCTCGGCAACATGCAGAAAAGACGGGACGTTTTCCACTACCTTAAACAAAAGCAACATTCAATATATTGCTTGCAAGACACACATTGTGATAAAAACCTAGAACCTCTTGTATCTTCAGAGTGGGGGTATACATGTTACTTCTAATAATTCCAGCTCTAGAGGAGTGTCCATATTGTTTAATAACTTATTTGAGTTCAAAGTAAAAAAGGTTCAGAAAGACACTGATGGTAACTATCTATGTGTATACTTTACATCTATGGGGTATGATATATTGCTTGTTAATATTTATGGTCCAAACAGAGATGATCCGGATTTTTACGCCCATTTAAAAACTGTTACAAAGAGTTATAAGACTCGCAATGTAATTATGGTTGGGGATTGAAACCTTGTGTTGAACCCCTCCATTGACTATGACAACTACAAGCACAACAACAACCCAAAGCTCAGTAAACGGTTCTGACATGATGAAGGAATTAGAGCCCTTTTGACATAG
>CM054158.1:36024944-36054665 GCA_028751875.1 Rapana venosa | reverse complement strand
AAGGGCAGTAAAATTTTAAAAAAAAACATTCATTTTGAGATTTTGCAACATGAAAATGAAGTTTTCAATAGGCTAAAAGTAAATACGTCCCAACCCTTTCCACACACACAACTCCCCCCACAAGAAAAACACTGAAAATGGCTCATGTGGCTCAAAAAAATCCCTGGACAACTTTTTTTTCATTTCCAGACTGTACCCCCAAATTTCCCAATATGACAAAAGAAAAGACCTGAAGTGATCTCTAACCCTGCGTCTGTCCACGAGAAGCGCACCGGGGCTTTGGCTCCTGGCTCTTCATGCAGGCGCGTGTCATCACGGGGCGGGGTCTTGTAGGCAGCACCTCTCTGTCGACACATCTTTCTAACACAAGAAATTTTAAACCCTTTTATAATGACCTTTGCCCTTAAATGACCCAGTCACAGGACAGTCCAGAAAAGGGCAGACAGAAGTGCACGCACAGACAGAGAACAAAACAAGCAAAACAAAAAAAAAAGAAGAACCCGACAGACAGACCAGATGACAGAAAAACCAAAACTGTACAAACAAAAAAAAAGTCTTTTTAGACAGAGAAAAAGGTTTAAAAAAACCCTGCTATTTTACCCCTTTTGCCCCGGACTGTGCCGTGCTTGATGCTGTTGCTCTTGACTGCAAGTGCCCGGAAATGGTGGTGCCTGATCAAACACACGTACATCTCAAAGTTCCCACACACCCCAAAAACAACAACAAAACAAGCAAGACGACACAAGTAAAGAAATAATAAAAAATCAAAAAAAAACAGGTCCAACTCAGTTCAAAATGAGGAGCTAGGGAAAAAAAACCTGACAAGGGGAAAAAACAAAAAAGAAACAGTAACATATTTTTAAAAAACATACTTGAAAAGGATTAAAGACAAATAGAAATCTTTCCCAAACCTCCATTCGCAAGATGCGTTCCCCGACGGCCCTTGGAGTGCATTTTTTTCCAGGGGAAATTTTATTCAGCCTCACACCTCCCCGAAAAAACCAAAACCATATTTAGTGACACTGGAAAAAAACACATTTTCTTCATTTTTTCCTTCATATGCCTTTTATTTTTACCTGGAAAACCAGTCTTAACATTTTTACAGAAATTTTATTTACTAGATTCAAATATTTCCCTATTTAAACCCCGGCCAAAAAATTGGGCAATGTAGATTCAAAATAATCTCCATTTAAATCGACCAAAACTTGTGTAAAGTACCGTCACAAAAATATCAATTGTTTCCATCACTTTATTCCAAAAGAAATCAAAAATACAATTTTACCTGAAAAAATTAACAAGTCACAATACAAAAACGACAATGTTATTCATGGCAAGAAAATAAATTAAGAATGACCGTTAAAATTTAAAAAAAACAACATTCATATTGAGATTTTCCAACAGAAAATGAAGTGTTCGATAGGCTAGGGTCACTACGGCAAAAATTTCCCACACACAACACTGCCCCCATCAAGAGAAAACATTAAAAGGGCACCTTTTGGGCTCTAAAACTAGATAACTTATTTTCATTTCCAGCTGTACACCACCCAACTTCCAATATGACAAAGAGAAACACCTGAAGGATCTCAAAACCCGCAGTCGTCCACGGAGAAGAGCACCTGGGCTTTTGGCTCCTGGTCTTCATGGGGCCTGGGCTGTGCGTTTGTAGGCAGAGCCTCTCTGTAAACACAACGTTTCTAACACAAAACAATAATACACTTTCATAATGCATCTTTGCCCTTACAATGACCCAGTACAGGACAGTCGAAAAAGGCAGACGAAGTGGAACCGCAGACGAACAAACAAGCAAACACACAAAGAAAAAAGACAGCCGACAGACGCCCAATGACAGACAACACAACTGTACAAACACAAAACAAATCTTAGGGCAGAGAGAATGGTTTAAAAAACTCCTGTAACCCTTAGCCCCTTCTGCCACTGCCTGCTGGCCGTGCTTGTCTGTTGCTTTGACTGCAAGGTTTTGAATGCGTGCTGCCCCGATCAAAAAAAACCAAGCAAGCAACACAAAAAGAAATCATCAACAAAATCAACAAAAAAATATGGTCCCCAAATCTAGTTTAAAATAAAGGGGTAGGGGAAAAAAAAAATAGAAAGAATAAAGCAACAAAGACAAAAGAAACATGTTTTAAAAAATAATCCATTGAAAAGGATATAAAAACAATAGAAATTCTTTCCCTACCTCCTTCACAGATGCAGTTCCTGACGGCCGTTGGAGTGATTTCTTCAGGGAAATTTTTCCACCTCCCCCCTCCTGAAAACACAAAATCTATTTTGTGACACTGGAAACATTGTCACTTTCTGCTTTATTTTTCCTTCATTGCCTTTTATTTCTTACCTGGAAAAACCGTCTTAACATTTTTTACAGAAATTTTTCTCTACATAGATTTCAAATACTCTCCTTTTTAAAACCCCGACCAAAAAAAATTTGGGGAATGTAGATTCAAATAACCTCCATATTAACTCCCACCCAAAAATTTTTTAATGTACCGCGTACAACGTATCAATTCTTTCCATCACTTTATTCCAAAAGAAATCTAAACTACAATAGTTACCTGAAAAAATTAACAAGTCACAATACAAACACGACAATGTTATTCATGGCAAGAATAATAAGAATGGCACGTATAATTCAAAAAAACAACATTCAGTATTGAGCCTATTTGCAACATGAAAATGAAGTGTTCAATAGGCTACAAGTCACATTGTTGAATGTAATCGAACAGCTTATGTCAGATTAATGTTACGTCAAGTTTTGATTATAATTTATGACGTATATATGGGTGCACTTAGTGATAGCCAAGTGTCTTGACGAATGCGTTTTTTGTTTTTGTTTTCTTTTCCTCTTGTGTTCTGATAAATGGTTTTTCTAGTTTTTTGTGACTGAATAAATTAATCTGTGACAAAAGTGGACTCTTGTCGTTCGTTTTTGGCTGGGGAAATTTTAAAGGGGTTTTGGGCCGTACACGGGCAAACTGTTTTTTTGACGGCGACGAATACATTTTGACACTGGGAGGGGAAATTCTTAGCTTTTATGAAAAATTCGTAAGCTAAAAGATGTGATCCCGGAGCGATGGTGAAGAAATTGATGTAGATAAAAAATGAAGAAGCTTTTGCTGAACTTGTTCTGCTCATAGACGACAAGAGTTTTGGTCACTTGTAATGCATGATGACAGCAGACGATGGACGAAAAGCTCTGAGAATTCTTCGGCAAACATTTTGCAGGTTCGTCTTATACACCGAGGATTATCAGTCTTTACACCGAAACTGACAAGCCTGCAGATGAAACCATCAGAGTCAGTGACAGATTACATCATCCGTGCAGAAGCAGCTGCATCGCCCTGAGAAGTGCCTGGAGAGACTAGTGAGTGATAGTTTGTTATTAGCGATGGTTCTGAAGGGGTTACCAGCATTAGTTCCCGTCATTTGTCACTGTCTGTCACTCAGTCCGAAGAGAAATCATGACTTCAGCAAATTTAAAGTTTCTCTCCGCAGCTTTGAGGAGACGGAGAAGTCGCGAGTCGTCAGCTGCCATGGCGTGAAGATTCACTTCTAAAAAATGAAGCACAAATCGTTTGAAGCAATCGTGAAATTACCGTCATTGCTTCAAATGTGGAACTTCGGACATCTTCAACGAGACTTGCACGAAGAAGGAAAATGTGGTGTAGTCATTGCATAAATGCTTCACACACTGACCAACTTGCCGTGTAAAAGCAAAGGACTAGGCGGTAAAGGGTAAAGGAGGGAGTCACATGTGGATCGACTTTTTCCTGATCCACTAATCCAGATCAGAACATTCTTTTTATCTTCAAGAGAACGATGGGAGCAGATCAGGAGAATAAGAAACCATACAATAGTTACTAGTTGATTTGCTGGTGACTAAGCCATATATCAATGACCCAGACTTTGTTCACGCGTTTGAAAATTCTTCAAACCACGATGGACCTTTTCATCGAACTGCGGAATGGTGAAAAGCAAAAAAACAATCTAGCAAAGCAAAGAGGTACCCGCACATGTAACTGTCATAGATATCAGTGGAAATCTAGTCAGTTCTTACTCTGGAATGATGGCAATTGTATGTACCTAACTTTTCACTGAACATATTCTCTGTTTAGGCAGCGACAAACAAAGGGTGCGAGTGTGATTGTTTGAACCTGAAACAGAAGCCTTGGGTATGAAGGGTGAAGTGCCAAATTTATAATCGGAAAAACAAGGTAGTTTTGTATTACCTCAAGACTGTCTCTGAGGAATGTGATGTTGATAATGTTAGTTAACACAGGGTTTGATATGTCTGGCATAATATTCTAGTCACTGTTAATTTTTCTGAGTGCTTGTGGCAGAAGGTGTTGTTGATGGCATGAAAATTACAGACAAAGGTAAGCATGCATGTGAATCATGTGTAATGGGGCAACACTGACAAAACAAAATAAGTTTATAAACAACAAACGCACTCCGGGCAAACTTGTCCGCTAAAGTTAGTGCACACTTGATCTTGCTGGGACCCGTTCTCACCAGATCCCATAAGGTTTCAAGTTGCATCACATTCACAGATGATTATTCTGATGGCGTCATATTTGTGTTTTTCATGGACATGCATAAAAAAGTGTCAACGATCAAAGCACCAGAAAAGTTTATGGTGATTGCTGAGCCTCCTTCGGCAAGGTTAAAAACATTAGATTGATAACGGGGGGATTCTGAGTTTACTCCAAGGGAGTTTAAGGACATCCTCAGGAAAAATTCAGATAAGCATGAAACCTCTGCCTCCTTTACTCCCCACACCTAAACGGGCAGCTGAGAGGAAATGGGCACTATTTTTGAGATGGGATGATGCATGCTGATTCAATAAAGAACCTTCCAAAAGAGATGTGGCCATATGCTGTGCACACTGCTGGGTACAATAGTTATACCCCTGATGTTACAATGCCAGATAAAATCAAACTTCCATATCAAGGTTTGAATGGTCGAAAACCAAACATCTAAAACATGAGAATTTTTTGGAAACAGAGTGCTATGCATATTCCCAGCTCACTGGGCAAACTTGATTCACGATGCGCTTTGGGTATCTTTGAGGTTATGATGGTTACCGTCCTGCATACCTTGTGTATTACCCTGAATAAGTGGCAAAGTGATTGAATGTGTGTTGTGCATTTTTGTTGTCAGATAAGCAGACAGAGTTGATGTGTATGACCAGGGTACACAGACAGAGAAACTCTTTAGATGATGGTGGTTTGTGATGATGGAGATGAGACCTCCTTTCTGATCAGTCAACCCATTACCTGAGAGCAGTCAGAGTGTTACTGTAGGTCAAGGTCACAGAAAATACTTATGTAATATGCCTAAAATGAACCTTTGGTTAAAGAAAAATCAAGGTCACAGGTATCCGAGAAGGCCAGAGAAAACCCCCTAACCCTGAATGATTATGAAACGCATTTGATGGATGATGATGATCAAGTTATGACATAAACATGGATTATTGTTATAAGATGTCTCGTTTCAAAGTAAGTTATCAGGAAGCAGTGGGCTCAGAGGTTTCTCATTGCTGGAAAACAGGGAATGGATGATGAAATTAACTCTTTGAAGGAGGAATTAAACACTTACACTCTGATGGCTCTTCCGGAGGGTAGGAAAAGGTGGGGGGAAAATGGGTATTACACAATCAATGAGAGTGCGACTGGTCAAAAGTCTACAAAGCTAGATATGTCGCAAAAGTTTCTGTCAGAAAGAGGTGTTGATTATTACCGTACTTTGGCACTACTGCTAATATGACTTCAGTACGTACTCAGATGCAAATTGCGGCTGAAAAATCGATTTGATTTTACATCAGATGGATGTCAAAAACTGCTTACCTCATTGCTGGACATTGATTGTGATATTTACATGGATATCAACCTGAGGTTATGATCAAAGGGTCAAAAAGGTGAAAAACTTGTGTACAAATTAAAAAAAAATCCTTGTACGGGATTAATGCAATCAGGTAGGAATTGGAACCAGTTGCTGCACATTTTTATGGCGAAAATGAGTTCTTCATAAGTCCCGCTGATAATTGTGTGTACACCAAGACAGACAGACGATGGCAAGACTGTAATTTCTTGTGGGGTTGATGATATTATTGTTGGTGCAAACAATAATGACCTTTGTGCAAAACGAGAAAATGTCTCCGTTAGGTTCAAAAATGAAAGACATGGAAAGTTGTCTGTATTTCCTAGGCATTTGATTTTGAGCAAAAGGATGGATGTGTTAGGATGCACCAAAGGCGTTACATTCATAAAAACATGCTTGAAGATTATGACATGTCCACTGAATGTAAACCTTAGGGGTACCCCATCAGAACAGAAGATGGCAAGTACGAAAACATGATCTGTTGATCACCGCAATATCGTTGTAATTGTAGGGTTGTGCGACTGAATTATGTCATGATTACAACAAGGCCTAGGATATTTCTGGGGATCTACCATGTATCTCAGCATTCTTCTCTAATCCATTCCAAGGTCACTGGGTCGCAGCAAAGAATGTGTTGGATATCTCCAAAGGGCACTATAGACTATGAGTTGTTTGTTACAAGAAAAAGTACCCACGAGGATTAAAAACTCATAGGATATAGTGAGGCGGATTGGGGTCTAATGCTGATGATAGGCGCAGTACTTCAGGGTATTGTTTCTCCCTGAATCGAAAACGGTCCAACCGATTTTCTTGAAAATCGAAGAAGCAACTGTTGTTGCATGTCTATTGCGAAGCGAATATTGCTTTAGCATTAGCAGTACAAGAAAGTTTGTTCCTGAATCAGTTTCTGAAGGACATGGGTTATAAACCAAGGTCAAGCTCAAGGGTTTTGATTATGAAGACAACCAGGAGCTCATTGCTCTGCACACAACCTAGCGAATAGGCAAAGATCGAAGCACATTGACATTAATACATTTCATCAGAAATGAGGTCATAGAGTGCAAAGTGTCTCGTATGGTCAAACTGAAAACATGATTGCTGATATAATGACCAAACCATCATTGATAAACTCAGTTGTTGAAATTCAGATCTTTTCTGTTTGGTTAAATAAAGACAATGATTGGATAAGGGTGTGACTTGACTATGCCTTATTAATTGGCTGAAATATGCATGAACTAAATGTTGATCAGTTGTAGACATATTAGGACTTTAAGTTGTTCGATTAAGTGGGGAGTGTTGAATGGAATCGAACAGCTTATGGTCAGATTAATGTTAAGTCATAGTTTTGATTATATATTTATGACGTTTATATGGGTGTGCACTTTAGTGATAGCCAAGTGTCTTGTCCAGGAACTGCTGTTTTTTTTTTGTTTTTGTTTTCTTTTCCTTCTTGTGTTCTCTCTAAATGGATGATCTTCTGGTATTGTGACTGAATAAAGTAATTAGTTACACCAAAAGTGGACTTTGTCGTTGTTATGGCTGGAATTCTAATCACACCAGACGTGCCCAACCTTTCACACACTCACACTGCCCCAATCAAGAAAACACTGAAAATGGCATCCATGTTGGCTCTAAAACTACATGACAACTTATTTTCAATTTCCAGACTGTTACACACACCACAAACTTCAATATAGACAAAGAGAAAGGACCTGATAGTGATCTCTAACCTGACTGTCTGTCCACGGAGAAGCAGCACCTGGGCTTTTGGCTCCTGGCTCTTCTGCAGGCAGGCGTTGTCTATGGGCTGTGGGGTCTTGTAGGCGCAGCCTCTCTGGTCGACACAATCTTTCAACACCAAAGCAATAATACACTTTCATAATGACTCTTTGCTCTTACAATGACCCGTCACAGTGACAGTCAGAAAAAAGGCAGACTGAAAAAGTGCCCGGCACAGACAGAGAACAAACAAGCAAACCTCACAAGAAAAAGAAGACAGCCGACAGACAGACCGGATGACAGACAACACTACTGTACTAACACAAAAACGTCGGGTTCAGACAGAGGAAAGGGTTATAACCTCCTGCTACCTTTTAGCCCATTCTGCTCCGGACATGCTGCCGTGCTTGATGTGTGTTGCTCTTGACGTGCAAGTGTCCGGAATGCTGTGGTGCCTGATCAAACACCGTACAATCTCAATGTTACCACACACCCCACATCAACAACAAAACAAGCAATGACAGTCACAAGTATAGAAATCAATCAACTATATCAACAAAAACTTGTTCCAACTCTTGATTCAATAAACTGGGAAGCTAGGGAAAAAAAACCATGACAATGAAAAGCAACAATAGACAACAGTAATCACTGATTTTTAAAAATAATCACATTGAAAAGGTTATAAAGACAACTAGAATCTCATGTCCCATTCCTCCAATCCCCAAGAGGCAGTTCCTGACGGCGTTGGTGCGGCTACTTTTCTCTCCGGTCACTTGATTCCAGCCTAACACCTCCTGAAAACATCGAAAAACACCATATTTAGCTGAAATTGGAAACTGTCACATTTTGCTTAATTGTTCCTTCATATGCCTTTATTTCATTACCTGGAAAACCAGACTTACACTTGTCTTTATACAGAATATTGCTTTCTCTACTATAGATTCAAATAATCTCCATATTTACCACGGCCAAAAAAATTGGCATATGTAGATTCAATAATCTCCATAGTAACTACGACCAAAACATTGTGTAATGTTACAGTCTAACTAACGTATCTTTTAGTTTCCATCACTTTATTCCAAAAGAAATCCATAAACTACATTAGTTACTGAAAAATTAAACAAGTCACAATACAAACCGACAAGTTTATTCATGGCAAGAATAATAACTATAAGATTGACACGTATAATTCAAATAAAAACAACATTCAGTATTGAGCATGTTTCCAAACAGGAATAATGAAGCTGTTCGTTAGCTATGAGTCTCATACCCGTGCAACAAACTTCCACACCACCACACTGCCCCCCATCAAGAGAAACAATGTAAATGGCATCACTGTTGGCTCTAAAATAGAAAACTTATTTTCATTTCCAGACTGTACACCACCACAACTTCCAAATAATGACAAAGAGAAACACCTTGAAGTGATCTCTAACTGCAGTCTGTCCACGAGAAGCAGCACCTGGGGCTTTTGGTCCTGGTCATCCATGCAGGCGGCGTTATCATGGGCTGTGCGTCTTGTAAGAGCAGCAGCCTCTCTGTCAACCGACAAACGTTTTATCACAAAAAATATTACACTTTCATAATGACATCTTTGCCCTTACAATGGACCCAGTCCCACAGTGGACGTCAGAAAAAAAAGGCAGACAGAACTGGACACACAGGACAGCGTAACAAACCATAGCAATACACACAAGAAAAAGAAGACAGCCGACAGACAGGCCAGTTGACAGACAACACAACTGTACGAACACAAAAACAATCGTCTGTCAGACAGAGAGAATGGTTTAAAAAAAAACTCCCCTTTTTTCCTCCTTCCCTCATGCTACCTTAGGCCCATTATGCTCACTGCCATGCTGCCGTGATGATGCCAGTTGCTCTTGACTGCAAGTGTCCAGAATGCTGTGCTGCCTGATCTAATTAACCAAAGCAAGAACTGACTACAAGTACAAGAAATCAATCAAAAATATCATATACAAAACTATGGTCCAACTCTAGTTCAAAACTAAGGGAGCTTAGGAGGGGAAAAAACCTATGCATGAAGAAGCAACAAAGGACAACAGTAACATGTTTTAAAAAATACACAATTGAAAAAGGGTATATAAAGGTCAACTAGAATATCATATTTCCATACCTCATTCACAAATGCAGTTCCTGACGGCCGGGTTGGAGTGCAATTTTCTTCCAGGACACTTGATTACCCAGCCTCACACCTCCTGAAAACCATCAAAATCATATTTATGACACTGGAAACATGTCACATTGTCTGCTTCATTTTTCCTTCATTTGCCTTTTATTTCATTACCATGGGGGGAAAACCTCAGTCTTAACATTTCGATACAGAAATTTTATCTCTAATAGCATTCAACTACTACTCAATATTAACCCACGACTCAAAAAATTGGGCAATGTAGATTCAATATAACCTCCATATCCAACTACGACCAAAAATTGTGTAATGTACCGTCGTACAACGTTCAATTGTTTCCATCACTTTATTCCAAAAGAAATCTAAACTACAATAGTTACTGAAAAAATTACTCAAGTCACAATACAAACACGACAATGTTATTCATGGCAAGAATAATAAGAATGGCACGTATAATTCAAAAAAACAACATTCAGTATTGAGCATATTTGCAACATGAAAATGAAAGTGTTCAATAGGCTACAAGTCACATTACGTGCCCAACCTTCCACTACACACACATTCCCCCCATCAGGAGATAACACTTGAAAATGGCATCACTGTTGGCTCAAAAACTACTGACATCTTATTTTCCATTGCTCAGACTGTACACCACACAACTTCCAATATGACAAGAGGAAAGACTGAAGGATCTCTACCTGCAGTCTGTCCACGAGAAGCAGCACCTGGGCTTTGGCTTCTGGCTCTTATGCAGGCAGGCGTGTCATAACTGGGCTGTGGGTTTTGTAGGCAGCAGCTCTCTGTCGACACAATCTTTCTAACACAACGCAATAATCACTTTCATAATGACATCTTTGCCCTTACATGACCCAGTCACATGACCAGTCAGATAAAAAGGCAGCTGAAGTGCACGCACAGACAGACGAACAAACAAGCAAACACACAAAGAAAAAAAGGGGGAAGACAGCCGACTGACAGACCAGAATGACAGACAACAAACTGTCACAAACACAAAAACGTCGGTTCAGACAGAGAGAAGGTTAAAACCTCTGCTACTAAAGCCCATTCTGCTCACGGGACATGCTCCGTGCTGATGCTGTTGTCTTGACTGCAAGTGTCGGAATGCTGTGGTGCCGGATCAAACACACGTACATCTCAAAGCTTACCACACACCCCACAACTACAACAAAAACAAGCAATGACAGGGACACAAGGAAAGAAATCAATCAACAATATCAACAAAAACTATGTCCAACTCTAGTTCAAAACTGAGGAGCTAGGGAAAAAAAAACCATGACAATGAAAAAGCAAACTAAAGACAACAGTAATCTGATTTTTAAAAATTACATCTACATGAAAAAAGGATATAAAGACAACTAGAATATCATTTCCCATACCAATTCACAAGATGCAGTTCCTGACGGCCGTTGGGGTGCACTTTTCTTTCCAGGACACTTGATTCCAGCCCACACCCCTGAAAACACAAAACCTATTTCCGTGACACTGGAAACATTGTCCACATTTCTGTTCATTTTTCCTTCATATGCCTTTTTATTTCATTACCTGGAAAAAACCGTCTTACATTTCTATACAGAAATTGTATCTCTACATAGATTCAATAATCTCCATATAACCTCGGACAAATAAATGGTGGCAATGTAGATTCAAATAATCTCCATATTAACTACGACCAATACATTGTGTATTGTACCGTCGTACTAAAGTATCAATTAGTTTCATCACTTTATTCCACTAGAAATCTAAACTACAATGTTACCTGAAAATAATTAACAAGTACAATACAATCACGACAATCGGTATTCATGCATGTAATATATCTATAAGAATGACACGTATAATTCAAAATACAACATTCAGTATATCGAGCTTATTTCCCAACAGGAAAATGAAGTGTTCGATAGGCTATGAGTCAACATACCGTTGCACAAAATTCCACACACACACACATGCCCCCATCAAGAGGAAAACATGAAAAATGGCATCACCGGGGGCTTCACTAAAACTAAGATAACTTTTTTTCATTTCTAGACTGTACACCACCACAACTTCCAATATGACCCAAAGAGGAAACACCCTGAAGTGATCTCTACTGCAGGCTGTTCCACGGAGAAGCAGCACCTGGGTTTTGGCTCCTGGCTCTTCTTGCAGGAGGAGTGTCATCACTGGTGTGGGGCTTGTTGGCAGCAGCCTCTTCCTGTTCAACACAACGTTTCTAACACATTAACCTATAATATCACTTTTCTAATGACATCTTTCTGCCCTTACAATGGACCCAGTCACAGTTGACAGTCAGGAATAAGGCAGGACAGTACTGGTCACAAGACAGACGAACAAACAGCAAAACACAATAGAAAAAGAAGGACAGCGACAGACAGGACCAGATGACAGGACAACACAACTGTACCAAACACAAAACAAAACGTCCAGTTAGACAGAGAGAATGGTTTAAAAAAACTCCTGCCTACCTAGCCCATTCTGCTCACTGCCATGCTGCCGTGCTTGATGCTGTTGCTCTTGACTCGCAAGTGTCCAGAATGATGCTGGTGCATGATCAAAATAACCAAGCATTGACAGTCACAAAGTAACGAAATCATTCCAATCATTATCAACAAAAAAACTATGGGTACAACTCTAGTTCATAAACCTAAGGTAGCAAGGGAAATATAACCATGACAATGAAATAAGCAACAAAGACAACAGAAACATGATTTTGTTTAAAAACATACATCACATGGAAAATGATATTAAAGACAACTAGAACGTTTCATTTCACCATAACCTCCATTCACATAGGTGCTGTTACTGACGGCGTTGGAGTGCACTTTTTCTTCAGGGACACTTCATTCAGCTCACACCTGCCTGAAAACACAAAATCTATTTAGTGGACACTGGAAACATTGTCACATTTCTGCTTCATTTTTTTCCTTATATGCCTTTTAGTCATTACCTGGTAAAAAACCAGTCTTATTTCATTTTATACAGAAATTTTTATCTCTAGCATAGATTTCAAAATATCTCCATATTAACCACGACCAAAAAAATGGGCATTGTAATTCAATAACCTCATATATTTGAACTACGACCAAAATTTGTGTAATGTACAGTGTACAAACGTATCAATTCTTTCCTCACTTGATTCAAAAGAAGAATCTAAATACAATAGTTACCTGAATAAAAATATCAAGTCACCAAACAAACACGACAATGTTATTCATGGCAATGAATTAATAACTATAAGAATGGCACGTTAATTCAAATAAACAACATTCAGTATTGAGCATATTTACAACATGAAATGAAGTGTTCAATAGGCTAAAGTCACATACGTGCCAACCTTCCTCACACACACCTGCCCCCATCAAGAGAAAAACAATGAAAATGGCATCACTGTTGGCTCTAAAACTACATGACAAAACTTATTTTCATTTCCAGACTGTACACCACACAACTTCCAATATGACAAAGAGAAGACCTGAAGTGATCTCTATCCTGCATGTCTGTCCACGGGAGAAGCAGCACCTGGGCTTTTGGTCCTGGATCTTCATGCAGGCAAGGTTGTCTCAACTGGGCTGTGGTCTTGTAGGCAGCAGCCTCTTTGTCGACACAATCTTTCCTAACACAAAGCAATAATAACACTTTCATAATGAATCTTTCCCTTACAATGACCCAGTCACAGTGACAGTCAGAAAAAGGCAGTCAGAAGTGACGCACAGGACGACGAACAAACAAGCAACACACAAAGAAAAAGCAAGACAGCCGACAGACTGGACCGGATGACAGACTAACCACAACTGTACAAACACAAAAAACGTCGGTTCAGACAGAGAGGAACGACAGGTTAAGAACTCCTGCTACCTTTGCCCATTCTGCTCAGGACATGCTGCCGTTCTGCTTTGTTGCGCCTTGATGCTGTTGCTCTGACTGCAAGTGTCCGGAACTGCTGTGGTGCTGATCAAACAACGTACATCTCAAGTACCCAACACCCCACAACAACAACAAACAAAGCAATGACAGACACCAAGTAAAGAAATCAATCAACAATATCAAACAATAAACTATGGTTCCAACTCTAGTTCAATATGAGGAGCTATGGGAAAAAAACCATGCAAGGAAAAAGCATCAATGATACAACCAGTAATATCATGATTTTTAAAATTTATAATCACATTGAAATGGATATAAAGTCAACTAGAATATCATTTCCCTACCTCCATTCACTAGATGAGCTTTCATGTCGGCGGTTGGAGTGCTCTTTTGTTCCAGGACACTTGATTACAGCCTCACAACCTCCTGAAAACACAACCACTATTTAGTGACAAAGGTACTGTCACTTGTCTGCCTGCAAATTTTTCCTTCAGTGCCTTTGATTTCTTTCATTTACCTGGATAACCTGTCTTAACATTTTATACAGAAGTTTTATCTCTACATAGATTCAAATATAGCCTATTAACCACGGCCAAAAATTGGGCAATGTAGATTCAATTTAATCTCCATATTAACTACGACCAAAACATGTGTAAGGTACCGTCGTACAAAAGGATCAATAGTTCCATCACTTTATTCCAAAAGAAATCTTAAACTACAATATGTACTGAAAAAATTAACAACGTCACAATACAAAAACACGACAATGTTATTCATGGCAAGAATAATAAACTATAAGAATGACTCGTATAATTCAAAAAAAACAACATTCAGTATGGAGCTATTTCCAACATGAAAATGCAGTGTCGAAGGGCTAATGAGGTAATACGTGCCACAAAATTCCACACACACACACTGCCCCCATCAAGTGAAAACACTGAAAATGGCATCACTGTTGGGCTCTAAAACTAGATAATTATTTTCATTTCTAGACTGTTACAACCACCACAACTTTCCCATATGACAAAGAGAAAATCACTGATGAGATCTCTAAACTGCAGTCTGTCCACGGAGATGAGCACCTGGGCTTTTTTTTGGCGCTGGGCTCTTCATGCAGGCAGGCTGTGTCATCAATGGGCTGTGGGTCTTGTAGGCAGCAGCCTCTCTGTCAACACGTTCGTTTCTAACACAAAACAATATTACATTTCATAATGACATCTTTGCCCTTACCAATGACCCCAGTCACCGTGAACAGTCAGAAAGGCAGACAGAACTGGACCACACAGACAAGACGAACAAACAAGCAAACACACAAAGAAAAAGAAGACAGCCGACAGACAGACCAGATGACAGACAACACAACTGTACAAACACAAAACAAACGTCAGTTCAGACAGAGAGAATGGTTTAAAAAACTCCTGCTACCTTAGCCCATTCTGCTCACTGCCATGCTGCCGTGCTTGATGCTGTTGCTCTTGACTGCAAGTGTCCAGAATGCTGTGCTGCCTGATCAAAATAAACCAAGCAATGACAGACACAAGTAAAGAAATCAATCAACAATATCAACAAAAACTATGGTCCAACTCTAGTTCAAAACTAAGGAGCTAGGGGAAAAAAACCATGACAATGAATAAGCAACAAAGACAACAGAAACATGATTTTAAAAAATACATCACATTGAAAATGATATAAAGACAACTAGAATATCATTTCCCATACCTCCATTCACAAGATGCAGTTCCTGACGGCAGTTGGAGTGCACTTTTCTTCCAGGACACTTGATTCCAGCCTCACACCTCCTGAAAACACAAAATCATATTTAGTGACACTGGAAACATTGTCACATTTCTGCTTCATTTTTCCTTCTTTTGCTTTTTTATTTCATTAACATGGAAAACCAGGTCTTAACATTTCTATACGAAATTCTTAATCTTACATTAGATTAATAGACTCTCCATATTAACCACGACCAAAAAATTGGGCATTGTAGATTCAAATAACCTCCATCTATTGAACTACGACCAAAAATGTGTAATGTTACCGTAGTAACAACGTATAATTGTGTCAATCCACTTTATCCAATAAGAAATCTTAAACTACAATAGTTTACCTGAAAATATTAACAAGTCACATACAAACACGAGACCATTGTTATTCATGGGCAAGAATTAATAATACTATAAGGAATGGCACGTATAATTCAAAAAGACAACATTCAGTATTGAGCATATTTGCAACATGAAAATGAAGTGTTCAATAGGCTACAAGTCACATTACGTGCCCAACCTTCACACACACATCTGCCCCCATCAGAGAAAAACACTGAAAATGGCATCACTGTTGGCTCTAAAATACTTGGACAACTTATTTTCATTTCCAGAAGGTACACCACCACAACTTCCAATATGACATAGAGAAATGACCTGAAGTGATCTCTAACTGCAGCTGTCCACGGAGAAGCAGACTGGGCTTTTGGGCTCTGGCTCTTTTGCAGGCAGGCGGTCAATCACTGGGCTGGGGGTCTTGTAGGCAGCAGCCTCTCGGTACGACACAATCTTTCTAACACAAAGCAATAATTCACTGTCAAATGTCAGCTTTGCGCCCTTACAATGACCCAGTCACAGTGGGACATACAGAAAAAGTGCAGACAGAGTGCACGCACAGACAGACGAACAAACAAGCAAACAACAAAGAAAAAGAAGACAAGCGACCGACAGGACCGGATGACAGACTACACTACTGTACAAACACAAAAAACGTCGGTTCAGACAGAGGAAAGGTTAAAAACCTCCTGCTACCTTAGCCATTCTGCTCACGGGACATGCGCCGTGCTGATGCTGTTGCTCTTGATGCAAGTTCCGGAATGCTGTGGTGCCTGATCAAACACACGTACATCTCAAAGTTACCACACACCCCACAACAACAACAAACAAGCAATGACAGACAAAGTAAAGAAAATCATTCAACAATATCAAACAAAAAAAACTATGTCCAACTCTAGTTCAAAACTGGGAGCTTGGGAAAAAAAAACCTTGACAATGAAAAGCAACTAAGACAACAGTAAACATGATTTTTTAAAAAAATACATCACATTGAAAAATGGATATAAAGTCAACTAGAATATCAGTCCCATACCTTCCATTCACAAGATGCAGTTCCTGACGGCCGTTGGAGTGCACTTTTCATCCAGGACACTTGATTCCAGCCTCTCACTCCTGAAAACACAAACCCAGATTTAGGGACACTGGAAACTGTCACATTTCTGCTTCATTTTTCCTTCATATAGGCCCCACTTTTTAGTTCATTACCTGGAAAAACCGCTTAAACCATTTCTATACAGAAATTTTATCTCTATCATGATTCAATACTCTCCATATTAACCACGACAAAAAAATTGGGCAATGTAGATTTCAAATACTCCATATTAACTACGACTCAAAAATTGGTGTATATGTTCCGTCGTACAAACGTAATCAATGTTTCATCACTTTATTCCAAAAGAATCTAAACTACAATATGTGTACCTGAAAATTTTTACAAGTCACAATACAAACACGGACAATGTTATTTCTGGCAAGAATAATAAGAAATGGCTCGTATAATTCATAAAACAACATTCAGTATTGTGCATATTTGCAACATGATAATGAAGTGTTCAATAGGCTACAAGTCACTTACGTGCCCAACCTTTACACACACACACACTGCCCCATCAAGAGAAAACACTGAAAAATGGCCATCATGTTGCTCTAAACACTACATGACAACTTATTTTCATTTTCCAGGACTTGTACACCACCACAACTTCCAATATGACAAAGGGATAGACCTGAAGTGAATCTCTAACCTGCAGTCGTCCACGGAGAAGCAGCACCTGGGCTTTTGGCTTGCTCTTCATGCAGGCAGGCGTGTTCATCACTGTGCTGTGGGTTTTGTGGCAGCAGCCTCGTTCTGTCGACACAATCTTTTCTAACACAAAGCAACTGATACACTTTCATAATGAACTTCTTTGCCCTTACATTGGACCCAGTCCAGTGACAGTCAGAAAGGCAGACCGAAGTGGCACGCACCAGGACAGACGAACAATCAAGCAAACACAACAAAGAAAAAGAAGAACAGCCGACAGACAGACCAGTGAACAGACCAACACACTGTACAAACACAAAAGTCGGTTCAGACAGAGAGTAGGTTAAAACCTCCTGCTACTTAGCCCATCTGCTCACAGACATGCTGCCGTGGCTTGAGCTGTTTGCTCATGACGCAAAGTGTCCGGAATGCTGTGGTGCACTACCTGATCAAACAAGTACATCTCAAAGTTACCACACACCCCACAAAACATACAACAAAACCAAGCAATGAAGACACAAGTAAAGAAATCAATTCAACAATATCAACAAAAACTATGGTCCAACTCTAGTTCAAAATTGAGGAGCTAGGGAAAATAAACCATGACCAATAAAGAGCAAACAAAGGACAACAGGTACATGATTTTTAAAAATACCTACAATTGAAAAGGATTTAAAGACAACAAGAATATCCTTTCCCATACCTCATTCATCAAAGATGCAGTTCCTGACGGCCGTTGTCGGCACTTTTCTTCCAGGACACTGATTTCAGCCTCTCCCTCCTGAAAACACAAACCATATTTAGTGGAACTGGAAAACTGTCACATTTTGCTTCATTTTTTCCTTCATTATGCCTTTTATTTCATTACCTGGAAAACCAGTATTATAAATTTCTATTCAGAAATTTTATCTCTACATAGATTCAATACTCTCCATATTAACCACGGCCAAATAATTGGGGCAATGTAGATTCAAATAATCTCCATATTAACTACGGCCAAAAACATTCTGTGTAATGTACCGTGTACAACGTATCAATTAGTTTCCATCATTTATTCCAAAAGAAATCTATAACTACAATTAGTTACCTGTAAAAAAAATAAAAAGAACAATACAAACACGACAATGCTTATTCATGGAGAGATTATAACTATAAGAATGACACGTATACTTCAAAATAACAACCATTCAGTAATGAGCATATTTCCAACATGAAAGAATGAGTGTTCGATTAGGCTATGAGTCACTTACGTGCACAAATCTACAATAGATTTCAAATACTCTCCTTATTAACCACGACCCAAAAATTGGGCAATGTTTTAGATTTCAAATAAACCTCCATATTAACTCACGACCAATATTTTGTTAATGTTACCGGCGTACAACGTATCAATTCTTTTCCATCACTGTATTCCAAAAGAAATCCAAACTATCCAAATTCCGATTACCTGAAAAAATTAACAAGTCACAATACAAACACGACAATGTTATTCATGGCAAGAATAATAAGAATGGCACGTATAATTCAAAAAAACAACATTCAGTATTGAGCATATTTGCAACATGAAAATGAAGTGTTCAATAGGCTACAAGTCACATTGTTGAATGTAATCGAACAGCTTATGTCAGATTAATGTTACGTCATAGTTTTGATTATATATTTATGACGTATATATGGTGTGCACTTAGTGATAGCCAAGTCGTCTTGACAGTAACTGCTGTTTTTTGTTTTTGTTTTCTTCTTCCTCTTGTGTTCTGCATAAATGGATTATCTACTGTTATTGTGACTGAATAAATTAATCTAAGTGACAAAAGTGGACTCTTGTCGTTCGTTATGGCTGGAATTCTAACAGGGTTATGGGCCCCGTACACGCGGGGCAAACTGTTTTCGACGGCGACGAGTACATATGATCACTGGGAGGTGAAATTCTTAGCTATATGAAACTTCGTAAGCTAAAAGATGTGATCCTGGAGCGATGGTGAAGAAATTGATGTAGATAAAAAATGAAGAAGCTTTTGCTGAACTTGTTCTGCTCATAGACGACAAGAGTTTTGGTCACTTGTAATGCATGATGACAGCAGACGATGGACGAAAAGCTCTGAGAATTCTTCGGCAAACATTTTGCAGGTTCGTCTTATACACCGAGGATTATCAGTCTTTACACCGAAACTGACAAGCCTGCAGATGAAACCATCAGAGTCAGTGACAGATTACATCATCCGTGCAGAAGCAGCTGCATCGCCCTGAGAAGTGCCTGGAGAGACTAGTGAGTGATAGTTTGTTATTAGCGATGGTTCTGAAGGGGTTACCAGCATTAGTTCCCGTCATTTGTCACTGTCTGTCACTCAGTCCGAAGAGAAATCATGACTTCAGCAAATTTAAAGTTTCTCTCCGCAGCTTTGAGGAGACGGAGAAGTCGCGAGTCGTCAGCTGCCATGGCGTGAAGATTCACTTCTAAAAAATGAAGCACAAATCGTTTGAAGCAATCGTGAAATTACCGTCATTGCTTCAAATGTGGAACTTCGGACATCTTCAACGAGACTTGCACGAAGAAGGAAAATGTGGTGTAGTCATTGCATAAATGCTTCACACACTGACCAACTTGCCGTGTAAAAGCAAAGGACTAGGCGGTAAAGGGTAAAGGAGGGAGTCACATGTGGATCGACTTTTTCCTGATCCACTAATCCAGATCAGAACATTCTTTTTATCTTCAAGAGAACGATGGGAGCAGATCAGGAGAATAAGAAACCATACAATAGTTACTAGTTGATTTGCTGGTGACTAAGCCATATATCAATGACCCAGACTTTGTTCACGCGTTTGAAAATTCTTCAAACCACGATGGACCTTTTCATCGAACTGCGGAATGGTGAAAAGCAAAAAAACAATCTAGCAAAGCAAAGAGGTACCCGCACATGTAACTGTCATAGATATCAGTGGAAATCTAGTCAGTTCTTACTCTGGAATGATGGCAATTGTATGTACCTAACTTTTCACTGAACATATTCTCTGTTTAGGCAGCGACAAACAAAGGGTGCGAGTGTGATTGTTTGAACCTGAAACAGAAGCCTTGGGTATGAAGGGTGAAGTGCCAAATTTATAATCGGAAAAACAAGGTAGTTTTGTATTACCTCAAGACTGTCTCTGAGGAATGTGATGTTGATAATGTTAGTTAACACAGGGTTTGATATGTCTGGCATAATATTCTAGTCACTGTTAATTTTTCTGAGTGCTTGTGGCAGAAGGTGTTGTTGATGGCATGAAAATTACAGACAAAGGTAAGCATGCATGTGAATCATGTGTAATGGGGCAACACTGACAAAACAAAATAAGTTTATAAACAACAAACGCACTCCGGGCAAACTTGTCCGCTAAAGTTAGTGCACACTTGATCTTGCTGGGACCCGTTCTCACCAGATCCCATAAGGTTTCAAGTTGCATCACATTCACAGATGATTATTCTGATGGCGTCATATTTGTGTTTTTCATGGACATGCATAAAAAAGTGTCAACGATCAAAGCACCAGAAAAGTTTATGGTGATTGCTGAGCCTCCTTCGGCAAGGTTAAAAACATTAGATTGATAACGGGGGGATTCTGAGTTTACTCCAAGGGAGTTTAAGGACATCCTCAGGAAAAATTCAGATAAGCATGAAACCTCTGCCTCCTTTACTCCCCACACCTAAACGGGCAGCTGAGAGGAAATGGGCACTATTTTTGAGATGGGATGATGCATGCTGATTCAATAAAGAACCTTCCAAAAGAGATGTGGCCATATGCTGTGCACACTGCTGGGTACAATAGTTATACCCCTGATGTTACAATGCCAGATAAAATCAAACTTCCATATCAAGGTTTGAATGGTCGAAAACCAAACATCTAAAACATGAGAATTTTTTGGAAACAGAGTGCTATGCATATTCCCAGCTCACTGGGCAAACTTGATTCACGATGCGCTTTGGGTATCTTTGAGGTTATGATGGTTACCGTCCTGCATACCTTGTGTATTACCCTGAATAAGTGGCAAAGTGATTGAATGTGTGTTGTGCATTTTTGTTGTCAGATAAGCAGACAGAGTTGATGTGTATGACCAGGGTACACAGACAGAGAAACTCTTTAGATGATGGTGGTTTGTGATGATGGAGATGAGACCTCCTTTCTGATCAGTCAACCCATTACCTGAGAGCAGTCAGAGTGTTACTGTAGGTCAAGGTCACAGAAAATACTTATGTAATATGCCTAAAATGAACCTTTGGTTAAAGAAAAATCAAGGTCACAGGTATCCGAGAAGGCCAGAGAAAACCCCCTAACCCTGAATGATTATGAAACGCATTTGATGGATGATGATGATCAAGTTATGACATAAACATGGATTATTGTTATAAGATGTCTCGTTTCAAAGTAAGTTATCAGGAAGCAGTGGGCTCAGAGGTTTCTCATTGCTGGAAAACAGGGAATGGATGATGAAATTAACTCTTTGAAGGAGGAATTAAACACTTACACTCTGATGGCTCTTCCGGAGGGTAGGAAAAGGTGGGGGGAAAATGGGTATTACACAATCAATGAGAGTGCGACTGGTCAAAAGTCTACAAAGCTAGATATGTCGCAAAAGTTTCTGTCAGAAAGAGGTGTTGATTATTACCGTACTTTGGCACTACTGCTAATATGACTTCAGTACGTACTCAGATGCAAATTGCGGCTGAAAAATCGATTTGATTTTACATCAGATGGATGTCAAAAACTGCTTACCTCATTGCTGGACATTGATTGTGATATTTACATGGATATCAACCTGAGGTTATGATCAAAGGGTCAAAAAGGTGAAAAACTTGTGTACAAATTAAAAAAAAATCCTTGTACGGGATTAATGCAATCAGGTAGGAATTGGAACCAGTTGCTGCACATTTTTATGGCGAAAATGAGTTCTTCATAAGTCCCGCTGATAATTGTGTGTACACCAAGACAGACAGACGATGGCAAGACTGTAATTTCTTGTGGGGTTGATGATATTATTGTTGGTGCAAACAATAATGACCTTTGTGCAAAACGAGAAAATGTCTCCGTTAGGTTCAAAAATGAAAGACATGGAAAGTTGTCTGTATTTCCTAGGCATTTGATTTTGAGCAAAAGGATGGATGTGTTAGGATGCACCAAAGGCGTTACATTCATAAAAACATGCTTGAAGATTATGACATGTCCACTGAATGTAAACCTTAGGGGTACCCCATCAGAACAGAAGATGGCAAGTACGAAAACATGATCTGTTGATCACCGCAATATCGTTGTAATTGTAGGGTTGTGCGACTGAATTATGTCATGATTACAACAAGGCCTAGGATATTTCTGGGGATCTACCATGTATCTCAGCATTCTTCTCTAATCCATTCCAAGGTCACTGGGTCGCAGCAAAGAATGTGTTGGATATCTCCAAAGGGCACTATAGACTATGAGTTGTTTGTTACAAGAAAAAGTACCCACGAGGATTAAAAACTCATAGGATATAGTGAGGCGGATTGGGGTCTAATGCTGATGATAGGCGCAGTACTTCAGGGTATTGTTTCTCCCTGAATCGAAAACGGTCCAACCGATTTTCTTGAAAATCGAAGAAGCAACTGTTGTTGCATGTCTATTGCGAAGCGAATATTGCTTTAGCATTAGCAGTACAAGAAAGTTTGTTCCTGAATCAGTTTCTGAAGGACATGGGTTATAAACCAAGGTCAAGCTCAAGGGTTTTGATTATGAAGACAACCAGGAGCTCATTGCTCTGCACACAACCTAGCGAATAGGCAAAGATCGAAGCACATTGACATTAATACATTTCATCAGAAATGAGGTCATAGAGTGCAAAGTGTCTCGTATGGTCAAACTGAAAACATGATTGCTGATATAATGACCAAACCATCATTGATAAACTCAGTTGTTGAAATTCAGATCTTTTCTGTTTGGTTAAATAAAGACAATGATTGGATAAGGGTGTGACTTGACTATGCCTTATTAATTGGCTGAAATATGCATGAACTAAATGTTGATCAGTTGTAGACATATTAGGACTTTAAGTTGTTCGATTAAGTGGGGAGTGTTGAATGGAATCGAACAGCTTATGGTCAGATTAATGTTAAGTCATAGTTTTGATTATATATTTATGACGTTTATATGGGTGTGCACTTTAGTGATAGCCAAGTGTCTTGTCCAGGAACTGCTGTTTTTTTTTTGTTTTTGTTTTCTTTTCCTTCTTGTGTTCTCTCTAAATGGATGATCTTCTGGTATTGTGACTGAATAAAGTAATTAGTTACACCAAAAGTGGACTTTGTCGTTGTTATGGCTGGAATTCTAATCACACCAGACGTGCCCAACCTTTCACACACTCACACTGCCCCAATCAAGAAAACACTGAAAATGGCATCCATGTTGGCTCTAAAACTACATGACAACTTATTTTCAATTTCCAGACTGTTACACACACCACAAACTTCAATATAGACAAAGAGAAAGGACCTGATAGTGATCTCTAACCTGACTGTCTGTCCACGGAGAAGCAGCACCTGGGCTTTTGGCTCCTGGCTCTTCTGCAGGCAGGCGTTGTCTATGGGCTGTGGGGTCTTGTAGGCGCAGCCTCTCTGGTCGACACAATCTTTCAACACCAAAGCAATAATACACTTTCATAATGACTCTTTGCTCTTACAATGACCCGTCACAGTGACAGTCAGAAAAAAGGCAGACTGAAAAAGTGCCCGGCACAGACAGAGAACAAACAAGCAAACCTCACAAGAAAAAGAAGACAGCCGACAGACAGACCGGATGACAGACAACACTACTGTACTAACACAAAAACGTCGGGTTCAGACAGAGGAAAGGGTTATAACCTCCTGCTACCTTTTAGCCCATTCTGCTCCGGACATGCTGCCGTGCTTGATGTGTGTTGCTCTTGACGTGCAAGTGTCCGGAATGCTGTGGTGCCTGATCAAACACCGTACAATCTCAATGTTACCACACACCCCACATCAACAACAAAACAAGCAATGACAGTCACAAGTATAGAAATCAATCAACTATATCAACAAAAACTTGTTCCAACTCTTGATTCAATAAACTGGGAAGCTAGGGAAAAAAAACCATGACAATGAAAAGCAACAATAGACAACAGTAATCACTGATTTTTAAAAATAATCACATTGAAAAGGTTATAAAGACAACTAGAATCTCATGTCCCATTCCTCCAATCCCCAAGAGGCAGTTCCTGACGGCGTTGGTGCGGCTACTTTTCTCTCCGGTCACTTGATTCCAGCCTAACACCTCCTGAAAACATCGAAAAACACCATATTTAGCTGAAATTGGAAACTGTCACATTTTGCTTAATTGTTCCTTCATATGCCTTTATTTCATTACCTGGAAAACCAGACTTACACTTGTCTTTATACAGAATATTGCTTTCTCTACTATAGATTCAAATAATCTCCATATTTACCACGGCCAAAAAAATTGGCATATGTAGATTCAATAATCTCCATAGTAACTACGACCAAAACATTGTGTAATGTTACAGTCTAACTAACGTATCTTTTAGTTTCCATCACTTTATTCCAAAAGAAATCCATAAACTACATTAGTTACTGAAAAATTAAACAAGTCACAATACAAACCGACAAGTTTATTCATGGCAAGAATAATAACTATAAGATTGACACGTATAATTCAAATAAAAACAACATTCAGTATTGAGCATGTTTCCAAACAGGAATAATGAAGCTGTTCGTTAGCTATGAGTCTCATACCCGTGCAACAAACTTCCACACCACCACACTGCCCCCCATCAAGAGAAACAATGTAAATGGCATCACTGTTGGCTCTAAAATAGAAAACTTATTTTCATTTCCAGACTGTACACCACCACAACTTCCAAATAATGACAAAGAGAAACACCTTGAAGTGATCTCTAACTGCAGTCTGTCCACGAGAAGCAGCACCTGGGGCTTTTGGTCCTGGTCATCCATGCAGGCGGCGTTATCATGGGCTGTGCGTCTTGTAAGAGCAGCAGCCTCTCTGTCAACCGACAAACGTTTTATCACAAAAAATATTACACTTTCATAATGACATCTTTGCCCTTACAATGGACCCAGTCCCACAGTGGACGTCAGAAAAAAAAGGCAGACAGAACTGGACACACAGGACAGCGTAACAAACCATAGCAATACACACAAGAAAAAGAAGACAGCCGACAGACAGGCCAGTTGACAGACAACACAACTGTACGAACACAAAAACAATCGTCTGTCAGACAGAGAGAATGGTTTAAAAAAAAACTCCCCTTTTTTCCTCCTTCCCTCATGCTACCTTAGGCCCATTATGCTCACTGCCATGCTGCCGTGATGATGCCAGTTGCTCTTGACTGCAAGTGTCCAGAATGCTGTGCTGCCTGATCTAATTAACCAAAGCAAGAACTGACTACAAGTACAAGAAATCAATCAAAAATATCATATACAAAACTATGGTCCAACTCTAGTTCAAAACTAAGGGAGCTTAGGAGGGGAAAAAACCTATGCATGAAGAAGCAACAAAGGACAACAGTAACATGTTTTAAAAAATACACAATTGAAAAAGGGTATATAAAGGTCAACTAGAATATCATATTTCCATACCTCATTCACAAATGCAGTTCCTGACGGCCGGGTTGGAGTGCAATTTTCTTCCAGGACACTTGATTACCCAGCCTCACACCTCCTGAAAACCATCAAAATCATATTTATGACACTGGAAACATGTCACATTGTCTGCTTCATTTTTCCTTCATTTGCCTTTTATTTCATTACCATGGGGGGAAAACCTCAGTCTTAACATTTCGATACAGAAATTTTATCTCTACATAGATTCAAATACTCTCCATATTAACCACGACCAAAAAATTGGGCAATGTAGATTCAAATAACCTCCATATTAACTACGACCAAAAATTGTGTAATGTACCGTCGTACAAACGTATCAATTGTTTCCATCACTTTATTCCAAAAGAAATCTAAACTACAATAGTTACCTGAAAAAATTAACAAGTCACAATACAAACACGACAATGTTATTCATGGCAAGAATAATAAGAATGGCACGTATAATTCAAAAAAACAACATTCAGTATTGAGCATATTTGCAACATGAAAATGAAGTGTTCAATAGGCTACAAGTCACATACGTGCCCAACCTTCCACACACACACACTGCCCCCATCAAGAGAAAACACTGAAAATGGCATCACTGTTGGCTCTAAAACTACATGACAACTTATTTTCCATTGCTCAGACTGTACACCACACAACTTCCAATATGACAAGAGGAAAGACTGAAGGATCTCTACCTGCAGTCTGTCCACGAGAAGCAGCACCTGGGCTTTGGCTTCTGGCTCTTATGCAGGCAGGCGTGTCATAACTGGGCTGTGGGTTTTGTAGGCAGCAGCTCTCTGTCGACACAATCTTTCTAACACAACGCAATAATCACTTTCATAATGACATCTTTGCCCTTACATGACCCAGTCACATGACCAGTCAGATAAAAAGGCAGCTGAAGTGCACGCACAGACAGACGAACAAACAAGCAAACACACAAAGAAAAAAAGGGGGAAGACAGCCGACTGACAGACCAGAATGACAGACAACAAACTGTCACAAACACAAAAACGTCGGTTCAGACAGAGAGAAGGTTAAAACCTCTGCTACTAAAGCCCATTCTGCTCACGGGACATGCTCCGTGCTGATGCTGTTGTCTTGACTGCAAGTGTCGGAATGCTGTGGTGCCGGATCAAACACACGTACATCTCAAAGCTTACCACACACCCCACAACTACAACAAAAACAAGCAATGACAGGGACACAAGGAAAGAAATCAATCAACAATATCAACAAAAACTATGTCCAACTCTAGTTCAAAACTGAGGAGCTAGGGAAAAAAAAACCATGACAATGAAAAAGCAAACTAAAGACAACAGTAATCTGATTTTTAAAAATTACATCTACATGAAAAAAGGATATAAAGACAACTAGAATATCATTTCCCATACCAATTCACAAGATGCAGTTCCTGACGGCCGTTGGGGTGCACTTTTCTTTCCAGGACACTTGATTCCAGCCCACACCCCTGAAAACACAAAACCTATTTCCGTGACACTGGAAACATTGTCCACATTTCTGTTCATTTTTCCTTCATATGCCTTTTTATTTCATTACCTGGAAAAAACCGTCTTACATTTCTATACAGAAATTGTATCTCTACATAGATTCAATAATCTCCATATAACCTCGGACAAATAAATGGTGGCAATGTAGATTCAAATAATCTCCATATTAACTACGACCAATACATTGTGTATTGTACCGTCGTACTAAAGTATCAATTAGTTTCATCACTTTATTCCACTAGAAATCTAAACTACAATGTTACCTGAAAATAATTAACAAGTACAATACAATCACGACAATCGGTAATTTTTAATTGGGGTTTCCCCAAATTTTGTAGGGTTTTAACACAGTAAATAAATGTCTGCAGGATCTGCATTCTCATCTGGCCAAACTTTTCTCCCATCTATTATGCCTACACAGGACCCAGTCACACTAAATGGGAAGGAGCGGGAAGGAGCTGGAAGAAGTGGAGACATTCACGTACCTGGGTAGCATCATTAACATGCAGGGCGGCACAGACGCAGACGTCAGAGCAAGAATTGGCAGCGTACTTGCAGCTGAAGAACATCTGGAGCTCCAAGGTTGTGTCGACCCGCACAAAGATCAGGCTGTTCAACTCCAACGTCAAGTCAGTCCTACTATATGGAGCGGAGACATGGAGGACAACAAAGACCACCATCAAGAAAGTGCAGACCTTCAACAGCTGCCTGAGACGAATCCTCCAGATCCACTGGCCTGACACCATCAGCAACGAGGGCCTGTGGCAACGTACCAACCAGCTGCCAACTGAGAAATGAAATCCGGCGCAGGAGGGGGGGGTGGAATTGGGCACACCCTGGGGGGAAAGCCAGCCACAAACTCCAAGGCAGGCACTACATGGAACCCCGGGGGGAAACGAAAAGGGAAGGCCAAGAAACACTGCGACGACTTGGGGGAAGAAACAAAAGATGGGATTTTACCTGGAGCCCATGCTGGGAGGAGAATAGCCAGGACAGAGGACTCTGGCGGACTGTTGTCGGCGGCCTATGCTCCAGGGGGAGTGATGGGCCTAAGTAAGTAAGTAAGTTACTCTGAAGATATAATGGTCTCGGTGCTGCTAGTCTGGGGCCAGACGATAAACCGAACGTACTCTTTGTGCAAGCAAAAGAAGAGCAAAATAGCCTAGGCCTACTGATTAATTGTCCGAATGCCTACATGCCAACTGGGAACAGACATCAGTATTGCTGCAGTGAGTGCGGAGCAACCCGAATTTCACGTGGAAGGCGAGTGGGGGAGGGGGGAGAAACGGGGCAGGCCCGCTAGGCCTATTGCGTGGCCAGCTATTGCCGGGGCCCGCTATGTGAAGCGGAAAAGTTGCCAAGGTGATGCAAGGAGGAAGGTGGCAGGATGAGTTAGACGTTCGCCTGCCAATTAAAAAGCCCGTGGGTCCGAGTTCGGTGGGAAGCAAAAGGGCAGTTTGATTTAGGGATTGCAAAAGTGATTTTGTGTAATAAAAAAACTGTGACACCTCTTTATTTCCCTTTATTGTTTAAAAATGCATTGTTTGCCATGAAGATTAACAGCCTAAAGTATAAAACGACAGTGTCGCCTAAGGTATAATATACGTTGCAGCATTACTGCATCGTACGTAGGCTGCAACGTTTACTACACCTTAGGCGGCCCTATACCTTAGGCTGCATCGCATATTATTGTCAGTACAGTATTCCCCAGGCTGCGTCTACACTGTCGCGCAATAGCGGGGCCCCGCAATGGGCCGCCCAATAGCATAGCGGGCAGACCTGGAGAAACCATGGCTGAATGTATACGGCAGCCAGGACAACCAAAACCAAAACAAAAGTAGTAAAAAACGAATGTTTAAAATGCGTGCTGACTGAAACTGTCAGGCCTGAACAATGCAAGGCCACTGCTGGCAAGACATGGAACTACTTTCCGGTTGTCGTACTGCCCGCCAATCTAGAAATCAGAGGTTTCGGGTTCGATCCGACCTAAATCGCGATTTTTCTTCATCTCCTATGTATAGAGTGGTGGTGAAGCTGTTGTTGAACCTTGGGGTAAAATAAAAAATTCG
>CM054158.1:36002268-36024444 GCA_028751875.1 Rapana venosa | reverse complement strand
CGTGTGTCGAGCAAATCACTATCTGACAGTGCCATAGAGCTTGCTGTTGTTTTTTTTTGCAAGTGTTTTCTGAAAGATAGTCTTAACAAAAGTATACACAGGAGCAACAACAAAACAATAAACACTGATAAAACCCTCCCACCCTGCACCATAAAAGGCCTTAAAAACCAAACCCTGTAGGGCCCCTAAAACTCCCCCTAAACCATAAAAGGCCCTAAAAAAACCCCTAAAAGGCCCCCTAAAACCAACCCATCCCCTAAAACAAAGCAAAACAACTGAAAACATTCAAGGGGAGCAATCTTGTTGAAAAGCGGCTATAGCGGTATTTCAAAATATTCTGTCTCTGAAGGTACGCACACATTGTTCACAAAAGGCAGTGATTCTGGTCCCCCTCCAGAATTTAAAGTATTTTTTCCTCTGACTCCTCTAGATCTGTCCTTTCCTCCTCTTAGGTCTTATCAGGGTGGTTGAAAGGTCATGTCGGTCACATGGAGGCTCTGGGTGCTGTGCCAACTCTTCAGTACCATGACTACGACCTGCCTGAGGGATGCATCAAGACCTCAACAAGGGTATGATGCTACCATTGAGCTGTTACTTTATAGAATAAGGGTTATATCTTGGCATTTTGCTATAATCTGATGGACACTGTAGTTGAGTGGTTAAATCAAAACCGTTTGGCCAAAAAAACACACAAAAATTCCAAAAACCTTAAGTAATCAGAATGTTGTATATATATATTCTTTCATTGTTACATATCTGTTTATGAAGTTGTAGTTTTGCACCAGGTCCAGTGGTCTTACATTAATTGTTTGACAAGTGTCTATGGATATTATAGGTTATATTAAGTAATCTATATTGAATTTGAGGTCAGGTAGACTATCACGTCCAAGTGGAAGTAAATTGTACGTGATAGGCGTAACATTGGGTTGTCAGCAAATAAAATGAACTGCATTCCAACTAGAAATGAAGCATAAATGTGACAGCTTGTGTCCTGTATATGTGTGTAATTTGTATTTTTCAATGTACCATCTTATTGATTTTCCTTTTTTTACTGGTTTAATTTAATGGTAAAGGATGCAATAATGTAGTATTTCAGTATCATCATTAAGAAATTTGTTCTTAGATAGATGGCTTGATGAAAAAAAGCAAATGCGTTGCTTATTCAATGTACCATCTGGAAATAAAAATTTGACTTGACTTGACTGTATAACTGAACACCACTTTAATGATTTTTCAGGGGCTCTGGGCTGGAGTCAAGTGTTCGAGGAAGAGGGGTGCGCTGACAGCCATCAGGAACCGACTCTTCGGAGTGGAGGTATGGTTCATATCGTTATCATTGTCTTGATTTTGTTGTTCTTCTTCTTCAGCTAGAGCTCCACGGTTCACGAATGGTGAGATTTTGTGTATAAGGAAAAAGCTGGGAATCGAACCCAGAACCTCGCGGTTTACTTGTTAGGCCAGGTCTCAACCCTCTTGCCACCTTCCTTCTTGATTGATTTCCTTTTTACTCTTTCATTACTGATCTCTCCGTGGTTTTTTTTAAAGTCTAGTGTTTGTTGACAGTCTTTGTTTATTTTGTGTTATTCTTTTCTTTGTCTCTGGTTGTTACCAATCAGGTTTTAGCTCCCCTTCCCCCAAACTAAAGTCTGAAGTTCACCAATGGTGAGATTTTATGTATGCAACCATTTTTGCTCACCTCCTAGGGATGTAGTATGTTGGATTGAAATGTTTTTGTAACCCACTAAACATTGATATGAATTACGGAATCTATAACATGCATATTTGATTTTCTGCATGTGTATGTCTACATGAAGGGAATTAAGGCACTGGCAGGTCTGCGGTTGAAGTTGACCTGGGAGATTGTAAAAATCTTCAACCTTGATTCACCAGACGCTGCCGGGATTCAAACCCATCACTTCATGACCCATGAGATTGAAGTCGAATGATCTTAACAACTTGGCTGTACTTTGAAATCTTTATTTATTTATTTTTTTTTAGGTACCAAAATCATAAGTTTTTTGTGTGTTTTTTTCAGGTACTGCAGGATCCTCAGCACTTTGGGTCAACAGCAACACCTTCATGCACAGTAGCGTGATACCAGCAGGATGTCAGTGAGCATTCTGCCGCATCTGGTATTTTAAGATTATTTAGTCCACTGTTGGTTTGTTGTTTTTGTTTGTATTGTGTGCTTACCTTTCTTGTCTCTGCCTGTCTTTGCTTCTGTCTGTCTTCTGTCTGTCTTTGCCCGTCTGTCTGTCTGTCTGTCTTCTGCCTGTCTTTGCTTCTGTCTGTCTTTCTTGCTTCTGCCTGTCATTGCTTTTCCCTTTTCTTGCTTCTGTCTTTCTTGCTTCTGCCTGTCTTTGCTTTTCTCTGTCCTGGCTTCATTTTTGTTGTTGCAAGTTTTGTTCTAATTTTTAGGTTCAGTTTTTTGTGGTTTTTTTAGGCAGCACAGGATGCAGGACAGTGCAAGTCAAGGGCAGCCAGCACCACCAGACACAGCAGCATGTCAGCGAGCAGAATGGACGAGGGCATGAGGTTTTGTAAGATGGGTTTTTTTACCCCAGTGTTTGTATTTCTGAATGTTTTCCTTGTTTCTGCCTGTCTTTGTTTCTGCCTGTCTGTCTTGTTTCCCTGTCTTTCTTTCCTTGTTGTTTCTGCCTGTCTTTGCTTGTGTGTCTGTGGTTCTTTCTTTGTTTCTGCCTGTCTTTGTTTTGTGTGTCCTTGTTGTTTCTGCCTGTCTTTGCTTGTGTGTCCTAGTTGTTTCTGCCTGTCTTTGCCTCTCTGTCCTGGCTACATTTTTGTTGTGAAATTTGTTCTAATTTTGAGGTTCAGATTTTGTTTTTTAGGCAGCACAGGATCCAGGATAGTCCAGGACAAGGGCCAGCACCACCGGGTACAGCAGCATGTCAGTGAGCAGAATGGGCTAAGGTAGCAGAGGTTTTAACTTTCTCTCTGTCTGAACTGACGTTGTTTTGTTTTGTGCAGTTGTGTTGTCTGTCATCTGGTCTGTCTGTCAGCTGTCTTTTTCTTTGTGTGTGTGTTTGTTTGTTGTCTGTCTGTGCGTCCAGTTCTGTTTGCCTTTTCTGTCTGTCACTGTGACTGGGTCATTGTAAGGGCAAAGATGTCATTTATGGAATGTATTATTGTTTTGTGTTAGAAAATTGTGTGGACAGAGATGCTGCTGCCTACAAGACCCACAGCCCAGTGATGACACGCCTGCCTGCATGATGAGCCAGGAGCCAAAAGCCCAGGTGCTGCTTCTCTGGACAGACTGCAGGTTAGAGATCACTTCAGGTTTTCTCTTTGTCATATTGGAAGTTGAGGGTGGTACAGTCTGGAAATGAAAATAAGTTGTCATGTAGTTTTAGAGCCAACAGTGATGCCATTTTCATGTGTTTTTCTTGATGGGGGCAGTGTGTGTGTGTGTGGAAGTTTGTGCGCATATGTGACTCGTAGCCTATTGAATACTTCATTTTCATGTTGCAAACATATCAGTACTGAGTTTTTCTTTTTTTAATTGTGCATGCTATTATTATTCTAGTCATGAATGATATTGTTGTTTCTATGTGATTGTCACTTCAATTTTTAAGGTACCTAATGTTTCATTTCTTTGGAATAAATTGATGAAAATCAAGTGATACATTTGTATTATAACATTACATTACAGAATTTATATGGTCAGAGTTAATATGGAGATTATTTGAGTTCATGTAGAGATAAAATTTCTGTATAGAAATGTTAAGACTGGTTTTCCAGGTATGCTCAATATTGAATGTTGTTTTTTGATTTATACATGCCATTCTTATAGTTATTATTCTTGCCATGATTAATATTGTTTCTTTGTCATTGTGACTTGCTAATTTTTTCAGGTAACTATTTTAGTTTGATTTCTTTTGGAATAAAGTGATGTGAACCAATTGGTACATTTGTATGAACGTTACACAATTTTTTGGTCGTGGTTAATATGGAGATTATTTGAATCTATGTAGAGATAAAATTTCTGTATAGAAATGTTAAGACTGGTTTTCCAGGTAATGAAATAAAAGGCATATGAAGGAAAAATGAAGCAGAAATGTGACAATGTTTCCAGTGTCACTAAATATGATTTTGTGTTTTCAGGAGGTGTGAGGCTGGAATCAAGTGTCCTGGAAGAAAAGTGCACTCCAACGGCCGTCAGGAACTGCATCTTGTGAATGGAGGTATGGGAAATGATATTCTAGTTGTCTTTATATCATTTTCAATGTGATGTATTTTTTAAAATCATGTTACTGTTGTCTTTGTTGCTTTTTCATTGTCATGGTTTTTTTTCCCTAGCTCCTTAGTTTTGAACTAGAGTTGGACCATAGTTTTTGTTGATATTGTTGATTGATTTCTTTACTTGTGTCTGTCATTGCTTGTTTTGTTGTTGTGTGGGGTGTGTGGTAACTTTGAGATGTACGTGTGTTTGATCAGGCACCACAGCATTCTGGACACTTGCAGTCAAGAGCAACAGCATCAAGCACGGCAGCATGGCAGTGAGCAGAATGGGCTAAGGTAGCAGGAGGTTTTAACCTTTCTCTCTGTCTGAACCGACGTTTGTTTTGTGTTTGTACAGTTGTGTTGTCTGTCATCTGGTCTGTCTGTCGGCTGTCTTCTTTTTCTTTGTGTGTTTGCTTGTTTGTTCGTCTGTCTGTGCGTCCACTTCTGTCTGCCTTTTTCTGACTGTCACTGTGACTGGGTCATTGTAAGGGCAAAGATGTCATTATGAAAGTGTATTATTGCTTTGTGTTAGAAAGATTGTGTCGACAGAGAGGCTGCTGCCTACAAGACCCACAGCCCAGTGATGACACGCCTGCCTGCATGAAGAGCCAGGAGCCAAAAGCCCAGGTGCTGCTTCTCCGTGGACAGACTGCAGGTTAGAGATCACTTCAGGTCTTTCTCTTTGTCATATTGGAAGTTGTGGTGGTGTACAGTCTGGAAATGAAAATAAGTTGTCATCTAGTTTTAGAGCCAACAGTGATGCCATTTTCAGTGTTTTCTCTTGATGGGGGCAGTGTGTGTGTGTGGAAGTTTGTGCACGTATGTGACTCATAGCCTATCGAACACTTCATTTTCATGTTGCAAATATGCTCAATACTGAATGTTGTTTTTTTTAATTATACGTGCCATTCTTATAGTTATTATTCTTGCCATGAATAACATTGTCGTGTTTGTATTGTGACTTGTTAATTTTTTCAGGTAACTATTGTAGTTTAGATTTCTTTTGGAATAAAGTGATGGAAACTAATCTGATACGTTTGTACGACGGTACATTACACAATGTTTTGGTCGTAGTTAATATGGAGATTATTTGAATCTACATTGCCCAATTTTTTGGTCGTGGTTAATATGGAGATTATTTGAATCTATGTAGAGATAAAATTTCTGTATAGAAATGTTAAGACTGGTTTTCCAGGTAATGAAATAAAAGGCATATGAAGGAAAAATGAAGCAGAAATGTGACAATGTTTCCAGTGTCACTAAATATGGTTTTGTGTTTTCAGGAGGTGTGAGGCTGGAATCAAGTGTCCTGGAAGAAAGTGCACTCCAACGGCCGTCAGGAACTGCATCTTGTGAATGGAGGTATAGGGAATATGTATTCTAGTTGTCTTTTATCCTTTTCAATGTGATGTATTTTTAAAATCATGTCTGTGTCTTTGTTGCTTTTTCATTGTCATGGTTTTTTTTTCCCTAGCTCCTCAGTTTGAATAGAGTTGGCCATAGTTTTTGTTGATATTGTTGATTGATTTCTTTACTTGTGTCTGTTTCTTGGTGTGTGGTGTGGTATTTAGTGACGTTCGAGTGACAGGACCACAGCATTCTGGACACTTGCAGTCAGAGCAACAGCATCAAGCACGGCAGCATGCAGTGAGCAGAATGGGCTAAGGTGCAGGAGTTTTAACTATTCTCTCTGTCTGAACTGACGTTTGTTTTGTGTTTGTACAGTTGTGTTGTCTGTCATTGGTCTGTCTGTCGGCTGTCTTCTTTTTTCTTTTGTGTTTGCTTGTTTGTTCGTCTGTCTGTGGTCCATTCTGTCTGCCTTTTTCTGACTGTCATGTGGATGGGTCATTGTAAGGGCAAAGATGTCATTATGAAGTGTATATTGTTTTTTGTTAGAAATGTTGTGTTGACAGAGAGGCTGCTGCCTACAAGACCCACAGCCCAGTGATGACACGCCTGCCTGCATGAAGAGCCAGGAGCCAAAAGCCCAGGTGCTGCTTCTCCGTGGACAGACTGCAGGTTAGAGATCACTTCAGGTGTTTCTCTTTGTCATATTGGAAGTTGTGGCGGTGTACAGTCTGGAAATGAAAATAAGTTGTCATCTAGTTTTAGAGCCAACAGTGATGCCATTTTCAGTGTTTTCTCTTGATGGTGGGCAGTGTAGTGTTGTGTGGAAGGTTGGGCGCTATGTGACTCATAGCCTATTGAACACTTCATTTTCATGTTGCAAATATGCTCAATAACTGAATGTGTTTTGATTATACTGCCATTCTTATAGTTATTATTCTTAGCCATGAAAAATATTGTCATGTTTCTTTGTATTGTGACTTGTTAATTTTTCAGGATACTATTGTAGTTTAGATTTCTTTTGGAATAAAGTGATGAAACTAACGATACTTGTACACTACTTACAAATGTTTGGTCTAGTTATTATGAGATTTTGAAATCTATATTGCACAATTTTTTGGCCGTGGTTAATATGGGGATTATTTGAATCTATGTAGAGATACAAATTTCTGTATAGAAATGTTAAGACTGGTTTTCCAGGTAATGAAATAAAAGGCATATGAAGGAAAAATGAAGCAGAAATGTGACAATGTTTCCAGTGTCACTAAATATGATATTGTGTTTTCAGGAGGTGTGAGGCTGGAATCAAGTGTCCTGGAAGAAAAGTGCACTCCAACGGCCGTCAGGAACTGCATCTTGTGAATGGAGGTATGGGAAATGATATTCTACTTGTCTTTATATCCTTTTCAATGTGATGTATTTTTTAAAAATCATGTTACTGTTGTCTTTGTTGCTTTTTCATTGTCATGGGTTTTTTCCCCTAGCTCCTTAGTTTTGAACTAGAGTTGGACCATAGTTTTTGTTGATATTGTTGATTGATTTCTTTACTTGTGTCTGTCATTGCTTTTTTTTGTTGTTTGTGGGGTGTGTGGTAACTTTGAGATGTATGTGTTTGATCAGCACCACAGCATTCTGGACACTTGCAGTCAAGAGCAACAGCATCAAGCACGGCAGCATGGCAGTGAGCAGAATGGGCTAAGGTAGCAGGAGGTTTTTAACCTTCTCTCTGTCTGAACCGACGTTTGTTTTGTGTTTGTACAGTTGTGTTGTCTGTCATCTGGTCTGTCTGTCGGCTGTCTTCTTTTTCTTTGTGTGTTTGCTTGTTTGTTCGTCTGTCTGTTGGCGTCCATTCTGTCTGCCTTTTCTGACTGTCACTGTGACTGGTCATTGTAAGGGCAAAGATGTCATTATGAAAGTGTATTATTGCTTTGTGTTAGAAAGATTGTGTCGACAGAGAGGCTGCTGCCTACAAGACCCACAGCCCAGTGATGACACGCCTGCCTGCATGAAGAGCCAGGAGCCAAAAGCCCAGGTGCTGCTTCTCCGTGGACAGACTGCAGGTTAGAGATCACTTCAGGTGTTTCTCTTTGTCATATTGGAAGTTGTGGCGGTGTACAGTCTGGAAATGAAAATAAGTTGTCATTAGTTTTAGAGCCAACAGTGATGCCATTTCAGTGTTTTCTCTGATGGGGAGTGTGTGTGTGTGAGACTTGTATATGTGACTTGTAGCCTATTGACACTTCATTTTTATGTAGCAAATATGCTCAATACTTTTTTTTTTTTTTAAAATTGTGCATGCTATTCTGATGCGTTATTATTCTTCCTATGAATAATATTGTGGTTCTGTGTTTTCAGGAGCCGTGGGACTGGAACCAAGTGCTACGGAACAGAAGGTGCAGCGACGATGGAGAACAGAACTGAAGAGTGCAGCGACGGAGAACAGAACTGAAGAATGCAGCGATGGAGAACGTTACACAAGAGTGGAGCAAGGGAGAACAGAACTCTAAGAGTTCAGCGACGGAGAACAGAACAGAAGTGTGCATTGATGTTCAAAACATAATGACTCGATGACAATCAAAAGAACAGAAGAGTGCGGCAACAGTCATAACAGAACGAGTGGAAACAGTCGAAACAGAAAGTGCATGCAACAGTGGCTCACAACAGAAGAGTTCAGCAACCGCCAAAACAGAAGAGTGGGGCAACAGACAGACAGAAAGGTACGACAACAGTCAAAAGAACAGAGGGGCCACAAAGACGGCCAAAACGAGAACGAAGTGACAGTTGAAATGGAAGAACGCAGCGACGGTTAAAGGAACTGAAGAGTGCAGCTACAGTCAGATGTGCAACAACAGCAGGGACAGTCAAGAAGACAACACAAATGTATGACGGTCACAACTAAACTGCAAACACAGTCTCAAGCATCGAATGCATCTGCAACTGACAGTGAAGAGAACGCAACCCTGCAACGACAGTCAAGAGAATGCAACCCTGCAACGACAGTCAAAGGCAATAGCAAGTACGCAATGACGAGTCGAGACGCAACAAGATCTGGAACAGCAGCCATCTCACTGAACTCATTCAGGCGTAGACGGTACAGGTTATTTGTTTGTTTTTTGTTTTGTTCCTGTGAAGTTTTTTTTGTTTTGTTTTTGACGTTTGTTTTGTGGATGTATGTTTGTCGCTGTGATGTTGTTTTTTGTTATGGTGGTGTTGTTTTGTTTTAGTTGTTTGTGATGTTTTTGGTTTGTTTCTGCGATGTTTTTTTGTTCTGTAACATAGTGTTTTCTGATGTTGTTTTGTTTCTGTGATATGTTTCTGTGATTTTGTTTTGTGTCTGCAGTGTTTTTTTCTCTGTGATCCTTTCTTCATTGTTTCTGTCGGCTATGCTGCTTCTTTATTCTATTATTTTTGTTCTTTCTTTCTTTCTCTGTAACTGAAGCTGCTCCATATTACCTGCACCCTCAATCCTTTACAACAAAAAATAAAACAAAAGGCGACACTGCTGCAGTCATTCAAGGTGCAGTGAAGTCAGTCACTACTTAAGGCTGGCATCTGATCAGTGGGTTATTTTTGCAAAAAGATAATAGTTTAAATTAAAATGTCTTTCTGATATAGATCGGCATTTGTCATGCTTTTTATTGCATCAAACTTGTTTTAATTAAATTTGAACAAAACAAATGCTATAGCATTTATGTCTAAGGAAGATGATTTATGTCTTTTTGAAAACTGTCGCCTGAATCCAAAATCTAACTCGCCTGAATAAAAAAACAAACCCAACTCGCCCGAATTCAAAGACCATTCGGCTATTTTTTCTAATATCCAGTGGCCAGTCTGAGATGTTGGCTCAAGTGTATGCCTTTAGTCATGAAGTTGCGTAATGGGTCAAATCTCCCCCCCCCCCCCCCAATTGTTTTTCAATGACTTTTTTTTCAAGAGTAAACTCCAGAGTTGAAGGTCTGTTGCCTTTCACTCCCAGTGAAATGTAAGCTGAGGCAAAGGAAAAACTGCAGGGGGTCAGTTCTGAAAGAAACTTGCAGCGTTAGTCCATGAGTATGTCAAATGCTTTTCTATTTAGCTGTACTGTGCAATGGATTAAAGTTGGGGGAGGTGGGGGTGGGGAGAGCCTAGTGCTTAAGAAGTTAAGTTTGCGATCAGATGGCACGGCATGGGTTCAAGCCACCACTGTGACTCCCATTCAAGGGCATTTTCCCCCTGGAGTTAACATCAGTATTAGCTTGACTTTCCCAAAAGTACTTCGGATGAGACTTTAAACGTCCGCTAGCCACATCTCCACCATCACCTTCGTCCTCTTCCTCTGATTCTTGTCCAAACTCACCACTTTCATCTTCATCCTCTCCACCTCCTTCAGATTTCCTTCAAGTTTGTTTGTTCAATGTGCAGTCTGTCTATCCAAATGGAAAAGCTGACTACATTTCTGATTTCATCTCTGAAAAAATTGACCTAACCTTCCTCACTGAAACTTGGCTTTAAACCACGTGGCACGGGCCCAAAATAAAACAGCTGACTCCTCCAGGATATAAAAACTTTTCTTTCCCAGACTCTCTCGAGGAGTTGGATTGCCATAATTTTCAAAGACACATTGGAGCCAGCTCTCTTTCAGTCACAACCTTCCATTCCCACACGACTCTTTGAAGTTTGCGAAATCAACCTACACTTACCTGGCCACTCTATACGTTTGTTGCCTTTACCGCCACCTCCTAGCCATAAGAAACAACCTGACATCTGTTTTTCATCAAGAATTCCAGTCACTCCTTGACCATTACAGCCTCTCTCCTATAAACTTATAATTCTCGGTGACTTTAACTTCATTCGACAACCAGTCTTCTCCAGATGTCAAACGCGTTTCTCTTTCTCTGTCCAACCATTTTCTCTCCAAGTGGTAAACAAAGCAATGCACAGATCTGGCCATATTTAAAAAAAAATAATTTTAATATTTTTTTTTTATTCATTTTTAATACAATGTAAACAAAATAATATTTTTTAACATAAGGTAATGTAACTAAACATACAAAACATCTATTATATAAACTGTATTATATATGTTCATGTACGCGCGCACACACACACTCTCTCTCTCTCCTCTCTCCGTCTCTCTGTCTGTCCTCTCTCTCTCCCTCCTCTCTCCTACCCACACACTCTCACAAAGTAATATATGCCTTTGAGAAATGTAGCTACACACCACAAAATAACCAAAAAATTGAAACATGATACGGCCAAACACAGTAATTGAATTCATTAGTTTCTTTCTCACACACACATTCACACACACACGCACACACATTCACTCAAACACATTCTCTTTTAAAAAAAAAAAAACAACCACAAAAGCGCACATTCTGCAGTACCTGTAAGAAAAACGAGACTGATTTTAAATGCAAAGCAAAGTTACGTCATGTATTTTAAGCTTGGCAGTACAATGTTTAGAAATCGTCAATCAGTGATTTGTAATAAAGCCATTTTAGATTCAAAATCATATATTTCATATTTGTTTTGCTATGTATTCCTCGGTTCTATATTTAAGTTTAAGAAACTTTCTGAAATCAGTAAACACAGGATACCTATTGTCAACTTTGCATTTATAGAGAAAATTTTTTGCTGAAACTATGATATATCAAGCGTATCATCTGTTTGTGAACGTGAATCAGTTCCAAACAGTATTAGCTCTTTGACAGAAACAAATCTTGTACATTGGCGCAATTGTTGTTTAAGAAATTCTGAAGATTATTCCAAAACATGGTAGAAATCCTGCATGAGTTAGAATAGATGATAATAGTCTCTCTTTCGGATTTGCAGAATGTGCACTTATTAGTGTCAACAACATGCATCTTTCTAAGCCAATATTAGTTGCTAATATCCTGGGATAATCCTTATTTGAAACCATTTTTAGTTTAGTTTCTTTATTGTTGAGTTTTTCATGAATATTTTACCCCAATTAAGGTCATATAACCTTTCACTATTCCATTTCTCACACCCACTTAGGCTGATTACTGTTCATAACAAGTGTGTCGTAATAAACTTTTGCCCCTTTCTTTATATTTAGAATTGTAATTTAGAGCTTTATGGCTTTCTTTGGGCTGCTATTACTCACATCAACACCTGTTGTGCCTATGAACTTTTTTATTGCTGTGACAACCCCTGCATAAGCCATGAAATTACTTTCGATTTTATATTTCATTTTAACTTCGTCATATGGGGTTTCGATTTTATATTTCATTTTAACTTCGTCATATGGGAGGAAAGAACCGTTCTGATTAACAAGATCGGCAACACGATACACACCTTTGCTCACCCATGTTTTGAAATGTATTGTTTTATTGTCAATCTTTATATGTTCGTTATAAAATATATTCTCTGCCAGAAGGTCTTCTGGGCTGTCAATCTTGATCTTTTTTCCAAATAATCTGTATGCTTGTAATATATTTCTCCAGAATGAACTTAGATATATGTTTTGGGTTGGCAAATCACAACCGTACTTGTCTAAGTGTTTTATACAAGGACATATTTCTTCTATAACAGATTTCCATTTGTGGTTACTACATCTTAGTTTTCTTATCCACGACAGTTTTAGTGCCATGGCAAAATACTTTAACGAGAGGATTCCAAGTCCCCCTTTTCTTAATTTTTTATACTTGCTTTCCTGGCGATTCTGTCTTGTTTGTTATTTCATATAAATCGAATTTTAATTCCTTTTATATTTTTATTTTCTCTTATCATAATGGCTAAAATTTCCACTGAAAGGATAAATAAATAAGGAGAGATCGGATCACCTTGTCTACAGCCTCTTAACACCTTAAACCAGGAAGAGGTGTGTCCATTCACTTGTACTACAGATTTGATATCTTTATAAAATGTAGTCACCGAGTGGCATATATCTTTACCAAAACCAAAAGATTTCAATACTTTAATCATAAACTGCCAGTTTAGCGAATCAAACGCCTTCTCAAAATTGACACATATAAGCACACCTGGAAGTTTTCTACTTTTTAAATAGTGAATAAGATCATATATTAGCCTGATATTGTCTCCCATATACCTGTTTGCCACAAATCCTGTCTGATCTTTCGATAAAGTTTTGATAGAACAGTTTTTAATCAATTTGCTATACAAGCAGATCCAATCTTATAAATAACGTTTAACAACGATATTGGTCGCCAGTTACTTATATATTCTTTAGATTTGTCTCCTTTGGGAATGCAAGTAATTATTCCTTGCTTTTGTGTACTGGACATCTCACCATATGCAAATGATTTATTTAAAGCTCTAACAACCCACACACCCAATTGTTTCCAAAAGAATTTAAAGAATTCAGCTGTAAATCCATCTGATCCAGGACTTTTTCCATTCTTCATATTTTTCAGAGCAGCTGTTGCCTCGTCCAGTGTTATTTCTCCCTCCAGTGACTTTTGTTCTTCATCTGATAATTTTGGTAAATGTGATAATAGATTTTCTATTTCACAGTCTTCGACCTTCCTTTCTCTATACAAATTTCCATAAAAGAGTTCTACCTCGGACAAAATTTCTTTGGGATCAGTTACTGTGTTATCATTTACTATTAGTCTGGACATGTATTTAATAATATAGTTTCTTTTTTCTAGGTTACAGAAATACTTTGTAACTTTTTCTCCATCTGCTACCCACCTTGCCCTTGACCTTAGTAGAACCCCCTGCATTTTGATCTCTCTTAGTGCTGTGAGTTCCCTGCTCAACTCAGTTAGCTTTAGTACATCCAATTCTGTTTTATTCTGATTTCTTTCAATCTATCAAATTTCGTTCTCTAGTTTAAGCTCTTGTTCCCGTCTCTCTTTCTTTTTTCTTGTGGCATAAGAAATAGTTTTCGCTCTGATTTTCATCAAAAGAAAATCTAGGAACACATGTTCAGGAACAGTCAATTCTAGATCAGAGTCTGGGATTTCCTTGACTTTTGCTTTGTCGTAGTGGTCTGCTGCATATTCTTCAACAACATTTGTAATCACCACTTTTACTTCATTGATGAAATAATGGTCTTTAAGAAGAGAACTGTTAATTTCCAGTATGTTTTAAGCGGTTTCCCTTACCAAATTTTAAAGTCAAACTAACCATAGAGTGATCTGACCGATACCCATAGTGGATGTCCGGTTCTTCTACGGCAAATGTCAAATATCAGATAGTAAGAAAAAATCAAGTCTACTTTGTTTAAAGGGCGAGGTTTTTCGCCAAGTATACCTCTTACACTCAGGATTGTATTCTCTCCATATGTCAGAGAGCTCTAATTCCTTCATCATGTCCAGAACCGTTTACTGAGCTTTGGGGTTTGTTGTTGTGCTTGTAGTTGTCATAGTCAATGGAGGGGTTCAACACAAGGTTTCAATCCCCAACCATGATTACATTGCGAGTCTTATAACTCTTTGTAACAGTTTTTAAATGGGCGTAAAAATCCGGATCATCTCTGTTTGGACCATAAATATTAACAAGCAATATATCATACCCCATAGATGTAAAGTATACACATAGATAGTTACCATCAGTGTCTTTCTGAACCATTTTTACTTTGAACTCAAATAAGTTATTAAACAATATGGACACTCCTCTAGAGCTGGAATTATTAGAAGTAACATGTATACCCCCACTCTGAAGATACAAGAGGTTCTAGGTTTTTATCACAATGTGTGTCTTGCAAGCAATATATTGAATGTTGCTTTTGTTTAAGGTATGCGTCAGTTCCTTTGTCCAACTCTGTGAATTATTTAGGTGTAGTTCTTGACAACACACTCTCTATGAAAAAATTCATCACCCAGACCTGCCAGTCTTGCTACTATCAACTACGACGCATAAGCGCAATTCGCAAGTATCTGTCCAGTGATGCAACTTCCAAGCTTGTCACATCTCTCATTCTTTCACATTTAGACTACTGTAATTCTCTTTTGGTTGGCCTACCAGCATCATCCATCCACTCTCTTCAACGCATACAAAACTCTGCAGCTCAACTGCTCCTAAGAAAGAAAAAATCTGAACACATCACTCCTCTTCTGCGATCTCTTCACTGGCTGCCTGTCCCACAAAGACTGACGTATAAGATCAATACCCTCTGTTTCAAATGTCTCCACAAATCTGCACCCTCTTATCTTTGTAACTGTCTTCACCTGTACACTCCATCCCGTTCCCTTCGTTCAGCCGCAGATACTTTGTGCTTTCGAACACCCAGATTCAAACAAACCACTGTTGGCTGTCGCTCTTTCTCTGTTTCTGGTCGGTCCACCTGGAATGACCTCCCTCTTTCACTTCGCCAAAAACCTTCACTTGATACCTTCAAATCCAGCCTCAAAACACACTTATTTCCTACCTGACACTTTCCCCTCATATCCGTCTCTACTTTTCAACAGCATCCTTCATCTCCTAAGTGTGTTTGTGTGTGTGTTCGTGTGCTGTGTGTGTGTGTGTGTGCGCGCTGTGTGCACGTACGCGTGCATAAATTTGAAATATGTTATTTATTATATTTGAGGAAAGTTGCATGCACGTAAATGATTTGAGTGCAAGCGCTTCGATTTGTTTTACAAGATTCAGTGCTATATAAATTCCATATATTATTATTATTATTAAACTAAGACTACAAGTCGAGTTCTCATGTGCAATACACATGCTTAATATTTTGCATATATACATTAAAAATATTTTTCCAAAACAAGTAGGTCAGCTTTGGCCAGTGGTATGGACAACATGACGTACTCAGCATGCAATCTGCAACGTGCACCAGTCAGTAAAGGTCATTGTTTCCTGGGGGTAATAAAACGCCCCTAGCCCAGAAAAACCAAGACCAACCTTTGTGAAAACGTTAAGATCAGGCCTGGTGTTTGAGATTGATAACAGATGGTGAATGTGCATTTTCATGAAAACAAAGTATGTCCAGTAGAGAGGGGAGGAAGGAAAGAGTGAAAGAGATTGAGGTGTGTGTGCAATAGAAGAGAGAAGAAAGAAGAAGAAAGAAAGAGAGAGAGAGAGAGAGAGAGAGAGAGAGGAGAGAGAGAGAGAGAGAGAGAGAGAGAGAGAGAGAGAGAATGAGTTACATATGCATTAACAAACATGCAAAAAAACAAAAGAATATAATTATTCAAGAGAGGTAAGATTTCTTATCACACATAGCCCCATGCATGGAGTTCAAAGAAGTTGGTGTAGTAGTTTTATTGTGTCATAATATAACATGGTTCAGCTCAACATTTCTAGGCTTTGTAAATACTTTGTGGTGGGTGGCATTTTTCTCATAGCCGAATTCCATTGGCAAAGTTTGTTCGCAAATTATGCTCCCCCCCCCCCCCCCCCCCCCCAACAATAATCCCAGAATGGTCATTTCATCAACCAAACATTAAAAAAGAAAATAGTGTGAAATAAAATGAGAGAAATGTTTTCTTTTCAAGAATTAGGTGGCAAATATGGTTTCTTGCTTTCTTTTTTCCCCAACAAATATTTTTGAGAAGTTGATTACTTTAAATTAAACGGCCTTCAGTTCAAAATGGCAGGACTTACCAGACTCACATAATTGAACAAACTAAATTGGCAATATTCAACAAGGAATTTCTGAAAAAAACATTTTTCTGGGAGAAAATCATGGAAAATGTCATTCTCATTGTACATCTGTTTAAAAATGTGAAACTGGCAGTTAATCATTCAGGGTTTGTACTTTTAAAAAAAGACAAGATTTACATTTTCACAAGCTTTGGCAGATTAAAAAAAAAACACACCCAAATTGACAAACTGTTCACAAACCTTTCTAAGCTATAATGACAAAATTTCAAAGCTCTACATTTGAATGCCAGTTGCAAAATAAAGAAAATATATAGAAATATTGATTAAAAACCAGAAAGGACCTCATGGCAGGATTCATACACACTTCTCTGCATGAAATTCAGACTTTAGTTAGAGATTTTTTTAAATATATAAATTCAAGGGTGTGATTCAAGCAGTATTGTCAAGTCAAAAACACTTTAATCATCCCATGAAGGGCAATTACAATACTGACAGGCACATTGATATGTATAATTATCTCAAAGGACACAAGAAAAATACATTTCAAATTGTTGTGAACATTCCAAGATAGCTTAAAAAAAAAATCCCCCCACACACAAACCCAGGCACGCGCCCACACGCACGCCCACCATGCGCGCACCCATACACACGCACCAATATATGAACACAATTTTATAAAGACTATTGACAAGTAAACACACACATACACACGCGCGGCACCATAATGACCATAGTAAATACATAAACTTACACACACACATTTAAAAATCATTTAAGCCAAAAGTAAGTACAGGAGCACTTTTTTTCATGACCACACACCCACACAAACACTTGACAATCAGGGAGGTATACCAGAGAATGTAAAACTGTTTGGTCCACACATGCCAAGCTCTATCATTGATGCCGGCCAAATAAAATTGGCAATAGATAAAATAAAATAACGCATCCTTATATTTTTTGCGTGTGTATGCCGTGTGTGTGTGTGTGTGTGTGTGTGTGTGTGGAGAGAGAGAGAGAGAGAGAGAAGAGGAGGAGAGAGAGAGAGGAGAGAGAGAGTGTGTGATCATTTCACTCACAGCACTTAAGGCATGATACCTAAATTTCAAAGTGATTGCTTTGAAAGTTTATTACTACTTTTTGTAAAACTTGATGCCACATCTGCCAATTTAGCAAAGGATAAGCCGCATTTTGAAAAAAAAGCGCTAAAAGGTGGAAACCAAAGTTTAGTGCTTATTCTTTTTGTTGGCATCCATCCCATAAAAGACACAATGCAGGTTATTTCATTTAGAACCCAAACATTGTGCACCAATTGCACTGAAGGGTTTTTTGCCCTTTAATTGGTTTATAGCAACTCGGTCCAAATAAAGGCCAAAATTTTTAGGACCTTGGTTGACTCCTTCAAGTTGGTTTCAGCATCAAACTCTTGTGATAAATTCAGTTTAACGTCTATTCACATTTAGTGATTTTAGAGTCTTGTTCACCATAAGTAATGCTACTCATCACACATGGAGCAAAAACACATTTTGCTTGTTGCTAATTCATACAGGCTGCACACCGGTATTAAAAAATCACACTTTCCCTTCTGTTTTTCTATGTGACTCTTATATTCATACCGCATGTACTAAGGCATCTACAGAAATAAAAACCACTTTTTGTGAAAGACTAGCCTCTGACTCAAAACTCATGTGATTTTGAAAAAATTTGGTAGGTTTGAAATTTAAAAATTAGTCCTTTGTCGACTGCAAGCTTCAGTACTGCAATATGCATGCGAAGGTCAACGCTGTAGGAATACAGGCAATCCTCATTTGATGATTATTTCCAACTTTCTCATGACTACCCGGTATTGCACTATGTCCTCAATCTCCAAAACAAGTGCACAGTCCATTTTTTCATGCTAAAAAAAATCTCTGAAAATCACCATTTTTTTCCACTAGCACTCTATAGAAGATACTACATGACCCCCAAATTAATACTAGATTAATACCGGTGTGTAGCCAAAGCTACTGTTCAAACTCTGCTTTCATCAGTTACACCAGATTTAGTGCACAGATTTTTTTCCTGGCTTTGTCGTTTTTAACTCTTGACAGGTTATAAATTCTTTTCAATGATGGCGATTGATACATGACTTCTGGCAATTTACTGCACATGAGCAGTTATTACCTTTGTTGTCTGCAAGCCTACTGCTTGGTCAGTTCGTCCACAGACCCACACACGCATGCACACATGCATGTTCATTTGAACTTTTTTTTTTCCAACTAAACTGTATCTTTGCATAATTTTGCGATGGATTCCTTCTAGGCCAGAGTTGAAAGTCTTTGTTTATTCATCTAAACATCATAGAATTTACAGTGGCTGCTATTCCTTAAGTTTTATGGGTTCCAGTCTGCAATTAAATCAGCTCCCCTCAATGCACAGGCAAACTGCAGGCTATACATGTATAGATTTCCTCAGATTTGTTTAAAGTCTGCTTTTAAAATGACATGGCTCATTTATACTTTAGTAAAAGCTTTTAAATTCTGAAAGTTTCGAAAGTCTTCCAATTAATACAGAAAAAGGGTTCCTTTGCCTTAGACAAAAAACCCACTCTATTTCACCACAGAACTTTTCGGATAAGATACCATTTGGTATGTTTGGTTGATGACATGACCACATATAAAGCATAACAAAAATCTGCAAATGGATTGATAATTCAGTTGTTTCAAGGTCAATATGTGACAAATAATCCCTCCATTTTAGGGGTGCAACCTGTGACTATGAGAAATTACATAAAGGTATTTAAAAGATATTGTTACTTAGAGAAACTACATAAAGGTATGTTTAAAATGATATTGTGACTTAGATAAAATGCATAAAGGTATATTTAAAATGATGTTTCGACTTTGAGAATCTGCTTAAAGGTACATTCATTTAAAATGATATTGAATGCCCTAAGAAATAAGTTAAATCTCTTGTGAAAAAAGAGCTTCACTTGTGAAAGATTACACTGCTGGGTATGTGTGTGTGTGTGGTCACACAATCCACTTTAGGTACTGTTTTAACAACCGCACCCCTCCAAAAAAAAACAACCAAAAAAACAACAACAAAAACCAACAACCATACCTGAGGTTCCTTTATTTTCTGTTTTACATGACCAGGAGTGGAACACAAGACACCCGTTCATGAAGTGCATCGTTGGATATTGAAATGACCTGCAACACAGGACTACAGAATAAAGTGGACTGCCAGGAAATCAAGGGTAAAACCGAAGATATATCGGAGTGAAAAGTGCATAATGGGACGTAATGAAGTTCACCAGAAGACATAAAAATGAAGTGTATTACGGGACATTAGAACGGAATACACAAGACAGAATAATGTACAGCACAACATACTAGACCAGGTACAGCACAAGATATTAGATCGAGGTACAACACAAGATATTAGACCAAGGTACAGCATAAGATATTAGACCAAGGTACAGCACAAGAATGAAGTGCAGTAGAGGACATCAGAATGAAGTGTAGTACAGATCTGAATGAAGTACAGCATCACGGGACATCAGAATGAAGTGAATCACATGACATCTGAATGAAGTACAGCATCATGGGACATCAGAAGGAAGTGCATCACAGGATATCAGATTGAAGTGCATATATCACAGGACGTCAGAATGAAGTACATCACAGGACATCAGAATGAAGGGCATGAATCACATGACAGCAGAATGAAGTGCAGTCGACACCAGAATGAAGTGCATCACAGGACACCACCAGAATGAAGTGCAATACGTAACATCAGAATGAAGTGCATATATAACAGGGCATGAGAATGCAGTGCATCACAGGTGGATCCATCCACCCCCTTAGTGATCCGTCCCTTTAGTGATCGTCCCTTTAGTGATCCGTCCCTTTAGTGATCCGTCCCTTTAGTTATCCGTCCCTTTAGTCATCCACCCCCTTAGTGATCCGTCCACCCCATTAGTGATCCGTCCACCCCTTTAGTGATCTTTCCCTTTAGTTATCCGTTTCTTTAGTCATCCACCCCATTAGTGATCCGTCCACCCCCTTAGTGATCCGTCCACCCCCTTAGTGATCCGTCCACCCCCTTAGTGATCCGTCCACCCCTTTAGTGATCTTTCCCTTTAGTTATCCGTTTCTTTAGTCATCCACCCCATTAGTGATCTGTCCACCCCCTTAGTGATCCGTCACCTTCACTTCGCAAGTGCAATAGAACATTAGTGACCACAGAGAGAGAGAGAGAGAGGGGAGAGAGAAGAGAGGAGAGAGAGAGGGGGTGGTGTGTGTGTGTGTGAATGTATTGGGGACAGAGCATGAGATAGTGTGATTATGTATGTCACATTTATTTTAACCTTTTTCTTTATTTTGTTGTTGTTTGTATTGTTTTATATGAGATGAAATCTCATGAGAAATATTACAGCCCACAAAGCCAATTTCTTACTGACAGAACTGAAAATGAGTTCTGAACGGAAACTAATTCGTCTATGAAGCCATGACATTGGCAGGCCTGCACATAATTCTAATCTTTTCATCTTTTTTCCCCTTTACTTTCTTTTTTATTTATTTATTGGGACACACATGTTGATGTGTTACAGTCCCAAAAGCACATCAGTGCTGACAGAACAGAAAATGTGTTCTGAAAATAAGTCAAGTCCTGAAATAACCTTTGCTGTTGTGTTGTCTGGACTTTTGAAAGCATGAAAAAGGTCACGCACTGACCTGTCATGTTGGCTGGGCTGGAACTTTGGGCTGCTTGCAAACCTGTGTCAGTGTGGGTTACTAATATATCACTGAAAATTTGCTAGCACCACAGTATGTGTTGCTGGTAAAGGTATCATTGATCTATGAGTCACCCGTCACTTGCACATTTGGCAGTAACAATGTTTCACATGGACTCTTAGTCCTTGTCTGCATATCTTTGCAAATGCAGTTATAAGAATGAATTCATGCATGGTACGACCTCAAGTTACCTGTACTTAATAATGTACCTGCACTCAATAAGTGAAGTAGCAGAAGAAGAGTAACACAAGTGGGAGTGTGGTAAAAGGGGAGTGGGGGTGGAGGAGGGGAAGAGGATAGGGCTGATGCACAATATGTGGATCAGTGTGTGAGTGTGTGGTGGTGGGGACGGGGTGTGAGATTGTGTGAGTATGTGTGTTATATTTATTTTTGCCTTTTTTTCCCTTGTTTTTAAAAAAATATGTTATGAAATCTCATGAGAAATATCACAGTTCATAAAGGCCATTTCTTACTGACAGAACTGAAAATGAGTTCTGAACGGAAACTAATTCGTCTATGAAGCCATGGCATTGGCAGGCCTGCACATAATTCTAATCTTTTCTTTTTTTTTTTTTCCCCAAAACACGGACACACATGTTGAGACGTGTTGCAGTGAAACTAATTCGGCTACGATGCCATGGCATTGGCAGGTCTGCATTTAAGTCTAATCTTTTCATTTGTTTTTTTTCTCTTTTTTTTTGGATTGGGAGACGCATGTTGATGTGTTACAGTCCAAAAAGCACATCAGTGCTGACAGAACAGAAAATGTGTTCTGAAAATAAGTCAAGTCCTGAAATAACCTTTGCTGTTGTGTTGTCTGGACTTTTGAAAGCATGAAAAAGGTCACGCACTGACCTGTCATGTTGGCTGGGCTGGAACTTTGGGCTGCTTGCAAACCTGTGTCAGTGTGGGTTACTAATATATCACTGAAAATTTGCTAGTCCCAAAAAGCACATCAGTGCTGACAGAACAGAAAATGTGTTCTGAAAATAAGTCAAGTCCTGAAATAACCTTTGCTGTTGTGTTGTCTGGACTTTTGAAAGCATGAAAAAGGTCACGCACTGACCTGTCATGTTGGCTGGGCTGGAACTTTGGGCTGCTTGCAAACCTGTGTCAGTGTGGGTTACTAATATATCACTGAAAATTTGCTAGCACCACAGTATGTGTTGCTGGTAAAGGTATCATTGATCTATGAGTCACCCGTCACTTGCACATTTGGCAGTAACAATGTTTCACATGGACTCTTAGTCCTTGTCTGCATATCTTTGCAAATGCAGTTTATAATGATTCATCATGA
>CM054158.1:35941510-36001768 GCA_028751875.1 Rapana venosa | reverse complement strand
CTTTTTGTTTGTTATTTGGGTTTAAAAACCTCCTTTGGGGTTAAAGGGAAAATGACTGATAAAAAGTGTTTCTAAGAATTATTTATCCCGAAATTGCTTATTTTATCAAGAACCCGAAATCAGTTCAAGAACAGGCTTTTTTTACAGGCTATAATCGCTGAAAAACCTGACCCCTGACCCCCACAAGGGACCTCTGACCCCTGGATCCCCCAAAAATTTTAGGCAAAAATGATTTTCCTCCAATCCCATGCCTGGGTTTGACATATTGTGTGGATGATCTTCTGCATGTGTTTGCATGCGAGACCTCGGTTTATAGTCTCATCCGAAGGATCTACGACTTTATATCTCAATGATATATGTATCTTGGAATGACTTAAAACTGGGACGGGGGAAAAATCTTTACACTGGTGTTCTCTCCAGCCCTGGAAGGTAACAGTAATGGTGGCAAATTCAATCCCTGTGGGGTTTATAGCATCTTATGATTTTTGTGTGTCAGAGTCAAGGATGCCAGATGTGTGCTGGCAAGAATTTGGGTCTTTTTTGTATGTTCATATCATTATTATTATTATTGTTTTTAAACAGATTTCTTGTCACATGGTATTGAAGCTAGGTTTTAATTATCTGCAATAGCTTCTGCGGAAGAGGGTAACTTCTACACAAGATCCTGTTCATATAATCTTTATGAATTGATACTGTCTTGCCATTTCTATTTTCATATCAATCATGTTAAGTTCTGCTTTCTACACATAGCAGTTATAGGTGTTGAAACAAAGCTGATGACCAAAAAGACCACACCTGAATGCCTATCTAGTTTTTATCTTATCTTACTCTTCTATATCAAGGATAATGGAATAAGCCCTTATGTGCTTTTTTACATCCAGTCCCCGTGTGTATGTGGATTTGTGAATTCTGTCATCTGTTCCCACGGGCACACAATGGCCTACTCTTACGAAAAGCGGAACAGGATTTAACATGTGCGCAAGATGTTCTGCATGTGTTTGCACACGGGGCCTCGGTTTCTAGTCTCATCCGAAGGACTTTAGGGGAGAGTGAGTCTGCACTGATTGTTAACTCCAGGGGAAAATATCCCTTGAACGGGAATCGACCCGGGTCGTCAGATTGCGAGCGCAATGTTCTGACCACTAGGCTTGTCCCGTCCCGTTTGATGTTGTGTGGATTTTCATAAGACTGCAAGCATGAGAAAGTCCATGTTGATTTTGCTCTATAAGATTTCTGTTGTGCAAAAGTGGCAGTTGTCTTAATTTAATGTGAAAATGTGCGTATTTCCTAACTCTAAAATAGTAGTATCTTGTAGAGTGTTGCGTCTGTCATTCCCCTCCTCCACCCCCACCCTAACACACACACACAACACACACCACATCACAACACACGGAGCATATTTTTATGAATACCTGATTTTACTACCTACCTCAACATGGAAAATAAATGCGACACTCCACCATGAAATAGAGTCACATTGCTCCTGACCGCTTTTCCGCTAGGAGTCATTTTAGGCAGGTTAGGGAGAGGGGTGTCGTGTTGTTTATTTTGAGATTTGAATTGATTATAATAATAATAATGTATGGAATTTATATAGCGCTGAATCTTGTAAAGCAACAAATCAAATCGCTCGGATGACATTTTCTTTTTTCTTTTTTTATATCAAGGATAATGGAATAAGCACTTTTACATCCAGTCCCCGTGTGTATGCGGTTTTGTAAATTTTTTGTCATCTGTTCCCACCGGCACACAATGGCCTACTCTTTCGAAAAGCGGAACAGGATTTAACGTGTGCGCAAGATGTTCTGTATGCGTTTGCACGTGGGGCCTCGGTTTATAGTCTCATTTGAAGGACTTTGACATTCAGTTCGATTTTTTTGTCAAACTGGGAAGAAAGGGCGAGGCTGGGAATCGAACCCAGAACCTCACTGGTTACTTGTTGGCAGGCAAACGTCTTAACCATCCTGCCACCTCCCTTCCCTAGAAGCTTTCTTTTACCTTGTCCAAAAGTTTCAAGGCTTAATTTTTTTTAAAACATTTTTTTGCTTTAAAACTATGTGTAAAAACACCCAAGCCTTCCTCTTGACCTATTATGATGATGCAAAATTTGTTGTGTACTCATTTCATCCTTTGCTGGTGTCTAGTATTTCAGTTTGTAATAACTGTTGATAGAATCATCTGATTTTCATTTTCTATCCTTTTTTTTAAGGGGGTGGGGGGGGGGGGGGGGGGGGGTGTGTCATGTATTGAATAAGCCTTGTTATTGCAGATAAATAACATGTCAACAATAAGAATTGACCTTTGGTGCAATGTGACTCTATGTGGTGGAGGATCACATATATATATTCAGGTTGTAGCATCTGATATACATATTTTGTGATATATAATATATATATTATATGTCACAAAATATGTATATCAGATGCTACAACCTGAATATAGTTCGACAAACTAGACAGTGTGGCTGGGAGGGTAGCTGTAGCGACTTTCCTTCTGTGGATCCCCGATTTGTGGGTATAAACTTCAGCAGTGTTGCCTGATGGAATAGAGAAAGGGGGGGGGGGGGGGGTTAAGTCCCAGGTCAACTTATAGTGCAGGCTTGCCAGTAAGTAAGTAATGAAGGATTTGTAGTGTGGCGTATCTTTCTTACGAGAGCTCTAAGCACTTACAAACATGACACTTGCAGATCTATTCCGTTAATGAACAAAAAGATTAATGCATGCAGACAAGCCACGCACGCGCGCCTTCACCCTTACCCATTCTCCTCACTGGCTACCCTTCATTGTTAACCAGCCTCCCGCATGAAAACACCCCACCTCCCATGTTTCCACCTCATGTACCCAAACGCGCATGCCAGAACATACGCATGCACACGCACACACATGCGCACACATGCAGGCATGCCTACACACAAACACACACACGCACATATGCATGCACACACACTTACACGACATTACTTATACATTACATTATTAAGACTGAAAGAGGTATGTTTTAAGGTTGGGACTTGAAAGGGTGAATAGTTGTGCTGTGCCCGATTTGAGTATGGGAGAGAATTCCAACAAGAAGGGGCTTGAAAAGAGAAAGATTGCTCTCTATATGTTTGAAAGGTGGGAATACAAAACAGATGTGTATCAGCCAGTGTTTGTATGCAAGCAGAAGATCAAATATGCACATTCAAATTCACAAGAGAGAGAGAGAGGGGGGGGGGGGGTCTAGTGGTCAGAAAGTCGTGATGTGACAGCCCTGATTGGAGTGAACATCAGTGTTGACTCCACTCGCCCGAAAGTCATTTCGATGAGACAATAAACTGAGGTCCTGTGTGCAAACGCACGCACAATACAAAGAACACTAAGAATAAGATACCCAGCATGCATCTTGTACTTGGAGAGGGATGGGCTCCTCCAGGTTCAACTTGCCTAAAGGGCAAGGCCTGAAAAGTTCTGTGCAGAGCGTCAGTGAATTTTGAAGAAATTAATGGGGAAGAAGAGAAAACTGTTGTTGAGGATGGGAATATTTCAGCTCAAGATTTTTAGACATTATATTCCTGATTTCTATATAATCATGCATGTTTGGGGGGGGGGGAGGAACTTTTGTAGTTCACAGTTAGTGTACACGCACACATGTACACACACATGCATGCATGCTCACACTTAAGCACAAGCATCTATGTGCGTGCTGATGCTTCCACATACACTCTCGTCTTATGTACACACACATGTTCATATAGTTTATATATAAATTTAATTTTGAAAAGGTTTACAACATTGTGCATTTATATTCATATTGCATAATCTGGAACAAGAAGAACTCAGTAGAAACTGTCTAACAGATAGTTGCTCTGACAAAAACTGTTTCTACATTTCTGACCCAAGGGTCTCTCTCTCTCTTTCATGTGCATATTTACGCACGCAATCACATAAAAACACACACACACAAACACCATCTCTCTCTCTCTGTCTGTCTGTCTGTCTGTCTGTCTGTCTCTCTCACGCATGTTCATATTGACATATTGTTTATACATATTTATTAATTAATGAATGACTTCATTAACACAATGCACAACTTACAGCAAAAACAAATTTTACAGCTTGCATCGTGCTCAGCCAATAGAAAGCATGTCTAAAAATTACAATGACAAAAATAAACCCATTAGTTTTCACTAGAAGAGTACACACACACTCTTATCTCTTCCCCCCCCCCCCTCCTCTCCTCTCTCTCTTTCTCTCTCACACACACACTATAATTATGCACATCTACACATGCATGCATGCACACACACACACTCTCTCACTCACACACACAAAACAGCACTCACAACACAAACACACAGTCAAAGCCTCATTCACTCACTCTGAACACACACACACAAGTACACACACATACCCCACATCATTCATTTCATTTTCATTTTATGGAAAAGAAACCTCATACCTCAACAACACATTGCATAACTCACAAGCAAAACAAAACAATAATGATGGTGATAACGATGTCGTTGTATGTGTACACCTTCAAGAGCACCTGGTTCAATTGTGAACCAAAAACCAGACCCCTTCACCAGTCACTAGATCATGAGTAGTGGTCTGGATGCTAGTCTTTTGGATGAGACACTAATCCATGGTCCTGTGCCCAGCATACTGATGATAAATGTAAAAGAATCCACGGCAGCAAGTGACCTGCCTTTGTCAACATTTCTTTAAAAGGAAGCTTCTTTCATGGACAAAGACACCCCCAAAACGGTTTTAAAAAAAAAAAAAAACAACACTACAAAATGGGGGTGGTGGTTGAGGTGCTAATGTGGTGAATGCACTTTCCCCATGGGGGTGGGCAGCCTGAATTGAATGCAGAAAGATCTGCTGTGAATAGTGCCAGTTGCATATGACACAATGCAATACACAACAAATACATTACAGTAAATTCAGTACAGACTGTTCACTGCAATACATTTCAATGCCACAAAAAATCATAATACTAAAAATAAATATAATATAATATATATATATATATATATAATATATATATATATACAATTAAGTCAATAGAAACAAGTTAAACTAAAATTTGAGATGACAAAATTGTACAAGAATCATTTGTTTTTTACTAAAAGTTAAACACATGAAAGCATGCATGTATGCACACACACCTGAATTCCATTAAAAAAATTGGCACAATTTATTGTTATGTTGAAATGTCAGTCCTTTGAATTTTTTACTCAACATTTCATTATCAGGAAGTCAGCCTATCAATAAAAGTGCAGACCTGCCAATGCCGTGGCTTTATAGACGATTTAGTTTCACTGTAACACGTCTCAACATGTGTGTGCCAATCCCAAAAAAAAGAAAAGAAAATGTGATATTTCTCATGAGATTTATATCACATATATAAAATTTTAAAAACCACGGGGAAACAAGGCAAAAATTAAAAATAACACACAAACTCACACAATCCACACCCGTCCCCCACCACACACACCACACACTCACACACTGATGCACATATTGTGCATCAGCCTATCCTCTTCCCCTCCTCACCCCACTCCCTTTTTACCACACTCCCACTTGTGTTACTCTTCTTCTGCTACTTCACTTATTGAGTGCAGGTACATTATTAAGTACAGGTAACTTGAGGTCGTACCATGCATGAATTCATTCTTATAACTGCATTTGCAAAGATATGCAGACAAGGACTAAGAGTCCATGTGAAACATTGTTACTGTCAAATCTGCAAGTGACGGGTGACTCATAGATCAATGATACCTTTACCAGCAACACATACTGTGGTGCTAGCAAATTTTCAGTGATATATTAGTAACCCACACTGACACAGTTTGCAAGCGCCCAAAATTCCAAACCCCGCCAACTGCAGGACGGGTAAATATATATATTATATTATATATTGATAATAATATATAATTTTATATATTATTTGTATATTATATATATGATGTGGATTGATATAATATTTATAAATATATGTTAATATATTTTTGATTTTATAAATATTATATGATTATATAAATATTGAATATAATAATTGATTTATATAAATATAATATATATATATAATATTTTATGAAATTTTTTTTATTTGATATATTGTTAATTTATGATATTAAATATGAATTATATATTTATGATATTGAATATATTTATGTCTATTTTAAATGTTGGATGATGTATATTTGTTAATTGATTTAAAATGGATTTTAATATGTTATTATTGTGATGTAATTACAATATAGAATTTATATATGTATAATTGATGACATATTATTTATGATATTGGGTAATGAAAATGTATATATTGATTTATGATTATTTGAATATTTTATAATGGAAATGTTATTTATAATTCTTATTAATATGATTAATTATTTGATGAATTGTTAATTTTGATTTTATGATTAATTATAAAATATTATTGTTATAAAATTAATGTATTCTATTGTTATATTTGATAAATTGTGTTAATGTATTTATATGAAAATTTTATATAAAATTGAATTGTATACAATTATTTTATGTACTTATATGTATTGAATATAATTTTATTAATAAATATATGTTATTTATTTATTAATATGAATTTTTGATATAGTTGAATATTGTGATTATTATTAATTAAAATATGATGTATTATATTTTATATGATAATGAAATTTATATTTTATTTTAATATAATGTTGAAATATAAATTTGTGGGGGGGGGGGTAAAAAATATGTTAATATTGTTATATATGTGTGATAATAATATATATATGTTGTATTTTTATTATAAAATGAATTTTTTTGTGTATATATATTTACTATAAACTTGATTATATGTTGTTAATAATTGAAATTGAATATCTATGTGTATAAATAAGTTTAATGAATTTTTGAATGTATTTTATTTAATTGTGTTTGATTTATGGTTTTTTTTAAATATTTATGATGATAATTAATGTTGAATATATAATGTTGTATTATATAATTAATTAATTATATTGAATAGAATGATGATTTTATTAATGAATAAATAATATATTTTATGAATATATGATATTTTATTAATATGTATAATTTTTATGATATTTATAATTTTATATATTTTATATTGGAATTGTATGATAAAATTGTTAAGATGGTAATTGATTGGATAATTTATAATAATTTTTGTTTATTAACTAATATGTAATTTATGTGATGTAATGATTGTTTATTTTTCTTTATATTTGAAAAATATTATATTATTAATTAATTAATTGATGATTTATATAATTATTATAAAAATGATGAATATGATTGATATTAAAATATTTAAAATGATGAATGATGATAATATAATATTTGGTATGTAATATGTTTATATTTTATTATTATATTGAATTAAATGATAATAAATATATATGTATGTGTAATGATGAATATATAATAATATATTATATTTATTTTATGAATTAATGATTGTTATTTTGAAATCTTTAATTTTATAATGTATGTTAATTGAAATAATATTATTATAAAATAATTTGATAATATTTATAATTGTTAATTTATTTGTTTTTTGATTTATGATGATATTGATTGAATTATTATAATTGTAATCTTAATCTTATTTATTTTTTTGAATTATGATTTGTATATATTGAATATTGATTATATAATGATGTTTAAATTTAAATATTGTAATGAATGAATTAATGATGTTTAGTTAATATAATAAATTTGTGTATTTATATATATTTCTATATAATATTATGAATTATATTATGAAATATTGTGATTGTAATTATAATTGGATATTGATATATTCATTTAAATATGATTTGATTGATTTTTGAATATGCATATAATTTGATTATATATTTATTGGTGAATTTATTAAATTAATAATGTATTATAATTATGTAATGTAATTCAATGATATGATGTATGAAAAAATAAATGTAATCATGATATTTTGATTAATAATGATATTATGATTGTATATATTATGTATATTATTTTAATATTTTGTGAATATTAATGAATTGTGTATTATTATAATGATTTAATATTGTGTTTAATTAATTTATATTAATAATGTATGTAATGATATATTAATTTATGAGGGTTAAATAATCTTGATTATGAAAATATTATTTGATAATATATTTTATAAATTTAAAAATTTTATTATGATGATGGGGGGGGATTGATGATGATATGATGATTGTATATAATTAATGAATATTAAATAATAATTTTTATGATTTTAATGTGAATATAAATTAATGATAATTGTTTTTTTTTTAATTTAATATGATTTTGATTTTTATTATATATGTGTATGACATATGTATATAATAATTATTTGAATAAAATTTAAATGGGTGATATAATTATATTATAATAATGATATTTTTAATCTATGATAATATTTTTTAATTGTAAAATAAAAATATTTGAATTATGTTGTTATTTTATATTTATGATGTTATTATATATTGTGTGAATTTTATATAATTTGAATTTAGTAATATATGATTTTTAAAATACAATAAATTTGTAATGATGTTATTAAATATAATTATATTGATATTATTATTTTGATAATGTATTTTTAATATGATATGTTATATTTTATTTATGGATAATGATTTTTAATTGATAATATTTAATATAATTGATTATATTATTATGAAATTAAATTATGATATTATATATTTTGAAATATATTGATATTATGAAATAATTATTTTGTTTTTATGATGTTAAATATATATGATGAATAATATTTTTGATGTGTGATAATTTATAATGGTTGTTGAATGATGATATGATTATAATGTAAAATATATTATTTAATTTATTATGTGTTATGATATATATGATGAATTAAAATATGAAAATTAAAATTTTTGAAAAAATTGATATTATTTAATAATTTATGATAATATGATGTGAATATGAAATGTTTTGGAAATTTGAAAATATGTGTTTTACTATATTATAATATGAATGATGTAATGGATTTTTTATTATGAATATATGTTATTATATTGATAATGATAAAATGATATGTATTGATTATAAAATTTTATTTAATTTAATTTTATGTAAAAGATATTAAAATTGATGATTATGATGTATAAATTTATTTATTATATATATAATTAAATTATGATTATGAATTTGAGGATTTAAAATTTGATATTGTGAATTTAATGAATTATGAAATATTGTTTAATTAAATTGATTGAAAAATGTATTATTTTTTTTGATTAAATATGTTGTAATGATTAAATGATTTGTATAGGAATTATTATTGAAATTAATGAATAATTTTAAATGAACATTATTATTTGATATATTGATAATAATTGTTTGAAAATGTATATGTTTTTTAATTTTATTTATATTAATATTATAACTTTTATTAATAAAATTTTTATTTAATTGATATAAATTTGATTATATATGTTTTTAAAATTATTATGTATGAATTTAATTGATTAATTTGATTGAATAAATTTATAATATTGAAAAATGTTTTGTTTATGATGTTATGTGATGATATATATTAAATTTGTAATTATAAATGTATATTTTGTTTTATAATTAAAATGTATGTGTATTTAATATTATTGATATTATGATATTATATATGTTCATTGAATTGTAATATTTTAATGTATAAATATTATATTGATATTTATTATAAAATGAAATGATAATGATGATAATATGATATTTGAAATGATAAATATTGATTTTTTTTATAATTAAATAATATTGATTTTTATTATATAATTGTTTATGTTATTTTTTTTTTAAATGTTATTGATGTATAAATATTATGATGAAAATTTTAATTTTATTATGATTTTATAGTTGATGTATGAATGTGTGAATGAAATATATTAAATTTATTAAAAAATATTGAAAATTTAATTTATATTTTATTTGTAATATTTTTAAATTGTATGATTTAATATTGATAAGTTTTTTAAACTTAATTATTTAATCTATGGGATATTATATATATATTGAAATATTATTAAAATGTATTTATATGATTGATGATATATTGAATAATCTATATAATTTTAAATATAATATTGTATGTAATTATTATTAATTATATGAATAAAAAATTATTTGTGTAATTAGATAATGATTTATATTAATTTAAAATTTATATTTATTGATATTTATATAATATTATGATATATTTGATTTTATATATTGTGAAATGAATTATTTGCTTGATATACATATAGATTATGTTTAATATGAATTTTTTTAAAATATATTATATGAGAAATGATGAAGTAATGATATTTTATTATTGAAATATGTATGATCATAATGCCCCTATATGATATTATATAAAGATATAGAATATATAATTAATATAATGTGAAATGTTAATATTATATTTATGATTGATATATTATTATATGTATTAATATAATTTGAATAAATGAAATATTAATATTGTAATATTGTTTAATTGACTTGTGTTACTCTTCATTTCTGCAACTTCACTTATTGAGTGCAGGTACATTATTTAAGTAAGGTTAACTTGAGGTCGTACTGCATGAAATTCATTTTATACTGCATTTGCAAAGATATGCTGACAAGGATAAGAGTCCATGTGAAACATTGTTACTGTTCAAATCTGCAAGTGACGGGTGTCTCATAGATAATGATACCTTTTACCGCAACACCTACTGTGGTGTAGCAAATTTTCAGTGATATATTAGTAACCACACTGCACAGGTTTGCAAGCTGCCCAAAGTTCCAGCCAGCAACATGACAGGTCAGTGCGTGACTTTTTCTTGCTTTATCCAAAGTCCAGACAACAAACAGCATAAGGTTATTTAGGGACTTGCTTCATTCAGAAAACACATTTTTTGTTCTGTCAGCACTGATGTGTTTTTTTTGGGACTGTAACATATCAAACCTGCGTTCTCCAATCCAAAAAAAAGGAGAAAACTAACATAATGAAAAGATTGATTAAAATGCGGACCTGCCTATGCCGTGGCATGTAGGCGTTTGTTTCCCTGCAACACGTTCCTCAACATGTGTGTCCAGTGTTGTTTTCGAAAAAAAAAAGTACCAAAAAAAAAAATGGAACGATTAGAAATTGTGCAGGCCTCTGCCAATGCATGGCTTCACTAGACGAATAGTTTCATTTCAGAAACTTATCAGTTTGTCAGTAAGAAATGGCCTTTATGAAACTGTGATATTTCTCATCAGATTTCATAACAATTTTTAAAAAAAAAGGGAAAAAAAGGCAAAATTAAATATAACACACATACTCACACCCGTCCCCACCACCACACACACACACACTCAACACTGATGCACTAGTGTGCATTGCCCTATTCTTCCCTCCTCACCCCATTCCCCTTTTACCACACTCCCTTTTGTTACTATTCTTCTTTATGCTACTTCATTATTGAGTGTATGTACATTATTAAGTACAAGGTAATGAGTTCGCATACCATGCAATGAATTCATTATTATAACTGCATTTGCAAAGATATGCAGAAAGGACTTAGAGTCATGTGAACATTTGTTACTGCCAAATCTGCAAGTTGACGGGTGATCATAGATCAATGATACTTTACCAGCAACAACATACTGTGGTGGCTAGCAAATTTTCAGTGATATATTTGTAACCCACACTGACACAGGTTTGCAAGCAGCCCAAAGTTCCAGCCCAGCCAACATGACAGGTCAGTGCGTGACCTTTTTCATGCTTTCAAAAGTCCAGACAACAACAGCAAAGGTTATTCGGACTTGACTTATTTTCAGAACACATTTCTGTTCTGTCAGCACTGATGTGCTTTTTGGGACTGTAAACATCAATGCGTCTCCCAATCCAAAAAAAAGAGAAAAAAAAACAAATGAAAAGATTAAACTTAAATGCCGACCAGCCAATGCCTGGCATCGTAGCCGAATTAGTTTCACTGCAATCCCAAAACGTCTCAACATGTGTGTCCGTGTTTTGGGGGAAGAAAAAAAAAATAAAAAAAGATTAGAATTATGTGCAGGCCTGCCAATGCCATGGCTTCATAGACGAATTAGTTTCCGTTCAGAACTCATTTTCAGTTCTGTCAGTAAGAAATGGCCTTTATGAACTGTGATATTTCTCATGAGATTTCATAAGATATTTGTAAAAAAACAAGGGAAAAAAAGGCAAAAATAAATATAACACACATACTCACACAATCTCACACCCCGTCCCCACCACCACACACACACACACTCACACACTGATGCACATATTGTGCATCAGCCCTATCCTCTTCCCCTCCTCCACCCCCACTCCCCTTTTACCACACTCCCACTTGTGTTACTCTTCTTCTGCTACTTCACTTATTGAGTGCAGGTACATTATTAAGTACAGGTAACATGAGGTCTTTCCATGCATGAATCATCTTATAATGGGCATTTGCAATGATATGCAGACAAGGACTAAGAGTCCATGTGAAACATTGTTACTGCCAAATCTGCAAGTGACGGGTGACTCATAGATCAATGATACCTTTACCAGCAACACATACTGTGGTGCTAGCAAATTTTCAGCAGCCCAAAGTTCCAGCCCAGCCAACATGACAGGTCAGTGCGTGACCTTTTTCATGCTTCCAAAAGTCCAGACAACACAACAGCAAAGGTTATTTCAGGACTTGACTTATTTTCAGAACACATTTTTTGTTCTGTCAGCACTGATGTGCTTTTTGGGACTGTAACACATCAACATGCGTCTCCCAATCCAAAAAAACAGAGAAAAAAAACCAAATGAAACGATTAGACTTAAATGCAGACCTGCCAATGCCAAGGCATCGTATAGCCGAATTCGTTTCACTGCAACAGGTCTCCAATGTGAGTCCGTGTAATAGGGGGAAGAAAAACGAATGAAAGATTAGGAATTATGTGCAGGCCTGCCTATGCCATGGCTTCATAGACGAATTAGTTTCGTTCAGAATCATTTTCATGTTCTGTCAGTAAAATGGCCTTATGAATGTGTTCATTTCTCATGAGTTTTCATAAGATATTGGTAAAACAACAGGGCAAAAAAGCAAAATAATATAAACAATAGTCACACAATCTCACACCACGTCACCATCACCACCAACAACACCTCACACAATGATGCACATATGTGCATCAGCCCTATCTCTTCCCTCCCCACCCCCACTCCCCTTTTACCAGCACTCCCATTGTGTTACTCTTCTTCTGCTATTCATTATTGAGTGTAGGTACATTTAAGTTACAGAGTAAACTTGAGGTCGTACCATAAATGAATTCATTTTTATAACTGCATTTGCAAAGGAATGCAGACAAGGAATAAGAGTCCCATGTTGAACATGTTACTGCCAAATCTTGCAAGTGACGGGTGACTCATAGATCCATGATACCTTTACAGCAAACACATTCTGTGGTGCTAGAAATTTTCAGTGATATATTAGATAACCACACTGACACAGGTTTGCAAGCAGCCCAATAGTTTCCAGCCCAGCAACCTGACAGGTCAGTTGCGTGGACCTTTTTCATGCTTTCAAAAGACAGACAACACAAAGCAAAGGTTATTTAGGACATGACTTATTTTCAGAAACATTTGGTTCTGTCAGCATGATGTGCTTTTTGGGGACTGTAAAAATTCAACATGAGTCTCCCAATCCAGAAAAAAAAGAGGAAAAAAAACAAATGAAAGAGTAGACTTATGCAGACCTGCAAGGCCATGGCATCGTAGCCGAATTAGTTTCACTGCAAACGTCTCAATGTGTGTCCGTGTTTTGGGGAAGAAAAATAAAATAAAAAAGATTAGAATTTTGGCAGGCCTGCCAATGCCATGGCTTCATAGACGAATTAGTTTCCGTTCAGACTCATTTTCAGTTCTGTCATATCGGAAATGGACTTATGAACAGTGATGATATCTTCTAATGAGATTTCATAAGGATATTTGTAAAAAAACAAGGGAAAAAAAGGCAAAAATAAATTAACACAAATACTCACACAATCTCAACACCATCCCACCACACACACACACACACTCACACATGATGCACTATTGTGCATCAGCCCTATCTCTTTCCCTCTCACCCCCCCTCCCCTTTTACCACACTCCCACTTGTGTTACTCTCTTTCCGCTACTTCACTTATTTGATGTTGCAGTACTTATAAGTACAGGTAACTTGAGGTCGTACCTGATGAAGTATTCTTATTAACTGCATTTGCAAAAGTATGCAGACAAGGGACTAAGAGTCCATGTGAAACATTGTTACTGCCAAATCTGCAAGTGAGGGTGGTCTCATGTCATTGATACCTTTACCAGCAACACTTACAGTGGGTGCTAGAAATTTTCGTGATATATTAGAACCACACTGACACAGGTTTGCAAGCAGCCAAAGTTCCACCAGCCAAACATGACAGGTCAGTGCGTGACTTTTTCATGGCTTTCCAAAAGTCCAGACAACACAACAGCAAAGGTTATTTCAGGGACTTGACTTTTTTAGAACACATTTTCTGTTCTGTCAGACACTGATGTGCTTTTTGGGTCTGTAACACTATCAACTGGTCTCCAATCAAAAAAAAAAAAAGTGAAAAAGAAAAAAAACAAATGAAAAGTTAGACTTAAATGCAGAACTGCCAATGCCCTTGCATGTAGCCGAATTAGTTTACTGCAACACGTCTCTCATGTGAGTCCGTGTTTTGGGGGAAGAAAAAAAAATAAAAAGATTAGAATTATGCAGGCCTGCGATGCCTTGGCTTCATAGCCAATTTAGTTTCCGTTCAGAACTCATTTTCAGTTCGGTCAGTAAGAAATGGCTTTATGAAACTGTGATATTTCTCTTGAGGATTCATATAAGTTATTTGTAAAAAAAACAAGGGAAAAAAAAAAGCCAAAATAAAATATAACACACATACTCACACAATTCACACCCGTCCCACCACCACACACACACACTCCCACATGATGCACATATTGTGCATCAGCCCTCTCCTCGTCCCTCTCACCCCCATCCCTTTTTACACACTCCCATTGTGTTACTTTCTTCTGCTACTTCACTTATTGGTGCAGGTACATATTGGTTGCAGGAACATTATTAAGTACAGGTAAACTGAGTTCGTACTGATGAATTCATTCTTTAACTGCATTTGCAAAGTATGCAGACAAGGGATAAGAGTCCATGTGAAACATTGTTACTGCATATCTGACATTATAGACGGGTGACTCATAGATCAATGATACCTTTACCAGCAAAACATATGTGGTGTGCTAGATCAGTTTCTGTGATATATTAGTAACCACACTGACACATGTTTGCAAGCAGCCCAAAGTTCAGCCAGCAACATGACAGGTCAGTGCGTGACCTTTTCATGCTTTCAAAAGTCAGACAAACAACAGCAAAGGTTATTTCAGGACTTGACTTATTTTCAAGAACACATTTTTTGATCTGTCAGCCTGATGTGCTTTTGGGGACTGTAACACATTTCACATGCGTCTCCAATCAAAAAAAAAACAGAAAAAACAATTGAAAAAGATTAGACTTTAAATACAGACTGCCATGCCATGGACATCGTAGCCGAATTGTTTCACTGCAACCAGTCTCAACATGTGTGCGGTTTCTTGCGGGTAAGATAAAAAAAAAATTGAAAAGATTAGAATTATGTGCAGGCCTGCAAAGCCATGGCTTCATAGCACGAATTAGTTTCCGTTCAGAAACTCATTTTCAGTCTGTCAGTAGAACATGGCCTTTATATTGACTATATATAAATAAAATTATACTATGATATGAAATTTTGAAATGATATTAATATTAATATAATGATTTTAAATTAAAATTTGATATAATGAAATGGAATTGTTTAATTTATTGAATTAATTTTTTTATATTGAATGATGTATATTTTATATTAATATATATATATGTTTTATGAATAAATTTATTTAATGTATGTTTAAATTATATGAATGATATTGATAAATTTTAATATATATATATAAATTATTATTTTGATTATTAAGTATGATAATAAATTAATTTATGAAAAATTTTTGATGGAATTGTTAATATGAAATGTATTGACTGATATGATTATGCTAATAATAAAAATTTTATGTCTTTATATGATAAATTTATTCTTTTTTTATATGTTTTTTAATTGATTATATATATGATTAGATGATTATGATAATTATTTATTATGATTTTTTTATTGATTTATTTTATATTGATTATATATATGTAAATTATATTTTTTTATAATTAATTTATTATATATTATTGATAAAATGATATATAAAATATGAATGTAATGAATATATATTTAATTGTTTTTATAATATATCTTCTTTTAATAAAATTGATATGATATGTTTAAAATAATTTTTGATGTGAAAATTTGGAAAAATATGTTTTTAATTGATTATAATTTATATATATGATTGAATGTATATTTTAAAATAATTTATAAAAAATTATGTATATTTTATATGCATAATATATTTTTTTTTTAATGATAAATACTGATGTTGATATAAATGATATATATAATGTTATGTGTTTAATGATCATTAATATATGAATTACTCTTATTTTATTATATGATTATATTTATATTATAATAATTTGTATGAATGTTTGATATATATGTATTTTATTGATTGAATGAATTTTTTTATAATTTGAAAATATTTTTGATAATATAATATTAAATTTTATCATATTTGTATAATGTATATTTATTTATATGAATGAATTGATAATATTAATATTGATTTATATTTTATATTAATATAATTTTGTTTATGTATGTATGTAAAATTGATTATGTGATTTTTTATTAAATGGGGAATGAAAATTATTATGAATTTAATAATGATGTTATGATATGAATATATGAATGAATGTGTTATATATATATTATGATTTATGAATTTTTTTATATGATAAAATATTATATGTTATTGGATTATGAATGAATTGAATGTTTTATAATGATATTATATTTAATAAATTATTCTGTGTTTTATATGTATAATAATTAATTGTTTTATGAATTGTTTTATTGAATAATTATGATATATATAATTGTATGAAATAATTATTTAATATTTGTTTGATAAAATTATGTTTTGAAAAAATGATATGATGTTATTATTTTTAATAATATATATGAATGAATACTGAATTGTATTTATATGTAATATTTATGGAATTGTATTATTAATTATGATATAATGAATTAATGAAAATATTTATTATATATGTATAATATAGTTAATTATATGTACAACATTTTTTATATGTGTTTTGATATGATATGATATATTTATGAACAATGTATAATATATTTTTATAATATTGATTTGAATTATGATAATATGATTGGATGATTTATGATGGTAATGAAAAATTATATTTAATTAATGTATAATATTTATTGTTTTAATATTTTTTAATAATTATTTGTATGCATTGAATTTTATATCTATTGTTAAAAAATAAATTTATTATATATTATGATAATAATATTTTATTATGTATAAATATAGTGATATAATTTAAAATTAATATTTTTTTTTTAATAAGATTTATATATGATAATTGTATACAATTTATGATTTTGTTTATGATTGATTATAATGTGAATTGAAATATTATATTTTAAAATGTAATATAATTGTTTTTTATTAATCTATGTATTATATTTATAAATATAATGATTATAATTTTTGTGATGTTAATATTTGTAAATTGAATAATTGATATGTTAAATATTATGATATTGTATGTAATGATTTAGATAATGAATGATATAAAATATTATGATATTATGATTATTGTTTATGTTATTATATGAAATTTAATATAAATAATTATTGATGATGTTAATTTGATCTAATGAATATATTTTATTATAAAATGTTTTAATATATTGTATTAAAATTATATATAATTATATTTATGAATATATATATATGATTGATATTTTGAATATGATTTTAATTATTTTATATTTTATTATTTTATTTTAATTATGTTTATGTTATTATAATTTTTTAATTGATAAATATGTGAAATTTAAATTATAGTTATCAATGATTATTGATTATGTATTATGTATGATATTAATGTATATATATTTTTATGATGAATATGTAAATATAATGATATATTGTAAAAAATTTTTATATGATTTACTTATATAATAATTTGATTGAAATTAATTTTAATTTTTATTATATATTTTTATAATTATAATGTATTAAATGAATAATAGTTATGAAAAAATGAATGTTAATTAATTATGATATTATATTATTGATTAATATTAATATTTATGTTTTATGAATGTAATTTATATTTATAATTGATGATTGCTATATTTATAAAATTGGATGTATGATTATTATTTATGATTGTAACATGTATGTTTATGTTATATTGATGATTTTATAATTTAATATTTGAAATTGAAATATGATGTATTGTATGTGATTGTATTTATATAGTGAAAAATTGTTGTAATTTGTTTATTATTATTAAAAAATTAATGTATGTATGATTGATAATTCTTTAATATTGTTGATATATATTCAATTCTGAAATTTATTTGATATAATATGTAAATATAATTGTTATGAAATAATATATAAAAAATATGAATTGAAATTGTAATAAATTGATTTATTTATCTGATTATTATTTATTATTATTTGTATAAATATGAAAAATTGTTAAATAAATTATGATTTATACATTTTTATGAATTTGGTTTAAAAATTTTTATGATATGATATATATATGATATAAGAATAATTGTATTGAATTTATTTTTTTATGATAATTTAATAATGTGATTGTGATGATAATGAAATATATTAATAATATATTGATAATAAAAAATTAATATTTATATATATTTATATTTGATGATATGAATAAATGAAATTGTGATTTATATTTTATATTATTTTATAATATGAATGTTTATAATGTATGATGAAATTTAAAATTATATTTGAATGAATTATTTTATTAATGATATATTATGATATATGTATATAAAATGAATGTCTTGTGTTTGTTACTAATAATATTTTATATTTTGAATGTTAATTTAATTATATGATGATGATGATTTAATGATTATATATATTGAATTGTTAAATATTTTGAATATGTTATATGTAATTAAATATTGGAATGAATGAATGTGAAAATATATTTGATTTTTTTATGATATTATAATTATATTTATGATAAAATTGGTAAATTGATGAAATATGATATTTTTAATGTTTATTATTGAATATAATAATAACAGGAATGTATGATTTTATTGCTTATTTTTAAATTTGATTTTGTTTAATATTATTATTAATATTTATGAAATGATAATTTTATTAATGAAATTATTGCATTTATGATTGATAAATATTATTTTATGTATGTGATTATTTTGTGATGAAATTGTATATTAATAAAAAATAACATTATTTTATATAATTATATATATTATTGAATGTGATATTGAAAAATAATGGATAAAAAAGTATATATGATTTAAAATTAATATATATTGTATGATGTATGACAAAAATTGATATGTTGAATTGATTAAATTAAATTTTGATTATGATTTAATATAAATAATTTTTTAAATTTTTTAATAAAAAATATGAAATGATTTTATGGGATATATGTATGATGATTTGATAAATTTATTGAATTGATTAATTAAAATGTATAAAAATATAATGTTATATTAATTGTAATGTGATTTGCTGATTTTTTCATATGTGTTATTGATGTATATTATTTAAATTATTATAATTAATGATAATGATTTTTATTAAAAATGTATACATTATGATTAATTATTAATATAATATGTTTTAATTATTGATATGATTAAATTATTGTTTTTATTTTTCAAAATTGATATTTTGTTTATGTTTGATTAATATGATTATATTGTTTATTGATATGAATATATTATAAATGAATAATTATTAATTTTATGAATACTTTATGATTTGATGGATGATATAGTAATTATAATAAATTAATAATTTTAATATTATTTTTTTTTTTTTTTATGAATGTTTATGTTTGGAATAGAATGTTTATGAATTGATTTTTATTAATAATTTTTATTATTTGAATTATTAATGATGTAATATTATTGTATATAAAATATTATATAAATTTATATTGTATTTTGTGAATTTTTATTGATTTGATTATTTATATAAATAATAAATTTATAATGAAAAAATTAAATAATATGATTAAATTGAATGTAATTGATATTGATAATATGATTATTATTGAATATATTTAATTATATATTTTAATAATTGTAATGTATATTGTAATAATATAATATAAACATCTATATGTATATATTATTATTTGATATAAATTAATTATGTTATTGAATATAATGATTATGATTTGTTTTTTTATTGATGATTGAAAAATTATGATTATAATTGTGAATATATGTTACTAATATTGAAAATTAATGGCATAAAATTAATTTTATGTTTGAATTAATTAATGATATGTTATATATATAATATATATAAATTGAAATTTAAATGATATTGATTTTAATAATAATTATATGTGTAAATTAAATGAAATTATATATACTGTTATATTATAATTTTATAATTATCATTTTTTATTGTTAATTTTTTAAAATTATATATGAATTATATTAATTTATATATATGAAAAATGTATTTAAAATTATTATGATTTGAATTAATGTAAATGGATGAAAATTAAATATGAATAATATAAATTTTTTATATAATTATTTAATTATTGTGTATATTTTAAATGATTTTGATTAATTGATCAATTATATAATATGGGGATATTTATAATATATTATATAAATAAATTAATTAATTTTTATATGTGTTAAGTATACTGTGATTTAATGATTTTTGAATAATTGAATTATTTGGAATAATTATGTATTTAATATAATTGATTTATTGATTGTATTATGTATGTATTATGTATTGATTATTATTATAATTTATTATTGTATTATATAATGATTTTATATTGATATGTATGATAATGATTATAATAATTTATTTAAATTATTTTTATTATATGTAATGATAATATTATTAATTAATATATTTTATTATTTTAATTTAAATATTAAAATAATTTATTTGTTTTTTATATTTTTATTATGAAATATATGAATAATATATGAATTAAAATGTTTATTTTTTTGTTGTATCAATGATTAATGATTGTATTTTATGTAATGTTTTATTTTATGACTATATTATATGTAATTTTTTTAATAGTATAATATTATAAATTATATTGATATTTATATATTTTATTATATTATTTATATAAATGAAATGTTGTAATGATGAATATGTATATTTGATATGAATATTATTATAATGATTTTATATGTTATTAAATATGATATGAATATGTTTTGAAATAATGTGACTTGATATTAAATATTTGATTTTTATAAAATTGATAAATATTTATTTTGATAATGAATATGTTATTGATTTTGTTTTTTAATTATTGTGAATTTGATTGTTGATAGAAATTTTTATTGATTATGATTATGATAAATAAAATGAATTGGAATAATTTATTTATAATGATAAATAAGATATATTTGAATTTATATAAAATTAATGATTTTATTATATGATATTGTTATTTTTTATTGATTAAAAATGATATAAATTATAATATTTATAAATTTGTTTGATATTGATATATATGTTAATTTTATTGATGATATATAATTATGTATTTAAATGAATGTTTAATTTAATGTGATTTTATTTTGTGAATTTATATGATTTGAATTTAAATTAATTGTTAATTATATAAATACTTGAATTTAATAATAATTTTATGATGAAAAATTTATATGAAATATGTTTTAATTAATTAATTAATAAAATTATAATATAAATGTGTTGTATTTATTATTATTTTATGTTATAATGTATATTTGATATATTGATTTTATATTGATTATATGATTTAATATAATTAATTGATGAAACAATATATTTGATTAAATATATGTTTGATTTTATATAATATGAAATTTAAATTGTAATATTAAATTGATTCATTTAATATTTTATTGAATGAAATAATTTTTATTATTATTTTGATGAAATATTTATTTTTTTTTTTTTTTTAATATATAATGATGAATTTATATTGATTTTTAAAAATTTATATTTAAATATATATATTATATTATATATTGATAATAATATATAATTTTATATATTATTTGTATATTATATATATGATGTGGATTGATATAATATTTATAAATATATGTTAATATATTTTTGATTTTATAAATATTATATGATTATATAAATATTGAATATAATAATTGATTTATATAAATATAATATATATATATAATATTTTATGAAATTTTTTTTATTTGATATATTGTTAATTTATGATATTAAATATGAATTATATATTTATGATATTGAATATATTTATGTCTATTTTAAATGTTGGATGATGTATATTTGTTAATTGATTTAAAATGGATTTTAATATGTTATTATTGTGATGTAATTACAATATAGAATTTATATATGTATAATTGATGACATATTATTTATGATATTGGGTAATGAAAATGTATATATTGATTTATGATTATTTGAATATTTTATAATGGAAATGTTATTTATAATTCTTATTAATATGATTAATTATTTGATGAATTGTTAATTTTGATTTTATGATTAATTATAAAATATTATTGTTATAAAATTAATGTATTCTATTGTTATATTTGATAAATTGTGTTAATGTATTTATATGAAAATTTTATATAAAATTGAATTGTATACAATTATTTTATGTACTTATATGTATTGAATATAATTTTATTAATAAATATATGTTATTTATTTATTAATATGAATTTTTGATATAGTTGAATATTGTGATTATTATTAATTAAAATATGATGTATTATATTTTATATGATAATGAAATTTATATTTTATTTTAATATAATGTTGAAATATAAATTTGTGGGGGGGGGGGTAAAAAATATGTTAATATTGTTATATATGTGTGATAATAATATATATATGTTGTATTTTTATTATAAAATGAATTTTTTTGTGTATATATATTTACTATAAACTTGATTATATGTTGTTAATAATTGAAATTGAATATCTATGTGTATAAATAAGTTTAATGAATTTTTGAATGTATTTTATTTAATTGTGTTTGATTTATGGTTTTTTTTAAATATTTATGATGATAATTAATGTTGAATATATAATGTTGTATTATATAATTAATTAATTATATTGAATAGAATGATGATTTTATTAATGAATAAATAATATATTTTATGAATATATGATATTTTATTAATATGTATAATTTTTATGATATTTATAATTTTATATATTTTATATTGGAATTGTATGATAAAATTGTTAAGATGGTAATTGATTGGATAATTTATAATAATTTTTGTTTATTAACTAATATGTAATTTATGTGATGTAATGATTGTTTATTTTTCTTTATATTTGAAAAATATTATATTATTAATTAATTAATTGATGATTTATATAATTATTATAAAAATGATGAATATGATTGATATTAAAATATTTAAAATGATGAATGATGATAATATAATATTTGGTATGTAATATGTTTATATTTTATTATTATATTGAATTAAATGATAATAAATATATATGTATGTGTAATGATGAATATATAATAATATATTATATTTATTTTATGAATTAATGATTGTTATTTTGAAATCTTTAATTTTATAATGTATGTTAATTGAAATAATATTATTATAAAATAATTTGATAATATTTATAATTGTTAATTTATTTGTTTTTTGATTTATGATGATATTGATTGAATTATTATAATTGTAATCTTAATCTTATTTATTTTTTTGAATTATGATTTGTATATATTGAATATTGATTATATAATGATGTTTAAATTTAAATATTGTAATGAATGAATTAATGATGTTTAGTTAATATAATAAATTTGTGTATTTATATATATTTCTATATAATATTATGAATTATATTATGAAATATTGTGATTGTAATTATAATTGGATATTGATATATTCATTTAAATATGATTTGATTGATTTTTGAATATGCATATAATTTGATTATATATTTATTGGTGAATTTATTAAATTAATAATGTATTATAATTATGTAATGTAATTCAATGATATGATGTATGAAAAAATAAATGTAATCATGATATTTTGATTAATAATGATATTATGATTGTATATATTATGTATATTATTTTAATATTTTGTGAATATTAATGAATTGTGTATTATTATAATGATTTAATATTGTGTTTAATTAATTTATATTAATAATGTATGTAATGATATATTAATTTATGAGGGTTAAATAATCTTGATTATGAAAATATTATTTGATAATATATTTTATAAATTTAAAAATTTTATTATGATGATGGGGGGGGATTGATGATGATATGATGATTGTATATAATTAATGAATATTAAATAATAATTTTTATGATTTTAATGTGAATATAAATTAATGATAATTGTTTTTTTTTTAATTTAATATGATTTTGATTTTTATTATATATGTGTATGACATATGTATATAATAATTATTTGAATAAAATTTAAATGGGTGATATAATTATATTATAATAATGATATTTTTAATCTATGATAATATTTTTTAATTGTAAAATAAAAATATTTGAATTATGTTGTTATTTTATATTTATGATGTTATTATATATTGTGTGAATTTTATATAATTTGAATTTAGTAATATATGATTTTTAAAATACAATAAATTTGTAATGATGTTATTAAATATAATTATATTGATATTATTATTTTGATAATGTATTTTTAATATGATATGTTATATTTTATTTATGGATAATGATTTTTAATTGATAATATTTAATATAATTGATTATATTATTATGAAATTAAATTATGATATTATATATTTTGAAATATATTGATATTATGAAATAATTATTTTGTTTTTATGATGTTAAATATATATGATGAATAATATTTTTGATGTGTGATAATTTATAATGGTTGTTGAATGATGATATGATTATAATGTAAAATATATTATTTAATTTATTATGTGTTATGATATATATGATGAATTAAAATATGAAAATTAAAATTTTTGAAAAAATTGATATTATTTAATAATTTATGATAATATGATGTGAATATGAAATGTTTTGGAAATTTGAAAATATGTGTTTTACTATATTATAATATGAATGATGTAATGGATTTTTTATTATGAATATATGTTATTATATTGATAATGATAAAATGATATGTATTGATTATAAAATTTTATTTAATTTAATTTTATGTAAAAGATATTAAAATTGATGATTATGATGTATAAATTTATTTATTATATATATAATTAAATTATGATTATGAATTTGAGGATTTAAAATTTGATATTGTGAATTTAATGAATTATGAAATATTGTTTAATTAAATTGATTGAAAAATGTATTATTTTTTTTGATTAAATATGTTGTAATGATTAAATGATTTGTATAGGAATTATTATTGAAATTAATGAATAATTTTAAATGAACATTATTATTTGATATATTGATAATAATTGTTTGAAAATGTATATGTTTTTTAATTTTATTTATATTAATATTATAACTTTTATTAATAAAATTTTTATTTAATTGATATAAATTTGATTATATATGTTTTTAAAATTATTATGTATGAATTTAATTGATTAATTTGATTGAATAAATTTATAATATTGAAAAATGTTTTGTTTATGATGTTATGTGATGATATATATTAAATTTGTAATTATAAATGTATATTTTGTTTTATAATTAAAATGTATGTGTATTTAATATTATTGATATTATGATATTATATATGTTCATTGAATTGTAATATTTTAATGTATAAATATTATATTGATATTTATTATAAAATGAAATGATAATGATGATAATATGATATTTGAATTGATGAATGTTGATTGAATTTGATTTAAAAATGATTTATGTGATTGTGTAAATATATATACAGTCATTATTTGATATTTATTAATATTTTTGATTACTGTTTTGTTATATTATTTATTTGTTTAATAAAATGATGTAAGTTATATGATTATTTGTAGAGTTTTAAATTATTGTGATGATTAAATTTATAGAAAAATGCATATGTATAATTATATGTATATTTATGTTTTTGATATAGTTTTGTGAAATGGATATGATATTAATATTTGATAAATGATTTGATGATAATTGTTTATGTGATTATATATTGATAATATGATATATGTAATATTTTGAAGATGTTTGATAATGATGATAATTATATTTTATGATGATATATGATGAATTTTATCTATATGATGAAATATTGTGATTATTGTAATTGTTATGAATGTAATATTTATTTTTAATATTTGATTTTTTACTGATGATATTTGTGATATGTTGATTTTATGATATTATGTAGAAATGTGTTGTTATTATATGATTGTATGTATGATGATGTTAATTTTGTAATGTTGTGTGATATAAAATGATTGAATATATGTATGATTATATAATTTATATGATTTTTTGTAATAATGTATGATATATAAATAATTTAATGAATGATTTGTATTTATGTTTTTTGATGTATTGATGATAATATTATGATGATATGATAATTAGGTAATTAAATAATGATGAGTGTTTATAACATTGATTTTTTGTATGTATGTTTGATAATTATAATTGATTGACATTTGAATTTTATTTGTATTATAATGAATTATTTTTTATAAAATTGTATTATGAAGTTATTGTATGATATAATTTTTGTGTGATGGTAAATTGAAATATTATGATATGAATATGTGTATGATTTGATATCAATGTTATATGGATTATATATTATCATTGATTAATTATGTATTTATTTTTTGTTTGATAATGATTATATTATGTATGATTATGTTTATGTTTGATTAAATGAAGAGTAATAATGTTATTGATTGTAAGTGATATGATGATATTGATTATAGATTGATTGATTTGTTTTGATGTGTTTTATTAATGTATGATAAATGTATGTTAAATTATTATGCTATATTGATTTTATAAATGTTTAATTATGTAATGTTGTTGTTTTTTTTTTAATGAGATAATTTATATTAATAATATATGAAAGATTGATAGACTAAATTTTGATATAAATATTTAATATTTGATAGTTGATTAATGTTGTATTATTTGTAAATTATGTATGTGAATAATGATAATTGATTTATAAAAATTGTTGAAAATAAATGTTAATGATATTTTATTGTGTTTTGTATTGATGAATTAATAAATAATTATGATTACTTAATATTGAACTTTATGATTTTTTGGAATTTTTTTTTAAATAATGGATGTAAAAAAAAAAGTTAAAGGTAAAGGAGTCCATAACCTATAAGGTGTAGGGGGCGAGGGCGTCCGAGACCTAACTTCTCTAGGGCCAGCATATTGAGGGCGGCGCCCATCTCTCTTCCCTCGCTGATTTACCCTCACTGACCCTAAAAAGAGCAGGTACCCATTATACACAGCTGGATGAGCTGGAGGACAGTACTGAAGCCAAGCCGCGCAAACGGTTCACCCATCCAACTGGTAACCACGCTCGGCTCTGCTTAACCATGGCTGGAAAGCGATCGCTCCGACACTGAGCTATCAGTCCCCTAAGAAATGAATTCTGACTGCAATTCATTAGACAAAACCACGAATCTAGTTCATACAGCTGCATACAGTTCTCGTTTGTAGGATCTTGGGAAGAGTAAAACCAAGGAGAAGGAATTCCAGCACATTTCCTGAATCACTGGTCAGAACTTCTAGGTCTTGGTAATGATGCAGTGATGGACTAATGGAAGTGTTTTCTCTTGGCCTTTTACATGACGTCGTGTTGTGTTGAACTCTGTTCTTTCACCACTGACAACAGGAAGCAGGTTGGGGGAGGGGGGGGGGGTGGCTTAGAGGCGAGAGCAGCAAACAGGATTGGGTAGTTAAAGAGCTGACGTCTGTCTCAAGGTTGGGATTTTTAATTTACTGCAAACTCTGTCTCTGTGTGTGAGAGCGTGCGTGCGTGTGTGCAGCTGCGCGGGTGTGTGTGTGAGTGTGTGTGTGTGTGTGTGTGTGTGTGGTGTGTGTGTGTGTTGTGTGTGTGCGTGCGTGTGTGTGTAGTGTGTGTGTGTGTGTGTGTGTGTGTGTGTGTGTGTGTTTCTTAAAAACATAGATAGATAAAAAAATATATATATATCATATTTCAGTTTACAGACAAAACTGACATTCCAGATTGAGCCAATATTTCTTATTTGCTGCCTCAAGAAACTGCATTAGGATTCCCATTACACAAAAGACTAGAATTTATCGTCCTGTTTTGCATAGTCTGTCATTATTCTTCATTGGAGAAGCTCGCAGCCCTATAAGAAGTGTATAAACCTCTCTTGCACATGACTATTGCATAAGAATGCCGTGAGCAAGATAGATAATCCTGAATCATTTCCATTCATTTTCATAAGAACAGAGCTGTCTGCGTGTATCGGCATTAAACACAGGAGCCATGCTCTTTTGATATATTCCCATAGTTGACAAGACTTCTGTATTCCCTGTTGACTATGGTATTCTGCTTTTGACAAGACAAATGGGTCTGAGATATGAATATGCAAACGAATCAGAAATCTTGTTCGTAGAGGAATGAAATAAAATTATAGCAGCATTTGGCCCATTTTAGATCGTAGAGAGAGGAGACAAGAGACAGAGAGCAAAGAGACTGGAGAGACACTGATATATTATATATATATATATTTATATTTATATATATATATATATATATTATATTTAGATATATATATATTTTTATATATATATTTTTATATATATTAGGGAGAAAGACAGGGTCAGCCACAGAGACAGAGAGATACAGAGAAAGTACTTTAGCGAATGAAGTACACACAGACACTTTCTTGTAAATCATGTGTTCTTTACAGGTTTAGGTCAGTTTGTTTGTCTGTTCACTTACTTTCCTGTCTGTCTCTTTTGCCTTGTCCATGCTGCCCGCTTCTCGAGTGTTCTTGATGTCTATGCTTTCAGAATCCACCTTCTAGAGGATTAAGAAGAAAGGGCAATGTTAAGGGGACCCATAAATTCAATCTTGAGCAAGTCAAAGTACTGCAATATGGGAAATCGAAATATATAAAGTACCATAATTATTATATTCTTAAGGGCCAATAAAACCCAGGGCCGTGCTGAGGACGCCAGTCATTCTGCTTAATTCATCACCCCAGGCTTACAAAAACTGTAACATTAAAAGAGATTATGGACACTTTAGAATACAAAAATATACACTGGAAATCAAAACTCTATGTAGGCAAAGAACACTTCTGGTGGGAAACACCTGTGCCCAGCCAGTGAAACACCTCTACACTGGTCGCCAGACAAAACAAGACAGGCAAAGTGTCTATACCGCGGAAAGAAACTATTTGCATGAATTACTGAAAAAAGGCAGGGATTGACTGGAAAGGCAAAAGAAAAAGCAATATGTATGACGGCAACAAAAGAGAGTGATAGAAAAGGGGACATGTCCAGCGCAGAACTTCCAGAACGTGGAGATACCGGATATTGTTCCTATTCCCTGGCATCTTCACGGGGAAATCTTTCAATCACAAAATCTGTCAGTCACGTTTTCGTTGGTCTAGCCTTTGCGTCAGTGTGGCTTGTGCTTTGTTTACTTACGCGTTTTTTGGTTTACTTGCTTGCCTGCTTGCTTGCTTGTTTGCTTGCTTTGTTCTTTGTTTCTTTTGTTGACTGAACTACTGCTGTCATGTGGAAAAAAGTATTAAAAAACTGAACTGGAAACATTATAAATCTGTTTTTCTTGCTTGTGTGTTTGTTATGTAGAATACCTCCTTCCTCTCTTTCTTCCTTTCTACATTTCTCATGTCCTTCCTTTCTTGTTTCCTTCCTTATTTCTGTCTTTCTGTTGTCCTTCCTTCATTGCTGTTTGTCTGTCTTGCTTTATGTATTCATTCATTGGTTTAGGGGGGGTTGTTGGTTTTTGTTATTGTTGTTTTTTGTGGGGTGAGTTTTCTCTTCTTCCTTCTACTTCGTCGTCGTCGTGTCTTTGTCTCCTCCTCCTCTTCCTCCTCCTCACCTTAACTCTCTTCTCATTCTCTCTATTCTTTTTCCTCTTCTTCTTCTTTTCTTCTTCTTCTTTTCTTCTTCTTTTTTCTTCTTCTTCTTCGTTCTCTCTCTCTTCTCTTCTCTTCTCTTTCTCTCTCTCTCTTCTCTCTTCTCTCTCGCTCTCTCGCTCTCTCGCTCTCCGCACTCTCGCTCTCCCTCCCTCTCTCTCACTCTCTCTCACCCATCTCTCTCCCTCTCTCTCTCCCCTCTCTGTCTCTCTCTCTCGCTCTCTCTCCCTCTCTCTTCTCCCTCACTTCTCTCTCCCCCTCTCTCTCTCTCTTTCCCTCTTTCCCTCTCTCTCTCACTCTCTCTCTTCTCTCGCCTCTCTCTCCCTCTCTCTCTCGTTCTCTCTTTTCTCTCTCTCTCTCTCTCTCTCTCTCTCTTCTCTCTCTCTCTCTTCTCTTCTTCTCTCTCTTTCTCTCTCCCTCTCTCTCTCTCTCTCTCTCTCTCTCTCTCTCTCTCTCTCTTCTCTTCTCGCGTGCGTGAAGACACAGCCTGAACGCTTTATCAATCAACAAAACAAATGAGCGTGATTAGAGATATTGGGAGTCGCCTCTGCAGAGAGGACTGGGGCATTTGTCAAAAGAAGAACCTTCAAGAGCTGTTGCACCGCGGGGGACGTTTTCTTCGAGACTTTCCCATTTCAGCAGGAAACAATTATGTGATGCTCCTGTTCTATCGAAATAAAATCAAGGTCGACAATACCGGCCGGATGTAATTGGCGCTTGGTATTTCCTGTATTTAGTGGTTTGGTTCGTTTGGGTTTGTTTGTTTTTAAAACGAAATCTTTCAAACTTCGAATGGAAAAGCCATTCAAATTTTAATTCAGGATTATAGATGACTAGATCGTTGTTTTCTTTCATGATCTAGTTTGTTGGTTTTTTTTTATCTGTTTTTATCTGTTAGATTTGAGATGAATAAGCTGTTTTCATGCAGCCTCTCTCTCTCTCTCTCTCTTCTCTCTCTCTCTCTCTCTCTCTCTCTCTCTCTCTCCTAAAAGCATAAATCAGTTTTCTCGTTTAATCTTTGACTTCATTTTGGTCTCACCCATTTAGATAATGTTTTATGGGGGTCTGTTTTCTCAGTGTGGAGTTATCGTAAATACCACTATCAGAAGATAGTTCGGCATTTGGGTGGGGGTTTTCTGTGAAAATGGTGTATGTAATAGTAGGTCTGTAGTGGTGGGGCGTGCGCGTGTGGTACGTGCTTGCGTGCGGTGTAGTTGCGTGCGTGCGTGTGTGCGTTGCGTGTTGTGTGTGTTGCGTGTGTAGTTGTGTGTGTGGTGTTGTTGTTTTTTTAATTTTCTATCTTATTTTATTTATTCTTTTATTATCGATTATAATGGAATAAGCACTCATGTGTTTTTTCATCCAGTCTCCGTGTGTATTGCTGTTTTGGTAAAATTTTGTATCCGTTCCCACCGGTAACAATGGCCTACTCTTCCGAAAAGGCGGAATGGGGTTTTAACGCAGATGTTCTGGCCGTGCGTTTGCACACAGGACCTCGGTTTATAGTTCATCCGAAGGATGTTGGATGTGCCTGCGTGCGTGCGTGCGTGCGTTGCGTGGGTGCGTGCGTTGCGTGCGTGCGTGCGTGCGTTGCGCGGTGTGTGTGTGTGTGTTGTGTAGGGTGTGTGTGTGTGTGTGTGTGTGTGTGTGTGTGTGTGTGGGTGTGTGGTGTGTGTGTGTGTGTGTGTGTGTTTGAAAAGAGAAAGTTGAAAAATCTTATTCACTGAAACTGACAGCCAGTTGACCCAAACGTTTTAATAATGTATTCATTACATCACTTTTTCGTCACCAAGACCCAAACTTCTCACTTAACAAGTTGACCCTAACTGAAAAGCAAACTGACCTCAAGGACAAGCCCTACCTCCACCTCACCTGCCAGCAGCAGTCAGAGCATCAGTGACTGACTCCTGATGAGAGATGTCCAAACTTCTCACGTCCGATGACCCCTTGCTGTCTGCCATCAGTCTCTGGAGGGAGGGAGGAAGAAGAGGACAAATTCAGGGGAAAGAGTGTCATAAACGGTTAACGTTCCCTCCTTTCCCCAGCCACTGTTAAACAGCAGAGACATGAGGGATTGAAGGACTTGCCTCTAGGTCACCTCCAAAATGTGTTTTTATTCAAATCTTCTGCATGCTCGTGCACGCGAGATTGTTATGGCTTGCGTGGTTTGGGAAGAGGATCGTGAGAGATGGGATTCGGTTGTGTTGATATTCATGTTTGTCATTTTGGGCGGGTGGGGGGAGGGGTGGGGTCTATTGCACTAAGCCAGTTTCTAAAAAAACGCAAATGACTATAAATCTTCAGTTGTCATTGTCCTTGCTACTTCCATCAACGTTATTAGCAAAACGAAAAAGATCATCATCATCACATCACCATCATCATTATTCATCATCTCACCTTCACTCACCACCTCCGACAGTGCTGCTGCCCTTAGATCCTTCTATTACGTATATCTTATTTAGAAATAGGAGGCACCCATGGTCGAGAGGTTTAGGCGGTCACTCGATGATAGAGGTCGCGGGTTCGATCCCCGTCGGCTCGGTGTTATGTCCTTGGGAAAGACACTTTACTCCTTTTTTCCTTACTCACCCAGGTGTACAAGGGGTACCAGCTCTGTGGGGAAGTATTATGGCGACAACTAGGTCCTGTCACATGGGTGGTGAGAAATCCTCAGTTGGCTTACACGCTACAGAAACCGGGATGAGCTCTAAGGCTATATGGGCCCTTCTGGCTCGCAATGAACATACTTTTTTTATTTAGAAATACCTGTGATTTAGTTGCAGCCTGTTTGTTTCATTCTGAAAAAAACAGAACTTTTTGTCAGGGATGATAAAAAATGTTTCCACCTTCGGTGATTCTGCGACGTGCCCCTTAGAATTTCTCCCTGGACAGTGGAACACTTCCTCCTCCAGAACCTGTTGTCTACCATCACACCAAACCTGAGGGGCGAATCTGGCCTACTGATCACTGATGGGTTGGGAACAAGCTCTTTTGGACCCTGGAAGCCCTTTTAGCTTACCACGGCATTTGTCAGGGCTCAGGAGCTGCTGTCTGAGGCGTTAAGAAGAAGAAGAAGATGAAGGACATGTTTTCTCTGTCTCTGTTGGTGTCTGTGTCTGTTATCTGTATCTGTCTGTCTGTGTCTCTCTCTCTTTTCAAATTTTACTCATCTCCCCTATAGTGAAGTGTTCACTATGTGTGAAATTCTACTTTCTTAAAAGTGGTCTTAGATAACAATCCATATAAAACATAGTTATATAGATCTAAAATTTTGAATTCCGAGAAAAGACGATTAAACTAAAAATAAGAAGATGATTATGAAAATAGAACAGTTCTTTTTCTTATGAATTGTCCATATTTTTAAAAGAACTGGATAACTTTTTCCAGGATTCAATTACCATTAGGCGCAACACAAATTACCAAAATTCCAAGGTTGTGGACTAAGATATTGAAATGATTGTTTGGATTTCCAAACAGTTACTTTCTTTACAGTTCTCATGTGTTGACTTGGCGGTAATCATCTCAGCTGCAGGTTCTAAAATGTGGCCAAGAGACAATATTAACAGCCACATCTCTGAATGTCACCCATCTAACTAGCTTTAACCCTGCTCAGGTTCTTACAATGTCACCTGTCTCATTTCACGGCTAAACTCGCAACTTTAGCATTAGCTCAGGGAAAGAATTTCCCAATAATAAACAAATTGTCTCCCTCTATGGTCTAGATGTGTGATGGATGGCGCATTGGGACCGTCGCGATCATCTCAAGCAAGTAATGCTGCCGTTAGATGCTGTCTTCTTCTGTATGTCTGACAACAGGTTTGAACTGGAAAGAACTTGAGATGGAAGCAGAAGATGGGTGTGAAGGCTGAATCATCAGAAAGACTACAACGGTCACGGGAAATATTTACCTGGTCTTGCTTTCATTTTTACATAGTGATCGTTCCATGATGCATGATGTTCAATATGTTCTTTGTGGGGGGGGGAGGGGGGTATATAATTTTTATTATTGACACTGTCTTACTTGAGAATTGTACGTATAGAAAGTAGATAAATCAAATATTGAATCAATCAATAAATAAAGCAGGTATGGGTAAAACACACTGATCATTTTATCTTGTTCTCTCATTAGCATAGATGTGAGTACATTAAAGGTAGAAAACGTTGAACTCCCCTGAACACAACTTTTAACCCTACTTGGATCCAATTATTTATATCTTGTTGTATCTTCAGTTGATCGGTCTTTTCCATAAAGTGATTTTATAGACTACAAAAAAAATGGATACAAAAATTGGGTCCTATAAACTCCAATTAAAATCAAAAGGAAAAGAAGAAACATTAAATGTTTAATATAACCGTATCAAAAAACAATATCTTTTGAAAAAAGGTGGTGGGCAATTTTGAAAGCTTGAGATGCAAAATGACCTCTGAGATAGATACAGATTTCAATTACGATCAGGTGACAGTTCTCATATTTCAAATTTATAGCTCCAGTGGACCATTTAACGGGATGGAGTCCATAGCTATGGCATAGTAATGTTTGTGTCAGGAAGTGTGTGATCTGGTAGGTCAGGATCAAGCCACTATGGAATGGTACCTGTTTTATGCGGATTTTAACCCTTGAGTTTCAAATCAGGAAATGGCTTCCACTCCCCAAAAGTCCTTCGGTTTAAGACTAAAAACAAGGCCCGTGTGCCAAACGCACGCAAAACAGATGCGTTTAAAAACCAGTTTCAAAATTTTTTTTGTTATTCTTCATATCGAGGATAATGGATAAGCACTTATGTGCCGCCTTTTTTATAATTGTCCCATGTGGTAAGCGGTTTTGTTAAATTCTGTCATCTGTTCCACCGGCTAAAAATGGCCTACTCTTACGAAAAGCGGAACGTGGAATTTATGTATGTGTGTATGTATAGGGCTATATAAGTTCCATTGATTATTATATTTTTATTATCATCTATTATTATGTATATCCTCTAGTTGCCTGTATGAAAACTTCACTCACCAAAATTCAAAACATCGACAGCTTCAAATTCATTTCAGTCTATCATAACTAGTAGTGCTCCATGATCAGCGTTTCAGTTTCTTCATCCTGTCCAGACCTCCAGCTTCCACCCACGTGCTCTGGGAGAGGGAAGTCAAGGGGAAGAATTCCAATGGCCACAGATTTTTCCCATTTCTGATAGTGGTGGAAAAAGACGTCAGCCGTGATGGATGAGGGGATTGCCTGTGTGGGTCATACAGGGCACGGGGTGGTGGGTTGTTGGACTCCGTCTTCCTGGAAAAAACTTCTGACAGTCAGTCAGTCAGTTGCTGTGAACGGGGGGAGGGGGTGGGGGGAGAGTGACATTGGAGGGTGGAGTTGCTACATCTTGCAGTCTCTCTCTCTCTCTCTCTCTCTCTCTCTTCTCTCTCTCTCTCTCTCTCTCCTCTCTCTATCTCTCAATAATTTCGTGGGGGGGGTTTTTTTTTTTTTGTTGTGTGTTGTGTGTCGTGTGTTGTGTGTGTTGTGTGTGTGTGTGTTGTGTGTGTGTGTGCCACTCGCGCAGGCACGCTCTTAAAAACAAAAGACAACCATATTGATAGCAATTTCTGCAAAAATAGCTCCTCTTATTTCAGAATATAAAATTGTGTAATAAATAAAGGAAATCAATCATCGAACAGACCGCACACATAATTTTATTGCATGATTGATTCCTTCTATATAATATATATATATTTTTATATATATATATATTTATATATAATATTATATATATATATATGATTATATATATTGTGTGTGTATGTATGTAAGTATGGTATAATATAATATATATTTTATTATATGCATATATATATATATATTTATATATATATATTATTTATATATTCCAGTTGTAGGCCATTACGTCATTCCCTTTCATTGGGAGCTGTCTCAGCCAGAAACAATTGTTGGCCTCTTATTTTTTTGAATATGCAGATGCGGGAAATCTGTGAATCAGGGGGGGCATAATACTAGCAATCTGCATTTTCGTCAGCCAAAGAAGAACAACTGTCGGCATGTTTCGCATAAGCCCTGGCGTCCAGTGTCCTGTGATATCTGCACTTTTGTTTTGTGGACTAGTCTCATTGGTGATGATTTGGTAATTCTATTCATCGGGATGAGGATCAGAGCCTCTAAAACTTCTTTGAATATGCAAATGTATGGAAAAGGGGCTTTTTTTTGGCCTACAGCTAAAGAATAGGTTACAAGCCTTTTGCATCTTGGGACCCTGATAGGTGCCTTGAGAAATATGATAACTAGCGTTGGGGGGGGGGGGGGGGGGTTGATGCTTGCCTTGCTAGTTTGCTGGGTTTTTTATATAAGGGATAGGGTGTTGATTCTTCTTTTATTTGGTGTGTTTATTATGCAGGTTTGGGGTTTTTTTTTGTTGTTGTGGTTGTTGTTTTTTAGGGGGGGGTGTGATGGAGTTTTTTTGTTTTGCTTGGTTTTGTTGTTTTGCTGGCTTTCTGTTGTGATGATACCGGTACTGGCTGTTGTCCTACAGTGCATTACTTTACTTGGCCCCAATCATATAAACGTCCCGCCATGTCACATACTCAACCGGTTCATAAGTCCTCGGAGAGCTGTTCAATGATAGACTGCTGTGAACCCAGCAGCCAGACAAAGCCTTTCACTGTTGGTTTGTTTACATCAGTGATTTTGGTCAGTAAAAAAAATAATAATCTCATCATCTTGTTTTTAAAAAAAGGTAATGGAGTCCCATTACCTATAAGGTCGTAGGGGAGGCGAGGGTCGGAAGACCTCCTTCATAGGGGGCAGCATATTGAGGGCGGCGCAATTCTCCTCTCCCTACGGCTACTTACTCTCCACCATAAAGATGAAGCTAATCTTTAAAGAGTTGGGACACTGTACCAATAATGTTTTGGATGAGCCTCTCCTTCACAAGATTGTACTCAAACAGCCTGCTTTCATCTCTCTCTCTCTCTCTCTCTCTCTCTCTTCTCTCTCCTCTCTCTCTCTTCTTTCTCTCTCTCTCTCTCTCTCATCTCTCTATCTCTCTCTCTCTCTCTCTCTCTCAAATCCTATGTGATACATGTGTGGTATTTGTGTGGCTTTCAACAAGGAGATGAAAACGTTAAAGCTTTCTTATGTATTCTATAACGAAGATTGTTTTAGTTCATTCAGGTATGGTATAGTACAACAGGGGCACATAGACAAGTATGACAGTATTGAGCTTCAAATACAACATTTGAAGAATAACTATCCCCTACGGTGGATAAGTAACTGCTTTAAGAGTTGCTGTGTCACAGGTAAGTGGAATTGTTTTGCCACATAAAACAATTGTATATCGATATAGTAAACGATAAAGAAAAGAATGTCGTTTTTGCAAACCAAGCGTAGAAGATGAACTGAATAACATGTTCTTTTGTGTCCTGATTTGTGCATTATAAATTACTCCAAATTTACACGATCTGCTTAAAGTTATAACAGAAGAGAAAATGTTTCGCGCCAACAATAAAAGAAAGAAAAATCAATTTATTTAAGATAAGTGTGTAACAACGAGGATAACGACTATCTTCTGGTTATTTTCTAATTGTAGATTTACTTTTTAATCCAGAATAAGTGACTGTTATACTTAGAATATATGGTTCTTTTTGATGATATGACAAAACCATCAAAACAAACCACACACAGAATCATACGGTATGATCTCTCTTACACAAACAAACACACACACACACACACACACACACACACACCACACCACACACACACACACACACACACACACACACACGGATTTGGTTATGTTTGGAATGCAGAATTGTGGTATTCTTCTCCTTTTCATAAAGAAATTCCAAATACGAATACTAGATGTGTACCAACAAAAATGGCATGTCTCTATCTGCATACCCTTGACTCTTTGATTATCACCCGATTATTTGTAGAGCAATTATGTATGTGAAGTAGAATCATTTAGAATACCGTAGAGCTATATGTTTACTGAGGTCATACCTTTAAATGGAATTTTCACGTTATGGCAAACCGATTACTTGTTATCCATCTGCTCTAGTGTGATGGCCAACAAATTGAAGATGTTTGTCACTTTTTATTGTTGCCCAAAATATGCTGTATTGCGAAAGAAAATGTATTCCCTGTATTATTACAGATTTCCATCGAATCTGAAAGTGCAGCTTTTTTGTATGAACACTAAACCTAGTTTGATGTTTAAAGTTGGTTATTTCTTACTAAATGTTTAGATATCAGAAGTAAGGATGTTCACTTACATGAAAGTATATGATTAACTGTTGTTCCTATGGGCCATATGGCTGCAAAAACTGAATAAAATTATTGTTATTGTTATTGTTACACACACACACACACACACACACACACACACACACACACACCACACACACTTCACAAACTGCTACAAAAACCTATCCCCACCTACTAATCGTTTTAACATCCTGACAAATTGGATATGTATGCATCCCTATCGTCTGAGATTAAGCCAGAGAGACTTACTGGCCTTGTATCGGAAAGATTTTACGAAAGTACCTCCTAATCCCTGCCTCATAGACAACATACTGGAATCACCACCACAGAATATTATCCAAAGGTAAAAAAAAAAAAACCTATTAATCCTGGATATATGTGCCTTCGTCTCAGAAGAGTTGTACAAGTAACAGTAACTCTAACTTGTTTTCAACTTGGGATTCCGAAACAGACTGAAATGTGTTTATGAGCCTGTCTGTTTCCAAGCAACGCCGTGGTAAAGTTGGCGGGTTTATTGGTGGAGACACGGGTCACAGTCCTGAAGACATACTGTTTGAACAATAGTAGCAGAGTTATACTGAAAATAGTCGCACCAGACATTCGTTTTGTTTAGAAACCCTTTTCGTTTTATGTTTGATCGGTTTCAGAGTGCACATGATGACTAGACCCATAAAACTGAGACATGAAAATAAAGGAAATATCAGTTTCCACAGATTAACTGCAATGATTTCTCACATAATCATAAAGTCAACTTGTTTTGCGCCAAACTTCTCACATAATATTATATCAACTTGTTTTTGCTCCAGGTTTCTCACACAATAATCATTATCAAGTTGTTTTACATCAGATTTCTCACACAACATTGTCAACTTGTCTTGCATCAGCAAAATAATATCCGACTGTTCTGTATCAGATTAATTTCTGTTCTGGTTTAGGTGATCTTGCCCGGGACAGTGTGTTGCCTTAGCCGTTTTTCCCTGCTTGTGGCCTTGCCTGCAGCTTAGCTAGTTACGGGAGATTTGACTTGATGCTGCTGTGGGTAGCTTCCCTTGCCTTGGCTTCTTGTCAAATGTAAAAGGGTTTAACATGAAAGCGAGTTTAAGCTGGCCATCAGCGCAGTTGATTTAAGCGGCACTGCACTCCGAGTCCCCTTATCTTTTTGTCTGACTTCTGGAATGCTTTGTAAGCAGCGTCATACTGGGAAACCGAACCTGAAACTGGACGTGGCCAGACTGTGTGATGTGAGAATAGCTGGTGACAGTTGTTATACCGGGTCTAATAAGTGTGCGTGTGTGTGTGTGTGAGTGCGTGCGTGCTCTGTGTGTGTGCGTGTGTGTGTGCGTGCGTGTGGCCGTCTGCGTGCGTGTAAGAGCGTGATGTCAAAACAAACCCATCTGACACCTTCTTCCTGTCTCAATACCATAACCTAGCGTGGAATGCTTGAAAGCGATGTTTCTTTTGGGCATAGCTGTATCCTCCCTGTTCTTCAGGAGGTGTCCTGTTGTCTGAACGGTCCCTATCATTATGCTACACCCTTTTTTCCACCCAGTCCGCGCATCAGACGCTTGACTAGCTGTGGGACCACAATAGCCGGGTGAAAGGTTAGCGCGTGATTGGTATTTTGGCCTGTGCACAGCGACTAATCCAGCATAGCTCAGTCAACTCTGGTCCAGGGCCCAGTGCTCAACTTAGCGCCCCCTCCTTCACAAAGTCTAGTGTGGTCATTTCCTGCTATAATTAGCACAGCCGCAAGGATTACATTCCGACATGCAGAGTGACAGTTTGCATACATATCTTCTTCTTCAAGTGTCCGTCTGGTCCTGCAGACATCGACGATCATGGCTCTCCATTCTTCCCTGTTCTCGGTCCCTCTCATGAGCTCATTGTTGGTGCCCTCTTTATTCGTTGCGAATTTGTTTAAGCTGCTGTGAATTTTGTGTGTTGTCTTCCTCTGCTCTGTTTCCACAGATTTTGCACTCCATAACAGTTTCTCTAGTCCGTCAGCCCTGATTATATGGCCGAAAAATTTGAGCTGTCTTTCTCTGATGGTGTGAGAAGGGATCTCTTGTACCCTGCCATTCCATTACTTCTGCTTTTGTTTTTTTCTTGAGACTTTCAATTCCCCAAATTAAACCCCTTTTTCCCAACCCCTTCTAGTCGCTGTTCTGTTTTCCTTGGGCTAGGGCCCCGCACTCACATCCGTAAGAAGAAAAACCAAACGAAAACCCTACAAAACTGGTTTCTTTGTCTTGAGGCTTATTTACTTTTGGAAAAAAATGCTTTTCATGTTTTTAAAAAGTTGCCTTGGGATTGCCCGATTTCTTCTTAAAATTTCTGTGTCACACTTGCCGGTACAAGGTTTTTCCCTTGTTGATTCCTCCTTTACAGGCAATTTGAAATTTGGGGGTATAACAGCTTTTTTCGAGATCACCTTTGCTTCTGTCTTCTTTGCATTGACTGAAAACCCTTTCTTTCGCTTTCGCTTTCCCTTTTGGGAAAAATTTTTTTGCTTTTTTTTCAAGTCGGCGATAAGGATGTGTCATTGCATATTCAGGTTTTTGATGTTTTTGGCCACCTACATTTTTTCCCCTCATGATTTTTCAATATTTCTTTTAAAATTTCTTTCACTATATTTTTAAATTTAAAATCAGGGAAAACACGCAGCCCTGCCTTCCCCCCCGGAAGATTGGTCTATATTGACGTTTCATTTGGGATTTAAATGGCTGCCTCCTGTTCCCAATATATGTTTTCTGAGGACTCGAAGTTTTTTCCGTCAAAGTATACCCTCCCAGAATATCAAACAATGGGAGTGTGAACTTTTTTGGGAAACGTTTTTTGGTAGTCAATGAAGCAGGGGTACGGGCCCTTTCGGGAAACTCGATGGATTTTCCATGAGATTTTTAAATTCAAAGGGTTCCCATTTTTGGTCCCTTTTTTCTCCCTTTGAACCAAAATTTGCGTTTCTGTTTTTCGGGGAGTATTTTATTTCCTTTCTCTTCAAAAAAAATTTTTGGTGGGGTGAAAATCAGGCTGATTGTCAAATGGGGGTCCATTCAGCTGAAACCCATTTTTTTAGGGCCGCTGTAGATGGACAAAAATCTCTCCTGTGTCATATTTTTGTTTTATTTGGGTTTCGTGACTGCCTTTAAAACCCCCAAACTTCACCAGGGCTGTTATAAAATTCAAGGGAATTTATCATCGTCCGGGCCCTTACCACTTTTCATCTTGCTGAGTTGCATGTCTAATTGCCCTTCCATGTTTATTGGCCCTTTCTTTGTTTAAAAATGAGGATTTTTGCCCACCTGTTAAAAAATATCTTTTTTTTTTCCCTGATTTATTCCATCTCTGACTTTATAAAACCGGTTTTTGCAGATGATTTCTTTCTGTCACATTTTTAAATTTTTTCATGCATAAGTTTGCTATAAAAAATTTGCTTTCATTTTCAATTTCCTTGCACTGCTATTGTTTTAAATTTCATTACCATTTTAAATTTTTTATATTCTTTTTTTATTTTTGCCTGTTTTCCTTGGGTTTTAAAATCTCGGAGCTCATCCCTTCTTTTGTTTCTTTTTTTTTTATGAGGGTTATTATTCTTTTGTCCTCGCTGTGCTTTCTTTCATAAACTCCATTTTTCCTCGGTAGTGGTGAGTTGTTAGGCCATCGAATTTTTTTCCCAACTTTATTTTTTCCCGTCATTTGTCCCATTTTCTTTTGGGCAGTTTTGGTGGTTTTTTTGTTTTTGACAACTTTTTCTTTTTTGTCGATTGCCCCAAAAACGGGGACATGATACTTCCACGTCTGCCCTGGCGGGAAATTTACAAGATTTTGGGAGTTTAGGGAAGCGTTTTTGGGAATTTTCGGGGGTGTAATCTTTTTGATTCCTGGTTCTGTCCCAAAGGGCTTTTCCATTTCCACATCTTCTTGGATGGTTTTAAAAACTATGTGTTCTTGACAGCCAGCTTTTGGCCCTTGCCCATTCCTTTAGCCCCCCTTTTTCCCTTTTCCCACTCCTTTTCCCAAAATTTGGGCCAACTGTGGTTTCATTTTTCCCTTTTTTCCTACCTTTGAATTGAGGTCACCCATTATTATTTATTTTGGGGATTTTCAGTTGCTTCATTCCCCTTTTGGGATTTTCAAAAAAAATTCCTCAATTTCGGTATCTTTATAGCTTTTTGGTCATATACTTGTACTATTCCAATGTCAAAAAGGGTCCCCTTTAAATTTTTACTATCAACTCTGTCATTTACGCCCAAAAAACCTTTGATGGTCTTTGAGGTTTCTGATCTAGAATCACCCAAAATTCCTTTTGGGGTTGATCTCCTAGAGTAAAAAAGATTTATTGTCGGATGCTTGCAGCCTGCCCCTTTTCCCATCTCACTTCTGAAAGTCCAGAATATTGGGGTTCATTCTTTCCTTTTCCTGTTTAGTTTTTCTTTTTTTTCCCTTTTGTAGCATGGCCCATAGTTCCAAAAAACCCATTCTAAAGGGTTTTCTGATGCGGACAGGTCTGGAAACATCGGGGTTTACCTGTCACCAAAATTCCACCCTACCGAGCGAGGAATTTCCCGAAAAAAGGGAAGCCCCCTTCACGTGTTATCTGTATTTTTTTTTTGTTTTCCCATGCTTTCCCTTTGCAGAAGTAAAACCTAAGTGGGCTGCAATTTTTTTGCTCGTACTTAGCGGTTTTCTTACCATTTATCATATAGTATCATCTGCCTAACACATTGAAGGTGACCTTTTTTCCCAAAAAAACTTTTCGGTTCCCCAACACTTTCCTCCTTACCTCCCCTTCCTGACTTCAGTAAACTGATCGGGGGGCCCTAATTGGGTCCCCCTTCTCCCCAAAGGGTTTTTGCCACGGGGCTAGGGGAGGGAAAAGGGACCCCTTCCCTTTCCCCTTTTGGTTTTAAAAAAAAATTTCACCCCGCCACAAAAAATTCCAAAAGTTTAAAAATGCCCAAAAAATTTTTACGGGGGAAAAAACAATGAATCTTTTTCCCCCCAAGTGCCCCTTACTCCCCCTCCCCCTTTACCCCTCCCAAAGGGCTACCCACCCCCCCCTTTCCCCCCCCCCCCCCCCCCCCCCCCCTGTATTCCCCCCCCAATCCCTTTTTCCCCCCCCCCCCCCAAAACCCCCAAGCAACCCCTCTCCCCTGTTTTCCCCTCCCAACTCCCTTCCCCCTTTTCCCCCCTCCCAAGCTCCCTCCCCCCCTTTCCCGCCCCCCCCCGGGTTACCCCCCTCCCAAGCCCCCCTTCTCCCCCTGTTTTTTCCCCCCCAAGCTACCCCTCCCCCCCCCCTGTATTCTCCCCCCAACTACCTCCCCCCCTGTAACCCCACCCCAAGCCCCCCTTCCCCCTCCCCCGGGTTTTTCCCCTCTCAACTCCCCCCTCCCCCCCTTTTTTCCCCCCCCAAACCCCCAAAACCCCCCTTTCTCCCCTGAAATTCCCCCCCCAAGTTTACCCCTCTCCCCCTGTTTTCCCTCCCAAGCCCCCCTCCCCCCTTTTAAACCCCCCCCCCAAGCTCCCCCTCCCCCTGTACCCCCCCCCCAAGCTCCCCCCCCCCCCCCCATACTCCCCTCCCAAAGGGCCCCCTTCCCCCCCCCCCCCAAAGCTACCCCTCCGTCCCCCCCCTCCAAAAAATTTCCCTTTCCCATCCCCCCTTTTTTCCCTCCCCTTTCCCCCTTTTTCCCCTTCCCTCCCCCTTTCTCCAGCTACCCCTTCCCAATTTTTTTTAAGAAAAACCCGGGGAAGTAGCCCAACCCACATCCCTCCAAACTTAAAAGGATTAGAAGTTGGGGTGATTCTCTTTAAAGATCAAAAAATTCTAAGCCCCAAAGCAAATTTTTCTGCATTTTCTTTTTTAAAAACGTTTTATTGAAAAAACAGTTCCAAAACTGTAAAAGGGGTCTTTTTTCCCATTTTAAAATTCGGAAATAGCAAAAATGCTTATTCTAAATATCAGTGTCACCCCGTCCTGTTTCAGAATATTTAAAAAGTTAAATTACAAATTTTATATTTAAAAAATTTCTGCTTTTTTTTCGATAGAAAAATTTTAAAAAAAAAATTTTCCTTTTTGGGCTTTTTGAGCAATTTTCAAAAAAAATGAAAAGGAATGTAACTGTTTTGGGTAGTTTATGGGTTTGGGGGGTAATATTCGTTCTAAGTGTTTTTCCGAGTGTGGGGTGTGTGTGTGTGGTTGGGGTGTGTGTGTGGGTGGTGTTGTGTGTGGGTGTGGTGTGTGGGTGTGGTGTGCGTGATGCGTGATATGCGCGCCCCATGGGTTTTTAAAAAATTTTGTTCTTTTTTTTTAAGGAGAGTTGCAGCCGGGAAAAGTTTTAGTGAAACCCCTTCGTTTGTTTGGTTTTTTTTCAAGATTCAGCGCTATAAAAATTCCATTATTTATTATTATTAATATTGGGAAACAGATACAATGAAGGCTTTACTTCGACTTTTGTGTCGAAACGTATATACCGTTGGCAAAAGTTTAAAAATGCAATAACTTAAAAACACGGGAAAATAAAATTAAAACCTTTTAAAAGAGTTTAAAGGGGGATTTGAAGGGTTCACTTGAATTGAATTTTTAAGTTGTTACAGGTTTTTGAAACTAAATGGGGTGGGCAGTCAAAAAAAAAAAATTCATTGGGCAGTAAAGGGTTTTTAAAAAAACACGAAATTTAAATAATTTATATTTAAAGATAATAATAATAATAGGGACATTATATGGCACTTTATCTAGTAAGAAAAATTTTGAAAAATGTTGTGTTTAACCCATTCTTATACGTTCAACCAAAACACAAATAGTTTTACAAATTGAAAATTTTCCCCACACACACACACCACCCCACACACACACACACACCCAAAACACACCACAAGTGGTTATACACTTTTGGGCCCGGGGATTGGGGAAAATTTTTTCGTTGAAAGGGAGGGACAGATATAAGATGAAACAGAAGGGAAATTTTAGATTTCAAATAGTATTTGGATGTGGATTTAAAAATGTCATTTTGAGGCTTTTTGTGAAAAGAGAGAAGAAAGGGCATTCCAATCAAAAAAAAACAGCACGCACGCACGAACACAAACCCCCAACTTTTTAAAACATACATGCAAACCCCCACACCCTTCACCAAAACTTTTGAGCCCACGAGTACATGAAATGTTTTTTTAGTATGTTATTTTTATTTGCAGATACAGTGAGAGAGAGAGAAAAAGAGAGAGAGAGGGCAGACAGCCCGACAGAGAAGAGAGGAAAAAAACAAAAAAGTATGAGATATATAAAGTAGTTTAAAAATTTTTTCCCGTTTTAATAAAAGCACCCCCCACCTTTCTTTTATTTTCTAGGGGTATAAAGGGCCCCGTTTCGCTGCTCAAAATCCCCCTTTTTTTTAATAAATCTTTTTTATCGAACGCTCAAGGGCACAATTTTTGGTTTTTCCCCATGGGGCGAAAAAAACCCACAAATCAGGCCCCCCGGGGGATCCGACTTTGGAAAAGGGGAATTTGTTTCTTTTAGAAGTCTTTCTGGAAAAAAACAGGGAATGGCCAAAAGGGAGAAAAAAAAGACAAGAATGAGGTGACAAGAAGAAAAGGAAAAAAGGGGAGAAACAAAGAGGGGGTGAAATTTCCCAAAAGGGGAAATGCTACTTTTTACTGACGCCCCCCCCCTCCCGCACCCCACGGAGTAAAATCCCAAAAGGGTTTTTTGCCCCCGATCAAGAAATCGAATTGACATATCACCTTTTAAAAAGTTTTAAAAAAGTTATTTAAAAACCATTTCCCCCAAGTCTAATATTCCTAAAACCTTTAAAAGTGGGTAAATGGCCGCATACAGAACATCCTTCCTTTTTGAAACCTGGGAGCCTTTGCATTTAAATAAAAAAAAGTTTCGATTAAAACAAGGTTAAAACCCGCTTTCTGTGTTCCAAAAACAATTTCCCCCCCAACCATAAGGGTCAAAAAAAGATGGTAAACCCGCGTTGAGGAGACCCCCCTTAAAGTAGAAAAGAGATTAAACCGGGAAAAAAAAAACACCCAAAAAAAAAATCCCAAAAAAAAAAACAAAAACTTAAAAAATTTTTCCCGTTTAAAAAATGAGACGCTTTATCTTTTAAAACGTTTATTTAAGTGTCTCAAAAAAATTCATTTTGCCCCAAATATTTTTTTATGCGTCACTTTTTCCCCCATTTTAGGGAAAAATCCCCCCCCCCCCCCCCCCCCTAAATAAAAAAAAAAAAAAATTAAAATAACAAAAAATTAAAAGAAAATTGCAGGCCACCACAAGGCAGTGCGACCAAATTGGTTTGTTTATTTTATTTTTTTTTTAGTTTGCACCTCAAGTTAACTGTTTTGCTTTTTGGGGGACAGTTTTAAGAAACCTTTTCAAATGGCCACTGTCTTCAAAATGTGAATTATTTTACTGCTATGAACCTTTTTACTTATTTTTAATTGAAAAAAACGCTGTGTGTGCCCCTTTTAAATCAAATTTACTTCTCCTTTACAGAAAACTTTAAAAAATTACATCCCCCTTTTTTTGTTTGAATTGTTTTATACCCAAACAAAGCCCCCTTAAGGAAAAAGCCCTTTTTTATGAAATTTGTACACATTTGTTTCCTGGCTGAAAACAAATTAAAAGTTTTAAATTTTTGTGACATGGCTTTTAAAAAAATTAAAAATTGGATAAAAAAAGAACTTCAATTTAAAATTGTTTCTTTGAAAATTTTCCTAAAAATTGGAATCTACAAATTAATTTTATTAGAATTTTGGTAAAAACCACAAAGGGATCCAACCCCTAACTTATAAAACCTCCCAAAGTTTGGGGGAAAGTGTTTTTTGTTTTCGTTTTTATTTTTGTGGCTTTTTTAAAATTTTTTTTTGGGAAGGGGTATGGAAAAATAACTTTAAGGGGAAAAAAAATAAAAATTTAACAAAACAGTTAAAATTTAAATCCCCTGGGGGGGGGTTTTCCAATTTTTTGCTTGGGAAAAAAGGGGGGCCCGGGGGGGGGAAAACAAGAGGGGGAGGGGTTATTGGAAGGGAATTTTTAAAAGGTTAAAAAAAAACCTTAAAAGGGGGGTTGAAGGGGGGGGGGGAATAAAAATTGGGGGGGAATTTAAAAGGGAGGGGATTTTTAAGGGTTAAAGGGGAGTTTGGGAGGGGGGGAAGTTTTTTCAAAAAGGGGAAGGGGTTATTGGGGGAAAAATTGGGGGGAGGAGAGGGGGGGGGGGGAAAAAAGAAGTTTTAAGGGGAGCATTTGGGGGGGGGGTTTTAAGGGGAAAGGGGTTGGGGGGGGAAAACTTGGGGGTGAAGGGGGGGGGTACTTGGTGGGGGAAAAAGGGTGGGGGATTAGGGGAGGAAGGGGGGGGTATTAGGGGGGTTTGGGGGGGGGGGGGGGGAATTGGGGGGGGTAAAGGGGGGGGTTTTGGGGGGGGGGTGGGGGGGGGGGGGAAAGGGAAGGGGAAAGGGCTCTAGAAAAAAGGGGTTTTTCATTTTAAAGGGGGAAAAAAACCCTTAATTTATGATTTAAAAAGGGGAATTATATTTTGTTGGGCCTGGGGGTTGGGGGGGGGGGGTTGGGGGGGCCCTTTTAATTACTTGGGGTTTTTCATTTTTTTCAAGGGTAAAAAGTTCTTTTTTTTTAAAGTTTTTAAAACCGCTTGTGTTTTTTCCCCTATAAAGGATTTTTTTAAATTTTTTAAGTTGTGTTTAAAGTTTTTGGGGGAGGGGAAAAGGGATTTGGGGGGGGGTAGAAATAGGGGATGGAGGGGAAAGGGAGGTGTAAATTAGGATGGGAAGAAAAGGTTTGAAAAAGAGAAGAAAAAGGGTTTTTGGTTTTTTTTAAAAGTTTCTTTTATATCGAGGATAATGGAATAAGAATATGTGGTATTTTAAGTCCATTCCCCCCTGTGTTTTGCAGTTTTGTTAAATTTTTTATCTGTTCCCCACACATGGGGCCCCTTTTTTTCAAAAAGTGGAACAGGATTTAAAAAGTGTGCCCAAAATGTTCTTCCCGGGGTTTGCGCCCAAAAACCTCGGTTTTAAAAGTCTCTCTGAAGAACTTTTTTTGGGGAGGGGTGGGTCTGCACTGATGTTAATTTCCCGGGGGGAAAATTTCCCCTTTAACAGGATGCAAACCTGGGGACAAATTGTTTATGCAATGTTTTTAACCCTTGGCATGGGGGGGGAGGGAAGGGGGGAGGTTTAAAAAGATAGGGAGGGGAGGGGGAGGTTAGAGGGGAAGGAAAGGGGTTTTGGGGGGGGGGGGGGGAATTTTTGGGGGGGGGATTTGGGGGGGGTTTTTGGGGGGGGGGTAAAGGGGAAGGGGGGAAAGGGGGGGGGAAAGGTTTAAATTTTTGGGGGTTTAAAGGGGGGGGGGGAATTTTTTTTGGGGGGAAAAGGGGATAAAGGGGGGGGGCCCCGGAGGAAGGGGGGGGGAAAGGGGGGGGGTATGGGTAGTGGGGGGAAATTTTGGGGGTTTGGGGGGGGGGGGGGTTTTTTTCCCGGGGGGGTAAATGGGGAAACCCCGGGGGGAAAAAAGTGGTTTGGGGAAAAAGGGGGGGGGGGGGATAGTAAAGGGGGAACTGGGGGGGGAAAAGGGGGTTGGTTTGGGGTTTTGGGGGGGGGTGGGTGGGGGGGGGGGGTTGGGGGGGGGGGGGGTTGTTTGGGGGGGGAGGTAGGGGGGGGGGGGAAAGTTTTGGGGGGTGGAGGAGGGGAAAGTGGGGGGAGGGGGGGATTTAGAAATTAACATTGCAGGGGTCTATATAAGTAAGCCGTATATTTTTAATAAAATTAAGTTGGGAATCAGATGATCAAATATTGTGTATTCCAAGACCAGTATTGTAGAGAAGGATCCAAAGCAAGTGATGCCAAAAGGTACGACATGTCACTCCCATTTGCAGGTTATGGCCAATATTTAGCATTAAACGGCTGGACTATAACTAGCAACACAAGTTTTCAATACGATATACGAAGGAAGAAAATAGAACAGCTGCCCAGATGGCAAAGCAGAGGGAGAAGGATAGCGACTAAAAGTAAACTGAAGTGGAGAGGGAAAACTGACAGCTGTGTGTGTGTGTGTGTGTGTGTGTGTGTTATGTGTGTGTGTGTGTGTGTGTGTGTGTGTGTGTGTGTGTGTTGATGATGTGTGAGAGAGAGAGAGAGAGAGTGAGAGAGAGAGAGAGAGAGAGAGAGAGAGAGAGAGAGAGAGAGAGGGAGAGAGAAAACGCACTGGGTGCTGAAATGAATAGCGCACATTTTAATTTGCGTGTGATCTTCTGTGGCCGTGTACATACACAGAGGAGTAAAGCACTGGCAGATCTGCACAAATTTTACCTAGAAGATCATTAAAATGTCTACCCCCAATACACTAAACATCGCCGAAGTTCAAACCTTAGAACCCTAGCTTCAGTACAATACCTTTATCCACTGAGCTATCAGGTCCTATCTTGGCAATAGCATTTCATAAGACAGACGACAAAAAGGTGGATAGAGGAAGACACAGGCAGTGAGGGAGGAAAATAAGGCCATTTGCGTCAACTAACCCCCAGAAGATAGGACTAACCAGGGAAATGCTGCTTCAGTAATCAATAGCAGGCTGCGTCTTTGCTTTGTCACTCTGCCTGCTGGCCTGTTTTCAATGCATGCATGCATATCTACCTTTGTTGTTCAGTCTTTAGACTAGTTACATTAAACCTCCTCCTCCTCCTCCTACTCCTTCTTCTTCGTCTTCTTCTCCTCCTCCTCCTCCTTCTCCTCCTCCTCCTCCTCCTTCTCCTCCTTCTTTTCTTCGTCTTCCTCTGTCTTCTTGTTTAGAAAACAGTTTTAATGGCAAGAACTACGGTAAAACTGCAAAGAAGAGAAGAGCGAAAAATAAAACAAAAGAAAACAAGTATCATTGGGAACATGGAACACACACACACACACACACACACACACGTCTAGCAAGATGAAAGCCATAATGACCTAGCAAAATCAGATCCATTGCTAAATGAACGGCAAGACCTAAAGATAAGCATTCTCGGCTTGTGCGAAACTCGATTGAGCAAGGAAAGTAAATTCAAAAGAGGAGACTTCTACACCATTATTTCCAGTGGAAACTCAAAACTCAAAGGAGGGTCACACAGTGTAGCTATCCCATTATACTGATTCAGCAAAAGCTAAAACAACATTAGTGACACAATGCTCATGATCAAACTTGATGTAAAGCCAGTCCCCATCTAAATTATAAAAAGGTCAGGTCTATGCTCCAACATTGAGCAGTTCACAAGAAAACATAGAACTATTTTATAACGACCTAAGGACAGCCAAAAGACACAATACCCAGCAGGGAAGTCTGCTAATCATGAGAGATTTAAATGCAAAAGTAGGCGAAGGAAAAAAAACATTAATCGTGACATTTTAGACCTTTCAGTCACAGCTCAACAAACGACAGAGGAGATAGGCTTGCCGCTCTCTGCCAAGCAAACAATTTAATCATTACAAACACTTTTTAAGAGGTAGATACACGTGAATCTCACCAAGAAATGAAAGACATCATCCAATTGATTACATACTGACTGGAACAATTTTGGCAAACATCAGTCACAAATGCCAGAACAAGACCAGAGGCAGACAGTGAGTTGGAGTACTTGATGATAAGGTTAAATAAAGATAGGGATAAATGAAGATAGGGATCAATGAAGATAAAGATAAATGAAGATATGGATAAATGAAGATAGGGATCAATGAAGATAAAGATAAATGAAGGTAAGGTTAAATGAAGAGCAGGTTAAATGAAGATAGGGATAACTGAAGATATGGTTAAATGAAGATAGGGATAAATGAAGATAGGGATCAATGAAGATAAAGATAAATGAAGATATGGATAAATGAAGATAGGGATAAAATTAATGAAGATAAGTTTAAATGAAAAAAGAGATAAATGAAGATAAGGTTAAATGAAGATAGGGATAAATGAAGATAAGTTTAAATGAAAAAAAGGATAAATGAAGATAAGGTTAAATGAAGATAGGGATGAATGAAGATGAGGTTAAATGAAGATAGGGATAACTGAAGATAAGGTTAAATGAAGATAGGGATAAATGAAGATAGAGATCAATGAAGATAAAGATAAATAAAGATATGGATAAATGAAGATGGGGAAAAATTTAAAAGAAGGAAAATTTTAAAAAATAAAAAAAAAGATAAATGAAGAAAGGGTTAAAAATAAAAGATGGGTTTAAAATGAAGTTAATTTAAAATTTAAAAAATTGGATAAATAAAGATAATTTTAAATGTATGGGGAGAATAAAGGAGGAAAAATAAAAGTTAGGGATAATAAAGATCGGGGTTAAATAAAAGATGGGGTTTAAATAAAAAGATAAGGTTAAATAAAAAGGGGTTTAAATAAAAATAAGTTTTTTTTAAAAAAGGGGATAAAAAAAGAAAAGGTTTAAATAAGATGGGGATGAATGAAGAGGGGGTTAAATAAGTTTGGGGATAACTAAAAAAGGTTAAATAAGAGGGGATAAATGAAGAAAAGGGTTTAAATGAAGAAAAGGATAACTAAAAGATAGGTTTAAATAAAAGATGGGGAAAATTTGAAGATGGGGTTTAAATGAAGATGGGGTTTAATTAAAAAAAAGGGAAAAATTAAGATGGGGATAAAAAAAGGGAAAAGGGTTTTTTTTAAAAAAAAAATTGGGGGTAAAATGAAAACGGGTTAAATAAATAGGAAAAATAAAAAACATTAAATGAAGATGGGGAAAAAATAAGAAAAGGGTTAATTGAAAACCCATAAATGAGAAATTTAAAAGGGCACCAAACAGAAAAAACCCACCGGGCCCCCTGCACAGTAATTTGGACAAGCTGCAAAAACACGAAGCAAATTTCGTAGGAATTAAAAACACCATCCTTTTAAAGGGGATTTTCGAAAAATGGAAGGGAAACAAAGGCCCACCGGGAAAAACTAAAAAAGGGAAAAAAAGAAAGTGTCAAAAAGGGGCCCCAAAAAACAGCATTAAACCCAAACCAAAACCGGGCCCCCAGGCCAAAACTTTTTTCTGTTATTTTTGAGGGTCCCCAATTCCCAAAGGGCCTACAAAAAAAATGTTGTTATGTTGTAAAAGGGTTGTTTTTGAATTGCCTTCGCCATTACAACCTTAAATAACAACCCGCACTTCCTTTGTTAAAGAAAAAAAAAAAAACCTCCAAATGGGGAAGTATGGCTGTTTTATGGGGGTGCTTGAAAAAAAATTCATACACCCAAAACTCCTCATCCAGTGGTACTTCCACCCTTCAGAGTTTCCCCAGGGGGTGATAAAGAGTGGGCGATTTGCATGTTCTGGGGGGCCCCCTAGGGTGAAAAGCTGGGGAATGCACAACAAAAAAAAAACCAAAACTCTTCATTAGTGTTTTAAGCTCTAAAAATCGCCAAAGAAAAAAAAAAACCCCCAAAAAAACAAAGAGATAACAAAAAAAAATTTTTAAAAAAAGAAAAGAACAAAGTTTCGGGAAGAGAAAAAAGTTTATATTTTGAAAATGAACGTGAAAAATAAAAAATTGCAAAATGCTCAGAAAGGGAAAACAAAAAAGGGTTTGGGGGGGTTTTTGCCCAATTTTAAACATAAAAGGGAAACGTAACCTATCACTTAAAAACCAAAACTTTCCATGAAAAAAAAGGGGAAAAAATTTCCCCAAAAAAAAAAATATTCAAATATTAACAGGGGGGCATAAAAAGGAAAAGCGACCCCAATTAACCCATGAACCCATTAAACTGACAAAAATTGTAGTAGGGAAAAAATTCGGAACTGATGGCACAAAAGGTCGAAGTAAACTACTCCAAAACAGTAGATAGAAAAAAAAGAAAAGGGGCGGGGGGGTTTGAGTGTCCTGGGGGCCGCGAAAAGGGTTCCCAGTTTTCTTTTTTTTTTTGTGTGAAAGGTATCTTAAAGGTGTAGGGCAGTTAGTTTTTTCCTTCTTCTTCATCGTCATTTTCTTTTTCCCTTCTTTTCCTCTTCCTCCTTCTTTTTTGGGTCGTCATCTTCTTTTTCTTTTTTCTTTTTATCTCCTCCTCCCCCTTCCTCCCCCCTCCTCCCCCTTTCCCTTCCTTTTCCCCCTTCGAAAAATTCTTCTTTCCAAATTTCTTTTTTCTTCCCAAATTTCTTTTCCCTTTCAAATTTTTTGGAATTCTTCTTTTTTGCTTTTCCCCCCAATTTTCTTTTTTTTGCAATTTTCTTTTCAATTTTCCCCTTTTTCCCACCCAAAAACCCTTCTTCCCCCAATTTCTTTTTTTTTTGCAATTTTCCCCTTTTTTTCCCCATTTTTACAACATTTCCAAAAACAACCCCCCTTTTACTCTAAAAAAAATTTTTCACCCCCAAATTTTTTTTCCCCCCAAAAACGGCCATCACCAGATAATTGTTACTTTTAACACATTATCATCTTGGGTCGTTGTTGTCTTTGGTCTCGTAAACTTTCATCATCAATTATCGTTACGTAAACTCATTATTACCATCATCGCGTCATCTTAAACATCTTTAAACCACCCCCCCCCAGCTCATTTTTTTGTCAAAGAGAAAATCTTTCATTTCCCCCCACCTTCCCCTATCCCGTAGCCCAAGGCCCCGGGGGACACCACACAAAATTTTTCAACCACTTCCTCCCCCCCCGCGGTCCTCTGCTTTCCGTAAAAAATCGCCCCTTTCCCCAAGGCCAGCCCACCTCCGATGCTTCTTCCCACCCTTCCCATCGAAAATCATCAAAACCCAAAAATCATTAATTTTAAAACATAGCCTAAACACCCTGGGGGCCCTTTAAGGATCATTATACTTTTTTAAAATGTATTACGGTGCTGAACTCTTCCCCAAAAGTCCCCCGGGAAATGCTTTGACTGCCTCAGCGTCCTGTTGGGGGGAAAATGTAGATACTCCCATGAAGGCGTTTTTTTTTTTTGTTTTGCTTTTTTATGTTTCTACCACACTTTTTTTGGGGGGGGGGGGGGTACGGGGGTAGGTAGGGGTTTTTTTTTTGGGCTTTCCCGGTTTTTTTCCAAAAGTTGTGAAAGATTTTAACCCGTGAAAATTTTCCCTAAAGAAAAAGGGCCCAAAGAAAATGAAATTTTTTGGTGACTTTTAACAGAAGGTTGTATTGTTTTTTTTTTTCCCAACATTTACCCGTAGCCATTATCTTTTCCCAAATCTACTAAAAAAGGGGGTGCTTTTAAAACATAAAAAACTCTTTAGAGCACTTTGGGTTTAAACCCGATTTGAAAAAATTCAAAAATGCCGTTTTTGGGGACTGAGGAAATCGTTTATAGATAGACAACTGGCAACTCTACATCCATTAGTGGGTTGTGTGTGTGTTTGGGGTTTTTTTTGGTGTGGGGTTTTTGTGATGTGTGTGTGTGTGTGGTGTGTGTGTGTGTGTGTTTTGTGTGGTGTGTGTGTTGTGTGTGTGTGTGTGTTTTGTGTGTGTGTCAAGTCAAGTCAATTCAAAGTCAAAATTTTTTTTCCAATGGTACATTAAATTTAAGCAATGTTTTGCTTTTTTTCATCAACCATTACCCCAAGAAACAAATTCTTAAATGATTTTTCTAAAAATTACATTATTGCTCATTTACCTTTAAAATTTAAACCCAAAAAAAAAAGGAAAATCGATAAGGAATACTTGAAAATCAAATTTCCACATATAACCCTATACACGCACACACATACTCATAAAAACACCTGCGCGCGTGGGGCGCTACGCCACACACACAATTTTAAAAAACAATGTTTTAAAAAATTTTTTTTTAAAAACATAAAAAGGGCAGGACAAACAAAAATTTCCTTTTCCCCCTGTTTTTATCCCTTCTTACAAATTTATACTTTTGATAATAAAAAAAGGGACAGGGAAAAAAACGTTAGAAAAAAACTAGGCATTCGTTGCTTTATTACTGCAAAAATTTTTACCTTCAATGACCTCCCTCCCCCTCCTCCAAACCCCGCAAACGTGTGCTTTTTATGCCTCATTCCCCTTCAAATAAAGGGGTTTTTAAAAAAAAAAAATATTCACAACCCCCCAAAAACTATCAAACAACAAAAAAAAAGTCCCAAAAAAAAAATAAAAAATGAATTTTTATAATAAGGGTCCCAAAAATAACAACAATCACCCATACCATAGACAACAAAATTTTTCAAAAAATCCCCATCACAAATTTAAAAACAACATAACATGAAAAACAGAAAAGCATTGGAAAGGATGGGGGGTTGGGGAAAAAAGGGGGGAAAAAAAATTAATCAAAAAGAAAATTAAAGATAATTAAAACAATTATTCCCCAAACCCAAATAAAAAACCCCCGTGATACAAAATTCAAAAGCTTAATCAACTGGACTATCAAACTAAAACCCTATCAAACTAAAAAAATATCGCTTATAAAAGTTCTAGTAAACTCTTTTCTAACTGCCAAAAAAAAAAACATCCACGATAAAATTATTGATTTTGACAAATTAAAAGGGGATAGGGGAGGAGAGGAAAAGGAGGAGAGGAGAGGAGAGAGATGGAAGAGAGAGAGAGGAGAAAGGGGGAGGGGAGAAGAGAGAAGAGGAAAAAGAAAGAAGAGAGAGAGAGAGGGGAAAAGGGGAGAGAAAAGGCATACTATCAAGCTTTTCTTATTTCCATAAAAAAGATTTTTTTTTTAAATTTTCCCCCTTTCCACTTGTTTTAAAAATTTTTAATTATTTACTAGTTGTTGATTACCTTTCTTCTTTGCTAAGGGGTTTTTGCCTCTTTCCCGCCTCCCCCCCCCTCCCCACTTTTAAAGCGTGTTTTGGGGGTTGGGGTGTGTGGGTTTTGTGTGTGGGTGTGTGTGTGTTTGTGTGGGGTGGTTTTGTGGTGTGTTGTTTGTGGGGGGTGTGTGTGTGTGGGTGTGTGGTTTGTTTTTAAACATTTTTGGGGAGGGTTTTTTTTATTTGTTGTTGTTATTGTTCTCTCTCCTCATCTTCTCTCCCCCCCCTCTCTCTCCCCCTCTCTCTCTCTCTCTCTCTCTCTCCTCTCTCTCTCTCTTCTCTCTTTTCTCCCCCTCCACTCTCTCCGGGAAAAAGTTTAAAAAAAGTTCTGCTTTTTTGGAAGGTAGTCATTTTGTCCGGTTTGGGGGGGATGACAAAATTTTTTCAAAACTGCATACACGCGGGTAATGGGGGAAAAAAACACAAAGAGGCTTATTTCCCTTATCCTCGACCTTTAAATTTTTTTTTTAATATTCTCTCCTCTTTTCCCCCCCCCCCCCCCCTTCTCCTCTTCCCCCCTTTTCCTCTCTTTTCTCTCCCCCCTCTCTCTCTCTCTCTCCCCCCCTCCCTCCCCTCCCCCCTTTTCCCCCTTCTCCCCCTCCCTCTCTCTCCCTCTCTTCTTCTCTCCCCTCTCTCCCCAAAAAAATCTCTTTTCTTCTCTCTCTCTTCTCTCTGAAAACCCGGGTTTTCCCCCAAAATGCTGCCGTGGTCTGAAAGCCGCCCCGTCCTCCCATCCCTCCCCTCCCTCTATGCACCCCTCCCCACCTTTCCCCCTTTACTGGAGTTCAGAAGACAAGGGGTGACGTTTAAAACAGTGTGGGGAGGGCTTCCCCCCTAAAACCTTCTGCTGGGCCCGTTTTGGCCCCGAAATTTATGTCTTTGGCCTATTGACACATTCACACATCCACATCCTCGGGTTTAGGTCACAAAATTTTGGGTTAAAATTTCCCGTAAAAAATAAAATAACAACAGCCAAAAAATAATAAAATAATAATAATAATGAGGGGGGAGGAGGAGGAGGGAAATTAAAAAAACGGAAATTTTTAAAAGCAAACCCAACTTGTAAAGCAAACAAAAACAAAGTCTTTCATTTAAAAAAAAAAAACCCCTTTTCCCCCACCTTTTGACCCCTTTCCCAAAAAGGATTAACAACACCCCCAAAACACACAAAAACACACCAAACAAAAAACCAAAAAAATTCAAAAAAAACCAAAAAAAAAACACACCAAAACACATACGCAAAGTATGGAGGGGAGGAGGCTGACTGGGAAACAGGGACGATCGGGGGTGGGACTGATGGAAGGGAAAATCCAGGTAGGAAATAATCATGTCTTTAAGGGTTGGGTACGAAAGGTCAAATGGCAAAAAGAAGAAAAGACTTTTGGAAAAGAAACCAAACTCCCCACAGGAAAAAACAAAATTGTCAGTTCCCTTTGGGGAAAACTATAAACCAAAGGGCCCCTTTTTGCGGGAAAGCACGCAAACATCTTGCCCCCCACCTTAAAACCTGTTCCCTTTTTTTGGGAAAAGGGAGGCCATTGGGGTGTGGGGGGGGGGGCAGATGACAAATTTACCCAAAACCCCCATACACAAATGGACTGGATGTAAAAAAGCACAAATGTTTTTTCCATTATTTTTCGATATAAAAGAATAAAAAATAAAAAAAAAATTTAAAAAAAAAAAGGGGGGTTTTTTTTAAACAACTCGGGCTTGAGGTAAAAAAAGGACGCTCTAACCACCCAAAACTATTTCAAGGGAAAAATTTAAAAAACCTAAGGGCGTGTTTTGTGCCAGTAAACACAGATGGGGTTGCTTGACAGGAAATAGCCCTGGGGGTTGTTTTATGCAAGATAAACACTTAAGGGTTTTAAAAGGGGCGGAAAAAATTTCATCCCTGGCCAAAATGGTTTTATCCATGCTTTTCCATTCTTTTTTTTGGGGGTCAAAATATTATCTTTTGCTGTGTTTGGGCCGATGAAAATCATTGGGAGTGTTACCCTCTTTTTTTTTTTTTTTTGCAAAAAACACAAAAATTTTGAAAAGAGCAATATCCTTAAAAAAAAAAAGGGGGAAAGCAATACTTACTCGCAGAAGAAAAACAAAAAGAAACTGAAAAAAAAATTTAAAAAACACCAAAAAAAAAAAAAAAAACAGAACGGAAGAAAAATAACAAAGCCCCAATGATCTGGAAATAAACCCAAAGCAAAAGAAAAGAGGGGGTGGGGAAAAAAAGATTTTGGAAAAAAATGACAAAAATAAAAGAAAAAAGGACCCCTACCCCCAAAAAAGGAAAAAAAACAAAAGAATTATAGAAAAAAAGTTATTTTCAACAATAACAGAAGAGAGAGAGAAAGAAGGGAAGAGAGAGAGAGAGAGAGAAGATGGGGAAAGAAGAGAGAGAGAGGGGTTTGGAGGGGAGAAAGAGGAGGGGAAGAGAGAAAGAGAAGAGTGCAAAATCGAACTCTTTTAAAACAAATCAAAAATTTCCCTTTTTTTTGTGGATGGTAAATCAGCACTGGTGTGTTTCTTTTCACCCCTTTTTCCCCCCATTTTCAGGGATTTCAGCCCTATTTTAAAAAAGGGGGGGGAAGGGGAAAGAGTGTGTTTGTAGAATACAAAAGGGCGAAACATTGGATACGTTAAGACGTTACAACAACAAAAAAAACAACAAAGAAAGACAAAACAACAAAATCCATAGTGATTTTCATCTTGAAACCCCCACCTTCCCCCCCCCCCCTCCCCCCACACCCCCCCCCCCCCCCCAAACACAACAAACCCCCCCCCCCCCCCCAACCAAAAAAAAACCTAAAAAAAAAAAAAAATTTTTGGGGAGGAAGGAGGAGAGGAGAGAGAGAGGGGAGGGGATGAGAGAGAGAGAGAGGAGAGAAAAAAAACAAACAAAAAAACCTAAATTATCCGGGGGGGTTTTTTTTTTTTTGTGTTGTCTTCATTCAAAATAAAAAACACAAAGGGGGGGAAAACCAAAAGTTATCAATTTTGTTCACTGGTCCCGTTCTGCTTTTAAAATGAAACACACGTTCAATGGGGCACATCTCTCTCTCTCCTTCCCTTCCTCTCTTTTCTTCTCTTCTCTCTTCTCTCTCTCTCTCCCTTCTTCCTCTCTCTCCTCTCTCTCTCTCGTGTTGGGGTTTTGCCTTTTTGTGTGTGATTTTTGTGGATAGTCCCTAAACGGGAAGGGCCGGAGAAAAAAAAGTTATGAAAATTTTCTCTGTAACCCTTGGAATTAAGATATTTATTCAATCATTATTCATTTTTATTCATTCATTCATTCTCTCTCTCTTTCTCTTTTCTCTCTTCTCCTCTCTCTCTCTCTCTCTCTTCTTTTTTTCTTTTTTTTTCTTTCTCTCTCTTTCCCCTTTTCTTCCCCCTCCTCCCCTTCCTCCTCTCCCTTTTCCCCTCCTCGCTCTCTTAGCTCTTCTTTGCGTAAACTAAAGTACTTTTCCCCTTTTTTTGGGGATAAAAATTGTTAAAAAACCTTGCAGACAGACAAAAACCAAGAAAAAAAGGGGAGAGAAAAGAAAAAAATAATAATAAAATTTTAAAAATAAAAAAATAATAAAATAATAAAATTAAAATTTAAAAAATAAAAAAAATTTGGTTTTTTTTCTTGACAGACAAATCAAAGAAAAAAGGGGGAGGGATGGCCTAGTGTCAGAGCTTGTGCTCGTGATTGACGGCCGAGTTCGCCCCCACCGGAAAAAAAAAAAAAAAAAATAATAATAATAATAAAATAAAATTTAAAATAAAATTTTAAAAATTAATAAAGTATGGAATTTTATAGCGTTGAATTTGTAAAGTAAAAAATCAAAGCGCTTGCATTAAATCATTCACACGCATGCAACCATCCTAAATTCAAGATAAAAAAAAAATCAAATTTTTTATAACAACACC
>CM054158.1:35931186-35933686 GCA_028751875.1 Rapana venosa | reverse complement strand
AAATACAATAAATCTCTCTCTCTCTCTCTCTCTCTCTCTCTCTCTCTCCTCTCTCTCTCTCTCTCTCTCTCTCTCACACACACACACACACTTGGAGACTTTAATGCCACTCTCCTTTTTGGGATAGAGGTAGCACATCAGTAACTAGCAGGAGATTTGTTGAAAATATAGTAGATTCTTGCCTTTATTTATTAAATGATGGTAGTGTAACCAGAATCCCAGATATTGCTAGTCATAGGGCAAGTGCCATTGACTTGTCCTTCATTTCTCCTGTGCTTGCTCCAAATTGTAAATGGGAAACACACACCAACACTTTAGGGAGTGATCACTTACCAATTGTGATAACCCTTAATGAGCACTCTTGTGGATGTAGTAATGATAAAGATGTTATCCCAAAATACAATTATGATCTTGCTGACTGGAATAAATTTAATACCCTTTTAAATGCAGTAAATACAGAAAGCATTAAAGATAATGATGTCGACATTTTTTACCAAAAATTGACAGATATAATTTTACAAGCTGATGATGGTTCAATTCCAAAATTTTCATCTTTAAAATCCAACAAACATTCAGGTAATATATGGTGGAATGATTCTTGTCAGAAAGCTGTAAATGAGAAAAAAGAAAAATATAAAAACTATATAAAAGAACGCAATGGAAAAAATCATCTCTTGATGAAAAGAGCAAACTCTGCATGCAGCAGGGTTATAGCACAAGCTAAGCGCCAGTTTTGGAGTAGCTTCTGTACAAAAGACGTTTTCAACTATACAGATCTAAAAAAGGTGTGGAAAAAATTCAATGACATGATGAATGGGGTTTGTTTACAGAATTGTCCGATCAAAATACAGGAAAAAGAAGTTCTTGCTGATTCAAAAAAAGCTGAAATTTTTGTAAACATATTTTCTGATTCTATGAGTACTCAGAACCTTTCAGATAAATCTAAAACTTTTAGAGAAACTGAGGTACAAAAAGATGAATATTTAGATCCAGAATGCGATAATACACACGATGTGAATGCCCCCATTACGTTGCAAGAAGTAAGAGATGTAATCTTCTCTCTTCCCACTAAAAAAACATCAGTGGGTAAAGATTCAATATCTAATGAACTACTAAGGCATCTCCCTAATCATTGGTTACTTCTGTTGTTAGACCTTTTTCAACGCTGCTGGATTCACAGAGTCATACCTCAATTGTGGAAATAATCTATTTTGATACCAGTATTAAAGCAAGGAAAGACCATGAGCGATAAGAATAACTATAGACCAATAGCATTAACTTCACATACAGGGAAAGTGATGGAAAAAATAATATTAAACAGACTGACATTTTTGTGACAAAAATAAAATTATACCTGTAAATCAGGCAGGTTTCGTTAGGTTAGATCTACACTTGATCATTTAGTTAAACTTACCACTCAAGTTAAATATCAGTTTGCTCCCAGAAAGAATGTGCTTGCCACATTTTTTGACGTACATAAGGCATATGATCATGTGTGGCATGAGAGATTGCTTTATAAACCGAAATCTATTGGCCTTTCTGGCAGTATTTACTTCTACATTAAAAGCTTTCTGTCAGGAAGAATCATTCAAGTTGGGAATTGTTATTCCTCTCTACGATCACCAGACATGGGGATCACCAGACATGGGTATCCCGCAAGGTTCAGTAATATCACGTTATCTATTCAACATTTAACTGCATGATCTTCCTATAATTTTATCAAGCAGTGCTGTTCTTGCGCAATATGCTGACGATATATTATGTATGTGGATGGATGTTACAATGAAGAAGAAAACACCCAAAAGGCAGTTAAAATTTTATCCAAAAGTATATCAAAAAGAAATTGACAAACTCAGTGGTTATCTTTTCGAGAATGGTCTTTGACTTTCCCCTGAAAAAACAACCTTGTCCTTTTTAATAACGGTGTTGACCCACAAGTTCTATCTTATTTTCGAATAAATGGAGAAGCTCTAGAATACAAACAAGCAGTGAAATTCTTAGGAGTATACCTCACTTCTAAGTTAACGTGGAATCAACATATTGAATATATGGCAACTAAAGCTAAGAAAGTTCTTAACTTCTTAAAAGTTACCAGTAAACAACCATGGGGGGCAAGATATTACTGTATTAAAGCACCTGTCCTTGTCCCTTGTGCGATCAAGACTGTCTTATGGACGAGAAGTATTTTTCAGTGCTCCAAATTATTTGCTTCAGAAAATCCAGTCTTGATTGTAAGGCATTTCGACTTGCTTTAGGTGTACCAGCTCACGCCTCATCTCTAGGCACATATAAGGAAGTAGGAGTTCTACCTTTAATGAATATCGACAACTTGCTGTGGCAAAATATGTTCGAAGAAGTGCTACAAATGACAGCAACGTTGAAAATGAAGTCCAGATAAAGTCCGACATTCACTTTCCAAAAAGAGCAAAAACTATCAGCTCGCTGACTACAATTAGTACTTACCCTTTTTAAACATTCAGAACTTCATCCAAATGACTTA
>CM054158.1:35908686-35923686 GCA_028751875.1 Rapana venosa | reverse complement strand
TCAGGACAGCAGTCGACAATCCATGTGGCCACAGCAGCATGGAAGTTTTCCAAGATGATCCTTCGCCATAAAATAGTAAGTGGGGAAACTATGACAGTTCCAACGCACCTGCTTTCCCTCTGACAGAAGCAAACTTGCCAGCCTGACCGTTTGCCAGGTGGCCCACCCTTCGGCAGGGAGGGGGTATGTGACTGCAAAGTATGGTGACAGCAGTAATGACAACAGTAATAACTATAATCCGGATCAGTGTCATCCAAAAGGTGCCCGAGAGACAGATAGGCTGTTCCCAGTGCTGTTCCGTTTTTTGTTTGTTTAGTGCGGATGTTCTTCAGTTTAACGTCTGTGTGTGTGTGTGTGCGCGCGCGCGCGCGTGCGTTAGTGTGTGTGCGCGCGCCTATGTGTATATATGTGTGATTTTGTTGTTGTTTTTTTGAGAGTGTTTTGTTGCTGTGGTTGGGTTTATATATATTATTTTTTGTGCTTTGTTTTGTTTTGATATGTTTTACTTGTTTTAGGTGGGGGGTTTTTGGGGGGTGTCATATTTTTGTAAACATTTATTTATTTATCTATTTATTTGTGTTTCTAATAGTTGTTATTGTCTTTGTTGTATGTGAGTATGTGAATGGGGAGATGGGGGATGTACAAGTGCGCGCATGTGTGTGTCAATGCATTTGTTTATTTTTGTTGTTGTTGCACTCTTCGTGTTCCAGGGCTTCTCATTCCTGTTTTCAGTTGTTAGTGTTGTTTCTTTTTATAGTTAGTCCTTGACCGCTGTAGAGGAGTGTGGTTATTATATTTTCTGAAATGTATTTTTGCTACCAGCCCGCCATACTGTGTATAATGTAATAAGTGCCTACAGTTGAAAAGACTGCTACTTTCAACATGTTTACTCTCTCTCTCCCCGTATTCGATTTCTTTCTGTTGTTGGTTTCTGTTGTTTGGTGGTGGTGGTGGTGCTAGGGGGGGGGGTTATTGTTGTTGGTTTTCTTTTTTCGTTGTTTGTTTTGGGAGTGTCTTTTTTTGATTATTATTGTTTTTGTTGTTCAGCCTGCACAGGATACAGAATTATGAATCGTAAAAGATTTAGTCAATGACCCGTTTGCAGTTAAAACATTGATAGTATCACTTAAAGGATTTTGGGGTGTATATTTGTGTTGGCTGGTAGGTTGGTTGCTTGGTGTGTGTGGTTTCGTTTAGGTTTGTTTGTTCGGTGTTTGGTTGGAGGTTTTTGTTTTGGTTTTTTTGTTTTGTTTTGTTGTTGTTGTTTTGTTTTTGTTGTTGTTGTTGTTGGGGTGTTTTTTTAAGAGGGCGAGTTGGTGGTGGTGGTTGGGGGTTATGCATGTGCGACCTTTTTGCCAACCGCTGGGGTGGCGTGTTTTCGATTTGGGGATGTGTGGAGGCAGCAGCTGTGCACGTGCTGTGTGGGGGTTGCCTCCGTGGGGGGGGGGGAGAGAACAGAGGCACTGCCATAATGGCAACGTCGTCTTCCAATGTTGCGCATGTGTAGAACGCATGCGCGTGCGTGGGCGTGGGTGAGTGCGAAGGGCGTAGGTGAGTGAGAACGACTTCGATGCTATCGCTGCCCCCTCCCCCTACTCTAATAATAATTATAATCATGCTGATGACCAGGGTGGAGGTGTGTAGGCATCATCAATAGTGGGGAAAGGTTTGGGTGGTGTGTGTGTGCGTGTGTGTGTGTGCGTGTGCGTGGGTGAGCACACGGGCTTGAACACGCGTGTGCGAATTTGTATACACATGCATATAGAAAAGGGGTGTACAATAGATAACATGGGAGTGGGGTTATGTATGGTTCTGTACGAATCCTCTGTTTTTGCGACTGCTTTTGTTTGCTTGAATGTGTGTGGGTTTTTCTGACTTTTGCCTTTTCCGGAGGCACGAAGGGCATTTCAGCGGAGAAGTGATTGTGGTGCAGTGTGAGATGTGAACGATCGGGGCTTTACGCTGATGGCTATGGACAACGCTCATGTGAAAATCTGTTGTGCCAAGCACACTTCTTTCAGGTTTCGCTTTTCGTTTATGTCGGACACTTTTTGTTATGTTAAGCGCACCTTTATTGTACTTAGGATTATCTGTCTCATTGATATTTATGTAAAAGTGTGATATTCATGCAGAGCAGGGTACGTCAAGTGATGCAGTCAGTGTATATAGGTTTCTTTATCAAACCAAGTATAATAACCCATAAATGAAGTGCATGGACGCAATTTCCCTTGTTTCTTTGAATTGCCAAGGGCTCGGCAACATGCCTTAAACTACCTTAAACAAAAGCAACATTCACTATATTGCTTGCAAGACACACATTGTGATAAAACCCTAGAACCTCTTGTGTCTTCAGAGTGGGGTATGCATGTTACTTCTCTTCTAATAATTCCAGCTCTAGAGGAGTGTCCATATTGTTTAATAACTCATTTGAGTTCAAAGTAAACAAGGTTGAGAAAGACACTGATGGTAACTATCTATGTGTATACTTTACATCTATGGGGTATGATATGTTGCTTGTTAATATTTATGGTCCAAACAGAGATGATCCGGATTTTTACGCCCATTTAAAAACTGTTACAAAGAGTTATAAGACTCGCAATGTAATCATGGTTGGGGACTGGAACCTTGTGTTGAACCCCCCCATTGACTATGACAACTACAAGCACAACAACAACCCCAAAGCTCAGGAAACGGTTCTGAACATGATGAAGGAATTAGAGCTCTCTGACATATGGAGAGAATACAACCCTGAGTGTAAGACGTATACTTGGCGAAAAACCTCGCCCTTTAAACAAAGTAGACTTGATTTTTTCTTACTATCTGAATATTTGACATTTGCCGTAGAAGAACCGGACATCCACTATGGGTATCGGTCAGATCCCTCTATGGTTAGTTTGACTTTAAAATTTGGTAAGGGAAACCCGCTTAAAACATACTGGAAATTTAACAATTCTCTTCTTAAAGACCATTATTTCATCAATGAAGAGATGATTACCAATGTTGTTGAAGAATATGCAGCAGACCACTAGGACAAAGCAAAAGTCAAGGAAATCCCAGACTCTGATTTAGAATTGACTGTTCCTGAACATGTGTTCCTAGATTTTCTTGTGATGAAAATCAGAGCGAAAACTATTTCTTATGCCACAAGTAAAAAGAAAGAGAGACTTAAACTAGAGAACGAAATTCGAGAGATTGAAAGAAATCAGTACAAACAGAATTGGACGTACAAGCTAACCGAGTTGAGCAGGGAACTCACAGCACTAAGAGAGATCAAAATGCAGGGGGTTCTACTAAGGTCAAGGGCAAGGTGGGTAGCAGATGGAGAAAAAGTTACAAAGTAGTTCTGTAACCTAGAAAAAAGCAACTATATTAGTAAATACATGTCCAGACTAATAGTAAATGATAACACAGTAACTGATCCTAAAGACATTTTGTCAGAGGTAGAACTCTTTTATGCAAATTTGTATAGAGAAAGGAAGGTCGAATACTGTGAAATAGAAAATCTAGTATAAGATTTACCCAAATTATCAGATGAAGAACAAAAGTCACTGGAGGGAGAAATAACACTGGACGAGGCAACAACTGCTCTGAAAAATATGAAGAATGGAAAAAGTCCTGGATCAGATGGATTTACAGCCGAATTCTTGTAAATTCTTTTGGAAACAATTGGGTGTGTGGGTTGTTAGAGCTTTAGATAAATCATTTGCATATGGTGAGATGTCCAGTACACAAAAGCAAGGATATACCTGCATTCCCAAAGGAGACAAATCTAAAGAATATATAAGTAACTGGGGACCAATATGGTTGTTAAACGTTATTTATAAGACTGGATCTGCTTGTATAGCAAATCGATTAGGGGGGGATGGAAGGTCCACAACGCCAAAGGTCCGTGCTATTACTTAGATCATTTGTAATGTTGCAGTCAAAGAGGGATAAGGGGGGGGGGGGGGGGGGAGGTGCTATGACGTAGATCTATTCTGGGCTGCTGGTCTGGAGTTTTTGACACATCAACCTTGGATAGACAGTCGTAAGATAGATGGGTATGGTTATGGCTGTTCTTCTGGTGATACTTACCCCGTCAATGTTCTCCATCATCATCATCATCATTATTAGTATTATCACTATTATTGTTGTTATTTAATATATATATTTAATAATATCTTCAATAATCAGCATAGTGGTAAAGGTATTGGCAGAAGAGTGCAAATTCTCACTGTAAAGTAACAGGCCTTGTTTTTCTTTACTGATAGCTCCAGTGCATGCGTTTGTATGTTTGAGTGCTTGCCTTTAATGCACCCCAAGTACAAGATCTATTGCAGGAAAAGCACTGTCCCTTCTTACAAACAAACCTGCTGACACATAATAATACAGGCAGACTCCTCTGCAGGCAGCTTAGGTTACTCAACATCCAGAATGTAGGCCTAGGGCAGTGAGCATAGGGACAGAATACCAGTGGGGACAGAATAGCCTAGTAGTCCTACATTGAGCTCACAATCTGACGACCTGGGTTCGAATCGTTCAAAGGGATTTTTTCCCCTGGAGTCAACATCAGTGCCGATGTTAAGGTCCTTTGAGTAAAACTATAAACTGTTGCCTCCTGTGCAAATGCACGTAGAACATCTTGCACACACGTTAAATCCTGTTCTGCTTTTCGAAAGAGTGAGCCATTATGTGCCCGTGGGAACAGTTGACGAAATTTATAAAACTGCTTACACACGGGGACTGGGGGTAAAAAAGCACATGAGTTATCCCATTATCCTTGGGTCCAAACCTTTTTTCCCCATCCATGAGGTCTGTGTGTTACACAAAATTATTTAGCGCACGTAAAAGAACCCACGGCAACAAGAGAGCTGTCCCTGGCAAAATTTCGATAGAAAAAAGTTACTCTGATAGGGAAACAAATACAGCTGCAGACAGGAAAAGAAAAAAAGCTGGGTGGCGCTGCGCTTGTGGCGACGCGCTCTCCCTGGGGAGAGCAGCCCGAATTTGACGCAGAGAAATCTGCCGTGATTTTAAGTGGTATAAATGAAATATCAATGAAATAACTGAAAGTAGGAACAGATAAGAGGTGTAGCAAGGAGGGGGGGGGGGGGGGGGGGGGGGGGGGGGGGGGGGGGGGGGGGGGGGGGGGGGGGGGGGGGGGGGGGGGGGGGGGGGGGGGGGGGGGGAGGGGGGGGGGGGGGGGGGGGGGGGGGGGGGGGGGGGGGGGGGGGGGGGGGCCCCCTCAACCCCACATAAAATTTTTTTATTTTACGAAGTAAAATTTTTTTTTTTAAAATTCTTAATCGAGGATAAGGAAAAACACACCCTTGTTTTTTTTTAAAACCTTTCAATTCCCCGTTTTTGGGTATGCGGTTTTGTAAATTTGTCATCTGTTCCCATCGGCACACAATGGCCTACTCTTTCGAAAAACGGAACAGGATTTAACGTGTGCCAAGATGTTCAGCGTTCGTTCGCACACGGGGCCTCGGTTTACAGTCAAACTGGGAAGAAAGGGCGAGGCTGGCCATGGGAATCGAACCGACAACCTCACGGTTTACTTGTTGGCAGGCGAACGTCTTAACCATCCTGCCACCTTCCTTCCTATCAATATTAATTAGTGTGTGTGTGTGTACGTTTGAATTTGTTTTAAAAAACAACAAACCCTATTAATTGTTAACTTGTTGCTTTGTATGCGAGTAGGGAGTAGGACGAATGCAAACGCTTTGATTTGTTTTTGCAAGATACAGCGCTGTATAAATTCCATTTTTAAAAAGTTTCATCATCATCATCACCATCATTATTATTTTAGTTTGTTGGTTTTTGTTATTATCATCATCATTTTTTATTATTATGAAAGCGGTTACTCACCGTTTTCCCAGCACCCCTTATTTTCCCCCTCAAGCCAAGGGAGATGATGATAATGACATAATGCAGCAGCAGCAGCAGCAAATTTTTTGTCAGGAGAAAAATTTTGCCCTTTAAACGCAAAATCAATTTCCAAGATGTCCCCCACTCGCTGTGTCTCACTGCTGTAGTGAACTGAGGAAGAAGACTTGGGCCAGTTTCCCCCCCCCCCCCCCCCCCCCCCCCCCCCCCACCCCCCCCCCCCCCCCCCCCCCCCCCCCCCCCCCCCCCCAATGGGTTTTTTGTTTTGAACAACCTTTTTCCCCCAAAGTAGCATAGGAAAAAAAAAGTGCCGGCGGTAAGGGAAAAAAGAAAAAAAAAGGAGCCCCCGGCAATTTCTTTCCCCCCCGGGGTTTATTTTTTTTTTTAATTTTTTTTCCCTTTTGTGAGTGGTTTTAACTCTGTTTTTCGGGGTTGTTGTTTTTTCTTCTTTTCTTGATTTCAGGTTTAGGATCAAGAATTTAAACCCCCGACTTAGCCGGGTTTTTTTTTTGGTGATGTCCCTTTCCTTTTTGTTTTTTTTTGGGCTTTTTAAAAAAATTTTTTTTTCTTTTTTTTTTTTTTGTTTTGTGGGGTGTATTTGTGTGGTGTTTGGGGGGGTTTGGGGCGGCGTTTTACACTCTCTCTTCTTAACAAAGTTTTTAAAATTTTTAATTTTTTTTTCGAGCTTCATTATTTGGTCTGTGAAGTTTTTTTAAAAACAATTTTGTTTTTTTTTTCCCCCGTTGGTATACTAGAGTTTTTTTTTGTTTCTTTTTTTTCTTTTCCTTTTCCCCTTTCCCCTTTAATTCCCCCTTTTCCCCTCTTTCTGTGCATCATTCCCCCCCCCCACCCCCCCCCCCCCCTCCCTCAACAAAACATCATTTTGTTTTTTGAGTTTGGGGAAATTAAATATAAAGGGGGTTTTTATAGACATGGGGAAAGGTACGCTTAAACAATATTGTTTAATTGTGTTTGGGTTTACCCATTTTCTTTTTTGTATTTGTGCCCTTTTTCCCCCTTTTTTTTCTTTCACTGAAAATTTAAACTTGGATTATTTTATTTTAAAAAGGTTTTCCCGCCCCCAAATCGTACATTTCCCCTTTTGTTTTTCCTTTCGCCAGGGCCCTTTTTTATGGCCCCTAGGCTGAAGCACATCCCAAAATTTAAAAGTTCTTCCCTGGGAAAAGGCCTCTTTAAACAGTTTTTAGGGGCGGTGAGGATTTTCGTCATGCTGCCGCTGTGGAAAAAAAATTTCCGGGGGGGTTTTGTAGGGAAAACGCCAAAAAAGGCTTGGCCCCCCACACTTTGTTTCTATCCCCCCCCCCCCCCCCCCCCCCCCCCCCCCCCCCCCCCCCCCTCCCCCCCCCCCCCCCCCCCCCCCCCCCCCTCCCCCCCCCCCCCCCCCCCCCCCCCCCCCCCCCCCCCCCCCCCCCACCCCCCCCCCCCCCCCCCCCCCCCCCCTCCCCCCCCCCCCCCCCCCCCCAATCCCCCCCCCCCCCCCCCCCCCCCCCATCCCCCCCCCCCCCCCCCCCCCCCCCCCCCCCCCCCCCCATCCCCCCCCCCCCCCCCCCCCCCCCCCCCCCCTCCCCCCCCCCCCCCCCCCCACCCCCCCCCCCCCCCCCCCCCCCCCCCCCCCATTTTTCCCCCCCCCCCCCCCACCCCCCCCCCCCCCCCCCCCCCCCCCCCCCCCCCCCCCCCCCCCTCCAACAAAATCGTTGCAGACAGGGAAAAAAAAATAGTAAAAATTTTTGGTGGCGCTGCTCTTGTGGCGACACACCCCTCCCCCGGAAGAAACAAAACGAAATTTTACGCAGAGAAATCGGCCGTGACTTTGTTGTGGGGATACCCTTTCAATAGAAACGGATTAAGCATTCCAGGGAAACCGGGAAGGGCTTTTTGGTTGGGCTTCAGCACAAAAAAATAACAAAAACAAAACAAAAAAAATAATAATTTTAAAAGGAAATTAAAAGCGCGTATTTTTTGCACGCAAATCAAAATTTCTTGCCTCCCAACCACTCTTACGGTATAAAACCCGTAAAAATAATAGTTCCAAACAAGTTTTAAATGTGCCCCCGCCGCACCGCCACCAAAGTAACCCCCGCACAGTGGGGAGGGCCCCTTGGCGGTGGAAAAAGGGCCTGGTAAGATTCTGACCTTGAAAAATGTGACATTGCAATGGTTGGGGGGGGGGTCTAAAATTTCTCCCCCCCCCCCCCCCCCCCCCCCCCCCCCCCCCCCCCTTTCCCTAAAAAATATGTTATATTGGGGTTTTGGGGTTTGGGGAAAGGTTTCGATGAATTTGTGGGTTGTTATGGTTTGTGGTTCCCTTTTTTTCTGAAAGGGATTAGATTTTGGTTTTGAAAGGATTTTTTTCCTGCAGCATTTAGGCGGGAGCCCCCGAGTTCCCGGAAATGGGGGGGTGGGGGTGTGGGGGGGAGGGGGGCCGGGGGGGTGGACAGAAGTGCCTGGTCCCCCCCCCCCCCCCCCCCCCCCCCCCCCCCCCCCCCCCCCCCCAAAAAAAAAAAATGGAGGGAAGAAAGAAAAGGGGGGGGGGGGGGGGGGATTGGGAAAAAGGAATTTGGGGGTGAGAAGGGGGGTGGGTGGTATTGAGGAAAGGAAAAGAAGGGGTGGAAAGGGGGAAATTAAAAAAAAAAATTAAAAAGGGGGGATAGGGAGAGGAAAAAAGTGTAAAAAGGGGGGGGGAGGGGGGAGTTAAGTAAAGGGGGAAGGGGGAGGGGGGGGAAAGGGGGGGAGGAGGGAGGGGGGGGGGGAGGATAAGGGGGGGGAGGGGAATGTTGGGGGGGGGGGAGGAGGGGGAGGGGGGAGGGGTGGGGGGAAGGGGGGGGAAAGGGGGGTGGGGGAGGGGGGGGGGGGGGGGGGTGGGGGGGGGTTTGGGGGGAAGGGGGGGGTTGGGGGGGGGGGGGGGGGGGGGGGGGGGGGGGGGGGGGGGGGGGTGGGGGGGGGGGGGGTTTAAAATAGGGGGGGGGTTGCATTTGGGGGGGTGAAAAAATTTTTATTTTTTATTTTCTTTAAAAAAAAAAAATCAGGAAAAAAAAACCCTTTCTTTTATACTTCATCCCATTTTATGGTTTTTTCTTACTTTCCCACCACACCCCTTTAAAAAGCGGAAGAGTTTTAATCGTGGCAAAATTTTTGGGCTTTAGCACACGGGGCCTCGGTTTATAGTCTCATCCGAAGGACTTTTGGGGTGAGTGGAGTCTGTACTGATGTTAACTCCAGGGGAAAATATCCCCTTGAACGGGAATCGAACTTGGGTCGTCAGATTGCGACCACTAACATCAGTGCAGAGTCTGATTCTGACCACTAGGCTATCTGGTCCCCCTGTGTGTGTATTTGTGTACAGTGTGTGTGTGTGTGTGTACAGTGTGTGTGTTGGTTAGTCTTCAATGTTACGCCTTCTTCTTCTTCCTTTTTGTCATGTTTCTCCCAGGGGAGGTTTGACATTGATGAGCCTTCTCCATCTGTTTTGAGCTTCCTCCTTATTTATGCCCCTTTCTCTAAGGTCATCTGCAATACAGGCAGCCCAGGTCTTGCTAGGTCTTGCCTTTGGTCTCTTTCCATCCACTACGAAGTTCATTGCTCTTTTTATGATGTGGTGGTCTGCTCTCCGTTGAACGTGCCCAAACCAGCGCAGTCTATTGCTACTAGCTACAGACCATCAACTTTGCACATTCTCCTTTTTTTTTTTTTATTCGTGATCCTGTCTTCCCATTTGATCTTTGTCATGTAGTGTAGGATTCGGTTTTCACAACTCTTCAACAACCGTTACGTCTGTTGACATCAAAGTGATATTGGACACACATACAATGTACATGGACCAGTCTAAGCCTGTGTCCCTATGTCTGTGTGTGGCAGCCTGTATGAGCAAGCATGTATTTGGATCAGCCTCTCTGTACAGTGTGTGCGCGCGCCAGTATGTGTGTGTGTGTGTGCACGCGTGGTCTATCTCTGAGAGAGGTTTGACAGTGTGAACTAGAGGCTGCAGAGGAAAGTGATAATTGATCGTATTTGCCGACCTTGCCAACTGTCCCAAGGCGCCCGAATATGCGCCCCCCTTTGTCAGGGTCTGCAGAATCTTTGATACGGTCGCCACCATCGAAGTCTGTGTTAGGAAGATTTAACACCTAAAGATTTCACACACGTTTCTTGAAAGCGTACGTTTAAGAACTGTGACGTCAGCTGGACAGGAGAAACTGTGGGTTTGTGGAAAGGCTTTTGTGGCCAATAATTATAATTTCTAAAGCTGTAATTATGACAAGCCCCTACCACTTTAGTTTGCCTCACACAGTTACCTCACAGGCACACGTGGACTGGCCAAGACTGTCCTACTACAGGGAACAGCACAAGGAGGGAGAGGAAGAGGCAGACAGAGAACACGATGGGAAGACAACATCAGAGAGTGGAGGACTGGTAGCCTGGAGTGGAACGATTTGCTACAGAAAGCAGGAGTGGAGGAAGCTGGTTGCTAAACCTTCAGTGGTGCCCCCACGGCATATTTATTTATTCTTTTATATCTTGACTAATGGAATAAGCACGCTTATGCTTTTTTTTTTTTTTTACATCTAGTCTCCGTGTGTATGCAGTTTTGTACATTTTGTCATGTTCCCACAATGGCTTACTCTTGCCAAAAGCGGAACGTGTGCGCAAGATGTTCTGCATGCGTTCAGGTTAAGGCACGGATGTGTATGTAGCCTATAGCAGACAGGGAGATATCATTATTCATTTATATCGAGGATAATGGAATAAGCACTTATGTGCTTTTTTACATCCAGTCCCCGTGTGTGTGCGGTTAGCGGGAAGATTGGAAGACAAAGGTATGGGTGGTTTTCTGAAAACCCAAGGCTGGCTGGCTCACTGACCAGACCGTGTGTTGCGCGTGGCTGACGTTGCGCGGGCAAGAGCTCCCCTCACCTGACCACAGTATACACACACACGCACGCGCGCACTCAAGGTACACGCACGCACGCACCGATACACAAAATTTCTGAGACAACCTCACGTCTCTTTTGAAACGCATCCAAAGCTCGATTCGTGTATGTGTGGCTCTCTCTCCGTCTTCTCTCCCCTAAAGTGCGAACGCACGCAGAACATCTTGCGCACACGTTAAAGCCTGTTCCGCTTTTCGTAAGAGTAGGCCATTGTGTGCCGGTGGGAACGGATGACAGAATCGACAAAACCGCACACACACGGGACTGGATGTAAAACAAAAAGCAAATACGTTCTCATTCCATTATCCTCGATGTAAAATTAAAAAAATATCTCTCTCATAAGTCTGTCTCTTTTCAAAAGAGAAATGCAGCAAAGGAGACCTGTAGGGTGGTGAGGTGGTGAGCATTTTGTAACTCCATTCACCACGCCCCTGATGCACAGGCCAGGATTCTGTCATGACTGGGGGGAATCCTGTTGGCAGTGTAACGCCCTTGTAAACCGAGTGTCTGTGTGCAAGCGTAAAGGAGACAGCCAAGCACTTAGAACATGTATATATAAGTTACAGACAGAGCAAAGGATAAAACTCAGGAAATGTTTGTTACAAAAAAAGTCCTGTAGTGTAATCAGAATCAAAATGGGGGGTTTCAGGGTCATTTTTAGGTGTAAAAAAAAATCCCACCTCCAAAATCTGCAGTTTCAGGCTTAATGTGCCATCTGGAAATAAACTTGTGACTTTGAATGACCATTTATTTAAAATTTTTATTATTATTATTTATTCTTTTATATCGAGGATAATTGAATAAGCACTCATATGCTTTTTACATCCAGTCCCCGTGTGTATGCGGTTTTGTAAATTTTGTCATGTTTCTACCAGCACACAATGGCCTACTCTTCCGAAGCGTAACAGGATTTAGCAAGATGTTCTGCGTGCGTTTGAGCACGGGGCCTCGGTGTCTAGTCTCATCCTTAGGACTTAATGCGCCATCTGGAAACAAACGTGTGACTGACTGACCATGACTTAATGCCCCCACACTGTCCATCTTTTACACTGTTGTCGGGTGGATCCGTGGTCTAGAGCTAACGCACCTGCCTAGAAAGCGAAAAGTCCGGATTCCAAGTGTGCGGTGGTTCGATCCCCGTTTGGACCTGAAACTTGCCCCCATTAGATATGAGTTGTGGTCTGGGTGCTAGTCTTTTGGACGAGACAATAAACTGAGGTTCCGTGTATTAGACCTGTAAAAGAACTCACGGCAACACGAGAGTTGTCCTGGCAAAAGTCTGTAGAAAAAAGCCACTCTGACAGGGAGACAAGAACAGCTGCAGTCAGGAAAACCATCATAGGTGGCGCTGCTCTGCCTGGGCCGGCAGCCTGACTTTAAGGGAGAGAACTCCGCTGTGACTTGAAGACAGCAAGCAATCCTCACCTCTGCTTCTCAAGGAGTTGTGCCAGCTTTGGTATGCTGAGATCTTCTCACGACTCAAGGCATTTCCAACATCACATTTTCATAGCCCCCCCTCCCCCCACAGTATTTTAATTCATGCAGGTATGCCATTTAGTTGTTACATCAATAACTGACACGGCTTTTGACCTGGGCCCAGTACAAATGGGGACGCGATAGCTCAGTGGTCGGAGCACTCGCTTTCCCCCAGCCAAGTTAAGCAGCGTCGAGCGTGGTTACCAGTTGGATGGGTGACCGTTTGCGCGCCTTGGCTTCAGTACAGTTCTTCACCCAGCTGTAAATGGGTACCTGCCCTCTTTAGGGTCAGGGAAGGTAAAGCCGCGAGGGAGAGGAGATGGACGCCGCCCTCAATATGCTGGCCCTAGAGAAGTGAGGTCTCTGACGCCTCGCTCCCCTACGACCTTATGGAACTCCTTTACCTTACCAGTACAATACGTAAATTTTATGTTTTAACAATTTGTACCATTGTCTATATATGTAAATTTTATGTTATAATAACTTGTACCATTGTTTATATATGTAAATTTCATGTTATAATAACTTGTACCATTGTTTATATATGTAAATTTCATATTATAACAATTTGTACTATTGTTTATATATGTAAAGTTTATGTTATAATAACTTGTACCATTGTTTATATATGTAAAGTTTATGTTATAATAATTTGTACCATTGTTTATATATGTAAATTTTATGTTATAATAATTTGTACCACTGTTTATATATGTAAATTTTGTTATAATTTGTACCATTGTTTATATATGTAAATTTTATGTTATAATAAATTGTACCATTGTTTATATATGCAAGTTTCATGTTATAATAATTTGTACCATTGTTTATATATGTAAATCTTATGTTATAATAATTGGTACCATTGTTTATATATGTAAATCTTATGTTATAATAATTTGTACCATTGTTTCTATATGTAAATTTTATACTATAACTTGTACCATTGTTTATATATGCAAGTTTCATGTTATAATAATTTGTACCATAGTTTATTTATGTAAATTTTATGTTATAATAATTTGTACCATTGTTTATATATGTAAATTTTTTGTTATAATAACTTGTACCATTGTTTATATATGTAAATTTTATGTTATAATAACTTGTACCATTGTTTGTATATGTAAATTTTATGCTATAATAATTTGTACCATTGTTTATATATGTATGTTTATATATGTAAATTTTATGTTATGATAACTTGTACCATTGTTTATATATGTAAATTTTTTGTTATAACTGGTACCATTGTTTATATATGTAAATTTTATGTTATAATGTGTACCATTGTTTATATCTGTTTCACCTGGAAAAAGTTACAGTCTGGGTATCTGAACCATTCAAGAGGCTTACATACAACTGGGCCAAGCTTGGCCTTCAGAAGGGATCTGTTTAAAAGACCTCATGTCACTGATCAGGGAATTGTGAAGTGATGAACATCAGGAAATACAGCAGGCAGACTTGGCTTGTGCACTGCAAGAGGTGATCAGCATCAGGCAGGCTTACTTCACTGAGAGATATGGTGACAACAGATTTTTTTCCTCCTAAAAATCACGATTTCTTAAACACACTCACCATGCGCAACTAATGCACAGAGGTTTGCCATGTCTGCCTGGCAAAAGACCATAACTCTGAGAGAACGAGTGTCTTGTGCATGCATAGACCTGTCCTCTTGTTTACAGACTGACCAACAGACAGATGGACCAACAGACACTGACCAACAGACAGATTGACCAACAGACAAATGGACCGACAGACAGACAGATGGACCAACATACAGACTGACCAACAGACAGGCTGACCAACAGACAGACTGACCAATGGACCAACAGACAGATGGACCAACAGACAGATGGACCAACAGACAGACTGACCAATGGACCAACAGACAGACTGACCAATGGACCAACAGACAGATGGACCAACAGTCTGACCAATGGACCAACAGACTGACCAACAGAAAGATGGACCAACAGACAGACTGACCAATGGACCAACAGACAGACTGACCAATGGACCAACAGACAGACTGACCAACAGACAGACCGACACATGGACCAACAGACAGACTGACCAACAGACAGACCGACACATGGACCAACAGACAGACTGACCAACAGACAGACCGACACATGGACCAACAGACAGACTGACCAACAGACAGACCGACACATGGACCAACAGACAGACTGACCAACAGACAGACACATGGACCAACAGACAGACTGACCAACAGACATACGGACCGACAGACAGACTGACCAACAGACAGACTGACCAACAGACAGACGGACCAACAGACATACGGACCAACAGACATACGGACCAACAGACATACGGACCAACAGACATACGGACCAACAGACAGACTGACCAACAGACAGACCGACACATGGACCAACAGACAGACCGACCAACAGACATACGGACCAACAGACATACGGACCAACAGACATACGGACCAACAGACATACGGACCAACAGACAGACTGACCAACAGACAGACCGACACATGGACCAACAGACAGACTGACCAACAGACATACGGACCGACAGACAGACTGACCAACAGACAGACTGACCAACAGACAGACGGACCAACAGACAGACGGACCAACAGTCATTACGCAGGCAGCGGCCAAAGAGGAAAGCGAGGAGGAGGCTGGAGAGCTGGCTGGACAAGAGACGCGCGTGAAGAAGGCCA
>CM054158.1:35878207-35908186 GCA_028751875.1 Rapana venosa | reverse complement strand
TAGTTGTTTGGTTTTTCAACACCCGGGTTTTAATACTGTCTTCAAGATTTGCTGAAATGCTTCTGTGCATAAAACCCGTGCCCCCAAATATTTGATCTTGTCTGTGCTGTGAAACCAAAGAAACCCCCCAAACATAATGAATAATAATGTATGGAATTTATATAGCGTGAATTTGTAAAGCAAATCAAGCGCTCAGATTTTACTTTAAGTCAAGGGCGATTTCTCTCGTGAAATTCGGCTGCTCTCCCAGGGAGTGCGGGAGAAGCGTGCCACTTAGCGCTGCGCCACCCTTTACCTTTTTTTTTTTTCTTTTTTTTTTTTTTTTTTTCTTTTTCTGCAGCTGTATTTGTTTCCCTATCATATATAAGCACAACAGAGTCATTAATCCTCTCTAATCCTGGTCTTGTTAACCCTTTACTCTTATCAAGAATAAAAGTCGTCCATGCATTCATGTGCATTTGCTCTATTGAACCAAGAACAACTCTTGCTCTGGGTGAGAAAGATGTATTTGGAGGCCACCAGTCAGTAGTTATACCTCCTGTGCACACCCCACAAATACAGAGTCCCCATGCGGTGATTTTTGTCCTGTGTTTGTCTGAATGCAGTCTTAGAATCAATATTGAACTCATTGCACAGCCTCTCATACACATTCATGTTAATCCTACTATTAAACGGATTAAAATTACTATCAGTTGGCAGTGGGACCTGCAGCTCAGATAACACAGGCCTAAACTGATAGTACACATGAAACCTGTACACAGACTTTACTAACTGGTTTGGATGGTTCATGTAGTCGGCATATGACACACCACAGCCTGTAGTTGCACAGTGGATAGCAAAATTTAAGTGGTTTTGATAGAACTGTATAGGATGAGACAACCATGCTTTTGCAGTGGCATCATCTTTAATGGGTGGGTTTAAGTATGATTTCAGCCGTTTGGAAACTTTTACTTCAAAAATCAATGTCTCTGACACAGCAACATCTAGCTTATTAAAGGTAATAGTCTTTGGGTTATAGTGAGATCCAGCCTCGTATTTTGCATCTTTATTATATTTATACATTATTATTCGCCAGGAGCATACAGATATCTCAGTTTCTTCCCAAAGGGTATTAGTGGTTGCTTAGAAGGTGTTGTTTGGTTGTGCTGCTGTATTGTTTTGCGTTTGATGGCGTCCACAGGTTTTAACCCTGTGGCTTTAGTTATCTCAGAGTTCATTGCTCTCAAAACTGCAGGCAGTCTTCTTACCCACTCTGTATTTCGTGTGCCTGGGATCATGATTTCTTGGTGGTACTGATATGCAAACAGTCTTTCTGCTAACAGCTTGTTAAAGCTTTCAACCAGTGCTTGAGATCTGTGGTTGCCTGGTATACCTCTTTTTATTGCTACTCCATGCTTTAGTAACAGCTGATTAAATGCTACTTTAAACTCTTTACCATCATCACACTGAATAAGTCTGGGATATTTTAATGGGCCCCGACTATAGATTTCCCGCAAAGCAACTGCAGTTGCGGTGGCACTCTTTTCAGTAAGGGGCTCTGCATCTTTATACCTAGAAGCTATGCCCACCACAGTAAGAACATACTTATACCTCTTTCTTCTGATTGTGTCATGGGGTAAGTATAAAAGGTCTATTTGATGAGTATCATTTGGCTTTATGTTGATGAAGGAGGGTCTATTAATGTGTCTTGGTGAAGGTAAATAAATCTGCCATATTGCTTGTTTAGACAGCCACTTCTTTGCTACTTCGGAACTTACTCCTGCTGCATAGCTCAGTTTATTAATAGCTATCTGACCTTTCCAGTACCCTTTTGGTGTGTAGTAGATCTTAGAGAGTTTGGCATCCATTGTTCTAATATAATAAATAAAAAAATTGCCTGTTGGTTAACCATCCTTCTGTGCCAAGAAATATACTATTGTCATGCCCACCACAATAAAAGCAATCTCGCCTGTCTTCTGGGTTTCAGTGGGTTGATAATAATCACGAAGCTGTGGCTTAGTAATAGGAGATATTTGTTTGCCTGTCACAATGTAGTACTCTTTTATTGCCGTGTCAACATCAGAAAATGTTTTTGCGGCATGTCCTTGTTCACGAAGTTTTTCATTAATAAAGTCTAACTGAGCAATTCTTTGTCTTTCGTATTCTGCCTGTGCTCTGTTCAGTTGTTCTATTGCTTTATCATGCCTCTTCCTTTCTTCGTCTGTATGAAGTTTAGAAAACAAGTAGTTGCTGCCTGTAAAAGCAAGTGCATTAACTACAGCACCACCAACCATCATCACTAAAGAAGCCTTTTTTTTTTATTATTATGGACTAATATTTTCTGGAATAATTCCCTGCTTAACCAGGAAGTCTTTTGTAGCAATGGATGCTGTTACAACCGCAACTAGCTTGGCGCTGTCTTCAAAGTCTAGTTTTCCTAAATCAGCAGGCTTCATTTTTAGAAGGCTCTTTCCTAACATAGTATAGCCGACACTAAGACTGCCAATAACGGCAGCGTGGTAGACCAAATTGACTGCAGTCTTTTCTGTACTCATATTTCTACTATATGTATAAATTAAATATTTATAACTATTAATACATCTTGATTGGATCGTTGTCAGGCTGTTTGCATGGCAGTGGTTGCGGTTGTGGTTGTGGTTTTGGCTTTTGTTCATGTTGTGGTTCTTGTCTTGCTGGTTTCTTGTTGCTCCTACTCTACAGGCTGTATAACCAATCCATAGCTGTTTACATATATTAAGTAAGACTGAATGTTTGTTTTGGTGGTGCTGTGTCTTTTTTCTGTGTTTTCTATAGGCATCTGTTTTTCTAATGTTTCTCCAGATAAGATCTTTTGCTTTGCTTGATTGCTAAGTTTTTTTCTGTCGATTCCATTCTGCTAACCTCTTGCCAGCTTCAACTCTTCCAGGCTTCTTGGTGACAGTTGTCACTTGTGAAAGGGAGGGTTGTCTTGGTTCTTGGCATTCTCCTGTGCTTCCTGTTGGTTCGATACTGTGTTCTGTGCTTCCATCTTTCTCTATGTGGTTAAATTTTATATGTTTTAAAGTTATCATACTAGCAACTACTGGTGCTAACAGAGAACCAAAACGGTAATACATATCACAGGCAAGTGTCTCCAGTGTCTTAGACAAAACAGGATCTTGTGCTAAATCATAAGCCAAGTCAGCTTCTGAGTCCACATTAAAAATACTGACGCAGATATTTAGAAAGCGGAAATTGTTAAAGCAGGAAAAGAGTAACATATTCATCTGTGAAGACCTAACAAAGTTAAACATGCAGAGACTGCACGAAATAAAACAGCAGGCTGTAGTGATGTCAGCATGGTCCTTCCAAGGAGACCTGTACTGTAAGCTGTTGGATCTCCGGGTCTTAAAGATCGAAGATGGAGATATACAGAAGATCAAAAGAGCGATGCTGCAGTCCCCTCCATCTGCAGAGCGTGGCCAACGGCGGTACTAACACCAGGCTGGCGGAGCGCAGACAGCACAGGTCCGGGGAGGGGGGGGGGGGGGGGGGGGAGGAGGAGGGCGGAAGGGAACGGCGCAAGAGAACAGAGGCACTGCCATAATGGCAACGTCGTCTTCAAATGTTGCGCATGTGTAAAACGCATGCGCATACGCGTGCATGGGCGTGGGTGAGTGCGAACGGCGTAGGTGAGTGAGAACGGCTTCGATGCTATCGTTGCCTCCATCATCCCCCTACTCTAATAATAATAATTATAATCATGCTGATGATAAGGGTGGAGGTGTGTAGGCATCATCAATAGTGGGGAAAGGATTAGGTGGAGGAGTTATGGATTAGATATGGGAAGAGATTGCATAATTATAAAGGTAGGTAAAGGTAAAGGAGTCCCATAACCTATAAGGTCGTAGGGGAGCGAGGCGTCAGAGACCTCACTTCTCTAGGGCCAGCATATTGAGGGCGGCGCCCATCTCCTCTCCCTCGCTGCTTTACCTTCCCTGACCCTAAAGAGGGCAGGTACCCATTTACAAATGGGTGAACTGGGGGAACTGTACTGAAGCCAAGGCGCGCAAACGGTCACCCATCCAAGTGGTAACCACGCTCGACGCTGCTTAACTTGGCTGGGGGAAAGTGAGTGCTCCGACCACTGAGCTATCCCGTCCCGGTATCCACACTAATTGTGATTTCCAACTGTTTTGTGGCTGATCCCCTCCTGGTCCTGTTTTTCACCCCCTCCTTCCTAACCTGTGTGTGTGTGTGTGTGTGTGTGTGTGTGTGTGTGTGTGTGTGTGGTGTGTGTGTGTGTGTGTTGTGTGTGTGAGTGTGTTGGGGTGTGTGTGTGTGTGGGGGGGGGGGGGGGGTCTGTGCTTGGGGAGGAGGGGCGGTGGGGGTGTGTCTTTGTTGGTTTGTTAGGTCTGTTTTTGTTTTTCTTCGATGTTGTCTTTTCTCTGAGGGGTTTTCGCCGGATGTGACAAATCTGTTTTTCAGATGCTGGGAATCCATTCTTGTATGCAATTTTGTGCTGTTGTACTTTAAGACCTCGTGTGGCGACCTGGGCAGGTTCAGTAGGCTGGGAGAGGACCTTGGAATTCTGAAAATCTCTGGCCATTGGATTGGATACTAGTGTTATGTTTTCAATGCTGTTTGGGATTTTTTGTATCCAGTCAATTGTCAACAGAAAGCATGAAAATAGAGAAAAAGAAAGGTGAAAGGGGGGGGGGGGAATCGTGTGTGTGTGTGTGTGTGTGTGTTCAAATTCATTTAACGTCTTTTCACAGTTGTGATATTAGACGTGTGTGTGTGTGTGTGTGTGTGTGTGTGTGTGTGTTGTGTGTGTGTGTTGTGTGTGTGTGTTGTGTGCGTGAGCGCACGTGCTTGAACACGCGTATGCGAATTTGTATACACATGCATATAGAAAAGGGGTGTACAATAGATAACATGGGAGTGGGGTTATATATGGTTCTGTGCGAATCCTCTGATTTTTGCGACTTTTTGTTTGCTTGAATTTGTGTGGGATTTTCTGACTTTGACTTTTCCGGAGGCACGGAAGGGCATTTCAGTGGAGAAGTGATTGTGGTACAGTGTGGGATGTGAATGATCGGGGCTTTACGCTGATGGCTATGGACAACGCTCGTGTGAAAATTTTTGTGCCAAGCACACTTTTTTCAGGTTTTACTTTTCGCTTATGTCGGATACTTTTTGTTATTTTAAGCGCACCATTATTCTACTTGGGATTATCTGTCTCATTGATATTTATGTAAAAAGTGCGATGTTCATGCAGAGCAGGGTACGTCAAGTGATGCAGTCAGTGTATATAGGCTTCTTTATCAAACCAAGTATAATAACCCATAAATGAAGTGCATGGACGCAATTTCCATCGTTTCTTTGAATTGCCAAGGGCTCGGCAACACCCAGAAAAGACAGAACGTTTTCCACTACCTTAAACAAAAGCAACATTCAATATACTGCCTGCAAGACACACATTTTGATAAAAACCTAGAACCTCTTGTGTCTTCAGAGTGGGGGTATACATGTTACTTCTCTTCTAATAATTCCAGCTCTAGAGGAGTGTCCATATTGTTTAATAACTCATTTGAGTTCAAAGTAAAAAAGGTTGAGAAAGACACTGGTGGTAACTATATATGTGTATACTTCACATCTATGGGGTATGATATATTGCTTGTTAATATTTATGGTCCAAACAGAGATAACCCGGATTTTTACGCCCATTTAAAAACTGTTACAAAGAGTTATAAGACTCGCAATGTAATCATGGTTGGGGATTGGAACCTTGTGTTGAATCCCTCCATTGACTATGACAACTACAAGCACAACAACAACCCCAAAGCTCAGGAAACGGTTCTGAACATGATGAAGGAATTAGAGCTCTCTGACATATGGAGAGAATACAATCCTGAGTGTAAGAGGTATACATGGCGAAAAACCTCGCCCTTTAAACAAAGTAGACTTGCTACTATCAATTACGGCGCATAAGTGCAATTCGCAAGTATCTGTCTACTGAAGCAACATCCAAACTTGTCACATCTCTCATTCTCTCTCGACTGGACTACTGTAATTCTCTCTTGGCTGGTTTGCCGGCATCATCCATCTACTCCCTTCAACGCATAAAAAACTCTGCAGCTCGACTGGTCCTTAGAAAGAAAAAATATGAACACATCACTCCTCTTTTGCGATCTCTTCACTGGCTGCCTGTCTCACAAAGAATAAAGTATAATATTAATACCCTTTGTTTCAAATGTATCCCAAATCTGCACCTTCTTATCTCTGTAACTGTCTTCACCTTTTACACTCGTCCGCTCCCTTCGTTCATCTGTAGATGCGTTGTGCTTTCGGACACCCAGATTTAAACAAACCACTGTTGGCCGTCGCTCTTTCTCTGTTTCCGGCCCCTCCACATGGAACGACCTCCCTCTTCCACTTCGCCAAAAGCCTTCATTTGATTCTTTCAAATCTAGCCTCAAAACGCACTTATACTCTACTCGAGATCTTCCCCTGTTATCTGTTCCTACTTCTCAATAGCTGCCTTCACCTCCACCACCCCCACCTAAGTGTGTTGTGTATATAAATTTGATATTTGTTTATCTTGATATTTATGGCTGGTTGCATGCGTGTGAATGATTTGAATGCAAGCGCTTTGATTTGTTTACTTTGCAAGATTCAGCGCTATATAAATTCCATACATTATTTTTTTTTTTTCTTACTATCTGAATATTTGATTTTTGCTGTAGAAGAACCGGACATCCACTATGGGTATCGGTCAGATCACTCTATGGTTAGTTTGACTTTAAAATTTGGTAAAGGAAACCCTCTTAAAACATATTGGAAATTTAACAGTTCTCTTCTTAAAGACCATTATTTCATCAATGAAGTAAAAGTGGTGATTACAAATGTTGTTGAAGAATATGCAGCAGACCACTACGACAAAGCAAAAGTCAAGGAAATCCCAGACTCTGATCTAGAATTGACTGTTCCTGAACATGTGTTCCTAGATTTTCTTTTGATGAAAATCAGAGCGAAAACTATTTCTTATGCCACAAGAAAAAAGAAAGAGAGACGGGAACAAGAATTTAAACTAGAGAACGAAATTCGAGAGATTGACAGAAATCAGAGTAGAACAGAATTGGATGTACTAAAGCTAACTGAGTTGAGCAGGGAACTCACAGCACTAAGAGAGATCAAAATGCAGGGGGTTCTACTAAGGTCAAGGGCAAGGTGGGTAGCAGATGGAGAAAAAGTTACAAAGTATTTCTGTAACCTAGAAAAAAGAAACTATATTAGTAAATATATGTCCAGACTAATAGTAAATGATAACACAGTAACTGATCCTAAAGAAATTTTGTCAGAGGTAGAACTCTTTTATGCAAATTTGTATAGAGAAAGGAAGGTCGAAGACTGTGAAATAGAAAATCTAGTATCAGATTTACCAAAATTATCAGATGAAGAACAAAAGTCACTGGAGGGAGAAATAACACTGGACGAGGCTACAGCTGCTCTGACAAATATGAAAAATGGCAAAAGTCCTGGATCACATGGATTTACAGCTAAATTCTTTAAATTCTTCTGGAAACAATTGGGTGTGTGGGTTGTTAGAGCTTTAAATAAATCATTTGCATATGGTGAGATGTCCAGTACATAAAAAAGTAAAAAGTATGTTCTTTCGAGCCAGAAGGCCCATAGAGCCGGAGCTTATCCCGGTTTCTGTAGCGTTAAGCGAACTGATGGTTTTTCACCACCCCTGTGACAGGACGCTAGTCTGTCGCCAGATACTTCCCCAGCAGAGCTGGTACCCACTTGTACACCTGGGTGGAGTGAGGAAAATAGGAGTAAAGTGTCTTTCTCAAGGGCACAACACCGAGCCGAGTGGGGATCGAACCCGTGACCTCTGGATCACGAGTTGACCGCCTAAACCACTCGACCACGGTGCCTCCAACAAAAGTACACAAAAGCAAGGAATACTTACCTGCATTCCCAAAGGAGACAAATCTAAAGAATATATAAGTAACTGGCGACCAATATCGTTGTTAAACGTTATTTATAAGATTGGGTCTGCTTGTATAGCAAATCGATTAAAAACTGTTCTATCAAAACTTGTATCGGAAGATCAGACAGGATTTGTGGCAAACAGGTATATGGGAGACAATATCAGGCTAACATATGATCTTATTCACTATTTAAAAAGTAGAAAACTTCCAGGTGTGCTTATATGTGTCGATTTTGAGAAGGCGTTTGATTCGCTAAACTGGCAGTTTATGATTAAAGTATTGAAATCTTTTGGTTTTGGTAAAGATATATGCCACTGGGTGACTACATTTTATAAAGATATCAAATCTGTAGTACAAGTGAATGGACACACCTCTTTCTGGTTTAAAGTGTTAAGAGGATGTAGACAAGGTGATCTGATCTCTCCTTATTTATTTATCCTTTCAGTGGAAATTTTAGCCATTATGATAAGAGAAAATAAAAATATAAAAGGAATTCAAATCAATTCAGTGGAACATAAATGTTTACAATATGCAGACGATACACAACTGGTAAACGAGGGAGATAAAAAAAAATCATTTGAACACTGCATGTTAACATTAGAATCATTTGGTAAAGTATCGGGTCTATATCTGAATGTTCAAAAAACAAAAGTAATATGGCTCGGAAGCAGAACATTTTCCAAAGTCAGATACACGCCACATTTGCAAATGGAATGGAATCCCAAACAGTTTAGATCTTGGGAATATGGTTAACCCCCAATTTAATGAACTGCGAGGAGCTGAATTATAATGAAAAGTTTGCAGAAGTCAGACATCTTTTTAACATTTAGATCAAAAGAAATATTACTCCAATTGGCAGAGTGGCAGTGTTAAAGTCACTCATTCTGTCTAAATTAACACATCTTTGGATCTTGTTGCCTAACCCCCCAAACAATTTAATAGATGAATTACAAAAGCAATGCTTTCGATTTATATGGAATAACAAACAAGACAGAATCGCCAGGAAAGCAAGTATACAAAATTTAAGAAAAGGGGGACTTGGAATCCCTTCTTTAAAGTATTTTGCCATGGCACTAAAACTGTCATGGATAAGAAAACTAAGACGTAGTAACCACAAATGGAAATCTGTTATAGAAGAAATATGTCCTTGTATAAAACACTTAGACAAGTACGGTTGTGATTTGCCAACCCGAGACATAAATTTGAGTTCATTCTGGAGAAATATATTACAAGCATACAGATTATTTGGAAAAAAGATCAAGATTGACAGCCCAGAAGACCTTCTGGCAGAGAATATATTTTATAATGAACATATAAAGATTGACAATAAAACAATATATTTCAAAACATGGGTGAGCAAAGGTGTGTATCGTGTTGCCGATCTTATAAATCAGAACGGTTCTTTCCTCCCATATGATGAACTTAAAAGGAAATACAAAGTCGAAAGTAATTTCATGGCTTATGCAGGGGTTGTCACAGCAATAAAAAAAAAGTTCATAGGCACAACAGGTGTTGATGTGAGTAATAGCAGCCCCAAAGAAAGCTCTAAAGCTCTAAATACAATTCTGAATATAAAGAAAGGGGCAAAAGTTTATTACGACACACTTGTTATGGACAGTAATCAGCCTAAGTGCTGTGAGAAATGGAATAGTGAAACGTTATATGACCTTAATTGGGGTAAAATATTCATGAAAACTCAAAAAATAAAAGAAACTAAACTAAAATGGTTTCAAATAAGGATTATTCACAGGATATTAGCAACAAGTATTGTCTTAGAAAAGATGCATGTTGTTGACACTAATAAGTGCACATTCTGCAAATCCGAAAGAGAGACTATTAATCATCTATTCTATTCATGCAGGATTTCTACCATGTTTTGGAATAATCTTCAGAATTTCTTAAACAACAATTGCGCTAATGTACAAGATTTGTTTCTGTCAAGAGAGCTAATACTGTTTGGAACTGATTCACGTTCACAAACAGATGATACGCTTGATTATGTCATAGTTTCAGCAAAAAAATTTCTCTATAAATGCAAAGTTGACAATAGGTTTCCTGTGTTTACTGATTTCAGAAAGTTTCTTTAACTTAAATATAGAACCGAGGAATACATAGCAAAAACAAATATGAAATATATTGATTTTGAATCTAAATGGCTTTATTACAAATCACTGATTGACGATTTCTAAATATTGTACTGCCAAGCTTAAAATACATAACGTAACTTTACTTTGCATTTTAAAAACAGCCTCGTTTTTCTTACAGGCACTGCAAGGAATGTGCGCTTTTGTGGTTGGTTTAAAAGAGAGAGAGAGGGGAGAGAAGAGAGAGAGAGTGAGAGAGAGAGAGAGAGAGAGAGAGAGAGAGAGAGAGAGAGAGAGAGAATGTGTGTGGTGTGTGAGTGAATGTGTGTGTGCGTGTGTGTGTGAATGTGGTGAGTGAGAAAGAAGCTATGAATTCAATTACTATGTTTGGCCGTATCATGTTTCATTTTTGTTGTTGTTTTGTGGTGTGTAGCTACATTTCTCAAAGGCATATATTACCCTTTTGAGAGTGTGTGGGTAGGAGAGAGGGAGGGAGAGAGAGAGAGAGAGAGAGAGGAGAGAGAGAGAGAGAGAGAGAGGGAGAGAGAGAGACAGAGAGAGGAGAGAGAGTGAGAGGGAGAGAGAGAGAGAGAGGGAGAGAGAGAGACAGAGAGAGGAGAGAGAGTGTGTGTGTGTGCGCGCGTACATGAACATATATAATACAGTTTATATAATAGATGTTTTGTATGTTTAGTTACATTACCTTATGTTAAAAATATTATTTTGTTTATAATGTATTTAAAAATGAATTTTAAAAAGTTTTAAAAAAAGAAGTCATTTACATTGACACGAAGCATTTACTGGAGCTTCAAAAAAGAAAAACTGTGATTTTTTTCCCTTTGAAAAAAAAAAAGATTGGTAGAATATCACTAAACCTGGTTTTTGTTGGTTCAAGCTTGTATGGTCGCACAGGACGGATAGCGAAGTGCTTAGAGCGTGGACGTAGTCACCGATGATCAGATTTTTTTGCGTATTGAATCAATTTTGCCCACCATTAAGGTAGCCGTATTCCGACTTAAGGGATTCCTTGGAGTTAACCTTTGTATTGATTCCACTTCTCCCAAAACTTTCCTGATGAGAAAATCAATCAATGAGTCACATCAGTTTGTGCAGGCTAAACAAACAGCATTTCAGCAGTAGGCCATGAGTAGTTGTCTGGGTGCTAGTCTCTTTTTTGTTTTTGAAGAGGCGATATACGCCTCTATTCTGTGATAGCAGAACGCATTGTGTGCACGTGAAAGAACTCGTGGCGGCAAAAGGAAGGTCCCAGGCAAAATTATGCATGACTGTTTGTTGTTATTGTTTTTTGTTTGATAGATCAATCAGTGGAAATAATATATACGTTTTCTTGTCTTTGAACAGTATTGATAATAAATCGATTAATTGTTGACAGATATGTGGATGATCAAAGTATGCCAACGGTCCACTACTATTTCTTGATTTGGTTTTGCTTGTGCTATTGATGAACTTCTGTGAGCAATGGTGAAATTGATGGCCAGCAATTAAACAAGAATAACAAGATAAAATTAGAAAAGAAAGTGCTTGAAAAAGAACCCCACAGTCATAACTATGGAAACAAATCAACACAGACGTCAGGAAAAAAAATTATACGCGCTGTAATACAGGTAGATGGTACCAGGAGTGAGTTTTGTTGACTAAGTTGTTTTTTTCCATTAACCTCAAAATAAATGAATGAATACATAAATTAATACATAAATGAAAAAATTAAAATCGCAGTACCAAAAAAGTGGTCTTACACACAGACTTCTTGCTAATGTTGAATCTCAAAGTTGAAAGAAAAGGAAGAAGAAGAAGAAGAAGAAGAAGAAGAAGAAGAAGAAGAATGGGGAGAGGAGGAGGAGCAGGAGGAGGAGGAGGAGGAGGAAGAAAAAGAACAACAACAACACAACAAACAATAACAATAACAGCAGCAACAAACAACAACAACTACAACACACAAGAGGAACAAGAAGAAAATGACAACAAACAAACAAAAACATACGAGGAACCAGAGGACAACAGATACTTACACAGCAGCAGAACTTTCTGGTCCAAATCCCCAAAACCACAGACAGACACGAGCAATGATACTCTGAAGACTGTGTGAATAAAGACTGCAGACAGACACAGACACGAGCAATGATAGTCTGAAGACTATGTAGATAAAGACTGCAGGAAAGAGATAGACACAAGCAATGATAGTTTGAAGACTATGTGAATAAAGACTGCAGGAAGAGACAGACACAAGCAGTCATAGCCTGAAGACTATGAAAATAAAGACTGCAGATAGAGACAGCCACAAGCAAAATAATGAGTCAGAAGACTATGTGAATCAAGAATGCAGGATGGAGGTGGACACAAGCAATGATAGTCTGAAGACTATGTTAATAAAGACTGCAGGTAGAGACAGCCACAAGCAGTCATAGCCTGAAGACTATGTTAATAAAGACTGCAGGTAGAGACAGACACAAGCAGTCATAGCCTGAAGACTATGTAAATAAAGACTGCAGATAGAGACAGCCACAAGCAAAACAATGAGTCAGAAGACTATGTGAATCAAGACTGCAGGATGGAGATAGACACAAGCAATGATAGTCTGAAGACTATGTAAATAAAGACTGCAGATAGAGACAGACACAAGGAAATTATAGTCTGAAGACTATGTGAAGACAGAACGCAGACAGAGACAGACACAAGCAATAATAGCCTGAAGACTATATGAATAAAGACTGCACAGAGAGACAGAAACAAGCAAATGAGTCTGAAGACTATGTTAAATAAAGACTGAAGGACAGAGATAGACACAAGCAATGATAGTCTGAAGACTACGTGAATAAAGACACCAGGACAGATAGACACAAGCAATGGTAGTCTGAAGACTATGTGAATAAGACACCAGGATAGAGATAGACACAAGCAATGATAGTCTGAAGACTATGTGAATAAGACACCAGGATAGAGATAGACACAAGCAATGATAGTCTGAAGACTATGTGAATAAGACACCAGGATAGAGATAGACACAAAAAAATGATAGTCTGAAGACTATGTGAATAAAGACTACACAGAGAGATAGACACAAGCAATGATAGTCTGAAGACTATGTGAATAAGACACCAGGATAGAGATAGACATAGCAATGATAGTCTGAAGACTATGTGAATAAGACACCAGGACAGATAGACACAAGCAATGATAGTCTGAAGACTATGTGAATAAGACACCAGGATAGAGATAGACACAAGCAATGATAGTCTGAAGACTATGTGAATAAGACACCAGGATAGAGATAGACACAAGCAATGATAGTCTGAAGACTATGTGAATAAGACACCAGGATAGAGATAGACACAAGCAATGATAGTCTGAAGACTATGTGAATAAGACACCAGGATAGAGATAGACACAAGCAATGATAGTCTGAAGACTATGTGAATAAGACACCAGGATAGAGATAGACACAAAAAAATGATAGTCTGAAGACTATGTGAATAAAGACTACACAGAGAGATAGACACAAGCAATGATAGTCTGAAGACTATGTGAATAAGACACCAGGATAGAGATAGACATAGCAATGATAGTCTGAAGACTATGTGAATAAAGACTGCACAGAGAGATAGACACAAGCAATGATAGTCTGAAGACTATGTGAATAAAGACACTAGGACAGAGATAGACACAAGCAATGATAGTCTGAAGACTATGTAGATAAAGACTGCAGGAAAGAGATAGACACAAGCAATGATAGTCTGAAGACTATGCAAATAAAGACTGCAGATAGAGATAGACACAAGCAGTCATAGCCTGAAGACTATGTAAATAAAGACTGCAGACAGAGACAGACACAAGCAGTCATAGCCTGAAGACTATGTAAATAAAGACTGCAGACAGAGACAGACACAAGCAGTCATAGCCTGAAGACTATGTTAATAAAGAATGCAGACAGAGACAAACACAAGAAAATGACAGTCTGAAGACTACGTGAATACAGAATGCAGTCAGAGACAAACACAAGAAACTGATAGTCAGAGGACTACGTGAATACAGAATGCAGGACGGACAAGAGTTTGTATCCAAACAAGTCATGCGGATTTTTTTGATCAGACATGCTGTGTGTATCAGTGAGAGGCTTCACTTTTTATTTTTTTACATGCATGACTTTACCTGACACCAAGCTTGAAAACAGGAATAAAGGTGATTGGATTATTATGGCAAGAAGAAAAACAATATGTATGCGGTTTTTTCTCCCAACAGTCTTCTCAAATTTTTATTTCAAGTGCACACCCATGACATTGTTACCTACTAAAACACCACACCAGGACAAAGGGGTGGGGGTGGGAGTGGGAGCAGGGGTGGGGGTGGGGGGTAGACAGAGAAGAGAAATGATGTGCACACCAGCAATCACGCACGAACAGTGACAGGGAAACAGAATACAGATTTGCCAACACATGCATAGAGCATAAAAGAGACAGAGTGATAGGCAGGTGGACATGTAAGCATATCAAATTGACGGGCATGTACGTTCAAATTTTGAGGCACAATGAAATAAGTGCACACGTCAAACCAACAGATAGCTTTGCATAAATTATCATTTTAAAAACACACCAAACCAACATTGCCAGCAGCTGACACTAGGGCTGAAGCTGACCATGGTGACACACAAACACACACACACACACACACACACACACACAAAACACACACACACACACAAACACACACACACACACACACACACACACACACACACACTACGCACACACAACACACACACAAACACACACACACACACGACTAACTATTGTAGGTTAGAGCCTTCACTTAGGTGTATGTTCCACGAGATTTTCTTGTTTTCTCCGTGGAATTAACATCTGTACTAATTCCACTCCAACGACGATAATGATGATAATGACGGGAGAAGAAGAAGAAGAAGAATGGCCTACTCTTCCGAAAGGCGGAACGGGTTTTAACATGTACGCAAGATAACCTGCCTGCGTTCATATGCAGGACTGACCATGAGTTTATAGTCTGAGCTGAAGACATTCCATTCCTCTTGCCTTTCCTTCCCCTTAATCCTGCCCATCAACCTCTGACACCGGCAAACGTGCTTACTCCTTCTTCCTCGACCGCTCAGACAACAACTACCATTGCCTGTCATATAAGCAAAAATGTGTTGCACTGCCGTTAAGCGCCTGACAAGTCAGACCCAGCGCATCTAACTTCAGCAGCGCAGGTAGGAAAAGTCTTTCTCGAAAAAAAAGGCAGGATAATGGACCAAGATGGCGTAAAATAGACAAGAAGGAGGTGACAGAAAGAAAAAGAACACGGTCAAAACAAAGAGAGGGATAGAAAAGAGGGAACTCCTGGCACAGAATTTCCAAAAAGTGGAGATGCTATTCACATTGACAGGCTCTCCGAATCCCCACAGAGGGTAAACGTGCTTATTGACAGGAAACAGGTGTTCTGTACTATTCAGATCAAAATTATTAATTCAAGCTGCAGGTAAAATAAACAAAACGTAATAGGTGCAAATTCTTTCATGTCTTCTCTGAAAAGCATAAACCACAGTTGTATCTATTTTGGGGGTGATACAGATAAATATTGATATAAAAATAATCAAAGCAAGGTAGACATATAACTATATGTTCATATATTTCAGGTATATACACGGGGCATAATTATATTCCCAATCATTCACAGCAGAGCGTAGGAAATAACTCATGGAGCAGGGGAGATGATCTCTAGATATGATTTGTTACTTCAGATAACAATGATAAAAATAAAGCTGCACAACCTCATTAATGCCAGTTCGCAGGCACCTTTTGCTGGGGATGAATGCTCCAAGACTCTGCCAGTTTCACTTTTGTCAGCTTAAGGCTCCGAGTCAGTCGCTGGCAAAGTTGATGTTTTCACTTCAGTTTCATGTCAGACAACCCTAAGATATATTCATCTTCTTGGACTAATGCCAAGACAGGAATTTCAGAGGCCGTGACAAAAGCCGTGGTACGCTGAAGCCCCTCCAGGGATCCGAAGAGCTTGTCCCTTGTCGGCAGGCTAGTAGGCCACCCCACAAATACAACTAGGCTACATTTCTTATTTCAATGTCTGTCTCTTTGTTCTGCCCTCCTATCTATCAGTCCATCATTTTTCTTTAAACATGCCGTGTATTATGTTGGCAAATGTACGTCCTGTCTCCCTGTCGCTGTTCGTATGTGATTGTAGGTCTGCAAAGTTTCTCTTCTTTATCCTTAAAACTACCTCTCCTAGTCCCCTTTTCATTCTTTCCCCGCTTTGATGTATTTATCAAGTAACAATGTCATGTGCATGTGATTAACATAAATTGAATAAATTTGTTTAGGAAAAAACATAACATGTTTTTTTGCTCTTTACAGTATTGTTTAACTACTAGATCTTCCATCTATGTGTAGGCGGAACTGCTCATGTGGTGACACTCTCTACTGACAGGCAGTTGGTTTTTATATTATTTCATTTAAATTGTATGTGTATCTGTGTCAGATCATGCATGGTTGTGTCTGAGGTGTCTGCAATGAATGTGACAATGTTTGGAAGAACTGTATCTACTCCCTTAGTTTGTTTTCTGCTAGCCTCATTCTGAGAGGTATACCAACCAGCCAGCAACACTCATGGCGGGATGTACACACCTGAATTTCTTCTGATCCTTCGCCCATCAGCCAGTGTTAGCTTGAGGGCCAAAACGTCAACTTTCCTTGTGAAATCCTTCCAAGTGCAACCAATACTGACAGGACTTGAAAGAACATCAAGAAAAGGAAAGAGGAAAAAATGGTGGCATGAGACTAAAAATTCAAACCATCGGAAAACTTCACTACCAACAGTCACTCTGTCCACCGTCCAATCCCTTCCATCAAAAACAATGAGCTTCAGGTACATGTTAAATTATAGGCTTATGCATGAGTATAAGAAGGCTGGCCTGCTCGCTTTGACAGAAACCTGGCAGACAGACAGCCTACCCAGCAGTGAGCTTTCTATTAATAGTTTTGAACAGCCTATGGGCCCGGACAGAGACAAACGCACAACTAGGAAAGAACAGGGAGAGGGTAAGGAACAGACAGGTGTCATGTGTTTTTACAATGGGAAATGGTGCAAAGATTCGTGCCTCTTTTTGTGAGGAGGACATAGAACTGTTGTCTATTTCACTCCAACATTTCTATCTACCCCCGGAATTCCCCGCAACTTTTTTTATTTTACCCTAGTATGTTTTCATCCCAAAGCCAATGTGGTCAGAGCATTGGAGCATATCTTAAATCACCTGCATGTGTAAGATTCCATATCCCCTGATGTTCCTAAGTTCATCCTTGGTGGCTTTAATAACTGTTCACTCAGTTAAATGCTGAAGAATTATGAACGGTATGTGACCTGCCCTACACGCGGAACAAAGACCTCCACTTGTGCTATGGGACTGTGGCAGGCGTGTATACATCACCATCTTTTTCTCCCCTGGGAACAACCGACCACAACTGTGTTCTACTGGCACCCATGCACCAGTCAGTGTTTCAACGCCTTCAGCCCATGGTCGGGACCACAAAGAAATGGACTGCCCACAGCACAGCTAGTTTACAAGGCTGCTTTGATTGCACTGATTTAGATATTTTTTACAAGGTGTGTTCTGCTTTAAGTAAGCTAACTGATATGAAGGAAGGTGGCATGAGGGTTTTAAAGACGTTTCCCTGCCAACAAGTAAACCGTGAGGTTCTGGGTTCGATTCCCAGCCTCGCCCTTTCTTCCCAGTTTGCCCCCAAAAAATCGAACTGAATGTCAAAGTCCTTCGGATGAGACTATAAACCTGAGACTATAAACCGAGGCCCCGTGTGGGAACGCATGCAGAACATCTTGCCCACACGTTAATCCTGTTCCGCTTTTCGAAAGAGTAGGCCATTGTGTGCCCCTGGGAACAGATGACAAAATTTTCAAAACCGCATACACATGCATATATTTTTTTTAAAGTCATCTGAGCGCTTTGATTTATTGCTTTACAAGATTCAGCGCTATATAAATTCCATACATCATCATCATCATCATCATCATCATCATCATTATTATTATTATTATTATTATTATTATTTCTTCTCATATTTCTTTTGTGTCAGTTGTGCCATTCCTACAAATGCATTCACTATTTGCCCTAATACTAAACCTTGGGTTACAAAGGATCTAAAACGCGTATTAAACAAAAAGAAAGTAGTATTTTACACAGGCACAGAAGAACAAAGAAGCAAGTACATAAAGAAGTTAAAGCTGCTGTTGCTCAGGCTAGACGTGACTATAAGAATAAGATAGAGGACAAGTTTGCAGGGAACAATTTTCGTGCTGCTTCGCAGGGAATAACAAATATGTCCGCAGTAAACATGGAGCTGCCCCACATATGTCGAACATTAGTCTCCAGGGAGTCTGTGCTAACAATTTATCAGACCATTTAAACACATTTTTTACTTGGTTTGAAAAGCAGTATTTTTTTAGATGAAATAAATGGCCTGAAGCAATCTCTCAGAGATATCTCTGATGAGCTGATTTCGTGGCCAACGGACGTGTTTTTTCTTCGTTCGCTCTTCTAGCCCAATACTGAATTGTCATCCAGTCGCTTTTTGGGACTTAGAAAAAAACAAACAAACATCTTTCTTCACCAAGTTGGAAAACAAATCAATCGGGTGTGTGCAGGGGACATCTTCCCTGTATTTCATTAACTCCTTGTGTGGTTATGGAACTGCAAGTTGTCTGGGATTTCCTCGTCATGTAAACTGAGGAAAAACTCTGGCCTGTGGCATCATGTGAGTGTTGTTTCTCTTTGGGTTGCCTGGGAATGTGAGTGTTGTGATGTTTGTTTGGTTGGTTGGCTATGGATGAAGACACTTCCACTTTTTAAAATCAAGAAGTTGCAACCGACCTTTGATGTCATCCCAAAACGTTTTTCATGCAGCAAATACGAACTTGCCATATGCCGAAATTGTCTCATCTACCCTTTCTCTGGAATTCAAGACTATGACCTGTCCACTTTTATCAGTGATTATGATTCCAATGACACAATACTCGAGTTATCCTCGCAGCTGATTTCAATACCACCGGCCCACCTCTTTGGCTAAAACAGTAATACGAATCTGTTATCAGTCATTCAAGTCTGTGACAGTCACTCTGTACTTCTCCTCCAAGTCTGACAGAACTTTATTGTGTCAAGGCTTAGACTGCCCAACCTAGGACTCGGAAGAGTGTGAAACGATAGCAACAATCATTTTTCTACCTTCATGGTCAACAACAATGTCAGACAGCTGTCCACCTTGCTCATCGACACTCCTCTGACATTCATCAACGCCCTGACTGAGCTTCCTGCAGTGGTGACTCCACTGGTGGACCTGTCTGTATGACCCGGGCACCACCATCTCCATGTCTGTGATGACTAGGGCACCCCCACCATCTCCATGTCTGTGATGGCTAGGGCACCACCATCTCCATGTCTGTGATGATAGGGCACCACCATCTCATGTCTGTGGTAACTAGGGCACCACCTTCATCTCCATGTCTGTGGTAACTAGGGCACTACCATCTCCATGTCTGTGGTAACTAGGGCACCACCATCTCCGTGTCTGTGATGACTCAGGCACCACCATCCCCATGTCTGTGATGATAGGGCACCACAATCTCCATGTATGTGATGCCACCAACATCTCCATGTCTGTGATTACACCAAATCTCCATGTATGTCTGTGATGGCCGTGGCACCACCATCTCCATGTCTGTGATGACTAGGGCACCACCATCTCCATGTCTGTGATGACCACCACCATCTCCATGTCTGTGATGACTAGGGCACCACATCTCTATGTCTGTGATGACTAGGGCACCACCTTCTCTATGTCTGTGATGACTAGGGCACCACCACCATCTCCATGTCTGTGATGACTAGGGCACCACCATCTTCATGTCTGTGATGGCCATGGCACCACCATCTCCATGTCTGTGATGACTAGGGCACCGCCATCTCCATGTCTGTGATGGCTAGGGCACCCCCATCCCCGTGTCTGTGATGGGCAGGGCACCACATCTCCATGTCTGTGATGGGCAGGGCACCACATCTCCACGTCTGTGATGCCAGGGCACCACCATTCTCCATGTCTCTGATGACTAGGGCACGCAGCATCTTCATATCTGTGATGACTAGGGCACCCCCACATCTGCATGTCGCCATGACTAGGGCACCACTATCTCCAAGTCCGCCATGACTAAGGCACCACTATCTCCATGTCTGTGATGACTAGGGCACCACAATCTCCATGTCTGTGATGACTAGGGCACCACCATCTCCATGTCTGTGATGACTAGGGCACCACCATCTCCATGTCTGTGATGACTAGGGCACCACCATCTCCATGTCTGTGATGACTAGGGCACCGCCAGCATCTCCATGTCTGTGATGACTAGGGCACCACATCTCCATGTCTGTGACGACTAGGGCACCACCAGCATCTCCATATCTGTGATGACTAGGGCACCACTATCTCCATGTCTGTGACGACTAGGGCACCACCAGCATCTCCATGTCTGTGATGACTAGGGCACCGCCAGCATCTCCATGTCTGTGGTGACTAGGGCACCACATCTCCATGTATGTGATTACCAGGGCACCACCATCTCTATGTCTGTGATGACTAGGGCACCACCATCTCTATGTCTGTGATGACTAGGGCACCACCATGTCCATGTCTGTGATGGCTAGGGCACCACTATTTCCATGTCTGTGATGACTCGGGCACCACCATCTCCATGTCTGTGGATACTCCACCATCTCTATGTCTGTGATGACTCGGGCACCACCACCATCTCCATGTCTGTGATGACTCGGGCACCACCACCATCTCCATGTCTGTGATGGCTAGGGCACCACCACCATCTCCATGTCTGTGATGACTCGGGCACCACCACCATCTCCATGTCTGTGATGGCTAGGGCACCACCACCATCTCCATGTCTGTGATGACTCGGGCACCACCATTCCATGTCTGTGGTGACTCGGGCACCACCACCATCTCCATGTCTGTGATGACTAGGGCACCACCATCTCCATGTCTGTGATGAATAGGGCTTCACCAGCATCTCCATGTCTGTGATGACTAGGGCACCACCAGCATCTCCATGTCTGTGATGACTAGGGCACCGCCATCTCTATGTTTGTGATGACTAGGGCACCGCCATCTCCATGTCTGTGATGGCTAGGGCACCACCATCTCCATGTCTGTGATGGCTAGGGCACCATCATCTTCATTTCTGTGATTACCAGGGCACCACCATCTCCATGTCTGTGATGACTAGGGAACCACCTTCATTTCTGTGATTACCAGGGCACCGCCATCTCCATGTCTGTGATGCTAGGACGTCACCATCTCCATGTCTGTGATGACTAGGGAACCACCATCTCCATGTCTGTGATTACCAGGGGACCACCATCTCCATGTCTGTGATGACTAGGGCACCACCATCTCCATGTCTGTGATGACTAGGGTACCGCAATCTCCATGTCTGTGATGACTAGGGCATCACCATCTCCATGTCTCTGATCACCAGGGCACCACCATCTCCATGTCCGTGATGGACAGGGCACCACCATCTCCGTGTCTGTGATGACTAGGGCACCACCAGCATCTCCATGTCTGTGATGACTAGGGCACCGCCATCTCCATGTCTGTGATGACTAGGGCACCACCATCTCCAAATCCGCCATGACTAAGGCACCACTATCTCCATGTCTGTGATGACTAGGGCACCACCAGCATCTCCATGTCTGTGGTGACTAGGGCACCGCCAGCATCTCCATGTCTGTGGTGACTAGGGCACCACCATCTCCATATCTGTGATGGCCAGGGCACCACCATCTCCATGTCTGAACGACGCAGGCACGGTACAGGAGGACGAGTTGCGGAAGAAGGTAGTGCAGGAGCACACCATTAACTCTCTCTCTCTCTCTCTCTCTCTCTCTCTCTCTCTCTCTCTCTCTCTCTCTCTCTCTCTCTCTCTCTTTTCTCCCCTTCTCTCTCTCCTCCCCCTAATGGACAGCTCTATTTAGCAGCTCTATCAGCCACTCATTTGGAAAGAATCCACTGTGTGAAGGCACCCAACAGAAAGTGACGTTTGTGCCCTTTAAGGTTAAAAGTGTATGACATGATTAATCTCTAACGCAATGTTTAAAGTTTTCTTGTACACAAGGATTTTGAAAGCATACAATACAACTTAGAATCAAAACAAATAAGGATTTGAAATTATACACAATGGCAAATCAAGAACATAATTTAGAGCCATTAAGACTGCTACTAATTCACCGTAAAATCGAATGATGTTTACCACATAGAATGATTTTTTTCAATTTTTAAAGATTGGTATAACAAAAGCTGAACCTGTTTCTTGATTATCCAGACGTGATCCATCTGTTTTAAATTTGTAAATGATGAAAATACTTATGATGGATGTGGGAAACGAACATCAGAAACCTAATGTTCAGATTCTCATTATTTTTACATTAGTTACTCTGGGGACAGCTCAGTGGTCGGAGCACTCGCTTTCCCCTAGCCAAGTTAAGCAGCGTCGAGCGTGGTTACCACTTGGATGGGTGCCCGTTTGCGCGCCTTGGCTTCAGTACAGTTCCCCCAGCTGTAAATGGGTCCCTGCCCTCTTTTGGGTCAGGGAGGTAAAGCAGCGAGGGAGGGATTTGGGCGCCACCCTCATTGCTGGCCTAGAGAAGTGAGGTCTCTGACGCCTCGCTCCCTACGACCTTATAGGTTATGGGACTCCTTTACCTTTACCCTTACCTCTATGTCAAAGTGTGCTCTGTTAAATCCCCACGATGGGCAAGGTAATATTGCCTCTCGTTTGTCCATTCTGTGTTGATTGACATTAGAATTTTCACTAGATCGGACACATATGTGTTAATGGACATTAAGGAAGATATTTTTTTGGCTCTTTTAGGAAACTGTAGTTCGAATTTTACTTCTACTTCCTCAGAAATGAAATTTTCAGTCGTTTGTTTCTAAGAACAAAATTTAGCACATACTAGTTGACGGTAATCATCCAAAGGAAATGTACCAACTTCATTGTACTTTCCCCAGAGCTGATGCATGAACGGAACTCCAAGTGCAGGCTGTAAGCTTTGCAGTTAATTTGTAGCTTTTAAGTAAAGTTTTTGGAGCGCTGAAAAAGATTTCTTGTCCGTTTGATAATTTCGAACGAAAAAGAGATGTAGCTAAACTTTTTAGATTGAATATGTTTGTCCCCAGAACTGTTTTACTAATTTTTTCAGTAAGTTTATGCACTTTCTTGCCTTTGTTAATAAGTTCTAAATTGTGTATTCCAAGTTAGCTTTGAAGTTAGAATAACACCTAAGAACTTTATTGTATTTTTGTATTCAATTATTTCAGTCCCAATCTTAAATCTTGGTAGCTCCTCGGATTACTGCAATTTTTTAAAAGCACAACTGAGTTTTTTTCTGTGGACAAAGTAAATCCATTTTCAAGCATATATTTGTCGATGTTATCAGCTGGCTTTGATATCCTTTATATGAATTTAACGCTCTTTTTGGTGTATTCGTTTCATGTAACGTTCATCCACATGCATATTTCATCCGCATTTGTACTAAGATGATATCTTTTGATAAATTCTTTGGGGAGATCATGCAGCAAGATATTAAATAGGATAGGAGCTATCACAGAACCTTGGGGTAGTCCCATATGAAGCGATCAAAACATTTGAATATGATTTAGCTACTCTTTTTGAATTTTTTGTCTGTTAAAAAACTTTTGATATAAAAATACAAGTGCCCAGAAACACCCACATTCTTAAGTTTACCTAATAACTTGCAGCCAAACTTGGTCATATGCCTTACTAATATCAACAAATGTTGAAAGAACCATTCTTTCTTCTTGCAAACTGCATTTTTATTCGTGTTATTGTTTTAACCCAAAATTTTATCTATGGCAGATCAAATTTTTTTTTTGAAAACCTGCTTGTTTAAACGGATTATTTTATTTTTATGGCAGAATACACCCACCCTTTTTAGAATAATTCTTTCCATTAGCTTGCCAGTGTGAGAGGTCAAAGCAATTGGTCTGTAGCTTGGTTTTTTCAGATTTAGGCTTTCCCTGTTTATGAACTGGATGACAAAGGACCCTTCCACTTTTCTGCATACCTCCCCCCAATCCACATGTATTGAAAGTTTTGTGGGTAGATAAATGAAATTTGTTGGTAATGTTTCAACATGTCATTAGAAACTGCATTGACCCGACAGGGCGTTTTCTTGTTAGAAAGAGAAAGTAACGCATCTCTTATTCGTCCAGTGATATTGGAGCATTAATGCATGAACCGTTGTCAGAGACTGGGTCATACGTTCTGTTTTACTTTCTTCATCTGTAGTTCTGCGTTTAAGTGACAAGCCTTCAAGACGCATTGATTCAGAAACATGTCCCGCAAATGCCTCTGTTTTTCTATGTTTGTTGGAAATTCCCTTTTTTCTCCAATTGCAACTGGACAGGTTGGTAAACTAAACCCTTTCTTCATTTTATGATATTTTTCCCAAACTTTTTAAAGATCTTTATGATTTGAAACTTCAGTGGTACAAAAAGAAGTCCAAAATTCTCTCTTAGCCTGAGCTACAACAAGGTTACAATAATTTTTTGCTTGTTTTTGTTTTACATTATTTTCTGACGTTTTATCTTTTAAATTAAAATTTGTACATTAAACTAAGCGTTTGTTTTTTTTACTGCTTCCTCACATGCTGGTGTCCACCAGATTATTTTCCCCGTGTTTATTTGTTTTTAGGGTATTTATTTTGGGGATAGACAAAGTGGCAGCATGAACATTGTCTCAGTAAAACGGAATATAAAATGGTTCTATGTTGTCAGTGTCAAAGCTGTCTGTGTTGTAAATTTCAGATGTTTTTGAAACTTTTTTCCAGTCTGCTTTTTTGTAATTAAAAATTTTGGAATTTTGTCTTCCTGGGTGTCACAGGAAGTGTTAGTCCACTAAGCGTTGTAATGACAGGCAGGTGATCGCTGGGCCCAAGGGTGTCATTGTGCGTTGGGCCACTCACATTCTGGAGCTTAATGCAGGAGTTTTAAGCGATTTGATCTAAGGCTTTATGCTCTGTGACTAGCAATGTCGGGAATTTAGTTTAATGCCAACATTTTGTAAGTACAAGCGGGAATAAACTATGTTTTCTACAAAGCGATTATGGATATTTTTTCACAGTCTTTATCCAAAAGGAGCATGTGCATTATATTCCTGCTATAAACCACTTTTCATTATCTTTAAGGTTGTGTATCCATTCAGTGTTTATATCATTAGGTCCCCCTTGGTAGGTATTCAGATACAGTATTTATTATTAAATTTTCCCCCAAATTTTACGCGTGCCCGCACATGAGTGTATATTTAGGAATGGTTAGCACTGGTGAGGGACCCTGTGCAGTAATCCACCACTTCGATGTATATAGCTTTCACTGATTTTGGTGCAGCATCCACCTGTTTATGGACAGGGGGGTAATAGTAACCAGGCAGCTTGGTAGTTTGTTTCCTGGTAACATTCAGGATTGCAACACAAGGACTTGGTATTTATTGTTGGGAAGATGTTGGAATTAGATAATGTAAATTAGTGGAAATAGATCTAGCGTTCCCCTGCATTAGTTTCAATAGTTTTGGGCTTTTTAGATTAGATCGGGTAGCATTTTAAATACGGAATCTATCTATCTATCTATCTATCTATCTGTCCCGTAGTCTGACGACTGTGGGGGCACCCTCAAAGACTCGACAACCGTTTCCCCCCATTCCTCTCTCTGTTCTGCCTTTCTCAGGGTTTTGTTGAGTTTAGGGGCCTGTCCATTCGCTGATGTTATCCTCCAGCTCTTCCTGGGTCTGCCTCTTCTTCTTCCCCCTTGGACATTTCCTTGCAAAACTGTCTTGCAAGTCCTTTGGATTTTGTGACATACCCATACCATTTAAGTTTACGCTTTTTCAAGATCGTTAGAAGGTTCTCATGGGGTTTCCAATGGTTTGCTGGATTCTGTTATAAACGCTTTCGTTGCTTATTGTGGTCTTTGTAGGGATCCCAAGAGTCTCCGAAGCATCTCATCTCCACTGCCTGTACTCTTCTCTCCAAATCTGCAGTCAGGGTCCATGATTCACAGGCATACAGAAATTATGGATATGACAAGGGAGCGCATTTGTCTGATCTTGGAAAATAAGTGAGATATTTTTATCTCTCCAGATGGTTTTTTAGTTTTGACAAAGCTGTTATTGTTGTGCAGTCCTGCATACTACTTCTGGCTTGGATCCCTGGTCTGATACAATGGCTCCAAGGTACTTAAAGCTTTAAACTGTTTCCGCTTCTGGTCATTAACCCTGATATCAGTGCTAATGCCGTTGGTGTTATTAGTCATCGTTTGGTCTTCTCTGCACTGATTTCCATGCCGTATGTTTTGGAGGCCTAATTCAAGTGTTCGGTTAGGCTGGCAAGCTTTTTTTTCTGATCCTGCTATTCCTTCAATGTCATCTGCGAAGCGGAGGTTTGTGATCGTTCTGCCACCAATGCTGATGTCCTTCATGATTTCCAGTGCATCAGCCATGATTCTCTAAAGGAAGATGTTTGAAAAGAGTGGGTGAGAGTAGACCAGCCCTGCCTTACCCCAACTGTTGTTCGAAACCATTCCCCAATGTTTTTGTTGTAGTACACTGCACTGGTGGCCTCGCTGTACAGTGGTTGATGACTCTGATCAGGTTTGCATTGATGCTGTACACATTCATGATTGCCCACAAGCTGCATGCCACACCCCGTCAAATGCCTTCTTAAAAATTTAAAAAATCGGGTAAAGTTCTTGTTGATGCTGAAGGTACAGCTCACATAGTATTTGAGGTTGAATATCTGTTCGGTTGTGCTGCGCCCTGCTCTGAAAACCTGTTTTTCCTCAGCAATGATGGTTTTCTGCTTGTGGCTTCAGTCTATTCAATATTATCTGCAGCATGACCTTGCTTGGGTGGCATATGGGCTGATTGTGCGTAATTAAAGGCTTCTTGTAAGATTTCCTTTCTTGGGGAGGGTGATGATGAGTGACTGTGTCCATGGTGTTGGGCATTTTCCTGTCTGCCAGATCTTGTTGCAGATTCTTAGTATGGCGCTGATCATGGCTTCCCCTCCAGCTTAGACCAACTCAGCTGAATGTTGTCAGCCCTGCTGACTTCCCTTTTTCAGCGATCTGACTGCTGTTTCCACTTCTTCTCGGAGGATAGAGTGACTGTCTGTGTCTTTGCTTTCGGGTACATTAAGGACTTCTGGATCTCCTGCGGTTCTATAGTTATACAGGTCGGAGCAGTATTCTGTCCATCTGTTCAGAATATCCTGGTCGTCAGTGAGACACTTCCCATTTTTGTCTTGGATTGTTAAACCTTTTCTCTGTTTTGTGCTAGTCAGGTTCTTTCACAGCTGATATGCTTTCATTGCTATTGTTTTTCTTGATGTTCTCTTCAATGTCTTGGCACTGTTCACCGATCCATTTCTCTTTTGCCTCCGTCATGGACTTCCTGATTCTTTTGTTGACTGCCCTATATTGTTCTGCTCTTTCTTTTGGTTTCATTTTCTTTTTCTTCAACTCTACGCTTGTCGCATAGTTGTAGGATGTTAGGTGTGACCCATGGTTTTTGACTGGTCGGTGTTTGCCAAGAAGCTCGCTTGATGTTTCAGTCACTGCTGTATTGAAACTATTCGTCAGTGTATCTATGTCTGAGTCTATCACAGTGAGTGCTGCAAACTTTCCACCTATCCTTGCTTGAAAAATTTCTAATACCTCTGGGTCCTTCAGCTTCTCGAGGTCAAACTTGATCCTGATGTTGTTCCGCTTGTGGATTTTCTTTAGACGTAGTCGGAATCAATTTTTTTAAATAGAAAAAAATAGAAAAAGAAAACAATCAACTCTAAACTGCAAAAAGCAAAACATTAAACAAATTAAAATTAACAATTATGTGTCCCAAAATGTTGGCTCTTTATGCGAAAGATAAACACTGCACACTGAGTCAAGTAAAACAGCTAGATCTACTGTGGATATGAGCAAAAACTAAACAACACCACAGCTAGGCTAGTGCACTACAAGTTGATGTACAAACTACCAGTCAGTTTCTCAGCACATCAAAGTAATAATAATAATAATAATAATAATAATATTAATAATAAAAAATAATAACAAATGCAATTTATATAGCGCTGAATCTTGTAAATAAACAACAAATCGAAGCGCTTGCACTCAATCATTTACAGGCATGCAACTCTCCTTAACATAATGAACAACAGATTTCAAAACCATGCGCGCGCACGTATGCACGCACACACACACACACACACACACACACACACACACACACACACACACACACACACACACACACACACACACACACACACACACACACGGAACAACACTTAGAAGGTGAAAGATGCTGTTGAAAATTAGGGACAGATATTTGGGGGGAAAGTTTCAGGTAGGAAATAAGTGTTTTGAGGCTGGATTTGAAGGTATCAAGTGAAGGCTTTTGGCGAAGTGAAAGAGGGAGGTCATTCCAGGTGGATGGACCAGAAACAGAGAAGGAGCGACGGCCAACAGTGGTTTGTTTGAATCTGGGTGTTCGAAAGCACAAAGTATCTGCGGCCTGAACGAAGGAAACGGGATGGAGTGTACAGGTGAAGACAGTTACAGAGATAAGAGGGTGCAGATTTGTGGAGACATTTGAAACAGAGGGTATTGATTTTATACTCCAGTCTTTGTGAGACAGGCAGCCAGTGAAGAGATCGCAGAAGAGGAGTGATGTGTTCAGATTTTTTCTTTCTTAGGACCAGTCGAGCTGCAGAGTTTTGTATGCGTTAAAGAGAGTGGATAGATGATGCTGGTAGGCCAGCCAACAGAGAATTACAGTAGTCTAAACGTGAAAGAATGAGAGATGTGACAAGCTTGGAAGTTGCATCAGGGGACAGATACTTGCGAATCGCGCTTATGCGCCCTAATTGATAGTAGCAAGACTGGCAGGTCTGGTGATGAATTTTTTCATAGAGAGTGTGTTGTCAAGAACTACTCCTAAATACTTCACAGAGTTGGACAAAGGAACTGACGTATTGCCGAATTCGAATGAAGTTTTTGCGATAGAGGAAGTTTATGTTGGGTCCCTTATGAGCATGGCTTCGGTTTTATCGGCATTAAGTTGTAACTTGTTTTTGAGTCATCCAGTTTTGAATGTCTTGAAGGCAGTAGGACATATTTGTCAGGAGGGAAGGCAAGTTTTCAACAGTATCACTGCACTGAAGCTGAGTATCATCGGCATAGAAATGATGATCAAAATGGTGGTTGTTTATTATATGCGAGAGAGTAAAGAGAACAGGGCCAGGACTGATCCCTGCGGGACTCCACATTCCATTTTGACAGGTTTTGATTGAATTTTGTTTACAATAACTTTCTGGAAACCTGTCTTTGAGGTATGAAGTAAACCAGGTGAGGGCTGTGCCGTTAATACCAAACGTATTTGGAGGCGAGAAAGAAGAATTGAGTGATCTATGGTATCAAAGGCTGCAGATAAGTCAGTAAGTGTCCTGTCTCTGTCGTCTCCACCATGGGAACTGGTACTCTTGGTAAAGAAACGGCCACTGGTTGTAGGCTGGCTGTAGGGCTGGCTGTAGCCAATCTTCAGAGACGAGGGTAGATCTAGGTGACTGGTACACTTTTTTTGTTGTAAAATCGACGTCTTGGTTTTCTCTTGGGCTTTCCAGACTAAGGCATGCACATGCCTGCTGATGTTTTTGGCAAGAATGCTGGACCCTTGGGTATTTGGATGTATAGAGTCTTTAAGTGATTTTAAGGAGACTTTTTTGTTTACATGTGAAAAGAAGGAGC